>CM053787.1:724865944-725523444 GCA_028749045.1 Cupressus sempervirens
GAAGGCTAGGCTAGAGTTGCACATGTTGATGAAGATGTTAGATCATCACATTCTAAAGATGTTGAAAGAGGAGAAGTCCTAGTTAACAATAGTGTCCTACTGAGTGGTGAGAATGAACCTAATCAAAGAAGGAGTTTGTTTCACACAAGGTGCAGATGTGAAGATAAGTGTTGTGATGTGATCATTGATGGTGGAAGTACTGACAATTTAGTGTTAGAAATGATGGTCACAACATTGAAGCAGAAAAGATAGAAACACCCGCATCCATACTATATTGCTTGGGTGCAAGATGACCACAAGGTCATGGTCAATGAGCAATGCTTAGTGAAGTTCAAGATTAGAAGTTACTAGGATGAGGTACTATGTGATGTCATACCTATGGACATATGTCATATGCTGCTATGTAGGCCATGAACATTTGACCGACATGTTGTACATGATGGGTGAGAAAATACCACTACTATAACCAAGGATAGAGTGAAACATAAGTTGAATCCATTGAAGGAGAAAGAAAAAAAGGTATGTAGTACTACTAGAATATGTTTTGTTGACAGAAAAGAGTTTCTCAAAGGTATGAAGTGTGAGCATATGTGTTTTTCTATAATTCCAAAAGATGGTAAAGAAGAAGTAGAGGAGGCACCTGCAGAAGTTGCTAATATGTTGGGAGAGATTTTAATATTGTATCAGAATATGTACCTAATGGATTTCCCTAAATGAGGAAGTTTAGTCACTAGATGGATTTGGTTCCAGGAGCCAGTTTGCCCAACAAGGAAACACATATAGTCATGCCACCAAAAAGTGAAGAGTTAAACATACAAGTTCATGAGTTTTTGCATAAGGGGTTGATTTGAGAGATTCTGAGTCCATGTGTTGTACCATTCATATTAGCACCAAAGAAGAATGGAGAATGGAGGATGTGCACAGATTCTCATGCTATCAACAATATCATAGTCAAGTACATATTTCCATTACCAAGATGGATGATATTATGGACTGTTTGAGTGGGTTTGAGTATTTCGCAAAGATAGATTTGAAGAGTGGGTACCATCAGATTCATATCAGAGAAGGTGATGAGTGGAAGACTACTTTCAAGACAAGGGAAGGACTATATGAGTAGTTATTCATGCCTTTTGGGCTAACCAATGAACCAAGCACTTTCATGCAGCTCATGAATGAGGTACTAAAGGAGTTTCTGGGTAAGGTTGTCATTATTTACCTACATGACATTTTGATCTTTAGTAAGACATTATAGGAGCATTTGATCCATATTTGCAAGGTGTTTGATAAGTTAAGGAAAGATAAGTTGCTGATAAACCTGAAGAAGTGCAATTTTGTATAGGAGTTAGTGTACCTTGGATTTGAAGTCTTAGAAGAAGGTCTAAAAATGGACCCAAAGAAAGTGAAGGTTATCCTTGAATGACTTACTCCAAAGAGTGCAATACAGGTAAGATCTTTTCATGGATTGAGTAGTTTTTACAGAAAGCTCATAAGAGGTTTTAGCAATATTTGTGGACCCTTGACTGAAAAAATGAGAGGGGATAGAAAAGAATTTAAGTGGATAGTAGGAGAAAATAAGAGTTTTAATCTACTAAAACAAAAAAGTTACTGAGCAACCTATTTTATCACTTTTGATTTTAACAAGGTGTTTCAAGTATACTGTGATGTTAGTGGTACTACAATAGGAATTGTTTTGAGCCAAGAAGGTATACCTATTGCTTATTTTAGTTAGAATTTGAATGATGCAACAAAAAAAAATATTATGTTTATGATCAGGAATTTTAGGCTATTAAAGAAGTGGAGACACTATATTCTTGGACTAAGGATTTTGTTTTGTATATTGATCATCAAGCTTTGCAATATTTGAATAGTGAAGGAAAATTAAACCTAAGGCATTTGAAGTGGGTTGAGTTTTTGTAGAGTTATACATTTATTTTGAAATATAGGAGTGGGAAGTCTAACAGAGTTGTGGACATCTGCTATTAGTAGAAGACAACTTTTGCTGACAAAAATACAAACTGAGGTGGTTGGGTTCAAGGAACTTAGTAATTTATATCTAAATTATCCTAATTTTGGTGAAACATGGAAGGCTTGTATAGAACCTATTATAGTGGACAACACAAAGTGGTTGGATTTCATGATCAGGATAGTATGTTGTTCAAAAGAAGCCAGTTGTGCATTCCAAGAAGTTCAATGAGAGAGAATCTCATCAAGCAGAAACATAGTGGAGGACTAGCTAGACATTTTGCATAAAAAACCATAGCTTTGGTTGCTGAGAATTATTATTGGCCACAGTTGTAGTAAGATGTGAAGAATTTTGTACAAAGTTGTAGAATATGTCAGATGGTGAAAGGTGTGAAGCAGGATACTGGGTTGTATCAGCCATTACCTATATTAGAGAAGTTGTAGGAGGATGTTAGCATGAATTTTGTTCTTGGATTACCAAGGACACAATGAGGGCATGTCTCTATCTTTGTGGTGGTTGATAGATTTTCAAAGATAACACATTTTATTCCTTGAAAGAAGACTAATGATGATTTTCATGTAGCAGAGTTATTTTTCAAAGAAGTGATGAGACTACATGGTTTGTTGAAGAGTATAGTTCTAGATTGAGATACAAAATTTGTTGGGTATTTCTAGCATACAGTATGGAAGAAATTGAAGATAGATTTGAAGTTTTGTTCATCACATCATCCACAGACTGATGGAAAAAAAGTGGTGAATAGGAGTTTGGAAAATTTACTGAGATGTTTGGTTGTAGACAAGCCAAAAAGATGGGATATGATTTTACCATAGGTAGAATTTTCATATAATGATTTTGTCAATAAGAGTACTGGTAAAAGAAAATTCCAAATTGTATACAATAGTAGTCCTAGAAATTCTTTTGAATTGAGGAGGTTAGATAAAGGAGTGTCAAGTATTGCTGAAGCAGAAGATTTTGTTGAACATTTGAAGAACCTCCATGAAGACATGAGGAAGCACATCATAAAGATGAATACATAGTATAAGGCTGAGGTGGATGTGAAAAGGAACTATAAATAATTTTAGATTGGAGATGAAGTCATGGTTCCTTTGATATAGGAGCATTTTCCAATGGGTACATATAATAAGTTGATGATGAAGACGTTTGGACCATGCAAGATAGTGAAAAAGGCATGATTCTAGAAATGCTTATGAAGTGGAGTTGCCTGCTAAATTGAATATTTCACTAGTATTTAATATTTCTAATTTGATAGAGTATTATGAAGGAGGTGATGAAGATGAAGTTGTAGAAGCACAATGGAGTATTCCAACAACTAGTTCGGCTACGAAGGAGATTGAGGAGATACTAGACAGTTGTGTTGGCAAAAGTACAAGGAACAAAACTTATGAGGAATATCTGGTTAAATGGAAAGGGAGGCTAGTAGAGGATTCATCATTGCTAGCAAAGAAGGAGGTTAACCATCTTGGTTTTCCTCTAAACACTTGAGACATGACAAAGTCACTTCTCAAATCACCCTGGTTGTCTAATGTAGGAGCATCTTGTGTGTAACAACAATCTTACATCACCAAAAAAATATTTTCTTTTTAGTCTTTTCTATTTTAATAAGGACTATAAATAGGGTAGTTACTATTTTTGCGAGCTTACTATTTTTAGTAAGTTTTTCATACAAGCTCAAAATGTTCTCATTTTCTACATGAAGGTTCGTTTTAGAATTATAAGCCTACAATAAAAATCTCATTTCTCTAGTTGAAGTATCAAAGAAGTTATTGTACATTTTTGGTTAAAATTTAGGAGAAAAATCTTCAGGCTCACCATTGGAGGCCTTAGATTTCCCAAATGAGGTTTGAAAACTTAATGGAAGGGCACTTGCACAACTTAGAACCTGTAGATCAGGAGCTAGCATTTCCAAAAAGTGGCTATAATAGCCAATCAGAGCAATGGTTCAAGTGTTATGGTCTTCCAAAGTTGGGCTACCCAAAGTTTCTAAAATAATTATCACAGATGTATTTGGCCAACTCTATATGTATTGTTAGGGTCTTTCGGCCCTAGGTATTAAGTTTGAATGTCTAGAACCTTTCAGGCAACATAAAATCACCTACTTAGGAAAGACCTAAACATTGTCTAGAACAACTCTAGGTGTTGTCATACAGATTATTGTAATGAAGGTGCCCATGTATGGATTAGCATATTTTACTTATGAATTTTATAATTCCACATTTGTGGTGATAATAAGAAGTCCATACTTTTTTCTCACATTTTTTGTTGTTTCTTTGTTTCTGTTATGGGTTTATGGTATTAAGGGGAGTGCTCTTCATCATAGGGTTCAAAAAAAATTTCTCTCTAGATAGTTGAAAACTACTCAAATCTTCACTCGATCAATCTATTGCCTTATATTTCTCTTTAAATCATGTTAGGATCTCTTTTTCATTCAAATTGCTCTATGCTTTCAAATTTTGTATGCAAGGTATGAAATAATGTCTTTAAATTTTGATATATACTTCTTTTTGTTCAATTTAGGGTCTCTTTTAATGATGTGCACTTAGGTAGGTTCAAGCTAATTGTCTCAGTTGATATTGTGCCATCTAACTAGGTCTTCACTCTACAACTCGGTCTCTTCCATCTAACTCAGTCTATATATTAATTTAGCTTCTGAGTTACTCAGTCCATATTGCAATTATTGGCCAATATAGACAATTTTACTGATGTTTGGCATTTTCTATTCTGTAGTATTTGCTTGAATGTCCAAATTTGTGACATTTGGAACATACATTATTAGGTACATGATTCTTCCTTTGATTAGTTCAACAGGGTTTCATCTATGATCTAGATTCATATTCTCTATGTCCATACTTTTGATAGTTATAACAATAGCCTTCAAATCTAGGTGTAGTAGATACATTCTTCATTCTTCACCTACACTCATGTATTTGATGTCCTCGATTCTTGTAGTAAAAATAATAACTAGTAAAATTAGGTTTAGTATTTTACATACCATTTTTTCTCCTACAGATATTTGCAGTATGGCCAAGTTTGCCACAATGATAACATGTTGGTTTTACCTTTGATTTTGCATTTCTCTGTTCTCTGCTCTTGGATGATTCTCCTTGCTTGATAAATGAATGTTGTAAACCAATAGTGCTATCAAATGACCTCATAAGTTCTTCAAAGTATTTTATTGCTTCATTAGGCTTGTTGAATCTTTCCACAAGATCTTTCTCAATTTTTATTTAACTCTTCAATAAGTCCTTTTGTGATATCATATTCAATATTTTCGCATCCTTTCTATTCAAGTCTTGACTTGCAAGTATTAATTGATTCATCATGTTAAGTTGAGTGTTGGTAAGATTTTTTAAATTAGATTTTCTTTCTTCAAGTCTATTTGTCATTTTCCTTTTGTCTTCCTCATTGACAACCTTATCTTCCTTAGCTTTCTTCTTTTTCATGATCACTTCACATAACCTCATTGATTGAATCTCATGTTCCCTTTTTAGTGCTCTAATTTATTCATTCAGGATTCTCTTATTTTCCAGTAGTTTTGTAGGTGCTAAATCATTCTCACCTGACCTTGTTGTTTCAAACAATCCTTCAGTTTCAACTTCTCCATAGTGAAACTCTTTTATCTGAATAGTCAACTTCTTTCTTCTATTTAGGGATTTCTTCAATTCTTGTCTTACTGTCTCAAGTTTTTGTAGTATGAGTTGGATGTCAATCACCTGATTATCACTAACTTTGTCCAATTTATAAGCCTCCATATCTAAGATCTTAACTCCAAGTTACTAAATGTCTCCAAGAGAACTCAAATATGTTACCAATTGTTGGAAGTCTTAGTCGGAAATGAAGATACTGAGAGGGTAGAGGAGGGAGGGGGTGAATCAGAATCTGTAACACTTGTAACTTTTTCACAATACTAGTGCATTCACCACACTTACCATCTCATATCCAATTGCATGCATAATCAAATTGTAATAACATATAGATCTAATCTATCAAACACATGAACAAATATTTTCTTACCCAAAAACCCTCCACAGTGAAGGTAAAACTGGTGTGGGGATGACACCCACAAATCATCACTACTATAGTAATAAAGTTAACCTATTAGGGTTACAATATTTGACCATATCCAATGATCTACCCTATGAGGGGTATGCCTTGTTAAAGGATTTTGAGACTATTAGATCTCACCCTGTTAAAGGATTTTACACTTACAACAAAGTAAGGACTCTGTTAAGGGATCTATAGAGATCAACTAAGACCACTCTATTAAGAGATTTAACCTAATTCAATCTATTAAAACTGATTCAGTACTCGATCCTCATTCTAATCTAATAAGATGATGTTGGTTCTCCTCTTTGCAATTTGATATGATCTCTTATCTGATTTATCTTTTCTATCCTTCAATGATTTGATTAGGTTGCTTCTCTAACTCTGACCTCTTTTCCTCTTCTGCAATGCTTGCACATTTACACTTGAATCACATGAATATTCTATGCATTCCTTGTCACCATATTCTTCTAATCTCTTCTCTTCTCTTTTCACCTCTATATTTGAAATAGGTCTAAATCTACTCTATTTAAAGATTTCATAAAGATTTTTCTAGAAGCTTCCTTGTTTCACCTCTTCATTTGATTCCTTCATCATAGAACATAGGGATATGTGATCCACATCATAAAATTAATTAAACTCTCTATGACAATCTCTACAAGTATTAAATATCTTGTCCATGTCATCTTGAAATGGTTTACCTAGAATTTTGTATCATTCCTAACTTGAATGTTAATTTTGCATTGCTTGACACTTAGTGCTTTTGATACTCAACACTCAGTGTATATGCTGCTAACACTTGGTCTCTATTATGCTTGACACCTTCTATGTAACTTGGCTTCAATGTGCTCGAAGTGCTTGGTAAGTATTATCTAGAGTTAGCTTACATTGAAAATACTCAGTGACTAAATACTTGCTCGGCTCCTATAGAGCTTGGTATATACACTTTTAAATATAAGTCTATCTCATGACTCAGCCTATATAGAGTAGCTCGGTCACAATGATGATCGTTTGACTCTACCTAGTATATGACTAAGTGTTTGACATTAATAGACAACAATAGTTAGAGATACCAACAATTATGTCTCACTTGGAAAAACACAATGAAAATATATGCACTAAAGATAATAGATTTCACATTTTTTTTAATTTTCTAATTTGGAAAAGAATTGACAACCACAACTAAGGGTTTATCTCGAGGCATGATTATACTTTATTAAGAATTTCGTTACTGCATCCTAAACAATGGAAACCATGATAAATAATTTATTATACTTTTAAATTTCAAAATTAGCAAATAATTTCCTAATAAATTCCCAAACAACAACTTTACAAAAATTTAAGCATAGTGACTATTGATGTGACTATACTATAGATGATGTTCTTGAATAGTTATTCATTAATTCTCTCCATCTAACTCCCTACCTCCATATTTATATCCTTTTTAGTCATGCACATAGACACTCATTTATCCCTCCCTAACTCTATCTTTTCTTACACCTCTTTACCTTTTTCTCATCTATATCCATATCATTATTCCTCTATTTCTCTTTGATCTACTCTATCTTTCTATCTATCAACTATCCATCTACCACCTTATATATTTTTTTATCATCATCTCACTTCATCTCTCTCCTATTCTCTTTCTATTTCTCTCCCTTCCACTCCCCTTTGTTTTTGTATTATTGATAAACTTATAACATTAAAAATTGTAATTTTTTTTTTATAGAAAATTAGAAACCTCAAAAAAATCAAACAGATCTGAAAATTTTAAACAGATTAAAAATATTCATACTATCATAAAAATTTAATGAAAGCACAAAGACATTGAATCCATTTATTTAAAAGATAAAAGATTTTTAAATCTTTAATTTAAAAATAGATTAAATTTATTCTATAATAAGAAGGTTAGTTTACTTTAAAGTAATTAATTTATATCATAAAATTATATCTTCAACCAAATACATGAATTGGATAATTATTCTTTTGGTAAATAAGATAAAATCAATCATTAAAAAGAAAGTTACTCACAACTAACAATAAACTTTCTTCTAAAAAATTATTTGAAATATTAAAATTATTATAAAAAATTGAGAGTAAAAGAGATAGAAAGTATAATTTAAAGAGATAAAAAAGTATAGTAAAAGAGGTGTAAAGTTGAATATATTTAAAAATAATGTTGAAATATAGGGTTAAGTTCTCGTTAAATTATATAATTAAAAAAAAAATGTATAGATGTTTAATCTTTTATTTATAAATTATAGAATTATGTCTTTAATTGTATATTGATGTATATTTTATTAGAAAAATTATAAATAAGTGAAAAAATTTTAACTAAAAGAAGGTGAAATTATCAATAAGTCTTTTATAAATCATTGTTATAATTTATAATTAATTTAGCACTAGAGATAATAGTTAAGTTAGGCTTGAGTTCAGGTGGAGACTTCAATTCTAGTCCATAGCTTCTAGTTCATAGCTTCAGTGAAAAATAGTAACTTTAATCATAATATAATAGTGATGTGTTGAAAACATAATCTTTATGATAATCCTACTCATATACTAAATGAACTCTAGTAATAATAACTTAATTCTAAAATGAATATTAATCTTAATTTATAGAATCCTACAAATCTATAATTGATATCTACACAATCATTTTACAATTATATAATTTATTAAACTTTCATTAGAAATGTTGTTAGTCAATACAAGTTATATTTTATATATCTTATAGTTTTCTTACTATTACTTAATAAAAAATCATTATGCTAATCCTAAAACTTAAATCTCTTGGTAAATAGATTTGTCACGGTGATAGTTACTTCTAAAACTAGCCTTGTTTGCCCTATGAATAGTAACAACTATGCCAATAGTTGGAGAGATTGAAATTGATCATTACCAGATTACAATCTTCCTCTTCATTTGAGAGGGGTAGCTCCCTCGTATGATAGGTGTATTTGATTTTTCAACATAAATGAATTAAAACTTTGAAAGATAGAGAGAAAACTATTGATGACGAATGCACCACATGACATCACAACTTTCTTGAATTAACATAAACTGATAATGAAGACAATCAAGAACTACACTTGAAAATGATCATTATTACCACGTTGATTCATGATTCATAAACATTCATACAATATTGTGAAAACATTCACTATAGAAAGAATCAATAATTTTATGTTGCAACAATCTAGATTTTAGAAAAAGAACCCAAACAAATCACTCATTTTATTTTCTTGCACCAAGAATATAACTGAGATTTTCAATTTCAAAGGCAAAATCTATACATACTTTCCAAAATTTGTCTTCTTAGCAAAATTTTAGCATAAGTGTTTCCTTATTCCAAAATCTAAAAAGTCCCTTTACAAAGCTAAGATGATTACTTATATAGAGATGGAGGTTAAGAACTACTCTTTCATGGTTAATAACCAACTCCCTTTTACCTATTTTCAGAGAGGTTAATTAACTTTACAAAAATTAACCCAAAATAAAAAAATTCATGATTTACAATGGTTGAATTAGAAGCTACCTTCAAAAGGTTGAATCATTGATTTTAGTGCACCATTTAAGCCTGAGTCTCCTTGTGATCTCCACCAAAGTTAAACATCTTGATATTGACATGTAGAAATAGTCATTCACTAGAAATCTCTTCTCCTAAATGAATTTAATTGAATGATAGACTCACTTCATTGCATCCCACCATTTGTTTAATGTGTTTTGTTATAAAATGTTTTTGAAGCAATTCAATCCAAATTTTCCCATTTGAGAAAATCAACTTCATAAAAGACACTACTATGGATATTCTTCTCATTGTAGATGATTTCTCTATAGAAGCATTATGAAAAAAATGATTTGGTCTTGTCTGTTCATCCAAGAAGTTTGCAAATGTATCTACATTTGAAAGTTTCTAGAAGCTTTTCAACGAATTACTGGGTTCAATGAGGTGACCTCTCTGCAATACATTTGATTCAGTAATTTTCCCTTGTCAGGTGTCTACATGCAAGTAGTGGCATGCATAGTAGAGCATTCTTACCTTAGGGAGTTCGATGAAAATATTCATGCTAACATGAATTGATTCATGACCATTCTTGATCACAATACTTTCATTCATTTTCATGACATTTATGTGGCACATTTTTTCAAGCAGGTGTGATTTTCCAACTTCTTAACATGATATGTGGCTGCAGATTGGTTTGGAGCATTCTATCACTGCCAATATATGATATCTCCTCCATATTACAAACTAAAGGTTAACGCATAGTGTCAATCAATTTGCATGTAGTGTCACCCTTAATGAAGATCATTTGAAAAATAGATCACCAACTTCTTTTCATCACTACGAATTGGGAATCATGCATGAGTCGGTTATATGTTGTTGCAAATTAAACATGTTGATGGTTGGGAACCCAAGTGTTCTATCAACTATTTATCATGCTTGATTACCCATTCCAAGTGAATGCTACTAATTGAGGGGGTCAAGCACTTGGTCAAACAATTGGTGCTTTGTCCATGCTTGTTTAGTTCATGTGTCTTATTTATGTGTGTTTGATGAGCGTTCATGACCAAATTCGTGGGTTAAAGGTTGGACCATTTTGTTAGAAAATTTGTACACTCCTTGCACTCCACTGCTATCAATGCATTGTGTTAAACAACCACTACTAGTTCTATACTCCCATCAAGGCTGCAAGTTGGAGAAATGAGGGATAGTTTTTCCAAATGGGTCACACACCTTGTCTATGTTTTTGAATGGGTTGTATGGTTTGTCTATGCTTGGACTAAAGTGTGATGAGTAAGTGTGTTGGGAGTTTCTCCACCAGGTGCGAGCCTTTAAAGAAATTGCTACTTTTATCATGCCAACTTATATAGATGCCATTGTAGATTTGGATCATTGGTCTCTCTTCCACATTGATTGCCACATTCTTAGTGTGTGTTACCTTATATTGCTTGAACCTTATTTCATGATCTTACTGATATCTAAAGTTGGGTTGAGCATTATGTCAAATACTTGGCCTATGCTCTCCATGTTTCCTCAAACATGATGTTCCATGAATCACATGTACGATCTTGGGTTCATTCAACACCAATTGTGAGAAGGTTCTGAGAGCTCGTGGACAAGATGAAATAACTAATTAGCATTCAAAATGTCTTTGCCCACTTGATCCATGATTCACCAATCAATCTTTCTATGCTCGGGCTAGAGGTGAGACATAGATCATCAAGCACACACTTTCTTTGAATCATCTGGAGCTCTTCATCATATACAAATAGTGATGCTAGCTTGTCAAAACTGGATGACTTCTCTTTGGCTCTATATTTAATCCATTGTCCTCACTTTTCAATCTTTTACTTTTATCAACTGAAAGGGTAATAACCGTCTCAGAAATACGTGTTTAGGAAGTTTATCTTAACCCATCTTTTAGATGGAGAGGTTAAGATTTCTAACTGAAACACATATTTTGGACCCCAAACCTTAACCTTTTTAGATGAGGTTAATGGTTAATGATTTATTTGGAAACACATATTTTGGAAACATATCTTAACCTTTTTGATGGAGAGGTTAAGATTTTAAGATGAAACATGTGTTTTGGGATGCTTCATTAACCTTTGATAACTTGAGACTTGTGAATCAGATTTTAGAAATTCGAAGTACTAGACATAGCTAAAGACAACATGGATACATCAAGGTCAAAAAACTATTAAAAATACAATGGATAATTGGTCCTTTCAAAGCTTGAAATTTTATACATTCGAACTTGTTTTGACTCAAAATATAGATAAAATTTTCACAATTTAATAAATACAAAAACCATGACAACAAACCTAGTTAGCTTTTAAATTAATTGAATCATACTTTTTAAAAATAATTTGAAAGAACACACAAATTTATATACAAAGCAAAAGTGTCGAAACCAAAAGCTAATGTAATCTTAACCTAATATCAATATATTTGTAGAGCAGATGTGAACATTTTCCTTTTCCCACTGTTTGGCCATCACCGAACTTATTTGGCCATTAACGATCTTATTTACACCCTTTAATAATAAATTAAAGTATTTGTTGGCTATCCTTTCCACTCACTGAGTTTCATACAAGTGAGTCGCTATTTAAGTGAAGAAACAACCACGAAATCGCTATCCATGTGGAAGAATGGTAAATCGAGACTTTTAGCCAAGGAATATGTATTCCATCGGATTATTAGTGAATGAACACCACCGGTGCTCACCCACTTTTATAAGAAAATTGTGGCACAACTTCAAAGAGAAGAGCATCTGTCATCTTCGATGCAAGGATGAATACTCTGCACGACAGAGTATCACCATCGATAAAAGATGGATGAATAGTAACCAGCGATAATTATCGCTGGTTACTATTCATCCTTCCTATAAAAGCGGGCAAGCGCCCCTTGCTACAAAGTAATCTCAGATATCTCAACGTACTCTTTGTATTCCGTCCCAATTACTACCAATTCCAGTAAGCGTTGTCCATGGCCTTGTCTCTGCAAGGATACCTTATTCTATGGGTGGGTATTAAGGGAATGTTGATTGTATCCTTGCTCTCCGGAGAAGTGAAGAACAACGCCCTAGTTTGCCTCAATTGGGAGCCACTTTTCACCATCTTCGCGATTGGTGATGCTGGTATGCTCCTCTTGCTTGCAGAGAAAGGGTATACAGACTTCATGGACGTCACGAGCCTGCAACAACCACAGCCATAGCCTCAGCCATTTCATGTACATTGCTAAATTATTTTATGTGATGTCACATAGCGCGTATGTGTTATGTGATTTCATATAGCATGTAGCACGTGTAGGCTTGGGTTCTCTGGCCATAGTGCATGCACACATAGCGCGTGTGCATTATAGTGCATGCATGCTATAAGAAAATTTGAAAAATTAAAAAAGATGTCATCTTTTTGGCACCACAACTTGGTGCATTTATTCTTTGGTTTCCACTAATATGCATGCTCTTAAGGTAACTATAATGATTCGTGGTTATGGCATCAAAGATATGGTCATTTGCATTTTCAAGGGTTAAGTTTGCTTCATAAAAAGAACATGGTGAGAGGACACCTCCATTCAGGAAAAATAAGAAGTTTGTTCAGGATATGCTCTTGGTAAGCAATACCGAGAAAGTTTTTCAGTGAACAAATAAACTCATGTGTGGTGTGAGAAATCATCAATAAAAGTTAGTTATGTAGTTAGCTTCGTGGGCATTGTTTTTAATTATTTTTTAAATAGTTTGCATAGTATGTAAAACTATGATTATCATGCAATCTCTTTGCATGTTCTTGTTTAGAATTTTAGAGTGTAGCAAACATTGTCTTTCTCCATCAGTGTTCAAGGAGAAGATATTTTAGTTTTCTTTATATTGTACACTCTTTAATTTTAGACCATACATTCAATAAAAATATAGAGTTTTTATTCTGACCTCTATTTTTCATTGTTTATACTTTAATGTACATTCTTTAATTTTAGAACATGCATTCAATAAAAATAGAGTTTTTATTATGATCTTGTTGTTCGTTGTTTATGCTCTATTTCTTATTATTATTATTACTATAGCATAAGAGCTTTTATTTTAGATCTTCAAAATTAACCATTCTCTCCATGACACCCACCTAATATGCAACTCCAATCAACCAAAATATTAAAACCTTTAGTGAATCCAATGCAAAAAGATAATATAACAAACACTAAACCTTACTTGTAGCTCAAATAATGCACCTCAACATAAATTTTTATGTAATGATGATCTCATCCTAAAACATAAAAATTAAACATCATTTCTCCTTCGTGTTTTCAAAATCAAAATGTGGAGATAGTTTTTTGCCAACACAAAAGAGAGTGAAGATAGCTACCCATGCTGCTATGCATGTAGGCAAAATGTGGCAACAAAAATAACCCATGTCAATTATTTATAGTACACATGCTAATTTTGGAAGCTCATGTAGTATGCCAAATTATCCCTCCTCCTTTTTGTTGTAAATTTTTGAAAGAAAATATGAAAAGATGGTTGAGAAAAGGAATGACAACCAATGACAAAAAAGAAATAAAATGGGAAAATTACATTTTAATAATAAATTTCACAAGCACCATATGATAAAATAGTTGTGTACTAATTTCAAAGAATGAATTAATTGAAGAAAAAAGAGGTTGAAAATTTTAGTCCCAGGAACTAAAAAATATTAAAATTATTATTAAAAACTTAAAAGTATAATTGAAAGAGATAGAAGTATAGTGAAAGAGAAGTAAAGATGAATATATCTAAAAATAATGTTGAAATATAGGGTCAAGTTCTCTTAAATTATATAATCTTAAAAAGTTATAAATAAGTGAAAAAAAATAGCTAAAGGAGGTAAAATTGTCAATAAGTCTTTTACAAACCACTATTGTAATTTAGGATTAATTTAGTATTGGGGGTAGTAATAGTTAAGTTAGGCTTGAGCTAAGGTGTATACTTTAATTCTAGTCCATAGCTTTAAGGAAAAACAATAACTTTAATCATAATATAATAGTGATTTGTTGAAAAAATAATTTTATATTCCTATTAATATAGTAAATGAACTCTAGTAACAATAACTTAATTCTACAAGTAATATTACTCTTAATTTATTAGAATCCTAGTAATCTATAATTGATATCTAATAATTATTTTACAATTCTATAGTTTATTATTCAACACAAATTATATTTTATACATCTTATCTAGATTACTTACTATTCCCTAAAATAATTACTCAATAAAAAGTCATTATACTAAACCTAAAACTTAAATCTAATTAACTTTTAAATTAGTTGAATAATAATTTTAAGCAATAATTTGAAAGACCAAACAAATTCGTATAAAAAATCTCAAATCCAAAAGCTAATGTAACCTTAACCTAATATCCATATATTTGTAAAGCAGATGTGAACATTTTTCTTATTTACACCATTTAATAAATAATAATAAATTAAAGTATTTGTTGGCAATCATTTCCACTCACCGAGTTTCATACAAGTGAGTTGCTATTTGAGTGGAGAAGCAACCACGAAATCGCCATCCATGTGGAAGAATGGTAAATCGAGACTTTTAGACAAGGAATATGTATTCGTATCGGATTATTAGCGAATGAACATCACCAGCGCTAGCCCACTTTTTAATTTTGACTATTTAATACCCGTCTGCCACTTTTCTAAGAAAATTGTAGAATAGCATCTGCCACGATTCGATGCAAAAGGATGAATAGGAATATCCATCGATGTTGACAGAGAAGACTCTTTGAAGTTGGGCTCCAATTTTCTTATAAAAGCGGGCGAGCGCCCGTTGCTAGAAACCCTTCTCAGAAATCTCGAGGTACTCTTTGTATTCCGTCCCAATTCCTACCAATTCCAGTAAGCGGTGTCCATGGCCTTGTCTCTGCAAGGATACTTTTTTCTATGGGTGGGTATTAAGGGAATGCTGATTGTACCCTTGCTGTCCGGAGAAGTGAAGAACAACGCCCTCGTTTGTCTCAACTGGGAGCCACTTTTCACCATCGTCGCCATTGCTGATGCCGGCGTGCTCCTCTTGCTTGCAGAGAAAGGGTATACACAGTTCATGGACGTCACGAGCCTGCAACAGCCACATCCACGGCCTCGGCCATTTCACGTATATCGCTTGCATTTGATAGAGCACTGGAAAGACCTTTTCTTGATCCTTGTCTACATTGTCTTATCTGCAGTAATATTAAGTATGATCTATGGCCTTCGCGGACGCTGCAAGCCGCTGCCATAGAAGATTTTCCCTTCCTCGGAAAGGCGGGCAATGGGATGGAGATGGGAGAATCCTTCACTCATTTCATCATGTATGTTCACGTTTGGAGAGGGTAATATGCTTGCATTGTTACTTCTCATTCGCCCAGGGCCCATTAAGGTCGGCCTTAATTTCAAGATTGCTCTGTATGCAATCACTGCAAGTCCATTTTGTACTGCTTATAAATATTTTGTGGTTATATGATTGTTGAAACCATTGCATGTTTGTTTTGTTTTTCTGGGTCAATATTCATATTGTAACGTCTGTTTCACTTTTCTTCTTCTTAGTTGCTGGTCCATTGGTTTTTATCATGAAGATTTAACTATAATTCAATTGTAATCGAAATTATTTTAATAATTAAAATATATTACTCTTCTCATTTTAAGTACTTATTATAGATTTTATTTTTCTTTATAAAAAAATTATGCATTAATTTCCTACTTTGTCTTGGTGTTGTATATTTGTGCAATTATATGAATCTATTTATTATTTAAGTTCTTAAATGATACTTTATTTGGATACTTGTAAAAAACAACATTATCATACCATCTTCTAAGATTTACTATTCCTTCTTAAATTATGGGTTGACTTCTTTCTTGTGAATTTAAGGTCTTCTTAAAATTGATGTTCACATTGGACATTCTACTCTTCTTTGTGAATTTAAGGTCTTAAAATTGATTTTTTCGTTTATCTCTCTTTCTAATGGAAAAACATATTTTTATTGTTTTCTCATTAATACACATATTTCTTTTCATTATTTGAAAAGAACAATTTCATCATAGTACAAAAAATCACTCTAGAGCATACAACAACTAGTTATTAGTCTTTTACTATAACAAATATTAATTGATCTACCTAGATTATTCTCCACATAAAATTTTATTCTTTCAAATTTATAAAATATAACAATTTTTTTGTTTGATTTATGTAGTTTAATAGCAAATTGATATAGATTATGAATATAAAATCATTAAAATTTTCTTCAAAAACCTATTATGTTTAGAAAATTTAGAAATTGTAGGTTTGATATAGAGTTTAACTCTTAAAAATCAAGTTAAAAGTTTCTGTTTTAATTTTATTATTATTTTGATTCTTTAAAAAATAATTTATGAATGAAAAGCCTAATTGATAATCATCTTACCTTCAGAATATTGTATATGGGAGGGGTATCTATGTTAAATAAAGTGGCTATAATTTCATAAAATGATCTATTCAAAATCTTCATAAGTGATGAAAATTTTCACGAGAGATAGCAATCCATTCTTGATTCTTACTTAGCTCATTCTCCTCTATCTAATATGATAACTTAGTGAAATCTACCTTATAATTTAATTGTATTATGCTATTGAGCTAAATACGGCCATACGGTCATCAAATAATCCGATTGAAAGTTTTTGTTTGTGCGGTTTATGGATAGAAAAAAAATAAAATTCAGAATTTTGGAGTATTTAACTTTACCTTTTTTTTAAAATAAAATATTGAGATAATAACACATTTTCTCTCCGTAAAGGTGCTTCTACCACTGCAATTTTATTTATCATCATTAACCCTTATACACCTGGTTCGACAGTTTTCCTCTTCACTCCGACTGGACACTGAGTTTAGGAAGAGGACCCAATAGTTGAGCGGGTCCAATAGTCGATCACCCTATTGTGAACATAGAGTCCAATCTTCCAACATATTTTTACTATATATTGTAATTAATTGATCTATTTGTAAATATAAAAAATTCTAAATGTTGATAAAAATATACTAATATTTGAACACATGAAAACTTATAAATATTATATAAAAATTAAATAAATGAATTCATTAATGAGTGAAATAAATAACTTTTTGTTTCAAACAAAATATCATAGCTATCTAATATGTGTGTGTCACTTAAAACATAATATGCTCACTTAAATAAACATTGATATCTTAGTGTAGACATACTATTCTTATGTGTACAACTATTGGAGTAGCAATGTATATGCATAAAGTAAACCATATCAATAATATGTATCATCACAAATATAAAAGGTGAGTACCAATAAATGCCTTGTATTTTCTTATGAAATGTGTGAGATTGTGAGAAAAAATTAGTGTTCAACTAATGGTCCCTTTGTGTTGGGTATATGTTGTATTTTATATAATAATGTGTTATTTTTATAACAACAAATTATTTTTTTGTGTTAAAGTATGTGTTTTTTTGTGTTATTTATAAAAGTTATATATAACAAATATTTATGATTAATAATAACTATTTGGTCCATTTAAGTTGCATATATGTTACATTTCATATAGTTATACAATATTCTATTAACAACAAGTGATAATTTTAAATTCAATTTGTAGAGATTTTTAGATTAAGCTTTGGTCAAATGTTCAAGAAGTCATTTTTTAGACACATTTCACTGGGTGCACTATTTTAACGAGTTGCGTGATGAGTGACACCTTCAAACCTTAGTTGTAGGTAATTCAATGTCCATTTTACATTTCAAAAAAAAACCAAAGGTCTTACGTCATCCCATGTAGCAGCTACATGTTGACAATCAAAACTACTGATTCCTCTCCCTAATTTTTTTCTTAAAATAGATGTCATACCATCTGGAGAATCTGAGGAACTTCTGAAAGTAGGAAGGGATGCCAGTCCTCTGCATCAGCACCCATTATTGATTTTTTTTGTCCAAATCAAAATATGTCCTTCAGAAGGTTTTATCCAAAGCAGCATTTTCTCAGATGGTATGTCAATGTTTCCAAGGAATGATTTCATGAATTACATTGGGGTTGTCGCACTGCGAGCGTTTCTTAGTTTGGGTGCTTTCCAGAAACCCGCCTGGTAGTAGGTTTTCAACGTCAGAGGCAACTCAGAGATTTTAACACCGTTTGAGATTGGTTCTTGTCCTTTCTTGGGATGAATTGGGAATGGCTTAATGGATAGAAGGGATTTGGGTGTTAGATTTGGAGACAGCGAAAATATTTTTTGGGGTTTTCTTCAGCATCTGTGCCTCAACTGTGAAAGGCATGTCCTTTTCTCTGCCCTGTTTCTAATTTTGATTTTTTCTTATTCACTTCTATTCTGCCATTATCTATAAAATTGGAGAATGCTTGAAAATGTGCTTATCCACTGCCTCGGAGAAATAGACAATAAAATTCTTTTATTTTCCCTTTTATTAGAGTAATGGAGTCTGTCGTATCAGCTACACTGAAAAAATATTTTGCAAGTAGTTTTCATCAAATCCCAGGAGGAGATCCCCTCTTGTTGAAGTCTGGAGATCTTCTTTGCCATATTGTGAAATCATATCCACTGCTAAACTTGATGACCATGGTTTTGCCTTCCTTGTCAATTTGGAATTACTGACAAGTACATGATATATAGAATGTTAATATAATTTATTTTTGCGCTAAATTACAAAGGAATTGTATCACGGAGGAGGTGAGATTTTTGGCACCTATGAAAAGCTTTAAGGATTATATATTCAGTCTATAATATGCTCATTTTATATTAGTTTTAATTGTTGTCTCCAATAATTTTGCCATCCTAAAACAGTGGCCTCATGTCTCTCTGTTCTAGAAAGTTAGAAATTAGTAAAAAATTCTTTTTCCTGAACCTTGCCCACTTCCGGAGCTCTTGTTTTGTTTGTATGTTACCAGTGATTAACTGACAAAATTGGACACTTTTTTGATGAGTTTGGTGAAGCAATTTTTTAGTGCTCATGAGAATCATGTTTTTGGTAAGATAACATTCTAGTAGATTGCCAAAATTTTAAGATTATCCACCATATTTTCTCACTTTGCATACATGTTGATAAGCTTATTATGAAGAATTGTGCACACATTACATGTAAATTGACTCTTGTTGAGGAATGGGCCCATTTGTGTACATACTTTCGATACACCTTATTAAAAATTGTTGGTGCCAAGTGATGCCAATTTTTTATTTTCCAAATCATGAACATGTCTGTAAGCTAACACATCAACTCAAACAACAAGTTTCATAACTTCTCCACAATTTCTGTTCAGATCACTTGAAAATCTAGTGCATGGATCAGTAGAAATAATCTGTTTTTAATATTTAATAGGTTTTCAAACAACCAAAACTTGCCTGCTTGTGAGAGCCTTCTACAGTGTCAAACATGTAGTGTGGATAATCTTCAAATGGTTTCGTGTATTTATTCATCATCTTCCTAATGGCAAGGATGGGGTCAAACAATTTAGTGCACCCATATTGTTAGGTGGGTAGAGGCACAGTAAAATATGAAATGCAATAAATGTGTTGCGGCACAATATTTGATTTTCCTTTTATTGATTGACCGAATGAATACACGACTGTGATGTCCCCTTCTAGCTAGAGACATCACTTTAGCTGGTGATTAGCCTATCAGAGACCCTCGTAGGCTAATAAGATTGGATAGAGGGTCACTTTGGTGTGGAGATCCTCCAAGGACCAGAGCAGAGTACTCTTCTGGGTTGCCAGAGTTTGTTTATGATGAGTTTTCCTTTGAGTTTGGCTTGGTCAGGCTATTTTTAGTAGTTTTGGAGTTATAAAGATAGACCCCTGCTATTTTTAGAAAAGGGGTATGGTCATACGCAGTTCTATCATGTTAGCTCCCAGTCCAAATGACATTCAAAAATGTTGAGTAATAATGGAGATATTAATGTTTATTTAGTTAAAATAAACATTATTGGTTTTGAGCCTATATTGTTAAGTTATAATATATAACTTAAGTGAGGGTCATGATATCATAAAAGGGGCCATCGTTTCAATTAATTGTGGGTCCAAGCTTATGGAAAAATTAAAAGGGATTTTCTAAGTTTTAATGTAATAACATTTTTTTATGTTATTATTATATCTTTTATCCCACATTGAGCGTGGAGACTCATTCTGGAGTTGAGGAGTCCTTATAAACAAACCTTGTCTTCCTTCAAGAGCAGGTTATGAGAATTGCTTAAAAACTTTGCCTTGTGAAATTTCTTGAAGTTGTGGCAACAAGGGTTTCTACAAGTTTGAGAAGAATTCAGACTGTGGAGAACGTAGTATCTTCAGAGTTGATGCAATTTGAGGGTGTGAAATATCACTTGAATTTTGCCTGTGAGTTGACTTCATACTAGAGGCAATATTTTGTTTTAGTAGGAAAAAAGTGGATGAATTTGTTTACAGGTTGGAAGGGGTTATAATAGCAGCTACAGTGCCGTGAACAGTGCGCTACGGTACCGCAAACAGTAACATGCTACAGTGCCGCCGTGAATAGTGCGCTACAGTGCTACAGTGAATTAAAAATTAGAGATTTAATATTGCGGTTTTTGATAGGTAATGCCCAAGGAGGAAGCAACCAGCAGTGTGGTTGCATATTGGAGACAAAAATCAGGTTTTTTTCAACTATTAATGATGATGTTTTTAATGTATTCTTCCAGCAATAAGTATTGTAAATACATTAGGAGCCATCTGAATAAATGAATTTGATTAGCATTATAATCAGATTTGAGTTATAATTTTAGGTAAGATTAGTTTTCAATATTTGTATTTTCTTTTCATCAACTCAAAAACCCAAAAACAGCTTAAAACATTCAAAAACAAACCAAAAACAATCATTACACCCAGGGAAACAAATATTGATCAGCGTAGAGCCTATTTGGGGTTCTTACATTGGTATCAGAGCCTTATTCCTACCATCCTGAGTGTTTGGGGAGTCATATGCAACCACTGGAAATTGGACCACACAGGTACCATACTCGTAGGAGAGCTCTGATTGAAAGAGAACAGTTACAGGAAACAAAAAATATGGAAGAGAGGCATGATGGTAGTCCACCTAGAAACAGGAGGAATAATGATGATCAGGATACCAGAGAATTCTACCGTGCTATGGTTACAGGGCAGCAGCAGATGGCATAGGCATTACAGGCACTCACTACTATGGTAGAAAGGATGAACCCACCTGTTAGACAAAATGGGGAGCCGGGAGAACAGGGAGATAACAGGAGTGCTATAGTTAATCAGAGACCACAACGGACCCATTCCAGAACAGCTGATAGGCCTACACGCCCTACATTTTATCCGGAGGAGCTAGAAGAAGCTCTGGTAGAGGAGGCGACAGGAGACCCCATATTCGCAGATGCACTCATGGATGCAAATGATGAATGGGAATTATTAGCTCCGTAGATTCGGGAGAGGATGACCTTTGAATGCTTTGTAAATCAGAGGAGAGAGCATTACAGGTCACTCAGACAAGATAGGAGGCCTAGAGGTCAAAATAGTGAGCTGAAGAGGGCTACAGGAAAGCTTACTATGCCTACATTTGATGGGAGTGGTAAGATGACAGCTCAAGCTTGGATTCATAAGCTTAACACATTTTTGGCACTGAGGCCAATGACAGAGATTGAAGCTATCAAATATGCCACCTTGCATTTGGAGGGAATAGCACATGATTGGTGGTACCATGGTATGGTAACACTTCAGCATAACCAAGTGACAGAATATCAGGACTTCGTGGATAGGTTGGTTGAAAGATTTGACAAAAAAGATCCAGAGATTTACTTCCGGGACTTAGCACAGCTGAAAAAAATAGGCAACTTGGAGTATTTCATTGGTGAATTTCAGCGGTTGGCAGTCATGGTGCCAAACATTTCAGAGCATAGATTGATAGTTCTTTTCATTGAGGGCCTATCTGAACCACTGAGAGGTTGGATAAAGGCATTTGATCCTATTTCTTTACAGGAAGCGATGAAAAAGGCAAGAAGTATGGAACATGCAGTCCCAACAAACAAATTTTAGTCCAAAGGAGCATCTTCTAGTAAGGATAACAAACCATTTTATAAAAAACTAGAGAGGACTGATTATAAAAATGATTCTAAAGATAAAACTCCAGCACCTTTTGACAGGGAAACATTAAACGATTTAAGGAAGAAAAAATTATGTTTCTACTGTAAGGGACCCTATGATGCAAACCATGATTGTCCTCTTAGGCCAAAGGGAAAGGCTAACAGAGTTATGTGGGCATACTATGAGGAATCAGAATCAGATAATTCAGATCAACAGTCTGATATAGAGGAAATAGATGGTGAAAAAGAGGAAGACAAGGCTGAAAACTTGTCTAAAATGGAGTCCAAGGATGGGGAAGGAGATGGGCAACTTAGGGAAGCTTGTCTCACTAGTATTAAGCAAGAAGGGTCATTCTGGATGAGAGGAGTACTTGCTGGACAGCGAGTCATAACCTTAGTTGATACAGGTGCCACTCATAATTTCATTGATGCTAGGATGGTGGAGAAGCGTGGCATACAAACAGAGGAGTTTGGGGGAATTAGAGTGAGGGTAGCGGATGGCTATGTCCTCAAATGTGATCGTAGGATCACTGGACTCCCATTGAAAGTTAATAATTATGACTTTAAGGTAGATTTTTATGTTGTACCTATGGGAGATACAGATATAGTTCTTGGGATGAGTTGGTTGCACGATATTGGTGAGTTCACTCTTAACCTCAAGGAGATGGAGATGAGGTTTAAAGTGAATGGGAAGACACATATTCTTAAGGCAATCAGGGACAATGATCTCAAGATGGTCTCTTTTCGTAGAATGGCTAGATTGATTCGACATGACCAGGTAGAGTGGGCAGCAGAGTGCATATTGATGCCATCACAGGAGGGACAGCATAAATTTGAATATCCTCCTGATATTCAGGAGCTTAGAGTTAAACACTCTAAGGTGTTCAGTGACATTCCACCAAGTAGACCACTAGACAGAGGTATTGAGCACAACATTGAGTTAGAGGAGGGGGGCTAAGCCCATCATGATTACACCTTATAGGCATCCGAAGAGGTTGAAGGATGAAATTGAGAAAACCATAAAGGAGTTACTTGCCATGGGCCACATTAGACTAAGTAAGTCTCCTTTTGCTTCTTTAGTGGTGTTAGTAAAGAAGAAGGATGGGACATTGAGAATGTGCATTGATTACAGAGTGCTTAATAGGAAGACGATTAAAAATAGATACCCCATTCCCAGGATCGATGAGTTGATAGATGAGCTTCATGGAGCTTGCTTCTTCTCAAAGATAGATTTGAGATCAGGTTATCACCAGATCAGAGTTAGAGAGCAGGATATCAAGAAGATAGCCTTTAGATGTCATTGTGGCCATTTTGAGTTTGTAGTTATGCCATTTGGGCTAACTAACGCACGTGCTACTTTTCAGGCAACAATGAATAGGGTTTCCCATCCTCAGTTGAGGAGATTTGTGCTTGTCTTCTTCGATGATATCTTGGTATATAGTAGATCTTGGGAGGAGCACTTGGTTCACCTGGACATGGTGCTAGGTATATTGGATAGAGAATTCTTGTATGCAAAGGAGTCGAAGTATGATTTGGGCATGACAGAGTTGTTGTACTTGGGTCACATCATCAGTGCAGAGGGTGTGTGCATGGATCCTGAAAAGATTCATGCCATTGTGGAGTGGCCTTGACCGGTGAACCTTACACAGTTGAGGGGCTTTCTAGGACTATGTGGTTTCTACAGAAGGTTTGTGGATGGATATTCCAGGCATGCGGCACCCTTGACAGATTTGATGAGAAAGGGAGCTTTCTTGTGGACTCTTGAGGCACAGGAGTGTTTTGAGAAATTTAAGGGGTTGATGACTTCTTGTCCAGTGTTAGCATTACCAGATTTCAGCAAACCTTTTGAGCTACATTGTGATGCTTCCAGAGAGGGCATTGGAGCAGTGCTTATGCAGGAGAAGCACCCTATTGCTTATGAGAGCAGGAAATTGAGAGGGCCAGAGCAGAGCTTTAGCATATATGATAAGGAGATGTTAGCCATTATGCATGCTTTGGCCAAATTTAGGCAATATTTCGTAGGTAGAAAATTTTGTATCAAAACCGACCATAATAGCCTAAGACACTTTTTGGGGCAGCGAGATCTCAATGATAGGCAGCAAAAGTGGGTGAGCAAGTTACAGTCCTATGACTTTGACATTAATATTTTAAGGGGACACAGAATGTAGTTGCTGATGCCTTATCACATAGGCCCCATTTGAGCTTATTGATAGACATATCGGAGGATTGGAGACACTTGATCCTTGCAGAGTATGCAAAGGACACTTGGGCAGCTGGATTCATAGACGGGACTATTCAGGACAGCAGATACACCCTTGTGAATGAGCTCATCATTTACAAAGGATGAATATTTTTGGTCCCAGGATCAGTAGTGAGGAGGGTGGTTTTGAAATCTTTTCATGATTCACCTATGGTACGACACCCTAGTTTCTACAAGACATACCGACAGATTAGAGAGCGATTCACATGGAAAGGGCTCAAAGCAAAGGTACTTCAGTATGTTAGGGAGTGTCCCACTTGCCAGCAGAATAAGCAAGAACACTCTTATCCAGCCGGTTTATTGCAGCCACTTCCGATTCCTGATAGGAAGTGGGAGTGTTTGTCTATGGACTTCATCATAGGACTCCCTAGAGCCCAAGGCAGGGACTGCATAAATGTGGTTGTGGATCGCCTTACGAAGTTTGCACACTTCTTTCTGATCACTGCTATATACATTGCTACACAGGTGGCAGAGTTGTTCTTCAAAGAGATATTCAGATTACATGGCTTACCACGGAGCATTGTAAGTGACAGAGACAATAGGTTTATGAGTCACTTTTGGCAGGAGCTATTCAGGTTGTGTGCAACAGAGCTCACTTCGAGTACTAGCTACCACCCTCAGACATATGGTCAAACAGAGATAGTAAACAAATGGGTGGAGGGATATCTCAGAAATTATATAACAAGGCAACAGAGGGCATGGGTAAAGTGGATTTATCTCTGTGAGTATTGCTACTACCACTTATCACATGTCTATTCAGATGTCACCCTTTATGGCCCTGTATGGGTATGAGGCACCCAATTTTATGGATCTTCTTTTGAGTGACAGTAGAGTGCCCAGTGCAGGTGATTTGTTACAGGAGAGTCAAGACCTTGTTAAGACTCTCAAGGATAATCTAACTAAGGCACAAAATCAGCAAAAGCAGTATGCAGATCAGAAGAGGACTGAGAAAACTTTTGAAGTTGGAGACATGGTGTATCTTATGTTGCAACCTTATCGTCAATCCACTCTCAAGAAGAGTTGTGCCAAGAAACTCAAGCCACGATACTATGGTCCATTTAGGATTATCAAGAAAGTGGGAGAGGTGGCTTATGAGTTAGACTTGCCGGCAGAGAGCAAGGTGCACAATTTTTTTTATGTGTCACACCTCAAAAAGGTGCTAGGGCATCATATTGTGCCTTCTATAGTACTACCACCCCTGGATGATGAGGAAAAACATGTTTTGATATCGGAGGCTATCATTGATTTTAGAGAGAGGAACTTGAGGAAATGTACCATCTGAGAATATTTGGTGAAGTGGAAGGATTTGCTAGTAGAGGATGCTACTTGGGAGAGCGAGGAGATTTTACAGCATCCAGAGTTGAGATTGCTTGAGGACAAGCAATTTCAAGGAGGGTGGATTGTGATGTGCCCTTCTAGCTAGAGACATCACTTTAGCTGGTGATTAGCCTATCAGAGACCCTCGTAGGCTAATAATATTGGATAGAGGGTCACCTTGGTGTGGAGATCCTCCAAGGACCAAAGC
Source organism: Cupressus sempervirens (assembly GCA_028749045.1). Classification (NCBI taxonomy): domain Eukaryota; kingdom Viridiplantae; phylum Streptophyta; class Pinopsida; order Cupressales; family Cupressaceae; genus Cupressus; species Cupressus sempervirens. Next base: position 724,892,332 of record CM053787.1, read on the forward strand.
AGAGTACTCTTCTGGGTTGACAGAGTTTGTTTATGATGAGTTTTCCTTTGAGTTTGGCTTGGTCAGGCTATTTTTAGCACTTTTGGAGTTATAAAGATAGACCCCTGCTATTTTTAGAAAAGGGGTATGGTCATATGCAGTTCTATCATGTTAGCTCCCAGTCCAAATGACATTCAAAAATGTTGAGTAATAATGGAGATATTAATGTTTATTTAGTTAAAATAAACATTATTGGTTTTGAGCCTATATTGTTAAGTTATAATATATAACTTAAGTCAGGGTCATGATATCATAAGAGGGGCCATTGTTTCAATTAATTGTAGGTCCAAGCTTATGGAAAAATTAAAAGGGATTTTCTAAGTTTTAATGTAATAACATTTTTTTATGTTATTATTATATCTTTTATCCCACATTGAGCGTGGAGACTCATTCTAGAGTTGAGGAATCCTTATAAACAAACCTTGTCTTCCTTCAAGAGAAGGTTATGAGAATTGCTTAAAAACTTTGCCTTGTGAAATTTCTTGAAGTTGTGGCAACAAGGGTTTCTACAAGTTTGAGAAGAATTCACATTGTGGAGAACGCAGTATCTTCAGAGCTGATGCAATTTGAGGGTGTGAAGTATCACTTGAATTTTTCCTGTGAGTTGACTTCATACTAGAGTCAATATTGTGTTTTAGTAGGAAAAAAGTGGATGAATCTGTTTACAGGTTGGAAGGGGTTATAGCAGCAGCTACAGTGCCATGAACAGTGCGCTACAGTACCGCAAACAGTAACATGCTATAGTACCGCCGTGAATAGTGTGCTACAGTGCTGTGAACAGTACAGTGCTACAGTGAATTAAAAATCAGAGATTTAATATTGCAGTTTTTGATAGGCTCTGCCCAAGGAGGAAGCAACCAGCAGTGTGGTTGCATATTGGAGACAAAAATCAGGTTTTTTTCAACTATTAATGATGATGTTTTTAATGTATTCTTCCAGCAATAAGTATTGTACATACATTAGGAGCCATCTGAATAAATGAATTTGATTAGCATTATAATTAAATTTGAGTTATAATTTTAGGTAAGATTAGTTTTCAATATTTGTATTTTCTGTTCATCAACTCAAAAACCCAAAAATAGCTTAACACATTCAAAAACAAACCAAAAACAATCATTACACCCAGGAAAACAAACAGTGATCAGCGTAGAGCCTATTTGGAGTTCCTACAATGACACTCCCTTTTATAGGCAAGTTTACAATCTCTAGAAATCTCTAACATTTTCCGACAAGACAAATATCTACAAAATTCTAGAAACTACTACAGCCGACACAACCTAACCCTATACCTAAACCTAAACTTCTAGAATCATTTAATGAATCATTTAATGATAGATTGAGTAGAAATCAATATTTCTAACACTCCCCCCTAATTTTTACTATCAACTATTACAAAAATTCTTTAATATTTACAACTCTTAGAGCCTCCTTCAAAATTTCAAACTGTACTTGTGGTAAAGCCTTGGTGAAGATGTCTGCAAGTTGCTCCTCTAATCTGCAATGTTGTTGGTTAATTTCTCTACTATTAATCAACTCTCTAATGAAATGATACCTTGTTTCAATGTGCTTTGTCGTCTTGTGAAACACATGGTTCTTTGAAAGTGCAATAGCAGACTTGTTATCACAATAGATTGTAGTAGGTCCATCTTGAGCTTGCATTAAGTCTTTCAAAAATTTTCGCATCCATACTACTTGACAGTCCGCTGTTGTTCCTGCTACATACTCTGCTTCAGTTGATGAGAGAGTTACTACAGGTTTCTTCTTTGATGCCCAAGCTACAACACCTATCCCAAGATGAAATGCATATCTAGATGTGCTCCTTCTATCCTCTGTATTCCCTGCAAAATCACTATCTGTATATCCAACTAATTGAGAATCATTTGAAGTAGAATACAAAATGCCATGATTCGTAGTTCCTGCAATATATCTCAAAATCCTTTTTCTTGCCTGCCAATGTGAGGTCTTTGGTGAATCCATGAATCTAGAGATGAAACTCACTCCATACATTAAATCTGGTCTTGTAGTAGTGAGATACATCAAACTACCAACCAATCTTCTGAATATAGTTGAATCAAAATCTTTCTCAGTATCTTCTCTGTTTAATTTGGTGCCTACTACTATAGGTGTAGAAACTGGACTACAATTTATCAATCTAAATCTTTTCAAAATATCTTTTGCATATTTACTTTCGCAAATAAAAATTCCTTTGTCATTTTGAGTAACTTCAATGCCAAGAAAATATTTCATCAATCCTAGATCTGTCATTTCAAATTCCCTTTTCATTGCTGATTTAAAATGTCAATAGATAAATTACCAGTGAAGATCAAATCATCAACATATAAACAAACAATCAAAATCTGACTTTGTTCATTGATCTTGGTATATAATGTAGGTTCACTGGTGCTTCTCTTGAATCCATTCTTCATCATGTATGAATTTATTCTACTATACCAAACTCTTGGTGCTTGCTTCAATCCATAGAGTCCCTTCTTCAACTTATAAACTTTGTCTTCATGTCCTCTTATTTCATATCTTGGTGGTTGCTGCACATAGACTTCTTCATCCAAATATACATTCAAAAATGCTGATTTGACGTCCATTTGGTGAACCATCCATTTTTTTTGAGCTACAATAGCTAATACTATTCTGATAGTATCAAGTCTTGCTATAGGTGCAAATGTCTCATTATAGTCAACCCCATATTCTTGTGAAAATCCCTTAGCAACTAACCTTGCCTTATATTTGTCTACATATCCATTAGCTTTAAACTTATTCTTATAAACCCATTTTACACCAATACAATCTTTGTTCTTAGGCAAATCAACTAATTCCCATGTATCATTTCTCTCAATTGATTCTATTTCATCATTCATTGCATTAATCCAATGTTCTTCCTTAATTGCATCTTCAAAATATATAGGATCTTGAGTAAATAAAGAAAAATTTGATTGCAAATCTAATTTACTTCCTTGCTCATAAATCTCACTCAACCTTCTAGTTTTCTTGCTTGATCTAAGTTATGCAAGTATAGGGTTTGAATTATTACTTACTTTTGAATTTGAAGATTCTCCATGCTCATCTTCAATTTCTAAGTGATCTCCTTGTGGACTTTGTGGTGGAGTTCCTTCTTGGTCACTTGGTTGATCCTCTTGATCTTCACGATCCTTTTTATCCTTCTCATCATATGTTATTGTTCCAGCACTTGTAACATTTGTATCTATATTTCCATCCCAAGATTCATCTTCTTTAAATACAACATCCCTACTCACAATGACTTTTCTAGTGACAGGATTAAACAACCTATATGCCTTAGATTGCAAATCATAGCCAATAAAAATGCATTTCTCACTCTTATCATCTAACTCACTTCTAGTTTCTTTAGGAACATGTGCATATGCAATACAGCCAAATACTTTGAGATGAGAAACACTATGAATTTTATCACTCCATGCTTGTTGTGGAACCATGTCCCTCACAATTTTTGTTGGACTCCTATTCAAAATATAAACAACACAAGAAACTGCCTTAGCCCAATACTCATTAGGAAGATTCTTACCTTTCAACATGCTCCTTGCCATCTCCATTATTGTCCTATTTTTTCTCTCTGCAACACCATTTGGCTATGGTGTGTAATTAGTAGTAAATTGTTTTTTGATTCCATGATCCCTGCAATAATCTAAAAATTCATTTGACTTATACTCTCCTCCTCTATCAGATCTCAATACCTTGATAGGTAAACCACTTTGTTTCTCAACAAAAGCCCTAAATTCTTTAAATTTGCCAAAAGTTTCAGATTTGTATTTAAGAAAGTAAACCCATGTCTTTCTAGTAAAGTCATCAATAAATGTTAAGAAATAAATACTCCCCCCTAATGATGGTGTTTTCATTGGACCACATATATCTGAATGTACAATTTCTAAAGGTACCCTTGCTCTATATGAAATCCCTTTTGGAAAACTTTCTTTGTGATGTTTGGCCAAAATACAACATTCACATGGACTTAATGATGCTTCAATTGGGGGTAAGCCTCTTACCATTTCCTTTCTTTGCAATAAAGATAACCCTTTGAGATTTAGGTGACCATACCTCAAGTGCCATATCCATGTTTGATCTTGACTTGCTGCCTTGACACTTGCTGCAACTTCATCAGTCATATTGCTCTTCATCCAAAGTGGAAACATTCCATTATTTGTCATTTCTACCATTGCAATCACCATATTACTAGGAGGCATATCAAATATAGTGCACAAATTTTTCTAAAAAATAACTCTATAACCTTTTTGACTAAGCTGCCCCACACTTATAAGATTATGTTTCAAACTAGGTACAAAGTATACATCAGAAATAGATTTCTTACCATGCTTTGTTATAACATTGATTGTGCCTTTTCCACTCACTTCCACTATCTCATTATTTCCTAACTTCACTTCAGATTTAATCGATCTATCTAATCTTTCAAAAAACTCTTCATTGCCTATCATATGATTGCTGCAACCACTATCTAAAAACTAGAAATCATTTGTGCTCTTTCGAGCTACATTACAGGTAATGAACAATGACTCTGAATTACTCTCAAAAAAATTTACATTTTTCTTACTGATATCAACTTGTTTTTTCGGACACTCATTTGCAAAATGTCCAAACTTCTTGCAGTAATAACATTGAATATTTGATTTATCATACCTTTGTGATGTCTGGTGGTTATAGCTTCCCTTTGAGTATTGATTTCTTCTTTCTCTTGAATCTAGACTTTGTTCTTCTTTTTGAAAATTATTTCTGCCTCTTTCTCTTCCTCCAAATCTAGCATTTCCTCTTCCTCTGCCAAATGCCATTTGTGTTTTGAATGCATTCTCCAGTGAATTACCATTACGTTTGTTCAACCTGTCTTCATGATTATACAAGGATCCAAAAACCTCATCTATAGACAATGTTGTTAAATCCTTAGATTCTTCAATTGCAACCATAACATTATCAAATTTAGGAGGCAAACTTCTTAAAATCTTTTCTACAACTTTTTGGTCAGAAAGATCATCACCATTCATCCTTACTTGATTAACCACATTTATAACACGATTTGAAAATTTCTCTATAGAGTCAGACTCCTTCATTTGTAAATTCTCAAATTCTCTTCTAAGTGCTTGCAATTTGACAATCTTTACCTTACTTGTAACTTGATATGAAGTCTCAAGAATGTCCCAAGCTTGCTTGGCTGTAACAGCTGCTTAATTTTTTCAAGAATTGAGTCATCCAGAGCTTGTCCAATAATCTGCAAAGCTTTCTTACTCTTCTGCCTATTCTCATCAAGCTTTTTCTTTTGGTCAACATTTAAAATAGACTCATCCACAGGTTCAACATAACCAATTAATATTATATCTAATAACTCATAGGAATCAAATATAAGCTTCATTCTAAAAGCCCAATCATCATAATTCTTTCCAGAGAACATAGGAATTGAAGCCTGAAAACTCCTTGAAGCCATGCTTGACAAATACTTATAAACAATATTCACGAATATAACAAACCCTAAATAGAGCAATAAGAAACTTACTGATCTCACAATAACTTTCTTTGCTATAGTCCTCCTTACATACAATCCTTCAAACACCTCTTCTTAACTTGGCTCTAAACTTGGCTCTGATACCACCTATTAGGTGGGCAAAGGCACAGTAAAATATGAAATGCAATAAATGTGCTGCGGCACAATATTTGATTATCCTTTTATTGATTGACCGAATGAATACACAACACTCCCTTTTATAGGCAAGTTTACAATCTCTAGAAATCTCTAACATTTGCTGACAAGACAAATATCTACAAAATTTTGGAAACTACTACAGCCGACACAACCTAACCCTATACCTAAACCTAAACTTCTAGAATCATTTAATCAATCATTTAATGACAGATTGAGTAGAAATTAATATTTCTAACACATATATAGCTGCTTTACTGAGAGACTCGAGCTGCCTAACAGCTCTTGTATTGTGCTTGTTGCATAATAATGTTGTCAAGGTTCCAAACTAACATCCTCAGCAGTTCCTTCAAAACTGTTGATTTTGCATGCCAACCTTTCAATTTATTGGAATTAGTTTGATATTTAACCTTTTTGTATCACCAACGAAACTTGTCAAGGTTCCAAACTAACATCCTCAGCAGTTCCTTCAAAACTGTTGATTTTGCATGCTAACCTTTCAATTTATTGGAATTAGTTTGATATTTAACCTTTTTGTATCACCAACGAAAGTTGTAAGAGAACATATGTGAATTTGATGATCGGTAACAATTGACAAAAAGGTTTAAAAAATTAAAATTGTCCCATAGAATGTCTGAGTGATGTCAGTTTGTTTTACCGATGGGCCATCCTATATGAACTTTCTTGTTAACTCTAAAGTTCTAGTTGTCCAAAATTTTGGTGGTACAAAAATAAAATAAATATAATTCTTTCTACTTTTCTTAAATTCTTTGTAATTGATGAAACAATAAGACAACAATCTGCAAACTGTGGAATCTCAAATGCAATTAATTTATTTACTCACATAAACATCCAAATCTACACAGAAAATCTCCCCTTTCAAGCTTGAAGGCTTACGATATTTATACAGTAAGATGAATCTTCCAGATCCACAAAATATGGAAGAGTCTTCCTAAATTATAAAAGCTAATAACTATTTGAAATTTTAGCAGAATGTTAATTAAGATAAAAACCGGTTCACAAAAACTTTAGTATTTAAAATTTGAATATATGCTAGAGATTTTATCGCTTGAATCAGACTCTCTGGATATAAAGTTTTATGACCTCCTGGTCATAAGTCTTTAATCTGATTCTCAAGGAACACAAAAAGACTTGTTTGTGGACTCTTGTCCATGATTTTTCTAGCTACTTTTGTTGGTTGTACCTTGTGTCACATTTTCAAATTGCAAGTGCATTAACTGCAACTTATTTTATTCCTAGATGCCAAACTTTCTTATTTCATTGCCCACTTGCCTTAGTATGTTCAACAACTTCAATTTTAGTGTTGAACCTTTTCATTAACTTTTTCCTCTTTACCTCTTGATATGCTATAGCTCTCCTTAATCTTCCCGGTTTCCATACTTTACTTGGCAATACTCCACTCATCTAGTAGGTGTACTCTGTTGAGATCAATTATATTGTGTTGTTGATTGTCTTCTTCATTCAGTATGCTTCCTTTCAGGCAGTTTCTTCATTAGCCGACATAACTTCCCAATCTCAATATCTAGCATACTTCTATGCTTATCCATGCTTTTGACACTTTTCCATTGGAGCTCTTCTTAAATTTAAAACTTGTATGTCCTCCATTGCCATTTTACTTTTTAACTTCCATTCTTTTTTCACTGGACATTTTTTTGAAAATGTTGAAGGCTTCCTGCATGGTTGTTTTATTAAAAGTGAGCTTTTATCTTCCAAACTTGTTGAAAACTGATGTTGAAGTCACAGTCAAGCATTGCAGTCATCATCAAAGCACTGCCAAGTCTCTAGTATATTGTAGTTTTAATAAGCATGATTGTTACATGCAATAGGCTGTTTCGATTTGCATGAGTTCAATAAGTCTAGTTTAGATTAGTTAAAGACTTTTGTTCCCACCGTAACTTTTTATTGTCAGCATGTAGTAAGAGCAGTTCATACATTATGTAAACTTCTGTTTTAAGTGGTGGAGTTAGCATAGGTTTTTATTTATTATGGATATACAGTTTTTTAGATACACTGCAAAATAGAATGAGCACAGCCTGCAAGAATGTAATCAGAGTGGCTGATCAACAAAGTTTTATAGTGTTTGTTGTTAATTCTGTAACTTATAATCCTACTGATCTGATAACAGATCAGTCTGATCTGTTCTTACATGACAATCCAAAATATTTACATTATCCTCTTAGGGATTTCGGCGTCCGTCTATTGTTAGAATTAGTTTGGATTTAACTAAACTCATTTTGTGCTAAGTTATATATAAACTTATTGTTTCTTGGAAAAGTCACCGACTTCTAGGATGAGTTAAAGAATCTTTTCGAAGGGACATGTCCCTAGGTCTCTCTATTTATAATAGGTATGGTTGAAGTTAAAGAGCACACAAGAACACAAAATAGTCTGCTCCTTAGTCAATACTGCCCATGTACAACTTGCAGAAGAAAAGACAGTTTTCAGAATTATATTTCTAATTTAATTCAAGACAATACTTTGAAGTTTTTCACAGCAAGCAACAAGGAGAGGAAGAAGGTCGAATCTAATCTTTGATTCAGTCGTAGAATTTGCAGAAACTTCACATGGTATCAAAGCTTTGGTTGTCGAACCTAGGCTCTGCAAAATTCAGTAATCAAACTTTTTATATATCTAGCATCTATGTCCTATCTTCAATGGCATACACAATTAGACCTGAGGACAGGTTTGATGGGAAAGAACACTTTGATGCTTGGAAATTCAAAATCATGATGATTCTTGAAGAAAATGATGTAAAACAATTTGTTGATAGAGCATCTGAACAACTTAGTATTGAACCTCATAAAACTATATGGAGTAAAGGAAACAGAGAAGTCATTTAGATCATATTAGATGGAGTAAAGAATGATATTGTACCTATGCTAACAAAACATCATACAACATTTGATATGATGAATTCATTACTAAATGCATATGAGGTCAACAATGCAACTAGAGTTCTCGCACTAAAAAGGCAATTAAATCACATACAAATAAAGAAAGGAGAATCAATGAATTCTTACTTCCTAAGGGTTGCCGGTATTAGAGATGAACTATTAAGTATAGGAACCATTATTAGTGACATGGAACTAACACTGATGGCTATAGATGGACTATCAAATTCGTGGGAAACTTATGCACAAGGAATAAGTGCCAGAGATAAACTTCCCAACGTCAACAGACTTAAGGGGGTTTGTCTTCAAGAAGAATCCAAAAAATTAAAGAAAGGAGGGAAATTGAAAACAGAAGATGAAGAACTTCATGTTCCTAATACAAACTCATATAAGGGCAAGAAGAAGCACTTAAAGAAGAAAAAGGAAAATCAAAAGAATGGCAAACCGAAGAAAGATCTATCCAAAATAAAGTGTTTCAAATGTGAAAAGTTTGGACACTACAAATCTAATTGTCTTGAGAATTCTAAACAAAAAGTGAATTGTACAAATGCTACTAGGGAAGAAGATAACTATGATCCCGAGAATCATGTAGTGTATTCATCACTATCAAATGAAATCTCAAGTAAAGCATGGGTAATTGATAGTGGATCTTATAGACATATAACAGGATACAAATAAGCGCTAGACTCTATATTTGAAAAGGTTAATGAGAAAGTCACCATAGGTGATAATTCAACACATTCCATCGAAGGAATTGGAAATTGCATCGTGAAACTAAAATTGGAAAATTCCTTTCTTCTTAAAGGTGTACTCTACATACCAAGAATAAAAAGAAATCTAATCTCAATTACAACACTTGAAGATGATAGGCATAATGTTGCATTCATGGACGGTAAAGTAATACTTGGGCAAAGAACTCCTCAATTAAGAAATTGAAGTTGATTGATCAGAGAAAAGGATATTTGTATGAATTAAATTCAGAATTTAGTCGACCTATTCAAGCCTTAATTCATGAAGTTGTACACATAAATGAAATATGACACAGAAGATTAGGACATCTAAATTTCAAAACCTTATCAACTATGGAGAAGATGGTTATTGGTTTACTTAAACTTAATAAAGACCACTCAAGCATATGTAAAGGGTGTGCACTAGGTAAGAACACCAAAAGCTCATTTCATGATAGCACTAGAAAAACAAATAATATTTTGGAATTAATTCATTCAGATTTATGTGGATCTATGTCTATTCCTTCTCTTAGAGGATTCTGGTACTATATTTTGTTCATAGATGATTTCTCTAGAAAAACATGGATTTACTTCTTAAAGTGCAAAGAATCAGAAGAAATCCTAAAGAGATTTAAAGAATTCAAAACATTAACTAAAAACTTATCAGGACATAAAATTAAAACTCTTAGAATTGATGATGGAGGAGAATGCACCTCAGATTTGTTTAAAACTTTTTGCAAAGAAATAGGAATTAGTAGGGAGTACGCCACTCCTTATAAGTCAAAACAAAATGGGGTAGTAGAAAGAAAGAATAGAACAATTATAGAAGCTGCTAGAGCTATGATATTTGATCAAAATCTGGAATATAATCTTTCGGCAGAAGCCTCTTCTACTTTCGTCTATATTCAAAACATAAGCCCTCACTCTTACCTTGGAGATAAAACTCCTAAAGAAGTCTTTACTAAGGTTAAACCCAATATAAGTCATCTTAAAATTTTTGGGTGCCCCGTATATATCCATGTTCTAAAAGAAAAGAGAACTAAGTTAGAACCCTCTAGGAGGAAAGGTATTTTTGTAGGCTATAGTGAAATTTCCAAAGCATATAAGATTTTCATACCTTGACAAAAAAATATTGAACTTAGTAGGGATATAATTTTTGAAGAAGATCTAGCATTCAAAAGAGCCCTAAGTTCCGAAGAACATTCTACTTTTTCTAGTTTTGGAAGAAATACCAAGTTTGAGTCTCAGAGGGAGAACATGGAAGAAATTGAAGATGAAATTCAAAATCTAAATCTTGGAGAAACTCAAAATTGAAAGAAAAGACCACTTTGGGCCATTAAAACAATCGAGGAAGCACAAGGCTTTGCTGCACATTCTGGAACAGTCGGAGAAAGAAAAAAACCTAAAAGATTTTCTAGTTATACAACAAACAGAAATGATTTGTCCAAAATAGTACCAACCAATCCTTTAGATGCTATTAAACATACAACTTGGAAAGAAGCTATGACAGAAGAATACCAATCTATTATGAAGAATGATGTTTGGAAAATTGTTCCAAGACCTAAAGGAAAATCTATTATTTCTTCTAAGTGGATATTTAAAATAAAGCATGCTGTTGATGGTAGCATTGAGAAATATAAAGCTAGATTTTTAGCTAGAGGATTCTCTCAAAAATAAGGGATTGATTATGGAAAAACCTTTGCTCTTGTTGCCAGATATACTTCTATAAGAGCAGTTTTAGCAATTGCAACATCGAAGGGATGGAAAGTAAATCAGATGGATGTAAAAACAACATTTCTAAATGAAAAGATTATAGAAGAAGTATATTTGGAGCAACCTGAAGGATTTGAAACTCATGATCCTAATGTTTTAGTTTGCAGGCTCAAGAAAGCTCTCTATGGGATTAAATAGGCTCCAAGGGCTTGGTCTGAATGAATTGATAAGTATCTCATCAGCTTAGGATTTTTCAAGAATGAAGCCAATCCAAATTTATATTATAAAAAGAGATAAAGATGATATGGTAATTATGATACTATATGTTGGTGATTTACTAGTAACAGGTGATTATCATCTTATAGATAAATGCAAGAAAGATTTAATTAGAGAATTCGAGATGAAAGACTTGGGACTACTTCATTACTTTCTAGGACTGGAAGTACAATTTTTTTTTGATAGCATCATACTTAATCAAGGGAAGTATACATCAGATATTTTGAAGAGATTTGGAATGTGGAATCACAAGTCTATGTCTTCTCCAATGGAGACTAATCTGCATAAACTTAAAGAAGCAGCAACAGAATCACCTTCCATAGATTCTACTCTCTACAAACAAATGATTGGGGCCCTTATGTAGTTAGTAAATACAAGACCTAATATTTGCTATGCTATTAATGCCTTAAGCCAGTTTATGTGTGAGCCAAAGGAGATTCACCTAGTTGTAGTTAAACATTATGAGATACTTACAAGGCACTCTTAATTTTGGGTTCAAATATGAGAGTTGATTTAGATTTGCATGGATTCACCGACTTAGATTGGGGTGGAAGTGGTAAAGATAGAAAAAGTACCTTAAGATGTTGTTTCAGTTTAGAATCAACAATGATATCTTGGATATGAAGAAAGTAATCTTCAGTAGCTCAAAGCTCCATAGGAGCCAAATACATTGCAGTAGCGATGGCCGCTCGAGAAGCAGTTTGGCTAAGGAAGTTACTTGTGGGATAGTTTGGCAAGCTATGAATCCTATGATTATTCATTGTGATAATCAGAGTTCCAATTTTTCATGACAGGTCCAAGCATATTGAAATTCCTTACCATTATATAAGAGATATGGTAGACAAGAATACTGTAAAATTAGAATAAATTTGCATTGCAGATCAGACAGGAGACATACTCACTAAACCTCTATCTAAAGTGAAGATAGACGACTTCAGGAGAAGACATGGTATGGTTGAAGTCTAAGAGCACACAAGAACACAAAATAGTCTACTCTTTAGTCAATACTGCCCATATACAACTTACAGAAGAAAAGACAGTTTTCAGAATTATATTTTTAATTTAATTCAAGACAATATTTTGAAGTTATTCACAGCAAGCAACAAGGAGAGGAAGAAGGTCGAATCTAATCTCTGATTAAGTCATAGATTTTGCAGAAATTTTACATTTGTGAGTATAATTTGTGCGAAATATGTGTATTTTTTTGTTTTCTTTGTTCTGCCTTGGTTGTTCCCTTTTTTATATTCTACACGTTCTCACTTTTTGCCATGTCTTGACATGAAAAAAATGTATCATGGTAAATATTATATCTTCAAAAATCACCATCAATCTTGAGAATGTGTGCTTCTTTCCTTTTTTTGATGTCTACAAATATGTGGTCGATTGTCCCTCCACATGCATTTGTCTCTCTTTGAACCTCTACTTCCTCTTTTATAATCTGCTGATGACATCTACTTCTTTCTTCTTTTTCATGCTCCTTGTTTGTAACCTCCTTGGAGTCCTCAATCTTTGAATTGACTATCCACTCCTCTAACATCTTCAATTCTATGTTCATATGTACATTTCCAGGGTTGTAACTCCCCACTTTACATGCTGGAATCTTCTCTTTATTTCTTTGATCCTTCTTTCTGCTATCTTCATAAGCCAAGATGTCCTTGTTCATTGCTACAATAGGTTCTCACAACTGTTCTCCAATAATTGTATTGGTCATTTGTGTATGTTTTCCATTTTGATTTCCATCACAAGGTAACTCCACCTCTCCTACCCTGGCAACAAGGTTCTGACTCTTTTCATCATCCATACTTGACTGTTTTCAATGATTGTCCATCATCTTCTATGCCTCCATGCATACACAAATTATTAGTTTCTAAAATGCAAGGTTCTCTAGCCCCATTTGATATCTCTATTGGCTGATCTTGCTGATCTGAACTTTCCAAACGATCTGTGAAAATTTCACGAAGCCGTTCATCACCATTATCATCATCATCTCCGAGGAATGATCTATGCTTTAGTTCACAATACTGAACTTATTCCTCTTAAACTCAATTTCTCCAATTCCTCCCTTCAACTGAGCGCTCAACATGTGTCTCAGCTTCTTCCTTAACTTTCATACAAATAATTTCTTTATAGGCCATATAGCTTTTTTCTTTATTCTTCATCCATATCTCTGATCTCTCTCACTTTCTTGTAGTAGCATCATCATTATACTGAGTTATTCATTCATCCCAACAATTTCTCTGTCAAATTCATTTTTACTCATCCTTCTCATGTTTATGGTATTTTCTTTTCCATTTTCCTCCATTCTATTGTGGCTTTTACTCATACCCTTGTCATGACTATTATTAGTCATGTTCACTCTTTCTTTGTGAACTTTCTGGTGCAGGAGCACCCACATAAAGTATTTAGGTCAAAGTTTTTAGGTCAAATTTTATGTATTTATGTCAAGTTCTATGCATGAGCCGACTTGAGAAATTTTGTCATTAGGATAAAATAATTTTTTTGGGATTTGTATAGATCATTGTGGGGTCACTCCTCCCCATTCTATACAAATCTAGAATTTTCTATAAATTGTTTTTCCTACTTTGTAATAATTTAGAATTTTTCCATAGACCATCTTAGCAAGTATAAATAGAGTTTTAGGTTTAGGTTTAGGGCAAGCTTGAGAGAAAAGTTGGAGAGCAAAGTTTCTGGATACGAAGTTACAGAGAGAAGAAATCTGCAGGAGAGCCAGTGTATGTACTATTCATTTGCTAAATTTAATAGAAGAATTTTATAATCTATCTCTTGCTGGTGCTGGTTCCTACTGGTTTGCTTCCGTTGTGTTTTACCTCTGCATCATTTTTGGTATCAAAGCTTGGGGAAAGCTCCTAAGGCACTTGGGAAAAACTTGGAGAAAGCTTTTGGATTTTGTGACAAGTTGAGGAAAGAACTTGGAAGTGTGGCCAAAAGACTAGGTTGAGTGGAGAGAACCTAGATAGGAGACAATGGTCACAAGAGGAGATTTATCTCATGATCAGAAGATACTATTAGATGCATGGGTTTCATATTGGGATTTTCAGAACAAGAAAAAGGAAGAAGCAAGGAAAAGAGCGGAAGAGAAAAGGAAGAAAAGAGAAGAGGAAGTTAGAATAGATCAAGAGATAAAAGAACGAATGGAATTCCTAATGAGGGAACTTAAAAAAGAGGAAGAAAATTTAGCCAGACTAAAAGAGGAGTTGAAGAAAAATATGGAAAAAGAAAATAGTGATATGAAAAAGAATCATTTGAGGTTATAGAAGCTTGTAAGGATGTAATAGAGAACTCGGTTGCCACTGAAGAGAAGATTTGTCCATTGGAAGGAGAAAATGAACAAATTGATGCTGATATAAAAAGTTTGCAGCAAATAGTTGTTGATGAACCTGATGATAAAAAGGTTCTTGAAGATAGGAAAGAGGTTGAAGAGGAAAGTGTTGATAAGCGTTGTGATGAAAAGGTTCATAATGATGGAAAAGAGGTGGATGTGCTAGTTCTTGATGGAACCAAGAGATGGCATTTGAGGTTAAAAAAGAAAGTGGCATGGTCTATCAAAAGGATAATAGTTGCAGCAAGGAGGAAGACTTGTGATGAAGCTACAAAGATAGATAAGGATCAAATAGTGATGAATTTGTCTCCAAGCATGAAGATATTGCAGCATAAAGCCATCACATCAAAGGACACAACAGTTCCTACAGTAAACCAAATCGGTGAAGTCATATTCAATGAGGTTCCACCTAATCCATTCATGGTAGGTTTGTAGGAGTTCCATCTGAATATGGAAAAGGTTTATGCACATATGATAGTTGATTTGGATACTGGTCAAGAGTACAAACAACAAATACCAAAGAATTGGAAGGCACGAAAGAGAAAGGCCAATCCAAGGGACTTGGATTCTATTGTCCCCAGGAGTATGGTGTAGGAGCACCCACATAAAGTATTTAGGTCAAAGTTTTTAGGTCAAATTTTATGTATTTAGGTCAAGTTCTATGCATGAGCCGACTTGAGAAATTTTGTCATTAGGATAAAATAATTTTCTTGGGATTTGTATAGATCATTGTGGGGTCACTCCTCCCCATTCTATACAAATCTAGAATTTTCTATAAGTTGATTTTCTTACTTTGGAATAATCTAGAATTTTTCCATAGACCATCTTAGCAAGTATAAATAGAGTTTTAGGTTTAGGTTTAGGGCAAGCTTGAGAGAAAAGTTGGAGAGCAAAGTTTTTGGATACGAAGTTACAGAGAGAAGAAATCTGAAGGAGAGCTAGTGTATGTACTATTCATTTGCTAAATTTAATAGAAGAATTTTATAATCTATCTCTTGCTGGTGCTGGTTCCTGTGCGTTTGCTTCCGTTGTGTGTTTACCTCTGCATCACTTTCCTTCTCCACCTATGAGCTGCACTAAGCCTTTATACCAGCACGGCCATTTCACCTTGCCACAAGTACCTCACCATGCTTGTCTCCTCTAAGCTGCCTTTTTGGTAACACTGGTTCTCTCATTTAGAGCTTGTGAGCTTCTTCTGCTCCTCTAGGCTTCTGCAATCTAAACACTTTAAAGAGCTTCATCTGCTCTTTCCTTGGACAACTAGACCCACATCTGTAATTGTGGTGCTATCTTAACAACATTGAGCTAGCCTCAGCTGGATGTTTTTATTTTCTCAATTATGCGACCTCTTTTAGAAGGATTACCACAACTGCCTTTCTCTTTCTGCTGTTACCTGCATTAAAAAACATCCTTTATTCAATGGTTAAAACTTCAAAAGCAAGAAACACTTCTGAGTTCTCTGATTTGCAATGCAGTGAGACTCATTGTGTCACCAATCTTCTCAAGTTGCTTTCCAGTAGTTGTTAACAACTCTTATACAGTGACTGGACTTTGGCTGCACGCTTCTACAATCTCTGCTTTCCAAATTTCTCCTTCCTCAACTTTTGGCTACAGGAATATTGGAGTTCCCATAACTACTAATAGAAAACAGATTTGTATTTAGATCCTTAAATCCTTCTCCCTTTTTATTTAATTTAAACAAAATTGCATTTCCAGATGTTCATGTTTCTCATCAACGCACACTCACATGCTCAAAATTCTATAAAGCTAGACTATGAGTTCAATAATAGATTTTTAAAACCTTGCCAAGTATTTAAGCCTGATCGTTAAGTTCATCAAAATAAGAGGTTAACTACACGAATAAATAGAACTATATCTTACTTTCCATAACCTTAAGTTTAAATCTCTGCTACCAGATCTACATAAATGATGGAGAAATCACATAATGACTAATGGAACATCAAAGTGCTACCAGAATCATCTTAAATATTTCCTGATCTGAACTGCTATTTTATGTTGCTACCAGACCTCTCTTCCTCAAATCACTTGATTGTCCAATCACCAATGTTACTTCTATGACTATCAATGGTCCAATATTTACAATATTAATTTATTAAATATCAAATTGACTATTTAAACCTCCTCTCTATTCTTGCACTGGAATGCTTTCCCTTTACCATCAATCTCCGAGTTCTATAGTTGAGTCTGCAACTTTAAAGAGCAGTGGCATAAGTTGGCTCTAATATATTTGACCTTAAACCGACATTCATGATTTATACAGCCAACATAGAATAATATCACAGCCATTGGTTGAATTTCTGAATGGACAGTCATTCTTGCACTCAACGTCAACGTTCAGCATCTAAATCAATCTTCAATTGTTGCACAACCAACTAGTTACACTTTTTATACCACTTCTTTACAATATTAAAACTGCAAGCTGCAATCTTGTGACAAGTTCCCAAACAATGATCATAGAAATCAGTTAAATATTTTGTTGCTTCTCAAAGATGTGTCTCTTTGATGCTCCACCCTCAATTTCTCCTTGGCCATGAGATTTAAATCTCATTCAACATGTCTACAGAGCACATATTCATTATTGATTTCCTTTAAGCCTGAACTGTGACCATTTACACACCTAATAAGTTAACACTCAAATAGTACAAGAAATTAAACTTTTTTAAATTCAATAATTCTCCCACTACACTGTCAGGTGTCTCGGCAGGTCTGATTACATCCAATCGATTCTTAGAAATCAACTATTCCATGAAATAGCAAAATAAAATCCAACTTAAATTTCTACACAGCCATATCTTTGAACGGTCCTTGGACAAATGGAGTTTCAACTATTTGTACCTCTATTGCATTTTCCATCATCGTTTAACCACACCTTGGTTGTGATCATCTCATGAGTATAAATTATCAATGATTTCAACCCAGAAGTTCAATGTAATCATTGAGTCTGCACTTCTCGAATTGCAGTTGGGAAAACTCTCCTAAAATCTACTTTATATTCACGAGTCTTTAACCCATGATCATTTGATGACCTCTTTCACCCTTGTTTTTTTTTGGCTGGCGATTTCCTTTGGACATTGATTCTGTTCTGTTGGCAGAAAAGATCAAGAGCTATGCTCTCTCTTTCAGCTTGCCAATATAAATAAGCAATCCCCCTTTTCATCTGTGGATTTTGTGCTAACTTCTTTGGTGCCTCCCTTGGCAAGGGCTTGGAACAAATTCTGTGATCTTCTTTAGAATGAGTGCTTATCTCTGAACTCTTTTAACTTTGGTGGTCGATAATCTTCAAAATACTGACCTATTTTCTAGCTGCAAACATAGATGCACATTTCTTTTATTCAAAACACTATCTGCTAACAAAGTTTATAATCTCCTTGAAGGGTCTGCTCCGTACTTTTTTCTTTTCCCAAATAAGTTGCTGCGAACTTTTTTCTTTTTATCAAAGGCAGCCTTGACAAATGCTTTTCAGAAATGTTATGATTCTTTCCCTCAGACTCAATGGTTTTTTGACAACTTTGGGTTCTTTGTATTGGCTTATGCAAATGCTATGATTGGGGAAGCTTTCCTCCAACCGTTGCAGAAATTTTAGACTGGTTATTCATGAAAACCTACAACCGACATACATTCTTTTGGCAGTGACATGAACATCACTTTCAGACAGACAATCTACAGCATATGAAATAATGAGAAAGGGGGCTTCCTAAAAAATAGAACTGCAACTACCTTGTTATTTTTTAGGAATATTTTAAAGCTTTTCGTCTGATTAATTATGTGGTCTAGTTCAACTTAAGAAGTTAACCTCCAAATTTTTTGAAATTAAGCCGTCTCATGAAAATAATAACTTGTCTTTTATATTTTATTCATAGTTCAAAAATCAATTTCTTTTAGCCGATGGGGCGATTTCTAGCCTGACCTCCTTTTCACCCATTAGGAACTCCTATCTTTGAGGACAAGCTTCCAAATAATCCCTTGACAAAATATAATTTTGTTCCTGAGACAACCTTCTTTCTTAAAAATAGAGCTTATGCCCCCCTTATCAGACCTCTACCTAAGACAACAATCTACAAACTGTAGAAACTCAAAGACAATTAATTTATCTACTCACATATACATTCAAAGCTACATAGAAAATAAATAAATAGTACTATACATCTTATCTACCCTTACAAGCTCGAAGGCTCACAATATTTATATACAGAAAGACGAAACTTCCAGATCCACAAAATATGAAACAGACTTCTTAAAATATAAAAACTACCGACTATTTGAAATCTTAACAAAATGCTAATTAAGATAAAAATCTGTTCATGGAAGCTTTAGTTTCTAAAATTTCAATATCTGCTGGAGATTTTGTTGCTCCTGGATCAGTAATGGAAAAAAGTTCACCTCATAAAATTAATATAATTTCTCCCTCTCAAATATACTTTATGGATGTTTTTGACTGAGATGAAACTGTAGTCTAAATAAAACTTGTTTAAACAATTTTCATTTTCCCCCCTTTTTTGTCTTGATTACACGTCTTACATCTCAAGTCTTTTCACCGGCAGTTACATGGAGAAGAATCCAGGAATTTTATTTAAGCAATTTTTCACAGAGAGCTCTGTATTCAGAGATATTTATCCTATATGATTAGGGTTTGTTTGTATAATTGTATGTAAATAATTTTTTGCTTAATAGTTTGCTATATTGAAAGAAGATTTCCAAGAGATGGTTCACTCATGTGTTGAACATAAGGGTTGATATAGGAAATTGTGAATGTTTTTCCATTAAGGGTTTTGGCTGCCATCTTGGTAATATTGTTTGCAAGAAGACTGATGATAAAATAACCAGAAGTTTGTTTCTGTTCTGTAACTTTTTAATCTCATATATATCAGTTTACAAGGAAGGTTTGTGGGTTTCCTTGATTCAATTATGGAAAAAAGGTAACTTGAGCATTTAAAAGGTAGATACTTTCTTAAGAACTGTGATGGTGGGGTTTTTTCCCGCTGTACTCTATGATGGGAGGTTTTCTAGTGTTTAACTTATTTTAGTGATAGGGTTTCAGAATGACTTGGAATGTTTGAAGATCAGATACTATTTCTTTTGGAGGAATAATCATATAATTAATTTATTATTTAGATGAGGTTTGAGATTCAACGTGCATGTCAATTTTAGAAACAGATATCACGCTCATGAATTGTAGTTGGACATTGCCAACAATTACAACATTCTTTAGGAGGGGAGTACATGTATTGAGTTACTTTAATACTAATGTGACCAAATGCTCATTTGGCCCTTCGTGGCAGGTTGTTGATCAACTGTATGTTCTTGTCTTCTTTGCACAAAGATTGTTTTATTTTGGGTTGCGTATGTTTTTTTTATGAATTAGGAGTGTTATGGCCAACTTTATTTTTGAGTTGCGTATGTTTTTTTAATGAACTAGGAGTGTTATGGCCAGCTTTATGTACTCCACAAGTTTTACAATAAAATCATACAGTTAATGATTTCTTTTTGTTAACAATATCTGAAATATATTCAAATATTTTGAATCATCTCCATGAAATGAATTTACCATTTCCCTCTGTGAACAGGGTGAAGGGGCTAACAGAAGTCTCTGAATTTATTTTTGTGCTTCTATTATGTAATGACCCGGCTGAGATTCGGACTATAAACTTTTATATGTAGAGGAATGAGATTAAGTTTAGACTTCCATGTCCAGTAATTTTAAACTCTCTATCTTGTAACCGATATGGCTGAAAATCTAAAAATTGTGGACTTCTAACTGCATTTCTAGTTGTTTGGACAGTTTCTGGACTCATTGTTATTATTAGTCTCTGCCTTATCTATAAGACAGTGAACTAATGTTCCCCGTTCCTCCCTTTTAATTAATTTTGATTATTCTATGTCTAAAGTTGTGAAAATCTTTATTTTTAAAATGTTTTTCTGAAAAATTTTAAACTAAATAAATAAAAGGAATTATGTTTTATTTCCAGAACTCTCCAACAACTTCTACAGGTAGATTCCATCCCGAGGGCACTGAAATCGAGTCTGCCACCATGGTGGGAAGAGCAGTAAATGATACAGACGATTGTTTTCATGAATGACTGTGAGCGGAAAAACACTGAAGCCTAACTTAAGGCGTGCCCTGCTCCACCGTCTATTCGCACACCAGAAAAAAAAACTCCATCTTCGTGTGAAGGGCTGAGCAAATGAAGTTTTTTCCCAGATTTTGTCAGAGGTCAGTTTGTTTAGGCAATCAGTCATCTTCATGCTTTTGCCTTAAGTTCGTTTAGGCAACCAGTCATCTTCATGCTTTTGCCTCGAGTTTGTTTGCAAAGGTATGTATGGCATGATTTCTAATCTGTCCAACTATGAATAGATTCAATTGCCTGAACAGCAAAACAAGATGGAATGACTGCTGAGTCTTCTAGCCGAGGAACGAAACAGTCTTGTAGTTCTCTTCAAACAAGCGGGGGTCGTTCACAACTTCTTGTTACCTTCACCTTCGATCAACATGCAAAGCCAAGCTACTGCAGACTACTGCGAATCTGATCTCTTGGCTCCGTTGTGGAAATACGGCATTGCAGTCGCTGTCTTCTGAAAAAAAAACTCCCCGCTGAATTTACATATTATTCCCCAATTTTCTGCTCAAAATATAGGTGGCCGGATTCAATGAATGAAGAAGAAGTTAAAAAAAATAAAAATATATTTTGTGGTTTCATGCATCATTTGATTGCTTTGTCACAGCCAATACAAAATGGACCATAATGAGCTGCGATGCGCCGGAAGGCAATCAAATTGAAATAATAAAATAGTCTCTAGTATTTTCATCTGAAGTAAAGATTGACAAATACTGCTGAGTCTTCTAGCCGAGGAACGAAACAGTCTTGTAGTTCTCTTCAAACAAGCGGGGGTCGTTCACAACTTCTTGTTACCTTCACCTTCGATCAACATGCAAAGCCAAGCTACTGCAGACTACTGCGAATCTGATCTCTTGGCTCCGTTGTGGAAATACGGCATTGCAGTCGCTGTCTTCTGAAAAAAAAACTCCCCGCTGAATTTACATATTATTCCCCAATTTTCTGCTCAAAATATAGGTGGCCGGATTCAATGAATGAAGAAGAAGTTAAAAAAAATAAAAATATATTTTGTGGTTTCATGCATCATTTGATTGCTTTGTCACAGCCAATACAAAATGGACCATAATGAGCTGCGATGCGCCGGAAGGCAATCAAATTGAAATAATAAAATAGTCTCTAGTATTTTCATCTGAAGTAAAGATTGACAAATATTGGACCAAAAACATGTGTCTAGCAGAATGAAGTCGAACACCAATTGTTCAACACAAATAGCTATGTGAGGTTTGTTAATCTAGGACCATTCCTAAAGTGAAAATCTAAAATTGCTATTGACTCATAGTTAATGTCGATAGGCATTCTACAATGGGAGAATGGGGAAGTGGAATGGTGTGAGCGTGCTAATGTTAAACTTTTATTCTTCTAGATTAAATTTGACAACCATTTACATGTCAAAAATTTAAATTTTATTATAAATAAAATATACTTTAAAAAATAATTTAATAAATGCCACATAAAATATCTATTTAAATTATAATATTTGGAGATATAAATCATCCATTTTTTAAGAAATTAAAATAAAAAAGCTTAAGTTTATAAAAAACTAAATAAATGGAGATAAAGAGAATATAAATAATTTTAGATGTAGTAAATTAAATTATAATTATTTTGTAGTGAATAGCTATCGGCATTTCTTTAGATAGATTTATTTAAGATATCTATATTAGTTTGTAAACAAATATTATATCCAATAATTAATTTCATAAGATAAACCATTTGCTTACTTTAGCAAATCTTAATTTCATTCAAAGAGACTCTATTAAATACTCATATGATCACTTAACTACAATATTAGACTAGAGGTTACAAATTATACTAGACATAAATGATCGACTTAAAAATGATTAAATTTAAATAACCTAATATTGTAACTGTAATTTGACATAGCCAATTATAATGTTAGGATGCCTTGTTGAATCACAGTAGTAAGTAATTTAATATAATAACTTAATTGTTTTCTTACCTAACTTCATCATTCAATTAGATTAGATAAAATATTATTAATACAGTAGTAACCTATATTAAAAATATCATTAATAAAATACTTGATAAGCTCTAATTAGCTAATTCTATTACAATAAACTTATAAATTGACCAATTAGTAATTAAATTTATTATATAAACC
Organism: Cupressus sempervirens; assembly: GCA_028749045.1. Classification (NCBI taxonomy): domain Eukaryota; kingdom Viridiplantae; phylum Streptophyta; class Pinopsida; order Cupressales; family Cupressaceae; genus Cupressus; species Cupressus sempervirens. The sequence continues at coordinate 724,915,288 of CM053787.1, forward strand.
TCAACTTAAATATAATTGTAAACTTAACTAATATATAAGCAAAAATCCTATCTATCTATAACCTTAAATTGTAAACTGCTTAGCACATTTCAAAAGTAAACTAGAGCTAAATAAAAAATAAAGAATCTTGAATTAAAGAAAGAATATAATCTAAATATAACTTTATTTAATATAAGAATCATTCCTTTCTAACTTCTAAAGCACATTCAAGTTAATAACATTTTTGAGCAGAGTTTAGAATAAAAGCTAGTGTAGGCTGCCAAGCAAAAGCTCACAAAGGTCAAGGTTTATTCATTTCCTCTTTCCTTCTTATATTGTTCATAAGATGATTTTTCTCCTACACCAACATATGTTTGGAAATAGATTGCTTGCAAACTTGTCAGGTAGTTCAAAGACCTCCACAACTACTCCCAAAGTAACGAGTCAAGCTCGCTCAAACTTAGAATCTTTTTCAATGTTATATCGGTTTATCCTGATCCTTATTGTAGATTTCTTCTCACTGTTGAGTGGCCTTTGATAAAAAAGTTGTGTAGACTTTTGTATCAATATTTTTGCTTTACCACACCGTTGCTACATGTGGATGTTTTGGCATGAGAAAATTTGGAAATTGGGTTTGGGAGTAATATTTGTTTTCAACGATTTTAATGATGTTCATTTTCAGGTATGTTAGTTTGCTTGCAACAGAATTGCATAAATGTGTTGTTTAAATTTGCTTCTTTCCTTGATATATCTTTCTCTCCTCTCTATATAGAACTTATCACCCGCCAAGTTCATATATGTTATAGATCATGCAATAGACCAAAGACCCACTTTGGTATTAATAGTTGTTTTGTCTAATCTTCAAAACAAGAGTTCTACTTATTTTGTACCTCAAAAAAACTATCAAACAAATCATCCTATTTTGCTATCAACTGTCTTCTCTGTGTGGCAAATTATTATAAGAATCATAAAAAAAAAATTATGCAAACAATTTCTTCTCTTTATAATCCTACTTGCTACTCAAACAAAAGGTAGGCACTCAAGCTCATACACATCTCTTGTTTTGTATGAAGACTTCACTAACCCAATTATGGTATGCAAAAGAAAAAGGTTTCCTTTAATAAATTGGTAAAAGAATGTTTTGGAAACCATCAAAATTCGGAACAAAAAGTGAAGAACAATGTTCTTGCTAACCACATTATGTTGTTATCTAAGACATATATATGTAAGTTTATGACATGTCTGACATAGTGCAAGGCATGAGAATCCCCAAAGGAGATGTCCAAACCCCCAACAAACAACCATACAGGGGGAACACAACAACAAATAAGAATAATGCAAGATCTGATACCAAATCACAACTTCTTTATTCATAAAATAACTGATTACATGCAATAGGCCTGATTGTAAGGCCTTCTAGATTAGGGCCAAATACAAACAACAATTACAAAATTAGTTTTACAAGATCCCACAAGACCCAACTTACAACACGATCTTAGCTAGTCTAGATCCACAACTGGATAAGAACACAAAGAACAATCCACACTTGTACCCTCAGGTCCACCAAGCCATCCTCTAGTTCTCAAGTCGCAACCCTAGCTCTTCAAAATTCACATCTTCTTTTCATCCCCTTCTCCAAGCTGGATAATCACAATGCCCCTACTCATACTCTCTCTAAAGACTCCATAAACTCCCCTACTTATACCCAACTAAGCCACAAGTCGGCTCAATTTATTACAAACTAAATTGAATCCCTTACATTAAATATATGTTGAGCCACAAGTTAGCTATAACACAAATTAAATACCCATACATAAATTAAATGCCAAAAGTTGACTCAGACAACTCGACACCAACAAGAACCAAGAGCAAACTGAGTCTCAACAGTCAAACACCAGTAAATTCCTAAGCATCGTCGAGCTCACAGTGCAAACTGAGCACCATAGACCATGCCTAGCTCCATAGACTATACTGAGCTTTAAGGCCATGTCGAGCTCCATAGTGTATGCTGAGCTCCTAAAGAATGCCAAGTTCCCAGGCATAAACTATGTCCAACAGTGATCGAGCACCACTTCTTTGGTGACCGAGTCCCCAACTAGAAACCAAAATCCCTCAAACATGCAGGATTGCAAGAAAGCTCAAGATGCTCTTGCATCAGATAGCCTAAGTTTGAAAAGATGTTCTAGTAGTTGGAAGAACATCTTATGGGATTCAATACATAAATCCCAAACTAGTTCTTCAAATACACATCCTCTTGAGTCTTCAACTTGTACACTCATTCCCTTGTTCTTCTTCTGCTTCTTCACATCCATCCTAGGTCTGCTATAGATCTACTTTCCATACTGATCTCCAACCTTCTCAGAATCTTTCAACTCAACTCGGCTACCAATACTCAGGTTCCTCCTATCGAGCTCTTCATTATGTAAAGAAATTAGGGAAAACTTCCTACCTCCTTTCTCAATAGTAAACACCTTCTTGACACAATCATGCACAACCCTACAATCATACAACCAAGGTCTACCAAACAACACATAACAAATGTTCATGTCCACAATATCACACAACACTTGATCCTTATATTGCCCAATCTGGAAATCAACAAAGCATTGCTCCCTCACTTCTAAAGCATGCTCACCTTGCAACTAGCCAATCCTATAAGGATAAGGATGTCTCACTCTCTTCAAACCAAGTTTCTAAACCATCTCCTTAGCAACAAGGTTATTAGTACTACCACCATCCACAATCACCTTGCAGGCTTTACCACCAAACTTACAACAAGTCCTCAACAAAGTAGTCCTCTGACAAGAATCCAATGTCCTCTGACCAACTAGTACTCGCAGAACTAGCAAACTCTCTCCTTGCGCAGACTAACTGTCCTAGACTGCAATCTCATTCACAATAGTAGGTGTCCTACCGTGTGGGCATTCAAAAGATCTATGCCCTTCTTTACCACATTAGAAACAATTACCTCTGAACTCACCTCTATCTATCCTCCTTTTCTTATCAGCAGGTTTTGGTTCACCTTTAGCACTCGATTTAGCTTGTCCGAGCTATTCTGCTTCTCCTTCCCTCTAACATTACCTTGACTTTTCCTCTTCAGCTTATCTTTTGCCTTCAAAGCATACTAATAAGCATCCTCAACTGAAGAAATATTCAACATACCAACCTTATGCTGAATATTGAATCTCAAACCATTCATGTATCGAGCTACCTTTTCCGTTGACAATTCTCTATGACTAGACCAAATAGTTAACTTGTAGAACTCCTTGGTATAATCCTTCACAGTTATATCTTTCTACTTCAGATTCTGCAACCTCTTAAACAACTCAAGTTCATAATCAACAGGAATGAACTTAACCTTCAACTTAGTTACCATCAACCTCCATCCAGTGATCTTCATTTCACCGTCTTCCTCTATGTCTCTTTGCAATTCTTTGCACCAAAGAGAAATAGTTCCTTTCAACTTATTTTGTGCCAACCCCACTCTGAGTGGATCCTCAATATCCTCAAGCTTAAAGTAGTCTTCCAATTCACCAATCCAATTAATCAGGTGTTCAGGAGTCAAAGTACCTGAGAAATTAGAAATCTCCATCTTATGCTTTAGCTTCCACTAAGATCCATGTCTAGAAAATTGACCAACTCTAGTTCTAATAGGTCTCTCCACATGATCAATTCTGTCCTCACCAATAGATCCAACAACTTAATAGTCTTTGACAACTTCCTCATTACTACCTTTAGTACCCACATGCCTAGATACACCACCTGAAACACTCACAATCTCAATAATCATGTCACTCTTCATCAATGCAATCTTAGATTTGAATTCTGCTCTAATATTCTTTGAGATCATTTCTTCCACAACATCGCTAAGATCATTAATTGCCCAAGGGTCCAATCTTCTTGGAGGCATTTTCTAAATTTTTTGCAAACCCTAAGCAATAGATCCACTAATCGAGAAGATCAATAAGCTCCACAGGATCAACCTTCTCTAACCCAAGATCTTGGTGTAAATTGCCTCAACTTCGATGATTTGTCAACACACACATGAACAACCTGGCTTTGATACGACCTGATGTAGTGCAAGGAAGGAGAATCCCCAAAGGAGATGTCCAAACCCCCAACAAAAAATCACATGACAAAAACACAACAACAAATAATAATAATGCAAGATATAATACCAAATTATAACTTCTTTATACATGAAATAACTGATTACATGCAATAGACCCAACTATAAGGCCTTTCGGGTTAGGGCCAAATACAAACAACAATTGCAAAATCAGTTCTGCAAGATCTCACAAGATCCAACTTACAACACAATCATATCTAGTTTAGATCCACAATTGGATAAGAACACCAAGAACAATCCACACTTGTACCCTCAGGTCCACCACGTAATCCTCTAGTTTTCAAGCTGCAGCCCTAGCTCTTCAAAATTCACATCTATGCTTCATCCCCTTCTCCAAGTTGGATGATCACAATACTCCTACTCATACTTTCTCTAAAGACTCCATAAAACCCCCTACTTATAGCCAACTAAGCCACAAGTCAGCCCAGTTCATTATAAACTAAATTAAATCCTTTATATTAAATATATGTTGAGCCACAAGTGAGCTACACACAAATTAAATACTCGTACATAAATTAAATGCCAAAAGTTGGCTCATAGACAACTCGACACCAACATGAACCAAGACCAAACTGAGTGTTAGCAAAACCAAGTCGAACTCTAGTAAATTCCTGAGCATCCTTGAGCTTGCAGTGCAAATTGAACACCACAAACAATGTTCAGTTCCAAGACTATGTCGAGTTCCATAGACCATGCCAAGCCCCATAGACCATGCCGAGCTCCAAGGACATGCCAAGCTCCTAGGTATAAACTATGTCCAATAGTGACCGAGCACCACTTCTTTGGTGACCAAGTACCCAACTAGAAACCAAAGTACCTTCAATATGCAAGATTGCAAAAAGCCTAGGATGCTCCTGCATCAGTGTTGTACACATTACATTCTTTTAAAGGCATATAATGCTGCCATTTATACCCTCTATGGAAATTATGTGTATTCATGTGGGAATTGAGGTGTAATTGAAGCAATTATTTTTTTTCTTGATGCGCTTTCTATTATGTATCAAAATTTTGTGAATATATTGAATTTTCATTTTAATGTGTAAGTTGAATCGTTTATTTAATACAATGTATATATGAGACCTAAGCATATTAGTTTCTTGATCTTCACATATATTGGCTTTATTGATGTAAGGTTAGGTATTTTGAGAAAGCATTGATAAGAAGGCAACATCTAATTTCATAATTGAGGAACCTCCTCATAGTGAGAAAGTTTAGTATTGTACAACTATCAAATGTATATTATTAGCTTTAGTACTTGGTGAATTTCTCTCTCTGAATATTGTAAAGCATTAACAACATTAGCAATGAAAAACCAAAACATTAATCAATAAGCAACATCCTATAGTTATCTAGGTTAATTTTATAGGTTAATGAAATAAAATTCTTGTTTGTTGAATTGTACTTACATTTTCCTTTGCATGTGTACTTGATACATAGTTGTTTTTAATTAATTCATAAAACACTTGTTAGGGCTTGAAAAATAGAACAAGATACAAATATTTAATGTGTTTTACCCAATCATAGGCTACATCCACCAATAGTGAGTTCAATATTATTCTCTAGTGAATCCACTTGATTAAGAGAAGCAATCTCTTGCAACTGAATATCGCTACAAGAAGTTACTAAATTCTCATTGTGAAAATTTGTAATTCTAAGCCATACTAACAAGACTTATATTAGTTATAAAATAGGGTCAGAATATGTCGTCTAATAGAAAGAAAGAACTCTTGATGCATTTTAAAATAATAAATTTATTTTGGGCTTTGCCTCTTTACCTTGCAATGACCCCATCTTAGGGACACTTCTCTCTAACCCCTATAGAAAACTTTAGGTGGAAATCTTGTACATAAAAGTGTAGAAAAATTAACCATCAATTTTGATTAGGTTCCATTTTACAACAATCTCCTGCTTGGAGACTAATTAGGCTCCACAATTATAGCCTCCTACTTGGATGCTGATCATAACACTGCTAACTCAGTAGTTCCCACTGGAATGAAAAACACCTTGGACTTTATTGCTCTATTTTTCTTTCTTTCAATCTAAAGCATCAATCGAAGCTAAAGAGGAGTTAAAATTTCTCCCCCATGATACTACCGTTGTAAACATATTTATTGTATTGGAAGTGGATACTATGGTAAATATTAATGAGTTGATCTTTAACCTATCATCCTAGGTGATCATTTGCAGATTTGGAGGCTATTGACCCTCTCTCCTTGGTCTTCATCATTAGATTTCCATGTACTAAGAGCCACTCATTTAAAATATGGTACACATGTTTCTTTTAGCTAGGGTTTTCTTTTGTTTCCAAGATGCAAGATGCTTAAGTTAGATGGACTCTTTTTACAAAAAAAAATTCAGTTGGGAGAATTGTTTCCCATTAATGAAAAAGCCTTGGAATGAGGATTTAAATCCTCTTCGAAATCCTTTTGCAAGATGCCCATTTGGGTTAGGATTCCCTACCTTGTTGCCCTTGATCCCTCTCATCTTTAGGTTGATTCTCTCCTTAGGAAGTGGGTGAAGCTCTTGGGGATTTTCTAATGGTAGATGAAGAGTCCTCTAAAATCATGCACTCTACCTTTTCTTAGATCTTAGTTGATATTGATGCTTCTAAGGAGCTATTGATTGAAATTCAACTCAAGTCTCAAGGGGGTTCTTGGATCCAACCTTTGGACTATGAGTGAATCCCTTTTAGATGTAGAAAATGCTTCATGACATGGCATATTTCACGTTGAATGTGGGGTTGAAAAAGTAAAGTAGAAACAATATTCCTCATGGTGGAAGGGTGCCTCTACACACCATTATACGATTTATAAGGGCTCTAAGTTGGCCTGAGATGGTTAATCTCCCCTTGAACCTGCTTTACTTCCATGAAGGTTGCTACTAGTTCTAGTATCACAAATGCTAGAGTAGAAAGGGTTGATCCACTTTTCCCATTTATGTGATATAGGCCCTCATGCCCATCTTGTCATAATATAAATATTAATGATAAAATACTATGGTTATTATACATAAATGATCTAGAAAAGTACCTGTAGAATTAATAATTGTTACATCCTAAGTGTTTAAATCAATGTAATTGATACAATAATATAATGCTCATTGAAAGAATCAATTCATATTCTATACATTAAGAGCATAACTGTACATAAAGAGTACATCAAGAATAGTGATAACATGAGTGCAATCATAAATAGAGTACAACAAAGTGAATCAAAAGGGTCCATCATGGCACAAATTCTCTTGAAAAACTTTCCATCTGTTGTAACAAGATCTCATGATCTCTCAAACAAACTATTCATTCTCTATCTCAAGACATGAGTAAGAAATCTATGTCCCACGAGCATCTAGAATAGTTTTTTATTAAGGAAAACAAGTTTTCAAGGGTGCCTAAAACCCTTTACACAAATTTTTTTCAATGGAGCCCAAGATGCCACAGACAAAAGGAGAAACAGGTCACCAACCAACAAAGGGTGACTAGGGCAGCCCTGTAGATATTACAATACATTTTTGCCACCAATTACAACTCAAAACAGTTAAGAACTACTCCCAAAAGAGTGAAATCTAAGAAGATGGTCCGAGGATTGTTGGGAATGTTTGTATTTTTTACCTTTAACATTTGTCCAACCTTCCTCCACCAGAGAAGCCTCCTTCTTCCACACCAAAGCTTCACCATCTAACCCAATCGGAGAAACAAGTAAGATCACATCTGAAACTTTGTCCATCAAAACTCGAACCATAGAGGGAGGGGAAACCATTGCAGCCATATCTATCAACGGATCAAGATCTGGTCCAACCAGTGTAGGGCTACTGGTTCCCTCAGCAACCACAGATGAGGGGGGGGGGGGCATCCTTAAGAGCATATGGAATAGTTATCCATTGTTGATCTCAAGATTGGACTATGGCCCAAACATTTACCACTAACCATGGAGTAATAAGCTCCTCCAAGGCTCTTCATAACACAAAGAGCTCTAGTGCAAAATAAACATGAATGTGGAAGGGGAAAACATAATAATCCAAACATATATAACACATGCAAATAAAAGCCTCAATTGAAGATTTTAGATCATATTGACATTGCTTGGTAGCAAGAAATTAAGTACAACATTTTTGACAAATACCCTTCATTAATAAGCACAAATAGTACCACTCCCTTGTATCATGCATGATTGGAAAGTAAAATGAATAATAAGATCTTATGACACAATAAAATATTTTACAAATAATAACATAAACTAACACTAGTAGAATTAACCTCTTTTTTCAACAAAAATTGGTCTAATTTTCTATTGAGATTGGTTGAACAATCCACAAATGGTCTTGTCAGTATTTTTCCCATAAAAAATTTGACAAGGTCATACTGAGTTCGAAATTTCTTAACATATATTAGTCGAAAGTGGCCTCTACAATCGACCAATAGCTTCGTCAAACTTTTAATGAATTGTGGTTGAAATGCTGACACCCATGCAACCATGATGCTAAACCCACAATGACATCCTAGTCAACAAGTTCATCCAAAATTTGATGAACCTTGGTCAAAATTTCCACATCCATGTGCCTAGGATGTTGAACCCATGATGACATCCTGGTCACCATGTTGAAATTTTGATGATTCTAAATTGCTTGAAAAAACAAATGTCAGGCCCACCCTCATCAGTGGGGGGCCTGCCCAATATTCCAATCTTTTTCTCTATTCCATATTATAGTTTAAGGATTTTAGAAATGTTAGAGAATAGGTTCAATGGTTCTATTTGTCAAAAGTTCTACTTCACTGTCCTAAATACTAAAACTCTTGTCTGGTCTCACCAAAACGACTATATCTCGCTCGAAACAAAATTCAATGAAGCAAAATCCAATTTTCAAAGGATTCAAACCTCCATTAGATCTATTAAATATATGGACTAAACAAAAAGATATTTATCATGAAAAATTTCTACAATTAGACTATTCTTAATTAGACAACAAAATGGAAAGTGCAACAATTGTAATCTTTATTGATATCAAACTTAAATCTTCAATCACAACCTACATTTTGGATTATTACAAACATTTATCTAGAGCCAATCTAGTAATGGTAACTAATAGAAACTTTTCATTGTGATAAATTCTTTTTGTAATAGAGCTTGTTCTATAGTATCCTTGCTTTCAGATATGTTATTGTGGAGAACAATATATCCAACAACTAATCGGATATATACATACTTTATAATGATAAAGACTCCTTAAAGCTTTTATCCAATCCATTGTCCCATTATGGATGGAAGAACATGCATATGAATGGACATATAAAGGATGAAATGAGCACAAGGTTCCAATCAAGTAGAGTAACCTAGAATTGGTGTAGGAAGCCAAATGATGGGTGTCATTCCATGCAATAGCGCTTGATGTTTATTTTAGGGAAACTGAGACTAATGTTCTAATAGAGGACATTGCAATTGACTTCTTTATGGAAGTCACTCCTATGAAAGGCTTTTGGAAGTCTTTTTGTAGATATCCTTACTTGTTTTATCTAGTTCATATTGAGTATTACCAAACATTGGTATATATGGACTAGCATCATAAATTGGATAGTGACATCTACATAATTGGATCTTGGCAGGGACACCCAATGTTTCCTCAACACATCATGGCATGTTTTACATAACAATTTCTGAATTTTCAATTTGCATTATCTTGAGATTATAGAATTTGACACATTGTTACTAGGTATATTGATTGAATCAAAATGGAAAAAGTTGTAGCTTCTATAAAGTCAGTCACAACTAGCTATCTTGCCATTATGTTTGTCTTCTTGGTTTGTACAATCCTTTTATGGAATTAGCCTAGGTTACATGGTGTGGATCTATATTTGATATGTTTTTTAGTTTAGAGACAAATTTTAATTGTGAACAATTTCCTTGGTTCATACTTCAATTTGGAAAGAGAAGATGTAACCTTTGGCCATAACTTGTCAAGAGAAAATAGAACCTAGTATCAATGTACCTTATGTTGGCCTTTGGGACTTTTTAACAACTTTCTAACCTTGTAAGGCCACTAAAATAATGCCAATTAGAGAATTGGTTGAAAATTGAGGTTATGGAGCAACATTGGATAGTGGACCTTTTTTTCATTGATGTCTTCTCTTATCATACACCAATTACTACTATTTTTACCTTTTTGGTCAACAATTGATAAAGAAACATCTTGTTAACTAGTTGTCATGTAAACCAAATACTTGATAAAATTAAGATATTCCTATCAAGATTCAAATATACAATTTTTTAAAAGTCAAACTTTGTAAGTCATGCTTCATGAGTAGTGGTTCACAAGAATCCATCTCTTGTGAGAATCAATGGAGCAATCAAAAATAATTTACTAGATGGGTGACCTAGTAAATTGTGTAAGCACACAAAAATGGTCATCTTGATTATGTGCCTTGTTTCATAATTTATCTCAAGTTTGAATCAATATTTGTATCATTATTTCCTTTGATCAAATTAAATTATTTGAATTATTCAATTTATTTGAATTATTTGAATTATATAATTAATCATTATTATTTTACATCAATTTCCTTGATTAAATTGGAATTCATTTATTTAATTATTTTAAATAAATGGTTTGATCATCTTGACTTTTGTATTATTTAATTAAAGGAGTTTGCTCCCTTTTAATTAAATAAAACCCCTCCTCACTTATTTTAAAAGAAATAATTAAATAATTGTCACACACTTTATTTTATAAGAAAATGAATTATTTTACATTTAAATTAAATAAAAATACCCCTCATTTTATAATTTTTATGGAGTATTACACTACACATCTCTTAATTCAATACTAATTGCACATTCTCGTATGTGGGTCATACCCTTTCATTTAATTTTTAGTTTCCTTCCAATTTGGGAATGCCTCTTTGATTGATATATAAAGGAGACCTCCTCCTTCATTTTGAGGATCATCATGATTTCTTATGCTACAATTATTATAGACATTTTTTGAAGCTTTCTTGGAGACTTGGAGATGTCTTGCATGTTTATGATCATTTTGAATCTTCTATTCATTGGATGTACTTGTGAATACCAAGACTAATGTTCATATGAGAACCGCCACTTCAAACCTTTGAAGGTCTTTGCACATTGATGATAGGAACCTATGAGTCAATTCTTGAGATCTTGTGTTTTCATGGTGTTAGTTTGAAGGATTTCAAGTGTAAGAATTCATAGAAGTGTGTTTGGTATTTGTCCACATTTTTCACACACATTTTTGGTGCCCACCATGGGGCAACCCACCTTTACATGCTAGTTTTCGATATTTTTGGAGCTAACCCCTTGTGCAGATGTGCTTGGAGAAGAAAACCCTATATTTTAAAAGATTTCATCATATCTCCCAAATGGCTTGGTGTTCTGTTCTGAATTGTTTTTTGTAGGTTGGTGACGTATCAATGAAGCTTCAATTAAAATTTTAGAGTTTTCTGAGGTAATTCATAGTTTTAATATTTTTTTTCTCTATTTTTCATGAAAAATTATTTTTGGATGCAAATTAGCAAAATTTTCAGCAAATTATATATTTTTGGAAAGGTCTCTAAATTCTAAATGGGTTGTTTCTTTGTGTTTTGAGTTTAGGGATCATATGAGGGCTCAAACACTTGATTTACAAAAATTAGTCTATTTTTACAAAATGGGTCCCGAGGGCACAAATAAAAATAATTTTCTAAAATTCTAACATTTTTGGAAAGCTCTTTATTTTTTAATAGGGGTCTCTTTTCTGTATTCAGAGTTTTGGATCCGAATTCATTTCATATATGTCTCATCTTGTTGACTAGGTCAGAAATCATAATGAAAAAAAATGGCATGTAATAATTAGCTTGCACTTATTTTTCACATAGTTCAATGCATGATATGAGTTTTCATTTGCATTATTTTCTGGTTATTGTTTCTTCTAACAATTTATTTTCACATCTAACCCAAGGGTTTTGATAAGTTGAATATACATTGCATAGCTTGTTTGCATTTTTGTTTGTCTTGTTTGTTGGAGAGCTTGTGGCTTGCTTACATGAAAAGCTCAACAAAAAAAAAAATACAATAAAATTTACTAAGCACATTGCATGGATTACCACATATTTTGTTTAATGCTCTATAAAATTTGGTTTCCTTTCATTAGAATGAACTACTTGCATGTCTTACTTGAGTTATTTCTTGCTTTCATAGATCACATTTCAATTTCTACTATAAAGGAAAGAAAGAACATAGATGTTTGTTTTAAGTCCCCGATTATTGTTCTATGTGCTTGATTATTATTTATAAATCTGAAATTTCTCTTAGTTAGTTAAAAAGAACAATCAAAATTGAGTTCCCCAAATACAACTTTCCAGTTTACTATCTAGCTATCACTTTGATTATTATGAACCTATTTACTAGTGAGAATTCATCATTTGGAGAGTTCAATTCATTAATATGACTCTAAGGTAACCTTGTTTTTGTCATTTTTGAGTTGATTTGACCATTGTGGACCTAATCTTTAGCATCTAAACTAATTGTCACTTTGGATCCTTGCATCATAGCTATCTTTTAGTTGGTAAATCTTGTCTTATCTTCTTGCCAACATCAAAACTTGCTAAGTTAGATATTTCCCTAGTGGAGAAGGTTTTCTTTGGGATTCTTTAATCTCATCCTTGGATTGTGGGTATTCACTTGTCTAAACATATCAATTTGTCTCATATTATTACATTTTTATTATAGAACATTACATCTTTTGGATAATTCCACATTTGTAAGACCAACTGTGGCATATTGTGTTAACCAATTGTGAGACCTCTATTGGTTGATTGAGTTAACAAGAGTGATAGGAAATTATATTATTACACCTTATTAATTTGACAAGTGATTACTTTACTACTCAAGATTGATCTCATCCTTGGGTTGTGGGTATTCACTTGTCTAAACATATCAATTTGTCTCATAGTATTACATTTTTATTACAGAACATTACAACTCTTGGATAATTCCACATTTGTAAGACCAATAGTGGCATATTGTGTTAATCAATTGTGAGACCTCTATTGGCTGATTGAGTTAACAAGAGTGATAGGTAGTTACATTATTACACCTTATTAATTTGACAAGTGATTACTTTACTACCAGAAAATGATACCAATGCTTCTTGGAGTCTTCATATTTACTAGTGCTTTCCCTCTCATGCCAGTTACAACTAGATTTCAAGTGAGTCATGGTAAACAACCTCAAGTCAACTTTGATCAATTACTCTTAGTTCCAACTCCTCAAAAATGTAAAGGAAAGGAACCTATCTTTGATCAATCACCTAAGGGAGAAACAAAAATTGAGTTCACTCTTAGTCATTTTAGTGAATTGAACACACCTAAGGCCTTTTCACTTTTTGAGAAAGACATTATATTTACTAAAAACAAATATAAAAGCATGGACGACATGATGAATGGTAGATTATTGAGGTAACATGGAGTTGAACCTTTGGGACTTTGCAGAACTCATGGAGCAAAAAATGATTTTGATAGAGATTTACATGAAGGAAATCAATACTACTCTCCATTTCTTACTCCTCCTAGATTGTCACCTAAATCTTTTCACCCAATGGATGATAAAATTAAATAAGATGAATTGGAAAATATAGCATACTTGGAGAAACAAGGGAAACAAGTAGCACAAAAAATCAATGAAAGTTTGGCTAAATCTCAAGAATTTCTCAACAAAACTCCAAGAACCCCTAATGGCTAGTTTAGTAAAGTGATTAAGATGTAATGGAAGCACAAGCTATAGAGATGGCTAAAAATATGGCTAAATACATGGCTCAACAAATGGTTAATGATATTCTTTCTCGAAGGTGTAATGTTTCTCCACCTCCTAGATCTCCTAGAGGTGATGAAGAGAGATGTCTTCTGCAAGAAAAATAAGCTTACATGAATGCATTCATACAATGTGAGGCAAAAAAGAAAGTTCATGAAATAACCTATCAGAAACTTAATGATATACTTTTTCTTGGTGGTGGTAGTGTTTTTCCATCTCCTTCTCCTCCTCCAAGAGTTACTAGACATATGTCACCTTCATAATCTCCTAAGGGAAATAGGAGACAACTATCTCCTCCTAGATATCAAAAGAGGCAAATGTCTCCTCCAAGGAATTCACAACATCCTCAATTTACTACACATGGTTTTGGGGTGGATTATGATTTATTAGAGCAAGACCCAAAATTTCACAAGAATATGGATCAATATATTTAGATTAATAAGGATAATTAATTCATGGATTTAATCAAAAAAGGTGTTCAAGTACCTTATAATTTTGATGTGGATATGAATATCAAGTGACAAGATCCTTCATTTCAAGAACAAACTGAGAAAAATATGAAGATGTTAAAAGCTAAACTTACATCTAAGAATCCATTTTCTCTACAGAGTGTGTGTCCTCTACCTTTTGAGAGGAGTATTCTAGAGGTTGAATTTTCTAAGAAAACATAATTTCCACATTATGATAAGTATGATGGGAATGGAGAACCTAGTGATCATGTGAGACAATTTAATGTTTTAAGCTTGGAATTCACACATAAAGATGCTTATCTTATGAGATTGTTTCCTAGGAGTTTAAAGGGCCAAGCTATGGAATGGGTCACTAAGATTACTCCCCCACTTAAGAATTTTGAGGAACTTTTTCAAAAATTTATCCAGAACTTCTCTTATAATGTTCAAAAACTAGTTTCTATGTTGGATTTATGCAACCTCAAACAAGATCAAAGAGAACTTTTTGTTACCTTTTAACAAAGATGGAGAAAGTTATATTCTTGTTACTCTAGAGAAATTCCAGAAAAAGAGAAAACTGATATACTTGTGAATAATTTGGTTCGTAAATGGAGAAATGAAATTGGCAAATGGGTTTTTGAGACTTTTCATAATATGGTAGAAACAACTTTCCATATTGAGGATGTTTTGAAGAATCAAGGAATTATCAAGCATAATAGCAACAAGAGTAACCACAACAATGAAAACAAGAATAGGAGAACTTCTTATAAAGGAAATCAACATGTGGTTAATGATGGTGTAGTTGACACCTCCAAGTCTAGTGGTCAAGCTATTTCTAGATTATCAAATGGCATTCATGTTGTGAAACTTCAAGCACCTTCTCAACAAAATAATAGAGAAAATTCTAGCTACAATTGCAGAAATCCTCAAGAGAGAAGAACTTTTACAAAGATTAGTAGACCTTATGAGGATGTTTTGAAAGAGCTGATTGATAGCAAGCTATTAAATTTGATTGAGAATTGGCAACCACCTCTTGTAAAGGGTCCATGTTGGGATGATAATGCCTATTGTAAATATCATCAGAGCAAAACTAGTCATACTATGGAAAATTTTCAAAGGTTAAAACATGGTATTCAGAATTTGATTGATAATAGAAAGTTAACAATTGACAGTGTTAGTCATGCTACTAATTACGATCATCAAGCTTATAAAGATCCATTTCCTAAGTATGAAAAGGGTGAATCATCTAAGAATGGGAAGGATCAAGTGAATTATACTTATTCCAATCAAAATTATGGATATTCTAATGTAGATAATGTTATCAACATGGTTGCAATTAAGGAAAATGATAAGGATTTGAATCATCCACATAATCTTGCCTTACATATTGAAGTCATGAGTCACAGAACTCTTGTTAGATGTGTGTTGATAGATGGGGATATCGGGTTGAATATTTGTCCTTTCAACATACTTGAAAAGTTGGGATATTCTAGAACAAGATATTGATACTAGACAGACGGTTACTATCAGAGTTTATGATGGAAGTGTCAAACATTCTAAAGGATTAGTTTTTTTACCTATTTGGATTGAGTCAATTGAGACAGATATTTTGTTTCATGTGGTTGATACTAGTACCCTTGTTTATAACATTTTATTGGGTAGACCTTGGATACATGAAATGAAAGCCATTCCTTCCACATATCACCAATGTGTTACATTTCCACATAATGGGATCAAGATGTTTATTTCACAAGATAATACCTTGGCTATAAATAATATTTTAGCATAATCACATATAGCTTTGGATAGAGTTTTAGATGAGACAGTTGAAGAATCCATAGCATGTGTGATAGATTCCAAGACACTTAATAGTGAAACAAAGGTATGTGAGGTTGTTTCTTCAAAATTTTCAAATGAGATATATACCGATTTCAAACTTTGTGAAGATGAAATTAAATACCTTGACACAAAAACTGGAGAATATAGGATGGATTCTATTAGTACTCTTCCATTTTCACCTCATTCCTATGAGTTACCTTCACATGAGACAAAACCTTCTTCTTTTACTAAGATTGAGTGTGATACTTTGGTTGAACCTTTACTTCCTATGGAAGAAGAGGAATAATAAATTGTTGTTAGAAATTGGATTTACAAAGAAGAAAATGATGATGGACGATCTTTGATGTTTATGATGATTATGATGAGGAAGGGTATATACTTGATCAACATGATATATGTGATGATTTGTTCCCTTTTACTAATCTTCTTTGGGGAGACAGACATGGTTCAGTTAATGAAGCTTGTACTTCAAAAATTTAGAATGATTTAGATATAGAAAATAATGATGAAAGAACATATTCAAATAGGTATGAATTGGATGTATTTTTAGAGCCTTCTACAATTGATTTGGGTATTGATGTGATTCATGCTTATGATGCTCAACCCAATATAGTTAATGAGATTTCAAACTCACATATTCCTCATGATTAGATTCTTTGGTTATTAGACGACTTTATGATTCAAGAGAAATTGAGAGGAAATTGATAGAATATGATTTTTCAGTTGCCAGTGAGGATGTTATTCATATTTACAATCTTGAGTCTTTAGAGGTTGAGATTCCATCTGTAGTGCCTACCCTCGTTCACATCTTTTCTAGACTCATTGTTGCTATTATTATCAGACTTTGATGGACTAGTTTTATGTTGATGGTTTAGTGGTATTGTTTTGAAACTATCAGATATTATGATATGGATTTAGTATTATGTGACTTTACATTTCATGTATGTATGATGATCATTACATTGTTTTCAGTTATTAATGATGATTAGTTAGATGGTTTATTATATCATGTGTTTTATTATGGATACTTACCCCATACTTGCATGTGTATGGTGTGCATGTTTTCTTATTATATGGAATTTCTGATGTGGTTAAGGAAGGGAGTCATAGTCACCTACTTAGTCGGGATCTACACGATGCACCACTTCCTGCCATTGTCTGTTTAGCTTAGCATTATATATTGTATGTACATGCATGATTTTTTTGCAGGTTGCAGGTATCGGGTATCGACTTCTTTGAGTTGCCAGGATGAGCGTACCTTATTACACTATCTCAATGATAAGAGAAGGGAGATAAATTCTCAAGTCCAAATCCCAAACCTAAAAACCATTTGTCCTAGTGAGTTAGGACAAGTATCAGAGTTGAGTACCCACTGAATGTGTCAGATGACATATTTCATGATTTTTAACCCTTTAGACTAATTTTGTATGATTTGTTCTATGATGGGTTTTCATATTTTATCTTGGAGGTCTATGGTGAATTTTCTATTAATTAAGTCTTAATAAATAGATTTAATTAATAAATTAATTATTTGAAAAAATTAGTAAAATATCATGATCTTTAATATTTTGATTATAATTAATCAAATGAGAATTAATTAAGAGAAAATAATTAAATAAAAGAAAATTTGAAAATTAAAATTAATAATAATTATAAAATAATAATAAAGTAATAAATAAATAATAATAATAAAAGTTATAAAAAAATTAAAATGAAAGTTACAAAAATTAAAATGGGAGTTATAAATATTTAAATAGAAATTATATAAAAAGCAAATTGGAGTTATAAGCTTGCATGGGAATTAACACACTTTTCTATTTCTCATGTGTCAACAACAAGGGGGTTTGTGCATCAATTAAGCACATGGTGTCTACAACCCTATGGCTCATATTGAAGGTTGGAAAAGACCCATGCTTAGTTGGTGACACCTTCTAGCTATTTTTAGAAGCATTCTAGAGGTTTCCTGATAGCTCTTTATATTTAGGCATTCTTAGAAGCTTAGACATAGTGTTTGGAGTGCAATTGGAGCATTGGAGGATTCGAGAGTTCCGAAGAAGGGAGCTTGCTCTGCAGGTTTTCTAAGGAAGAGCAAATTAGCATCAAAATCCGGGTAGATTCTTGTCATTTTACTTATGCTATTTCCACATCATGTATTCCCTGTCTTCTTCATGTCTTCCATATGTCTTCTAAGGAATTTCATATTTTTATAGTATGCATTCTCAATATGGGCAATTAAATTTATTTGAGAATTTTATATACATAGATCTAAAAGGAAAATGGGGCTAGGGTTTAAATTCATAGCCAACCCATTAGATGATTTATTGCATAAATTTTGAGACCAAATAGTTTATAGAAAAAAAATTCTAAAAAAAATGGGATCTTTAAATAGATTGTGTATATGCTTATTATTAAATATATTTGTTTATATCTTCGTATCTGCATATATATATATATATATATATATATATATATATATATATATATATATATATATATATATATATATATATATATATATATATATATATATATATATATATATATATATATATATATATATATATATATATATATATATATATATATATATATGTTGTGATATTTAATTAAATTCTACATATATATATGTAAATTCCTTTAAAATGAAATTTTCATACGTTTCCTAAAAAATTATATATGAAAAGTCATTATTTGAAACGATTTAAAAATACGTATATTTATATAAGTTTGAAATCGTACATGATAAATGATTTGTGAAAAATATATTCGTATGTGAATTGTTGATTTTTTTCTTTAAATTTTTTTTTAAGAAGGGTGGGGGTTTTTACACGACCCGACCCATTCTTTAAGAGCCGTCGGCAACGGGCCTACTATCGCAGGCCCTGCGACAGAGGCAGGTTGCACGACGCTGCCATATATAAATGGCAGTGCAAGTTTAAACTCGCCTATGATTATAAATGCATTCGGCTTGTTATATGTCGATTAAACATAATTCGATTTTGTGTTAAGAATTTATATTAATTGTTATATATACATTTGTAAATATTGTTATATGTTATTTATTATATATATATGTAGATATATGTATATGTATATATATATAATATTAATTTATATGTATATATATATAATATATTAATGAAATTTTAATATTTAAAGTTAATTAGAACTTTAAATAAATAAATAATATGGCTTATAATTAATTAAATTTATCTTAATTAGAATTTAGTCTAATTAAGGTAAATTTAAAAGTTATAACATTTAAGTTATCAAATATTTAAATCTTTCTCAATATTATAAAATTGAGTTAGTGAAGAATGATAACTCAATACCAGAATAACGTATAATGTATATTCAAAAAAAAGAAAAAAAAAAACATTCAGATAATTGAGTTCTAAGAGTTAGAGGGAGAAACTTTTTATCTATTAAACAAATACATGGGTTAGGTGAAACATGAAATTTCTTCACTTGATATAATTTGGAAAAACGTAAATTGAGACTTTTAAAATTCAAATTTGAAAACTTAGCAAAACCAAAACATGTGTTTACATTGTGTATTCTTTATGCTATTGTTTTGGGTTTTGGGTTGACTAGTGTTGACCGGTTATAGGATGTCTACCAGAGGCTTGGGGGTTATGTGATTGTGATGTCATGATGATGTTTTAATCTCGATCTTTATAAACCCAACCATGATTATGTGATGGAATGCTCTGTGTATTGGATGTGAATACTGATTGTTATAGTTGAGATTCTTATTTATGAGACACTTGACTTAACCATTAATTTTGGTCATTGATCAGTTATCCTTGGTTGTTTTCTAAGTCACCATGATGGGACTGAAATGTGGATTTATTCTTGATGATGTCATGTTGTGACATGTTTGACTCAACCATTTTTGGAGTCTTCGATCGGTATGATTTGAGATATATTTTGGTTATTGAGAATCATTGGATACTTTTGATTATTAGTGATGCTTTAGTTGCCAATAGAGAGCTGTTGTGGTCATGATTTTCTATGGATGTTTGCTCATGGATATTTGATGCTTTTATGCATATTTGATGATTTTATTATGGATTATTTTTGTGATTTTGAGATTTATGATACCATGAGCATTAGGGTAGGATATCTGCATGTAGTGTCGGGAACTGGCTTGCAATGGGGGCCGGGGCCCTAAGAGGCTGCCAAGGTAACTCATTGTAAGTTGGATTAATAAGTGATAACATTCACACCTAATACTAACTGAATGAACCTAAAAAGATAAGAGTTTTGGTTCTCTCCCATGCCTTGAGTGCTTGTATAGGCTAGGATGGGAGTAGTGAGAACGCATGGTTGCGACCTTGCATTCCATAGTATGCCTTGTCAGTATGAGAGGATACTAGTGGCCGCATGAGATCTGTATGGACCTGTGGAGTTTAGCTATCTGGCAGGGTAACTTGTACGAGATAAATGCGATGACACTTTCCCGCTTGCATAGTAGGTTCCTGTATGTTATTGTGTACCTCTGGGAAGTAGATGTCAGTTTCCTGATTGGAACCTTTGAGTTAGTATACTTTTAGGATTCCTGGACTTATAGAGATTTGTGCTATGTGTTATGGATAGCCTGTTTGGGATTTGAGATTATCTCCTCAGCACGGTGGGAGTGGACCACTTAGGTACCACATGGTCGGGTGGTAATGTATTTTTCACTCTTATCATTTGAGATTTATTGAGACATCGTGGCTGATGCTTCCTTCATGATGGTGGATATGTATCCTTTCATTGATGATTTGCATATGTTAGATGATGTTATCTTATGCTTATATTTGCATGTTAGATTACTTTCTACATATGATGTTGTATATGTTAGGAGTGACATTCCTACTGTGTTAATGCCGATGATCTCTTTGGTGATTTGGGATGTTACACATAGAGGGATGGCTAGGGCCCATGATGGTCTAATGATGCTATTAATGGTTGGGAGGAACCATGCACTTAGTTTATTTTGTTTGATCTTTATGATGGATGTATATGTCTTCTATGATGATGTATCATGTGATTATCTCTACTTTGATGTATCATGGATTGGAATAGGATGATGTACCTTATTCTACATATGTATATTCTTTGAGCTTTTCATACCCTGTGACATGTGCAGAGGATGATTGAGCATTTGGAAATGTAATGTTTAAACATTGGACTTATCATCATTATTTCATGTGGATGTTATATTAGACGGATTCATGTATGTTAGTTGACTTAGATGTAATTCACATTAAGGGGTCTTTAAAGAATGTAATAGGTTATGTATGTTATGTTTACTTTCAAATGGACATTGCTATTGCTTCTGTTATTATGTACAAGTTATATGTGGTATTTACTTTCATGTTATTTTTAAAAAAGAATGTTACCAAACTTAGTGAAATTCTAGGTTAATTCTTCGAATCCCTTGGCGGGGCATTACATTTGGTATTAGAGCCCAAGTTTCTACATTGGGAGCTCTGGGTATTTTGGAACAACTAGAACTGTGAACTATTAAGTGTATCTCTTCAACTTGAAACTAGGTGAACTGAAACAGAACCTGAACTGTTACTTGAATATTTTTCATACTTCAACACTTAATGTAAATTTTACTTAAACTTAAACATAGAATTGAACTTAGTCTATTGCAAACATGTGTCTTTTGATTGTAATAGTACCTTGTTCTATTGTAGGATGGTGACTGGGACTAGGTCTTCTATTAGAGGCCGTGGTAGAGGCCAAGGAAGAGGCCGTGGTCATGGCAGAGCTGTCAGTGCCCATGAGTTTTCCCATGAGGGATCGGCTCATGTAGAGAGTAGGGAAGAGCACTCTAATAGTTAGCAGGAAGAGAGCCATAGAGAGGACCAAGCTGAGTCTAAAGAGGTTGGTTTGAGACAGATGATGCAGACTATTTTAGAACATCTAGCTCCTGTTCAAGAATAGCCTAAAGTGCATCAGACAGAACAAGAGCATAGACCCAGATCTAGAAGTCCTCGGAAGGATCGTCAGAGGTCCATTGTGTCCACTCAGATCAAGGATCTTTCAAGATCCAAGGTCAAGCCTTTCAATGGGCAAGGTTCTAGTTATGTGGCCGAGCAGTGGCTGATTTCCCTCAACAAGATTTTTTCCATGCAGGATTTTGACAGCAATGTTAAGGCAAGATTTGCGATTACCAATTTGAAGAATTTTGGGGCCACTTGGTGGACGATTGAGGAGAAGAAGCTGGGAATCAATATGAGCAGTGTCACGTGGGAACTATTCTTAGAGAATTTTCATGAACGATTCCTACTAGAGGAATGGAAGCAGCAAAGGGCAGATGAGTTTCATAATCTCAAGCAGTACACTATGTCAGTGACTGAGTATGAGCATAAGTTTTATGAGCTTATGTCTTTTTCAGGATTCAGTGAAAATTTAGCTTAGTTGACACAACACTTTATTAGGGGTTTGAACAACCGTATAATTGGGGGTGTTAAGGTATTTGAGCCAAAAACTCTCAAGGATGCGGTACTTCGAGCAATACTTGTTGAGAAAAGAGTCAACCTTGGTCAAGGTGGTTTTGTGGGAGCACCAGCAGCACCAAGATCTAAAGGCAATTTCAATTTAGGTGGTAACAAGAAGTTTTCTTTCTCTAAGGGAAAACAGTATCAGCAGCAGTCTCAGCAGACGCGGTAGCAGAAGGGATCAAATTCTTAGGCTCAAGGTGGTGGCAAAGGTTCTAACTTCAAGAACAACCACAATTCTCAACACAATAAACAAAATCAACCCAATCGGCCAGCTCAGAGCAGCCAATCTTTTGTTAGCAGGAACAGTCATCAGTAATCAAATGTACCACCTATGGGTAGAGGATCTGGCAAGAATAAAGAATTTTTTTCATGTGGACAGATTGGACATTATGCAGCTTAGTGTCCACAGTGGGCACCTCAGTTTTTAGGACCTAGGCCTACAGTTTCAAAGCCTACAGTTGGTGATACAGGTAGAGCTCATAGAGTATTTGAGGCAGTTGATCATCGTTAGGCAGATCATCAGGGAACAGTGGTTGAGACCACAGGTGCTATTCGAGGTATATCTCTTTCAGTATTGTTTGATTCAGGAGCTACAGATTCATTTATTTCACCATCTATAGTTTCTAAGTGTAAGCTGGATGCAATGAAGCAAGATCATGGTTGGCAAGTGGAACTAGCCTCAGGCATAAAGGTCTCCACAGACTCTGTAGTTCATAAGTGTGGGCTTAGTTTAGGAAGCTTTGATACTGCAGTGGATCTTCGAGTCATACCCCTTGGTTCCTATGATGTGGTTTTAGGCATGGACTGGCTTGGATCTCATAGAGCCAGTATAGATTGCAGGAAGAAGATTATTTTGTGCCAAGATGACCAAGGGAATGATGTGAGGATGGTTGGGATACCAAGGCCTATATCTCTACAGATGATTTCTACTATGCAAATGAAGTGGAGTTTCCGTAAGGGATGTCAGATATTTGCTGTTATGGTAAATGATCTTGATGAGGAAGATCCTGTGAGGAAGACTTTGGATCACCTGATTTTGTAGGAGTACATGGATGTTTTTCTAAGTGAGATTCCAAGCATGCCTCCTAAGAGGGACATTGAATTTAGTATTGATCTAATTCCTAGAGTGGAGCCTATCTCTAAAGCTCCTTATCATATGACTACTCAAGAATTGGGTGAGCTACATCTTCAGCTAGAGGAACTTCTGGCCAAAGGGAGCATTCGACCTAGCGTATCACCATGGGGAGCTCCAGTGCTCTTTGTGAAGAAGAAAGATGGTTCTTTGCACCTTTGTATTGACTATAGATAGTTGAATAAGGTGACTATTAAGAATAGGTATCCTTTGCCTAGGATTGATGACTTATTTGATCATATCAAGGGAGCTACAATATTCTCCAAGATTGACCTTAAGTCAGGATACCACCAGCTTTGTATTAAGGAAGCAAATATTCACAAGACCGCTTTTCGAACTCGCTATGGGCATTATGAGTTCATAGTGGTACCTTTTGGTTTGACTAACGCTCCATCAGTGTTCATGAGTTTGATGAATGGTGTTTTTCGATCATATCTTGACAGGTTTGTACTTGTGTTTCTTGATGACATATTGATATTTTCTAAGACTCAGAAGGAGCATGAGGAACACCTGCGGTTGGTATTGCAGTGTTTGAGAGACAATCAGCTTTATGCCAATGCTGCTAAGTTTGAATTCTTCAAATCAAAGATTCAGTATTTAGGGCATGTCATCTTAGGTGATGGTATTTCAGTGGATCCTACAAAGATTCAGGCGATAATAGATTGGCCTAAACTGACTAATGTGTCAAAGATTCATAGTTTCATGGGCCTAGTAGGTTATTATCGTAGATTTGTCCAAAACTTCTCTAGGATAGCACATCCTATCACTTCACTTTAGAGGAAAGGAAAGAAGTTTTTGTGGACAGAGAAATGTGAGGAAGCATTTCAGAGGCTCAAGGAGCTTTTGACTAGTTCACCAATTTTAGTTGTACCTGATCCAGAAGGTGATTTCATGGTGTGTACAAATGCTTCTCTTGAAGGGATTGGAGCAGTGTTGATGCAAAATGGACGAGTGATTGCGTATGAGTCACGCAAGCTCAAGGATCATGAGTTAAATTACCCTATGCATGATCTTGAGTTAGTAGGAGTAGTTCATGCTTTGACAAGATGGAGACATTTTTTGTTGGGGCACAGATTCGAGCTACATAGAGATCATCGTAGTCTTCAGTACATTTTTACTCAGCCTAATTTGAATGCTCGCTAGAGACAATGGATGGAATTTTTATGCGAGTATGATTTTGAGGTTAAGTACATTCAGGGTAAGGAGAATGTGGTGGCAGATGCTTTGAGTCATAGGAGACATGTGGTATCATCGATGACTCTTAGTATGGATTTGAGGAGTCAGATTCTTCAGGAACTTCCTATGGATTCATGGTATCAGGAAGTGTGCACAGAGATAGATTCAGGAGGACCCTTGGAAGGTAAGTTTGCAGGTTATGTTCGAGAATCAGATGGTCTTTTGAGACATTTGGGGAGGATTTATTTGCCATTTTTGGATGAGCTTCGCACCCTGATTCTAGCAAAAGCCCATCGTACACCTTACTCAACACATCCAAGTGTCAAGAAGATGCATGCGGATTTGAGACATTTGTTCTTTTGGTCCGGGATGAAGCAAGATATTGCTGACTTTGTGGCTAGGTGTCTTAAGTGTCTAAGAGTTAAGGCAGAACATCAACACCCAACTGGACTTTTGCAGCCAAATCTCATTCCTTCTTGGAAGTGGGATATCATCTCAATGGATTTTATAGTAGGATTGCCTATGACAGTTTGACATCATGATGCTATCATGGTTACCATTGATCGGTTGACTAAGGTGGCATATTTTTCACCTATTAGATCTTCCTACACAACAACTTCTATAGCTCATGTCTTCATGTGTGACATTGTGAGACTACATGGTATTCTTAGAAAGATTATTTCTGACAGAGATCCTGTATTCACATCCGCATTTTGGACATCATTGCACCATGAGCTTGGAGCGTAGTTAAACTTCAATTCGACATATCATCTAGAGACAGATGGTCAGAAAGAGAGGGTGAACCAGGTTTTGGAGGATATGTTACGAATGTATGTGATGGATAGGCAGACACATTAGGAGGACTATCTCTACCTAGTGGAGTTTGCTTACAACAATGGGTATCATAGTTCTATTGGCATGGCACCTTTTTAGGCTTTATATGGTTGTCCTTGTCGTACACCCTTGAGTTGGGACAACCTTGAGGATTGCATCCTGTTGGGTCCTAAGATGCTTTGTGATATGGAGCAACAGGTAGTGCGTATCTGTGAGCACTTGACTACGGCACAGGATAGGCAAAAGAAGTATGCTAATGCTCATAGGACAGATAAGCAGTTTGCTATGGGTGATAGGGTTTTCTTGAGAGTGCGACCATGAAAGAGTCCAATCCGATATGGAAAGGGTTCTAAGCTAGCACCTCATTTTGTGGGACCATTTGAGATTCTAGAGAGGATTGGCCCGGTTGCTTACCGCCTTGCTCTACCACCCAGCCTAGCTCACATTCATGATGTTTTCCATGTTTCAGTGCTTAGGCAATATATTCCTAATATTGTACATGTTCTTGATTGGAATGCATTGCAGATAGAGGACGGGCAACTGGCTTTGGAGCCGGTTCGTACTCTGGAGCAGTGGGGGTTGACCCTCAGGGGTCGAACCATCAAGTAGGTAAGGGTCCAATGGGACCCTACTGATGATTCTTCAACTACTTGCGAGGATGCAGCTAGATTGAGGGAGTTATATCCCTACTTGTTTGTAGGCTTCTGGGAGTAAGCCTAACCCAAGGGGGGGTGGATGTAGTGCCTACCCTCCTTCACATCTTTTCTAGACTCATTGTTGCTATTATTATTAGACTTTGCTAGACTAGTTTTATGTTGATGGTTTAGTGGTATTGTTTTAAAACTATTAGATATTATGATATGGATTCAGTATTATGTGACTTTACATTTCATGTATGTATGATGATCATTACAATATTTTCGGTTATTAATGATGATTAGTTAGATGGTTTATTACATCATGTGTTTTATTATGGATACTTACCCCATACTTGCATGTGTATGGTGTGCGTATTTTCTTATTGTATGGCATTTCTGATGTGGTTAAGGAAGGGAGTCGTAGTCACCTGCTTAGTCGGGATCTACACGATGCACCACTTCCTGCCATTGTCTGTTTAGCTTAGCATTATATATTGTATGTACATGCATGGTTTTTTTGTAGGTTGCAGGTATCGGGTATCGACTTCCCTAAATTGCCAGGATGAGCGTACCCTATTACACTATCTCAATGATAAGAGAAGGAAGATAAATTCTCAAGTCCAAATCCCAAACCTAAAAACCATTTGTCCTAGTGAGTTAGGACAAGTATCAGAGTTGAGTACCCACAGAATGTATCGGATGACATATTTCATGATTTTTAACCCTTTAGACTGATTTTGTATGATTTGTTCTATGATGGGTTTTCATATTTTATCTTGGAGGTCTATGGTGAATTTTCTCTTAATTAAGTCTTAATAAATAGATTTAATTAATAAATTAATTATTTGAGAAAATTAGTAAAATATCATGATCTTTGATATTTTGATTATAATTAATCAAATGAGAATTAATTAAGAGAAAAGAATTAAATAAAAGAAAATTAGAAAATTAAAAGTAATAATAATTATAAAATAATAATAAAGTAATAAATAAATAATAATAATAAAAGTTATAAAAAATTAAAATGAAAGTTATAAAAATTAAAATGGGAGTTATTAATATTTAAATAGAAATTATATAAAAAGAAAATTGGAGTTATAAGCTTGCATGGGAATTAACGCACTTTTCTATTTCTCATGTGTCAACAACATGGGGGTTTGTGCATCAATTAAGCACATGGTGTCTACAACCCTATGGCTCATCTTAAAGGTTGGAAAAGACCCATGCTTAGTTGGTGACACCTTCTAGCTGTTTCTAGAAGCATTCTATAGGTTTCCTGAGAGCTCTTTATATTCAAGCATTCTTAGAAGCTTAGAAATAGCGTTTGGAGTGCAATTGGAGCATTGGAGTGATTTTTAACCCTTTAGACTAATTTTGTATGATTTTTTCTATGATGGGTTTTCATATTTTATCTTGGAGGTCTATGGTGAATTTTCTATTAATTAAGTCTTAATAAATAGATTTAATTAATAAATTAATTATTTGAAAAAATTAGTAAAATATCATGATCTTTAATATTTTGATTATAATTAATCAAATGAGAATTAATTAAGAGAAAATAATTAAATAAAAGAAAATTTGAAAATTAAAATTAATAATAATTATAAAATAATAATAAAGTAATAAATAAATAATAATAATAAAAGCTATAAAAAAATTAAAATGAAAGTTACAAAAATTAAAATGGGAGTTATAAATATTTAAATAGAAATTATATAAAAAGAAAATTGGAGTTATAAGCTTGCATGGGAATTAACACACTTTTCTATTTCTCATGTGTCAACAACACGGGGGTTTGTGCATCAATTAAGCACATGGTGTCTACAACCCTATGGCTCATATTGAAGGTTGGAAAAGACCCATGCTTAGTTGGTGACACCTTCTAGCTGTTTCTAGAAGCATTCTAGAGGTTTCCTGATAGCTCTTTATATTTAGGCATTCTTAGAAGCTTAGACATAGCGTTTGGAGTGCAATTGGAGCATTGGAGGATTCGAGAGTTCCGAAGAAGGGAGCTTGCTCTGCAGGTTTTCTAAGGAAGAGCAAATTAGCATCAGAATCCGGGTAGATTCTTGTCATTTTACTTATGCTATTTCCACATCATGTATTCCCTGTCTTCTTCGTGTCTTCCATATGTCTTCTGAAGAATTTCATATTTTTATAGTATGCATTCTCAATATGGGCAATTAAATTTATTTGAGAATTTTATATACATAGATCTGAAAGGAAAATGGGGCTAGGGTTTAAATTCATAGCCAACCCATTAGATGATTTATTGAATAAATTTTGAGACCAAATAGTTTATAGAAAAAAAATTCTAAAAAAATTGGGATCTTTAAATAGATTGCGTATATGCTCATTATTAAATATATTTGTTTATATTTTCGTATCTGCATATATATATATATATATGTAAACTCCTTTAAAATGAAATTTGCATATGTTTCCTAAAAAATTATATATGAAAAGTCATTATTTGAAACGTTTTCAAAGTACGTATATTTATATAAGTCTAAAATTGTACATGATAAATGATTTGTGAAAAATATATGCATATGCGAATTGTTGTTTTTTTTCTTAAATAACCTTTTTAAGAAGGGTGAGGGTTTTTACGCCACCTAACCCATTCTTTAAGAGCCACCGGAGGCGGGCCTGCTATCACAAGTACTGTGACTACCGTCGCAGGCCCTGCGACAGAGGTAGGCTGCATGGCGCTGTCATATATAAATGGTAGTGCGAGTTTAAACTCGCCTATGATTATAAATGCATTCGGCTTGTTATATGTCGATGAAACATAATTCAATTTTGTGTTAAGAATTTATATTAATTGTTATATATACATTTGTAAATATTGTTATATGTTATTTATTATATATATATATGTAGATATATGTATATGTGTATATATATATATATATATATATATATATATATATATATAATATTAATTTATATATAAATATATGTATATGTATATATATATATAATATATTAATAAAATTTTAATATTTAAAGTTAATTAGAACTTTAAATAAATAAATAATATGGGTTATAATTAATTAAATTTATCTTAATTAGAATTTAGTCTAATTAAGGTAAATTTAAAAGTTATAACATTTAAGTTATCAAATATTTAAATCTTTCTCAATATTATAAAATTGAGTTACATAGCAAAACCAAAAAAATGTGTTTACATTGTGTATTCTTTATGCTATTGTTTTGGGTTTTGGGTTGACTAGTGTTGACCAGTTATAGGATGTCTACCAGAGGCTTGGGGGTTATGTGATTGTGATGTCATGATGATGTTTTAGTCTCAATCTTTATAAACCCAACCATAATTATGTGATGGAATGCTCTGTGTATTGGATGTGAATACTGATTGTTATAGTTGAGATTCTTATTTATGAGACACTTGACTTAACCATTAATTTTGGTCATTGATCAGTTATCCTTGGTTATTTTCTAAGTCACCATGATGGGACTGAAATGTGGATTTATTCTTGATGATGTCATGTTGTGACATGTTTGACTCAACCATTTTTGGAGTCTTCGATCAGTATGATTTGAGATATATTTTGGTTATTGAGAACCATTGGATACTTTTGATTATCAGTGATGCTTTAGTTGCCAATAGAGAGCTGTTGTGGTCATGATTTTCTATGGATGTTTGCTTATGGAGATTTGATGCTTTTATGCATATTTGATGATTTTATTATGGATTATTTTTGTTATTTGGAGATTTATGATACCATGAGCATTAGGGTAGGATATCTACATGTAGTGTCAGAAAGTGGCTTGCAATGGGGGCCGGGGCCCTAAGAGGCTGCCAGGGCAACTCATTGTAAGTTGGATTAATAAGTGATAACATTCACACCTAATACTAATTGAATGAACCTAAAAAGATAAGAATTTTTGTTCTTGCCCATGCCTTGAGTGCTTGTATAGGCTAGGATGGGAGTAGTGAGAACGCATGGTTGCGACCTTGCATTCTATAGTATGCCTTGTCAGTATGAGAGGTTACTAGTGGCTACATGAGATCTGTATGGACCCGTGGAATTTAGCTAACTACCAGGGTAACTTGTACGAGATAAATGCGATGACACTTTCTCGCTTGCATAGTAGGTTCCTACATGTTATTGTGTGCCTCTGGGAAGTAGATGTTAGTGTCGTGATTGGAACCTTTGAGTTAGTATACTTTTAGGATTCCTGGACTTATAGATATTTGTGCTATGTGTTATGGATAGCCGGTTTGGGACTTGAGATTATCTTCTCAGCATGGTGGGAGTGGACCACTTAGGTACCATGTGGTCGGGTGGTATTGTATTTTCCACTCTTATCATTTGAGATTGATTGAGATATCGTGGCTTATGTGTCCTTTGTGATGGTGGATATGTATCCTTTCATTGATGATTTGCATATGTTAGATGATGTTATCTTATGCTTATATTTGCATGTTAGATTACTTTTTACATATGATGTTGTATATGTTAGGAGTGACATTCCTACTGTGTTGATGCCAATGATCTCTTTGGTGATTTGGGATGTTACACACGGAGGGATGGCTAGGGCCCACGATGGTCTAATGATGCTATTAATGGTTGGGAGGATCCATGCACTTAGTTTATTTTGTTTGATCTTTATGATGGATGTATATGTCTTCTATGATGATGTATCGTGTGATTATCTCTACTTTGATGTATCATGGATTGGAATAGGATGATGTACCTTATTCTACATATGTATATTCTTTGAGCTTGTCATACCCTGTGACATGTACAAAGGATGATTGAGCATTTGGAAATGTAATGTTTAAACATTGGACTTATCATCATTATTTCATGTGGATGTTATATTAGATGGATTCATGTATGTTAGTTGACTTAGATGTAATTCACGTTAAGGGATCTTTAAAGAATGTAATCGGTTATGTATGTTATGTTTACTTTCAGATGGACATTGCTATCGCTTCTGTTATTATGTACAAGTTATATGTGGTATTTACTTTCATGTTATTTTAAAAAAAAAATGTTACCAAACTTAGTGAAATTCTAGGTTAATTCTAGGAATCCCTTGGTAGGGCATTACACCATCATTGAGGGTTACTCTTAATGGATTAGTGACAAATGAAGACTACAAAGTTATGATATTACAAGAACATGAGTTACTTGATGAGTAGAGAAAAGCTGCCTTTGATCACATGAGAGTTTATCAAAACTATTGTCTAAGACTTATAACAAGAAAGTTCTCCCTAGAGAGTTTTCAGTGGTAGATTTTGTTTAGTGTGAGAATCCTAAGAATCACAAAAATAGAGCTCAAAAAGGAAATTTGAGTTTAATTGGTTGGGTCCTTTTATTCTTATAGTTTTTTTTGGATCGAGTGCCTATTTGTTGTCTACACCTGAGGGATATCAACTCCCTGATCCTATCAATGTGCTTCATTTGAAAAAGTTCTATCCCCAATGTTCATTCTTGCTAGGGGCATCTATACATATTTATGGGTCCTAATTTTTTATTTTTTTTAAAGTGTTGAATTCATCAAGATATCCATGGAACTAACTCGACAAATGATTTTGATAGAGATTTACCTGGAGGAATTCAACACTACTCTTTTCTGCCTAGATTGGGGCAGATGATTATTGTACCTGCGACAAGTTAATGTGTGATTTGTCTTTTTCTGGGTGTTGATATTTGTCTTTTACCTTTATATATAATTCATGAATTTTATATTTGCTGAAAACAGTTTGGACAAGCCTACAATTATAAGACTTGTAGTGACATTTTGTGTTCTAGGCATTGTAAGACCCTTGATCACATGTTGAAGGAACAAGAGTTGGATGCTTAATCTTTATATTTTTGACATAAATCAATCTTCATACACATTTTATCTCATGGATATTTGACTTAATGGACTTGTCATGTATGTGGACACACATTAGTCAAAGAGGGGCAAATGTAAGCACACAAAAATGGTCACCCTAACTATATCCCCTGATTTCATAATATATCTCAAGCTTGAATCAATATTTGCATCATCATTTCCTTTGATCAAATTAAATTATTTGAATTATTTAATTAATAATTATTATTTTGCATAAATTTCCTTGATTAAATTGGAATTCATTTATTTAATTATTTTAAATAAATGGTTTGATCATCTTGATTTTTGTATTATTTAATTAAAGGAGTTTACTCCCTTTTAATTAAAAAGCACCCCTCCTCACTTAATTTTATGTCCAAAAATTATTATTTTAAAAGAAATAATTAAATAGTCATCACACACTTTATTTTATAAGAAAATGAATTATTTTACATTTAAATTAAATAAAAACACCCATAATCTTATAATTTTTATGAAGTATTAAACTCCACATCTCTTAATTAAATGCTAATTGCACATTCTCTTATGTGGGTCATACCCTTTCATTTAATTTTCATTTTCCTTCCAATTCGGGTGTGCCTCTTTGGATTGATATATAAAGGAGACCTCCTCTTTCATTTTGAGGATCATCATGATTTCTTATGCTATGGTTATTATAGACATTGTTTGAAGCTTTCTTGGAGACTTGGAGATATCTTTCATGTTTATGATCATTTTGAATCTTCCATTCATTGGATGTACTTGCAAAGACCAAGACCAAGGTTCATATGAGAGCCACCACTTCAAACCTTTGAAGGTCTTTGCACATTGATGATAGGAAGCTATCATTCGATTCGTGAGATCTTGCATTTTCATTGTGTTATTTTGAAGGATTTTGAGTGTAAAGATTCATAGAAGTGTGTTTTCTATTTGTCCATATTTTTCACACATAAATTGCAGTGCTTCACTATTGCAAGCATCACCAAAATGCAGTGAGTGCTAAACATTTCATTAATTCTCAGGGTATGTGTAGGATCATGGTCAACCAAGCTACGACCTTAAGTGGCAGTGCAAAACTAGGAAATTAGGGTTATGTTGACATGTATTTTAAAATAGTTATGGACTTTATATCAAAAAGTCATGACAAAAAGATCTGTAGAAAATTGAATGCATTTTCTAAACTACTAGGCCTTATGTGGAGAAAAAATTATTTGATTGGTCAAAGTTTTGGATTTTAATGTAGTATTACAAAAATTTCAAGGCAAAAATGAAAAGTAGGCCTATGTCTAACCACTTTAATCAAAATCTGATGATAATATTTTATAATATAATTATAGATATAAAACGTAGACTCATGCCCAGATTTGACACATATTTTTGAGTATTTCTATTCCAAATAAATAATTAAATATGAATTTTCTACTATAACTTTTTTTGAATAAAAAAATTCATTTGTCTGACCACCTTCACTAATTTAAAACTTTACAATTTTTTTCTTATACTAGGTGAAGCATAGAATGTGATGCAACTTTTGGATTTCAAAAATGTTATACCATTTTAAAGTTATAGTTATTGTTAATCAATATGTCAATTAGGAGTTTAAAGACATCTTTATTAGAAATTAACTAATAAATACTTAATAAGTAGGAGATAATTTTCACAATAAGTCAAATTGTGATATTGCTATCAAGATTTAATTGTGTGATTTTTGAGTCAAACTCATTGACCCATGCTTTCGTGGGTAGTGATTCAACATGAATCCATCTCTCATGAGAATAAATGGAATACTTAGCACTCATTGGATCTAGGTGATGCTCACAAGGGCAAAGCACCAGGACTTCCCAGGAGGTCACCCATTCCAGTACTACTCTAGCCGGAGCAGACTTAACTACAAAGTTTCCTCCATGGTTAAATCCAAAGCTTGCAACCCCAGTTGCAAATCACACAATTAATAAGTTTGACTTAAAATCACACAGTTAAATCTTGATAGCAATATCACAATTTAACTTGCTTTAGAAATTATCTCCTAGTTATCAATTGATGAGCTTAAGGGGCTTTCTAATGAATGGTTCATAAGGCACAACATTTGGTGAAGGTTTTACAAATGGGGTTGCAAGCTTTGGGTTTAACCATGGAGAAACTCTATAGTTAAGCATGCTCACATTGGAGTAGTATTGGGATTGAACTCCCAAGAAGTCCCGGTGCTTCACCCCTATGAGCATCACCTAGATCTAATGAGTGCTAAGTGTTCTGTTTATTCTCATGAAAGATGGATTTATGTTGAGTCACTACTCATAAAAACATGGGTCAATGAGTTTTACTAAAACATCATACAGTTTAATCCCGGTAGCAATATCACAATTTCACTTGCTATGGAAATTATCTCCTACTTATCAATTGATGAGCTTAAGGGGATTTTTAATGAATGGTTCATAAGGTACAACACTTGGTGAAGGTTTTGAAAATGGGGTTGCAAGCTTTAGGTTTAACCATGGAGGAAACTCTATAGTTAAGAATGCTCAGGCTGGAGTAGTACTAGGATGGGTGACCTCCTGGAAAGTCCCCGTGCTTCACCCCTATGAGCATCACCTGGATCCAATGAGTGCTAAGTGTTCCATTTATTCTCATGAGAGATGGATTCATGTTGAATCACTACTCATGAAAACATGGGCCAATGAGTTTGACTCAAATATCATATAGTTAAATCTTGATAGCATATCACATAAATAAATACTTATCAAACTCATAATTTAACAACAATTATATTGTTGAAATCTTGAGTGTTCTCAAAAAGCCCTTTTCATTTCATTGAAATTGGATGAAAAAAATGTTGTTAGATGGTCAGTCAAGACTGAATGTCACAAAAACCTGGCTCAAACAACATGTTTTTTGAATTGACCAAAGAGGTTTTCTAAATACCAAGCGTAATCAGGTACTCGAAATGCAACAACAAAACACAAAATTTTAAATTTGAGATTGTGGGAATTAATTGTTCGTTTTACCAAAAAGCTTACAAAAATATTAAAATATGTTTTACATTCAAGATATAATGATATTTGAATATTATTATTTTTTATTTTATTATTATATATTATATACTAAATTTGATTGTTATAATATTACATATGATATTAAATATAATTAGATTGTATATTTTTAGTATATTAGGATCATAGTACTATATATTATTATATAGTATTCAATATTAGCTATAATATTATAAATATTATCTATATATTATTATTATTATATGTAATATTAAATATATACTATTAAATATACTACTATAATATATTTTTTAATATAGTATTAGAAATTATTACATAGTGTATTAAATTACAATATGGCGCAAGGTGTCCTAGGAACCCTAGGGACATATGTTGTGATGATATGGTTTGAAGGGGGTTGTAGGTTAGGTAATGACTGATGAAGGGTGCTTCGCTTAAAACTATAAACTCATAACAGAAACAAAGAAACAACAACAAATGCAAGAGTAAAATATGGACTTCTTTTTTGTGTCACAAATACAAAATTACATAATTCACAAGTATAATATTCTAACCCACATGGGCTCTTTCATTATAGTAATTTGCAAGACTAAGCTGCAAACCACCACCCAGAGCTATCTTAGACAATGTTTGTGTTACCCTCATAATGATTTTTGACACTTGAGTGCCAACACACTTAATCACATTCCACATTGAAGCCGAGTACACCATGTAAGCCGAGCCACAACATGAGCCGAGTCTGGAAGGTATTCAGGTGCCAAGCAAATTTTAGATGCCAAGTGAAGATCAGGTGCCGAGTAAAGTTCAGGTGCCCAGTGAAGAACTGATGTCGAGTGTTAATAGGTGCTGAGTAGCATAAAGTGCCAAGTGATATAGTTTTATCTAAGTGCCGAGTTATCCAGGAAATAACATGTGCCAAGCATCAAGAATGCTTCAGAGCTGAGTAACTCAGGATATCAGCATAAGAATTTGTACTTGCACAAATTATGATGTAAATTGTTTTTATAGCCGACATAAGGTAAATCTCGAAGGATTTAATGATAAGATCAAATCTTTTATCCTTCCTATGCAATCTACATGCAGTCAATAATAAAATTGACAAAGGCATGCAACCAATAGAAGTGAAAACAATAAGAAAAAAATGAATATTGAATATGGATTGTAGATCCATACCTAACCCTAAATCCTCAAATGTCTTTATACGAAAGATGAAATTTCATTTGTAAATATATAAGTAGACATACAAGGGTGCATAAGGAAATCTATTTTTAGAAGCGAAGGTTATTAGATCACAAAGGATCAAGATCAGAAAAAGTGGAATAGGTGCCTGCATTCAGCAATCAAGGATTGTAAACTATCAGGTTCATTTTACCTAATACTTTCTAGCCATTGTATTAGAATGAAAATCCTATGGTGATAGGTTAGCTTAACAGCTATTTTATAGATCCTCTAAATAGGTGATTAAATTCTTTAACAGGGTGACACTTCATGTTAAGTGTTTGTAAATCCTCTAACCAGGTCACTATTGATACAGTGTAAAGCCTTTAACAGGGCAGGCCTTTAATAGGGCAGACCATCAGAATTGGTTAAACAATATTGCTGCAGTAATTTTTGTGGGTATCATCCCCACCCCATTTTTACCTTCTTATTCTTGGAGGGTTTTTGTGTTACCAACTTCCAGCATTATGTGTTATTGATGCATGTGTTTAGTTTCATGTTTACTTAATGTATTTACATGCATGCAATTTACTTCCACTTAAAAGTTTTATTGCTTAAAGTGTGGTACTTCTGATTCACGCCCCCCCCCCCCCCCCCCCCACCTCATAAGTACTCTTTCCATATTTGAATATTCCAACAATTGGTATTAGAACCTCCAGGTTCTCACAAGGAAAAGATCTAAAGATGGAAGCTTTCAAACTTGGAAAGATCATTGAAAATTAGGTGATAGATGTGCAACTTTCTCTGCATAGCTTGGAGGAATTTAGAAACAAGTTGAGAAACTCATTAAAAAAAAGGAAGGATCTAGCCATAGCTGAAAATGAGATAAACTACAAGGATATTGATACCACCAACATATTTTCCAACGGAGATTATGTTATCATTTTTTACACCCCCGCCAAGATTCAAATTTCAAATGTCCAGCCCATCCAACAGCTAATTCTTAGAGTTAATATTATTTTAATGACTGAGAAACATCAAAAAATTTAAGCGATCAAACCTCATAACGAGTTTCTGTGGCCTGCAAGTTCTCCATCGTCAGATCTGAAGATATCGATGGTTGGCGCTATCTCACCATTGAGAGTTGCACGGTGGATACCATAGCTACATAGCACCCTATCAACACATGTCCAGTGGGTCCAGTTCGTAGGACAGGTCATCCAAGGTTCTTTGGCAGGTCAAAAAAGTTTCTGCGGAATTGTGGGCGCTATGTCGCTATCATGTGTTGGCCAAAATAATGCCATAGCGACATGGCGCCCAACCATGAGGAGAGTTTTGTAGTGTTCATGGGTCCCAGTTTCACGGTGAGCAATCAGTTTCATGGTGTAGAGATAAAAAATGCCGGTGGGGCGCCATGTCGCCATCGAAAAACTCACGAGTTTTCTAATAGCAACATAGCGCCTAACAAAAAGTTTGCTGCGAAGAACTTTAGACAAGTGAGTTGGGTCCCATTTCATACCTCATTTGCCTAGTTGGAAGGGTCCTTGATCCATGCTAACAAATCAAAACATGCCACATCTGCGAGGAAGAGCTACTCAATGGGTCGAGGCAGTACAATTCGCCAGGATGATGCCACGCAGACTAGTGTGGGGTCACCACGTATATTATGGGGCCAGGGTTTCCAATGTGATTAGTAGGATCAGGACAGGTCTTTCATGGCCATTGGATTAGTGAAAATCAATGATAGGTGCTATCTCACTATGGAGAACTGGGAGAATTTTAACCATAGCGACATAGCGCCCTTTCACCACGTGGATCAGTGGGGCCAGGTCTCGCCAAGGTATGTGTGCCAAGTATTGCCAAGTATCATTTGAGTGTGGTGCGGTTATTGAGGTGGCACTAGGTATGATGGGCCTCAGGGAAGAACAACATAGTATTACAATGAGTCTTCATGATTGTCAGATTTGAGGCAGATCAATGGTTGGCGTTATCTCGCCATGAGAAGTTGCATGGTGGATATGATAGTGTCATAGTGCCTCTGGGACACGTGTCCTCATGGGCCCAGGGAGGAAGCGTAGTTAAGGAGCTGACAGTTAATGTCGTGGATAGGTTTGGAGACATCACAGTTAATGTTAATAGTTTAACGGGTGGCATGGTTAGTTCAATAAAAGGAAGGTGGTCAACCGCAGAAAGACTTTCCAGGTGGCAAAATGAAAAGAGGTGATTGGCTTGCGTGGCCCAGTTGGCTTGTGGGACTAGGTTGACTCACTGACCCTGCTGATTCATGAACCAAAAATGGAGGTAATCAATTTTGTTGTGCGATCTGATCTTCATGATCAATCTCGACCTACCCAAAATGAATGCAGAATGAAGAGGAACACTCCACTGTCTCAGTCGATCCATCTACCTAGTCAAAACATTGATGACACCATTTTTTGTCCTCTCAGAACACCTTTTGCAAAAAAGATTAGTTTTTCTTCAGATCGCCATGATTTTTCTTTGTAGGACTTAATGGCAGGTAGTTACGAAGTCACTTCAGCTGGAAAAGATCTCAGTTATGCCTGAACTATAAAGGCAGATTTTGTAGATTTTGTTAAACAGGACCTTTTCTCTGACTTTTCTCTATTGTTGCTCTACAATTCCAGTGTAAATTCCCCTGTGCCTCTAAACTGTATGATTCTCTACTTATCTTTTTCAGCCATTGGTATGCAAGTGCAAGAACTCTTTGCCTTTGCCATTGTTTCATGAAAATATGTAATCTGCATGACTGTATCTCTACTGGCCTATGAATGATATATAAGTGAATCTCTTCCTTGTGTCATTCATCTTGGTTTTTTGATCTGTATGTGGTTATTTGATCAAAGCAAGTCCGGATGTGTATATCCTTAGTTTCATTCTAGCTCAGTAGTGCATGTATGGGCAGGGATTGGTCCGAACACTCTATTTTGGTGCATCACCTCTTTGGATTAGACTAGGTAGATTTTCTTTCATGCTCCCCTTCTCCCTTTTCCTCTCCAAGAGTAGTTAGGTGCACCTTGATAGTAAGAGGAAGTCGACCTTCTTCGAAGACTCAGCTTCACAGTTCAAGTTCCATAGCTTGGAGGTTGTTTCCATTGTTTCACTAGGTTGTCCTCGCGCATAGGCCTTGGACAAGGGTGCAAACCTAAGTGACAATAGTTTTTGGCACGCCCGGTGGGACACTATTTCAAACAGTTTTTGGCATGCCCAGTGGGACTCACCTATTAAAAGTTTAAAGTATACTAGTGTCAAAAGGGAAGATTTCAGAGATTAATGCTGAAGAGGTAGTGCTGGCTTCTGTATTCAAGCATTCAAGAGGCTGATTCTCCAAAGTACTTGGTGACTCTGAACATCAACAAATCTGGTTCCAGGCCAAAGTTGCAAAAATTCATGCCTAGAGCTGAAAGAAGGGTGTCTTCTAGAGGTAAATTTCAATATCAAGAGCTTTCTCTTTCAAATCTTAGAAGAAGGAGGACTAGAATTTCATTATCACCAGTTAGGGGTGTAATAACAGTTGATATACCTATAAGATCTGTCTCTACTCCTCCTGCTATTCAAACTTAGCCTAGATTGCCATCAACACTCATCAATAGAACACTTGTTTACATGGCACAACCAAGAGTTCATGTTTTTGCTACCTTTAATGGTGGAAGTACTCTCTTTTAAGCCCAAAGATATGATATACCAATATCTGCACTAAAAAGTACACCTAATTTTACTGGTGAAACTTCCATCTCCCCTTTAGAGCATAGCCAAGAAGTAGCAAATGTCTGTAATATTCATGGTATTACAGAGGATGATGTTACTGTCAGACTTCTAGCCTCATCTTTAAAAGGAAAAGCATTACAGTGGTATAGAGGCTTAGCTCATGGTTTTATAACTGATTGGGATGGACTAGGAGCAGGATTATGGAAACATTTTGAGGATAGAAGTGACCATCTGTCACTTTTAGAATAGCTGACTACTATTAAGAGAGCCCCCCATGAGTGCATGACTAATTTTAATTACAGATTTCAAAAAACATGGGACAAAATACTTATTACAGTGAGACCTACCCCTGGTAATGCCTTCTTACATTACCTTAGAGACTTCAACAGTGATATTGCCACCATAATTTAGACTATGGGAGGAGATACTCTGCCTAATGCCTATGAGATAGCCATAAAAGCTGAGAACATCCTAATACAAGGAGGAAAGTTGGCTCCAAGGCCCCCTACACCTTTCTTTCCTGATGTTCCCAACCACCAACCAGCAATGGCCGCTCTTCCTACAACTTCTACATCACAAGCCCTTACTCCAATTCCCCAAGCTTCCACATCCTCAAATGGGATAGATGAACTCAAAGAGATGCTCCAAGGTCTAGTGCTGAATATAGATAAGAGAGAGAAGACCCTGGATAAAAAATTGCAAGAGTAGGGGAGGGAGTTGAAGGACCAACGAAAGAGATTAGAGGATAGTTTTTCTATGATACAAAAAATGAGTAACAAGGTGGTGGCCTTAGAAAGGCAGCAAGCTCAAGGTGGCAAGCCTCCCCAATTGCAATATCAAGCTCCAAATGGTGGTAGGCCTCCTAATCAGTGGAATAGCTCTTTTGATCAGGGTAGGCAAAATAGTCATGCTTCTGCTTCAAGCTCAAATAAGAACAGAGCTATAGTCCCTCAAAACAATTTGGCTCAAGATCAAGAATTTTGTGCCTCCTGCAACAATTATTATGCCTATTGCATGTGCCAGAAGGCAGAATCTTATTTGGCCCTAATTGACCAAGAACCTATAGCAAAGCAATCATACAAGGAAGATCATCCCAGGGAGGCCTCATATATTCAAGGGCATGATGATTGCTCTTTCATGAATCATCAGATTGGGGAGTATTGTAATGTAAACTAGGATTCCATCACTCATAACACTAGAAGTAAGAGGAGAGCTATGGAACATGCTGCCCCTCCTTCTCCTAAGTAGGCCTCAACTTCAAGTGTTGCACCTCAGGTACAAGTAGCAAATGAACAAACAAGTACTTCGTAGCAGCAAAGGCAAGATTCTAAAGAGAAAGATGCAATTGATCCTTATGTTGCCCCATCTCAACCTCTTATAAGTGCAACTCCCAAAGTTTCTACCAAAGTCCCTAATGCACCATTTAGTGTGGTAGAGAAAATGAAGAAGACAAATGTGAACATTTCTATGTGGGATGTTGTTGCTACCATACCAATGCAGAAGAGGATGCTGCAGGAAGAATTGGAGAAGATTGAACCCAAGGATCAGCCATCTACCATGGAGAGTACCACAAGTCTAGTGCAACCAGCAGTGGATGTGGAGACAAATAAAAAGGTTAGACCTCCTCCATTCTATGTTTCTCTGATTATAGGGGGCAAATTAGTCCATAATTGCATGATAGATTTAGGGGCTAGTAGCTCAGTAATGCCTAGGTGTGTTGTTAATCTTTAGGAATGAAATATGAGCCCATTGTTATGGATGTGTTATAGTTAGATGGTAATACTATCAAAATTGTAGGTATCCTTAGGAATGTGGAGATGGCCCTACATGTATGCCCTGGTTGCACTGTGATTCAAGACATATCTGTTGCTGAAGTTAGGCCCCACTTTGCTATCTGTCTTTCAAGAGACTTCACTGCTCAAATTGGTGGCTTCATATCTATTGATTGGTCATATATGTCATTTAAGACCAGATATGGAGCCAATGCCTCAATTAGAGTAGAACCTCAAGCCCTCCATCATACTGAATCCTACACCCCCAACTTCATCAATATGAATTGTCCCATTTTAGAAATGAACAAAAATGACACACTAAATGAGCCTGCCACTTCCATAGCAGAGATTCCTGGTTTCTTCTTGGATGAATGGGCTAGTACATATTAGTTTGAGCCTATGTCAGAAACTCTTGAGATAGGCCTTAGTACATATTGCATAATAGAGAAAGATGCTCAAGTTCCCAATCTTGTGGATGCTAAAGAAGATGAAAGTGGGATATGGAGCATGTACTTTGATGGCTCAAGGAATAGAAATGGATGAAGGGGTGGTGGTATGTTGATCTCTCCTACACAAATAAGATACTACTTCTCCTTTAGGCTCCAATTCAAATGTACCGACAATGTGGCTGAGTATGAATCTTTGATTCAAGGTCTCTTACTTGCTCAAAAAAGAGGAATTCAA
This sequence comes from Cupressus sempervirens, assembly GCA_028749045.1. Classification (NCBI taxonomy): domain Eukaryota; kingdom Viridiplantae; phylum Streptophyta; class Pinopsida; order Cupressales; family Cupressaceae; genus Cupressus; species Cupressus sempervirens. The sequence goes on from CM053787.1 coordinate 724,957,959, forward strand.
ACCTTAAGGGTTTATGGAGATAGTGAGTTAGTAGTCAATCAGGTGAGAAACCAAAACATCACCAAAAATGGCCTTCTCAAGTCTTACAAACATAGAGTCTAGGATTTGCTTGAGGGCTTCAATGCATTTAATATTCAGAGCATTCCTAGGGAAGAAAATATACATGCTGATAGACTTGCAAAAATAGGTGCATCTTGGGATGTACTAGGGAATCTTGAGGAGGAGAAGAAGCAAAAAATAAAGGTGGTAGTGAGGCCTGCCATCCTTGACAATAACACTCATTGGCAGGTGTTTGATTCTGATGAGAAAATTGTGAGTTTCTTGCAGAATGAGGCAGAATTCTCAGATAGAAACCAGTCAAGACTGCAAGATCAGTATGGTGATTAGATCATTCATCTCAGTTCTAACAAGTTGCCCAAGGGTCTCATTACCTTGGAGAGTGTCTTTAATCCTGATGATCAAACAAGAGGCAAAGGAATGAATCTAGCTACAGAAAAGGATGATCATGCCCCAGTTACAATTGGTGATTGAAAATCTTTGAATATAGGGAAGGTATGTTCTGAAACTGATCAAGAAAACTTCATTCATCTTTGTCAAGAATTTAATGATGTATTTGCTTGGACATATGATGACTTAAAAGGGTTTGACCCTAGTCTATTTCAGCATACCATAGACTTAGTCGATAAGGCCAAACTAGTAAGGTAAAAGCAAAGGCCAGTGAATCCTAAGATTGAACCTCTAATGAGAAAGGAGCTAGCCAAGTTGATAGAGGCTAATATAATATTTCCTATCAAACACTCATCATGGGTAGCTAACCTTGTCCCTATAAGGAAGAAAAATGGAGAAATCAGATTGTGTGTGGACTTCAAAGACCTTAATTAGGCTTCTCTTAAAGATCACCATCCTCTCCCTTCCATGGAGCAAATTCTATCTAGAGTCAGTGGGTCAAGGAGATTCTCTTTTCTTGATGGGTTTTCTAGTTATAACCAAGTGTTGGTTAAAGAATCTGACAGACATAAGACAACATTTACTACTAAATGGGGCACCTATGCTTATTGCAAGATGCCATTTGGGCTAACAAATACAGGTGCCACATTTCAAAAGGCAATGGAGATGGCCTTTGAAAAATTAATTGACAAATTTGTCTTAGTATAACTTGATGATATAACTATATATTCAAAAAATGTAGAAGATCATTTTAATCATCTAAGACAGGTATTTCTAAGATGTAGAGAGTCCGGGGTTTCCCTTAACCCAGCCAAGTGTGTCTTTGCTACAAGCCAAAGAAAATTATTGGGACACATTGTATCTAAGGATGGGCTGACCATTGATCCGAAAAGAACAAAGGCAATACTTGCCCTTCCTCTTCCTAAACACAAGAAGGGGTTGCAAAGTTTCCTTGGTAGGATAAATTTTGTAAGAAGATGTATTCCTAATCTTGCTACCATGGTGAAACCTCTTACAACTATGCTTTAAAAAGGTATGGTCTTCTCATGGACCAAGGAAGGGAAGGAGAGTTTTGAAGAGATCAAGGAAGCCATAGCCTCAGCCCCTACTCTCATAAACCCAAATTTTGAGAAAAAATTCATCATCTACACTTTAGGTGGTGAGTCAAGTATCTCTGCTATCTTGACTCAAAAAAATGACAAGGATGAGGAGCAGCCCATAGCTTTCTTCAGTGAAGAGCTCAAGGCATATGAAGATAAGTATAGTTATGTAGAGAAGCAAGCCCTTGCACTCATTAGAGCTTTAAAGAAATTTAGGACCTCTTGTCCCATAACAAGGTTCATTTGTTAGTACCCCATGCCAGTGTGAAGGATTTCCTTTTGAGAAAAGATATTAGTAAGAAGAGAACTGGATAGATCACTAAAGTAATGGAGTATGATGTTGATATTTAGATTACCAAGCTGGTAAGAGGGAGATGATTATGCAAAGAAAGGTTATTAGGTCAAGATTCTGATGAAGATGCTGCTATGGTAATAATAGAGCAGCATGAGGTAAGAAATGTTAATGGTCCAAGGAGCTAGATAAATGATATGAAGAGCTTCTTATCAGGGAATGGATACCCTCAGGGATTGGACAAAAGTAAAAGGAGACAATATAGAATGCAGTCCATTCCCTATGTTGTAATTGATGGTATCCTATTGAGGAGGGATTTTAATGGGACCCTGTTGAGATGCATTGAAGAGGATTAGGTTGAGAGGATGATTAAGGAACTTCATGATGGCCCTAATGGTGGTCATTTCTCTGCAAGAACAACTGCCATGAAGATCATGAGAGCTGGTTATTACTGGCCATCTTTGTTTCAAGATTGTTATAGATATGTGAGAAAATGTGAGAAGTGTGCTTTCTTCTCAGGCAAACATAGGTTGCAGATCTCCCCCTTCATCCTATTTAGGTGGATCAGCCCTTTACCCAGTGGGGGTTGGATTTTATAGGTCCCATTAATCCTCCATCTAGTGCAGGTCATAAATGGATTTTGGCTGCTACTGATTATTTCACTAGATGGACAGAGGTAGTTTCCTTGAAGGATGCCACAGAACCATCAGTTGTTGAATTCCTTGATGGGATTGTATCTAGGTTTGGTGCTCCTTCTACTATCATCTCGAACAATGCTAAGTCTTTTGGTGGGACCCAAATTTGTGCATGGGTAATGAATCACAATATCTACCTGAGCACATCATCAAATTACTATCCCTAGGGTAATGGTTTGGCTGAGTCTTCCAACAAGAATCTGATCAGAATCATGAAGAGGAAAATAGAATCCAATCAGAGGGCCTGGCATAAGAAATTAAGAGCTACTCTATAGGCTGGTAGGATAACACCCAAGAGATCTGTTGGGAATTCACCTTTTGTGCTAGTATATGGTAGGGAGGTCAGACTCTCGATTTCGTTGGAATTACCATCCTTGGAGTTGGCTCATCAGTGGGAATTGATTAAAGATAGTGCCATGTCAGTAAGAATGGCAGAGCTAATTGAACTAGAAGAAAAAAGAGATAAAGCTATGCAGACCCTAGAGATACATCAGCAACAGATGAAGAGGAATTTTGATTAAAGGCTAGGGTCAGAACCTTTAGAGAAGGAGATTTAGTTCTAAAGTGGGATGCAGATAGGGCAAAACTGGGAAGACGCTCAAAATTTGATGCATTATGGAGTGGCCCCTACCTGATTTCTAATTGTAAACAGGCTAATCATTCCAGCTAAGCAGGCCCAATTGTCAAGTTTTTCCCATTCTAGTCAATAGGATTTATCTTAAAGCTTGCTTCTGATGAAGGTCGAGTTCTTGTATATAAGTAGTTTAGTTTCCTTCTATTGTTTCCTACTTTTCAAGAGGTGTGCGGGCACAACCGTCTTCCTGTGAGGTAGTAGATTTTGAGGTATTTCAGGTTGTAGAGGAAGTTTTGTTTCTAATTCCAGTTGTAGCTGCACAGTTTTAGGGTGTTCATGTTTTAATCTCCCATAGGTAGGGTTAGGGTTTGCAATATACAGACCCATTTTTTTATTCCATAGCCCAATGGATACATGAGGCCACTGGTCATACACATAGCAGGCTTGTGTCCCCTGTGAGTCGTCAGAAATGTTATCATTTTTTATGCCCCTGCCAAGATTCAAATTTCAAATGTTCAGCCCATCCAATGGCTAATTCCTAGAGTTAATATTATTTTAATGATTGAGAAACATCAAAAAATTTAAGCGATCAAACCTCATAACGAGTTTCTGTGGCTCGCAAGTTCTCCATCATCAGATTTGAGGATATTGATAGTTGACGCTATCTCACCATTGAGAGTTGCATTGTGGATACCATAGCGACATAGCACCCTGTCAACACATTTCCTTTGGGTTCAGTTCGCAGGATAGGTCATCCAATGTTCTTTGGCGGGTCGGAAAAGTTTCTGCAGCATCATGGGCACTATGTCGCTATCGCGTGTTGGTCAGAATAACGCAATAGTGACATGGCGCCCAACCGTGAGGAGATTTTTGCAGTGTTTTTAGGTCCCAATTTCATGGCACGTGGTCAGTTTCACGAGTCGAAGATGAGAAATGCTGGTGGGGTGCCATGTCGCCATTGAAAAACTCATGAGTTTTTCAATAGCGACATAGCACCTAACAAAAAGTTTGCCGCAAAGAAGAACTTCAGACAAGTGAGTTGGGTCTCATTTCATACTTGATTTTCCTAGTTGGAAGGGTCCTTGATCCATGCTAACAAATCAGAACATGTCACATCTACGAGGAAGAGCTACTCAATGGGTCAAGGTAGTATAATTTGCCAGGATGATGCTACGCGAACCAGTGTGGGGTCACCACGTGTATTATGGGGCCAGGGTTTCCAATGTGATCAGTAGGATCAGGGCAGGTCTTTTGTGGCCATTGGATTGGCGTAGATCAATGACAGGCACTATCTCACTATGGAGAATTGCGAGAATTTTAACTATAGCGACATAGCGCCCTTTCACCACATGGATCAGCGGGGCCAGGTCTCACCAAGGTATGTGTGCCAAGTATTGCCAGGTGTCATTCAAGTGTGGTGTTGTTGCTGAGGTGGCACCAGGTATGATGGGCTCAAGGTAAGAAAAACATAGTATTAAGACGAGTCTTCACAATCGTCAGATTCAAGGCAGATCAACGGTTAGCGCTATCTCACCATGAAAAGTTGCACAGTGGATACGATAGCGACATAGCACCTCAAGGACACGTGTCCTCATGGGCCCAGGGAGGAAGTGCAGTTAAGGAGCTCACATTTAATGTCACAAATAGGTTTGGAGACATCATAGTTAATGTTAACAGTTTAAGGGGTGGCGTGGTTAGTTCAATAAAAGGAAGGTGGTCAACCGCAGAAAGACTTCCCAGGTGGCAAAACAAAAAGAGGTGATTGGCCCATGTGGCCTAGTTGGCTTATGGGACTAGGTTGACTCATTGACCCTACTAATTCATGAACCAAAAATGGAGGTAATCAATTTTGTTGTGCGATCCGATCTTCATGATCAATCTGGACCTACCCAGAATGAATGCAAAATGAAGAGGAACACTCCACTATCTCAATCAATCCATCTACCTAGTCAGAACATCGATGGAACCATTTTTCTATCCTCTCAAAACATCTTTTTCAACAAAGATTAGATTTTCTTCAGGATCCCCATGATTGTTCTCTGCAAGACTTAATGGCAGGTAGTTGCGAAGTCACTTCAGCTGGAAAAGATCTTAGTTATGCCTAAACTATAAAGACAGATTTTGTAGATTTTGTTAAATAGGACCTTTTGTCTGACTTTTCTCTACTGTTGCTCTACAATTCTAGTGTAAATTCCCTTGTGCCTCTGAACTGTATGATTCTCTACTTATCTCTTTTAGCCATTGGTATGAAAGTACAAGAACTCTTTGCCTTCGCCATTATTTCATGAAAATCTGTAATCTGCATGACTGTATCTCTGCTGGCCTATGAATGATATATAAGTAAATCTCTTCCTTATGTCATTCATCTTGGTTTTTTGATTTGTATGTGGTTATTTGATCAAAGAAAGTCTAGATGTGTATATCCTTAGTTTCATTCTAGTTCAGTAGTGCATGTATGGGCAGGGATTGGTCCAAACACTCTATTTTGGTGCATCACCTCTTTAGATTAGACTAGGTAGATTTTCTTTGATGCTCCCCTTCTCCTTTTTCCTCTCCAAGAGTAGTTAGGTGTACCCTGATAGTAAGAGGAAGCCGGCCTTCTTTGGAGACTCAGCCTCACAGTTCAAGTCCCACAGCTTGGAGGTTGTTTCCATTGTTTCACTAGGTTTTCCTTGCGCATAGGCCTTGGACAAGGGTGCAAACCTAAGTGACAACAGATACCAAAGAGTTTGATGCAGCAATAGCAAAACTGATGGAGGAAAACAAAATTCAAGCAGAGGAGATAAGATCTCTCAAGATGGAACATGAATCACAGGCCATAATGATATGTGAAATCACTGAACAAAAGAAAAGAGCAGTTGAAGATAAAGTCATGATGGAAAATGATAAAAGAAATCTTGCAAATAGACTTCAAGAAAAATGTATTGAATTGAAAAGGATCTGAAACATCCAGATGGATACACTTGCCCAAATGATGAACCTTTATCATGAACTCAATGTGAAAGATATTGAGATCTCTACTTTGAAGATGCAGAATGAAAAAATGCAGAATGAATTGAACAGAGAAAAAGAGGTGGCAGAGAATCTCAACAAGTCAAGTGAAGCCATCAAATATTTTGAACAATTGCTGAAATCTCCAAAATCTGCCCATGATACATCAGGACTAGGATACAATAGCACTGAAGTTGGAGAATCATCAAAGAGTGCTAAACAAAGAAGTGACAAAGGCAAGAATTCAAAACCCACTTGTCATTACTATAATAAGAAGGGGCATACAACTAATCTGTGTAGGAGTAGAAGATTCATTCAATCAAACACATCCAAGAGTAAGAGTTTCTGTCACAAGTGCAACATGCAAGGACATATGACACAAGATTGCAGATCCAATGTTACAAGGACTTAGAGATTTGATGGACATTGTTATAATTGCAAAAAGTATGGACATAGGGCATTTGAATCTAGATCAAAACCTATGTGGACATCAAATCAACTAGCAAAAACAAAAGGGAATGAAAGTCATTATCATTGGGATTACAACACTAGGTACAGTTGCCACTATTGTGAAGAATATGGACATTTACCACAGAACTGCATGAGAACGCATTTCAGAGGGAACTACAAAAGATGGTTGAGTCAAGCTACATGTTTCAGTTGCTTAAAAAGTGGTCATATCAGCAGAAACTGTCCTACAAGATCAAAGGCACCCAAGATAGAAGAAAACAAAGGAAAAGAAAAGATTGATGTTGAGAAGATAAGGGAGCAAATGAATAAGACTTGGAAAAAGAAAGATGAGTCCAACACATCAAGTGAAGGGATCACTTCACCCAATGGGTCAAGTGATCACACTTCATCAAACTAAGCACGAGAAGAATACATGACTGATATACAAAGCTATATCACACATTATTCCCAAGACAAAGAAACTAAGCAAAGTATAAATCTACATGAAACAAGATGTCAAGACAAAAACTAAATGCTGTTGCCAAGCTATCTTTGGATGCCAAGTTAAAACTCCAACAGATGCCGAGCTCCTAACAGTGACCGAGTTGATAACTGATGCCCAGTTGGATAACTCTAATGGAAGCTGAGTAAAGTGGAAATCTAGTGGATGCCGAGTTAGGTTAAAATCTCTTCAGAAGCCGAGTTGGTAGTTGAGCATTTAATGCAATGGAAATAGGGTATATTATCATGATTTCAATCAATTTTACTCATAGCTGAGTGACTTCATAGCAAGAATCCAATGTTTCAAGTAGATTGCAACCTCATGTAACACATTTTTCATCGATCTTAAGGTATTTTCATTTGTGCCGAGCTACGTAGTTTCGTATGCTTTTGTTTTGAAAACCATAGTTTGGATAAATGGCTTCAGGTTTGAAGAAAACCAAGGATAAAGAAACGTTTGAAGTTTAGTTAGTTTCAAATGAGTTCAAGCAACCTGATTTCCATCCTATACCCGAAGTTGGGCCTACAAAAATGACCCAACTGACGCTCTCTCCCAAATTTCCCCAAAAGTTGTAATGGTCCAAGACGTGAGGAAATGCTACAATTGTAAGATAGGAGCCCTAGGAGACATGGAAATAAGACAAGCTTATGAGAAACTATGTGTAGATGGAGTCTTGAAAGATGAATTCAAAATCGTTGAAAGAAAGGGTTTGACCTTAGTTTTAAGTTTTCCCACTGTATTCAAAATAGAATGGATTAGAATTGTGTTGAGCAAAATTCATGATGGAAATTTGTGGTTAGAAGATATTCCCATCAAATTGACCAAAGAAATCATACATAGAGTAATAGGGTACCCTACCCTAGATCGGTACAAAACCCTAAGAAGTGAATCAAAGGAGGTTATTGAAAAGAACACTGGTGCCCAGTGGAACAAAAGAGGAATGACAATTCACACCATACATGATCCTCTAGTTGAATTTGCTGTCATAGTCATCGCCCACAAGTTTTACCAATCCAATAGACTCAACAGTGTACAATGTATTGTAGTAGATGTAGGATACAAATTGGTGAAAAAGGATCATACCTATGATCTTGCAGAACTGCAACTACAATAGATCAATGAAAACCTAGGTGCCATAAGAAGAACAAAGGGTACTCAATGCAAATTTGGAGCAATTCTAGTTTGCATATTCTTTTATGTTAAGAATGAGTTTCCTTCTTTTGGAAAAGTGGCATGGAGGAATGATAGATGAATCATTTCTCAAATTAATTAATATATAGAGCAAATGGGATAAAATTTTGATACTTTGATGACAAGCTATTTTGAGGATTTCAAGAAATCCATGAAGCAAAGATCAAGGATACCAGTTTCCTTAGTGGAAAAACATAATAATGATATATGTTTCTTAGTTGACATTGATTTTACCTATATTCAAGCAGTAATACCAAGAGTGAGATGGCTAAGGCCATTTGGAGATGAAATTAATATTGATGAGGCATCTGCAACAATAACTGCATTATTGGCAGAAGAAACCGATAAAAGTGCTCCACATTTTGGCACTTATGATGTGGTAAGATCAAAGATAAACATGGAATTAGAGATTGCTTCCACATTGAAGAAGAAAGACAAATTATTAAATAAAATTAAGAAAAAATTTGGTAAAGAAATCGAGGCTAAAGCAGAAGAAGAAGATGAAAGTGATGATGAGGATGAGCAAGAATAGGGGCCAATGGAATTAACCCAAGGTCTTGGAGAAGACAAGGAGGAAGGTTCCAAGGAAGAAGAAGCCAAGGAAGCACCAACTAAAGCTAAGCCAAAGAAGAGAAAGGCAACAGAATAGCCTTCAAGTAAGCCCAAATGAAAAAAAGCTGTCGCGCCATCACCTCAAAAGCCTACAACATGTGCAACAACAAGGGCCTCCACTCAAAAGGCCAAAGAAAAAGTTACAAAGAAGGAGAAAATCAAGGAAATACAAGAAGAGCCGAGGAAAAGAAGAAGATATGTGGCTCAACCTGATACTGATGAAGAAGACCAATCAGAAAAGGTAAACCATTCTTTAGTTGATACCTTATTTAAAAAGATTGGAAATGGTGACTTAAGTAATTTAAATAAAGTTGATTTCAATAAATTTACTAAAGAAGAATAGAATAGAATAGAACAAACAATCTATGGAATGATGGTACAGTTCAAGTACACTCCACTTGAATTAGATGGACAATTGCCAAAAGAACTGTCAAAAATTGTAGAAGACAGATGGCATTTTTGCTTGAAAATGGAGAAGGAGATGAGAGAATCAACCCTAGCAAGTGTATTGCCAGATTTGACTAAGGAACAATTAAAGAATGCAGTCAAAAGGTATAATAATAGGTTTACACCTAAATACAGGGCATTCTTCATACTCCAAAACAAGATAGAAGAAATTGCTCAAAGAACAATGAAATTATGGAAGAATTTGCACAAAAAGATTGAAGATCTTCTTGAAGAAGAATACAAGGAAGAAGCTGTTGTTTCTATAGAAGAGATGAGAAAAAGAAGAGAAGAGAAGACAATAGTAGAAAAAGGAGAAGAAGAGAACAAAGTAGAAGAAGAAAAGAAGGAAGAAGAAGAGAAGAAGGAAGAAGAAAAGAAAAATGGAGAGGAGGAAGAAACACAAAAACAAGATATAATGGCAACAGCTAAGCAAGAGCAGCAACCAGATCAGAGTGTGCAAGACACACAATTGCCACCCCTTAGCCCTCCTTAAGCATCCATCTAACTTGCAAACACTGCAAAAATTGTTGATGTTACTAATACTTTTGGTCATAATATCAATCCATTAACTACAGAAGATCTTAAAAGAATTCTTGACCAATCTACACAAAAAGCTATATTAAGTGCAGATCCAGTATTGGTTAGTATGGATGAATTGCAAAAACTAGTAGAAAGTACAGTCAAAGATAAGGTGAATCCACAAGAACCACCTTTTATCATCTCTACAACTACTAGTAGTCAACTTCAAATGCCATCAAGCATAGTTGATGCTACAAAACATAAGCCAAGTGCAATTATAGAAAAAGAAACAAGACAGACTATTACATCTGATCCTACAACAGAAACACAAGGTGCACCTCCACAAATTACAATAATTGATCATGGTAGATAGTAGGAGGAGGAAATAGTGGAAACCCCTAAAGAGCAGGAGGAAATACAAACATTAATAAATTTTCCTACCTCAGGAACTCCTTCACACCAACCATTGCAGATATCTATACCAACATCAAGTACTACTAGAGTTGCAAGGGTACTTCACTATGGAGACCCTGAATTAGATGAGGAGATAGTCATACCAGGTTATGACTCAAAAACTATAACCATTGACCAAATCAATGAGGTACAGGAAGCACTGAATAGGAGGAAAAGGTAGGAGATATTGAGGAAGGAGTATAAACAAAAGCAAACACTATATGAGATTAAGGACATCTTTATGGATGCCTTCAGTCTGCAATCACTAGATGAGTCAAAGCATATCATGGAGGAATTAACATATATTGTTGACCAGGTGACAAATGAAGACCTAGAAAAAAATGCAAAACTTATGGAATGGTCAGAAAGAAAATTTCAAGGGAAAGTGAATGAGAAAATATCAAGTCAAATTGCACTTTCATAGGTTAAATTGGCAAAACTTATTGACAAAGTGAAAAAGGTACTTGTAAATATATTTTCATTGTACAAAAAGTTGTGTGATTTTTCATACTTCACACAAGAAACAAGCCAAAAGATACTGAGCTTGGAAATAAATTTAAACATTTCAAGCATGCAACTACCTAATGATCCAGCTCAGAGTGAGAAGCATTTTGCTCAATCGCTTCACACTCACAAAGAAATAGCTATATTAACAGTAGATGAGGCCAATATCAAAGCCAAATTAATACAACTCTAGTCCTCCATTACCCCACATTTAGAGATACTTCATAAAGAGCAAGTATATGCTGAAATTGTTCTCAAGAAAGACCCAAATCTTTCTACATCAGATGGACTTATTCATCTTTCTGCTGAGACTACCATCCAGCATAAGTCACTGAAAATTGATTTGAACAATTCGGATGCAGCTCTAAGAATGATTATGGAGGTAAACAACACATTTTTGGCTAAATATGGTCTTAACCCTTAAACATTCTTTGACATAAGTGTCAAAAAGGGGGAGAAAAGAGATATAATAGGGGGAGATACAAATATGGAATGGGGGAGAAAAGATAAGAGGAGGAGTATCATATACAGACAAGGAACAATCAACTTAGGGGGAGTTACAACATTTTTGAGGTATATACTGTAAACTACAAATTTTGATCAAGTTTTCTTTAAAACTTTGTATATACCAAACAGTTTAGTTAATGTACTCATAAGGTCAGTTAAGTGTTTTTGTCACTCATGTCAAAGGGGGAGATTGTTACCCTCATAATGGTTTTTGACACTGGAGTGCCAACACACTTAATCACATTCTACATTGAAGCCAAGTACACCATGTAAGCTGAGCCACAACATGACCCAAGTTAGGAAGGTATTCAGGTGCCAAGCAACTTTTAGATGCCGAGTGAAGATCAGGTGCCGAGTGAAGATTAGGTGCCGAGTAAAGTTCAAGTGCCGAGTGAAGAATAGATGCCGAGTGTTAATAGGTGCCGAGTAGCATAAAGTGCTGAGTGATATAGTTTTATCTAGGTGCTGAGTTATCCAAGAAATAGCATGTGCCGAGCATCAAGAATGCTTCAGGAGCCGAGTAACTCAGGATATCAGCATAAGAATTTGTACTTGCACAAATTATGATGTAAACCATTTTTATAGCCGACATAAGATAAATCTTGAAGGATTTAATGATAAGATCAAATCTTTTATCCTTCCTATGCAATCTACATGCAGCCAATAATAAAATTGAGAAAGGCATGCAACCAATAGAAAAAGTGAAAACAATAAGCAGAAAATGAAGATTGAATATGGATCGTAGATCCATACCTAACCCAAAATCCTCAAATGTCTTTATAAGGAAGACAAATTTTCATTTGTAAATATATGAGTAGACATACAAGGGTGCATAAGGAAATCTATTTTCATAAGCGAAGGTTATCAGATCATGAAGGATCAAGATCAGACAAAGCGGAACAGGTGTCTGCATTCAGCAATCAAGGATTGTAAACTATCAGGTTCATTTTACCTAATACTTTCTAGCCATTGTATTAGAATGAAAGTCCTATGGTGATAGGTTAGCTTAACAGCTATTTTGTAGATCCTCTAAATAGGTGATTAAATCCTTTAATAGGGTGACACTTCATGTTAAGTGTTTGTAAATCCTCTAACCAGGTCACTATTGATACAGTGTAAAGCCTTTAACAGGGCAGACCATCAGAAGTGGTTAAACAATATTGCTGCAGTAATTTTTGTGGGTATCATCCCCACCCCAGTTTTACCTTCTTATTCCTGGAGGGTTTCTGGGTTACCAAATTCTAGTGTTATGTGTTATTGATGCATGTGTTTAGTTTCATGTTTACTTAATGTATTTACATGCATGCAATTCACTTCCACTTAAAATTTTTATTGGTTAAAGTGTGGTACTTCTGATTCACCCCCCCCCCCCCCCCCTCCCTCATAAGTACTCTTTCCATATTTGAATATTCCAATAGTTTGAGCCTTTATTAAATAGGCAATTTATGCTGCCCATGAAGGTTTTAGATAATGAAACTTAATACCTAAGGCCGATAGACCTAACAATACATATAGAGTTGGCCGAATACATCTTTGACAATTACTTTAGATATTTTGGGTAGCCCAACTTTGGAAGGCCATAACTCTCAAAGCATTGCTCCAATTGGCTATTATAACCACTTTTTGGAAACACTAGCTCTTGATCTGTAGGCTTAGAATTGCATTAGTGCCCTTTCGTCGAGTTTTCAGACCTCATCTAGGCACTCTAAGGGTTCCAACAGTGAGCCTCGATATTTTTCTGCTTATTTTTACACCAAAAATATGCAATAACTTCTCTGATACTTAAGCTAGAGGAATAAGATTTTTATGGTAGGCTTATTATTCTAAAATGAACATTCTTGTAGAAAATGAGAACATTCCGTGCTCATATGAAAAGCTTATTAAAATAGCAAGTTCCCATAAATAGTAACCACCTTGTCTACTAGTCCTTATTAAAATAGAAAAGACTGAAAAGAAAATATTTTTGGGTGATGCAAGATTGCTCTGACACTTAGGATGCTCCTGCATCAATGACCCCCTTAGACCCATATGATCAATTACAATATGTTCCTACAGGTCCTAGGACTCCTAGGGACACATGTCATGATGAAATGTGTCGAAGGGGGTCATATGTTAGCCTAAAACCCCATTAGACCCATATGATTGATTACCATATGTCCCTAGCGGTCATAGGACCCCTAGGGACACATGTCATGATGAAATAGGTCAAAGAGGTTTGTATGTTAGTATATAACTCCATTCAACCCATATGATTTATTACCATATGTCCCTAGGGCCCTAAGACCCCTAGGGACACATATCATGATGAAATGTGTCAAATAGGGTTATAGGCTAACCTACAATCCCATTCGATCCATATGATTGATTACCATATGTCCTTAGGGGTCCTAGGACCCCTAGGGACATGTCACAATGAAATGGGTTGAAGAGGGTGATGATGTATTGATAAAAGGTGAAATCATAGTGTTAAAAAATGAATATGTTCAGTTGGAAAATGAGAATGTACCAATTGATAATGACAATGTCAGTATTAAAAAATTGGAGAATGAAAATTTACTAGTTCATAATACGAATGCCATGGTTGATAATGTCAAAAATGAAAATGCATAGGAACATTACATATCTCTTACTCATAACTAAAATAAAGCTCCTAAAACACAAAAATGGTTAATTGAAATTGATGAAATGATTATTAGTAATTTGGAAGGAAAAAAATCACAAATAACCATTTGGTCATGGGCTTAAGACTTTATAAGTTATTTTTCGAAAACAAGACAGTCGTGGAGCAATGTCAACTTTTTATGCACTTATTAAAGATGCAAAAGATGTTATCTATTCTTTCCAAATTTAAGATTCATGTTAGTAAAAAAATGAAAAGAAATGCCATTATTGTGAAGAATCTATTCAATTCTCTCAATAGCATTGGAAAAAATGGTAGGGAGAAGGATGAGAGAGTTTCTCAAAGGGTTATTACAAACTCTTTGGTAAGTCATCATTTGTAAAGGGTAGATATATGAGACAAACATTTATTGACTTGAACCTAAATTGTACTATTCTGAGAAGAACACTTACTAGATGAGAGAGAATTGATGATCCTCTTCAAAATGATACATGAGCTTTTTATGAGAGACTTCCACATTTTGATAAGAAACTAATTGATGATGTGAAGCAAAAAAATGCATAGTTTTGGCACTCTAGCTCAACAATATCACCCAATGTTAAAGATGTCTTGAAGTTGGGAATTCATAGTAGAGACCACATGCCACATCCTAAACATTATTTGGAGGTAAGTAAAACTATGTTTTTCAAACAATTTAGAGACACTCATCCAAGATTGCATATATCAGGATTTTGAATTCTTGAAGCCATTTTATTGTGTGCCATTTAAGATTTGAAATACATATTGCAAATATCACATGGAGTTTTCTATTCACCATAAACTATTATGCTCCATACATTCTACTTTTCATAGTAATGATATGTTGGAGAATTGTGGTGCTAGTGAGCTTCCAAAATCATGAAGAGACTTCCTAGATCAATTTTTATGTCATAGAGGTGATGGTTGTTTCTTTTATAGAAATACCATCTTAAATGAGAAGTGTTAAAAATGTGGTGGCTTATCCAAGTTTGTCACATGTTTCCATGAGGGGTGTGAATAAGATCTTGGGAGGAAAATAGTAAAAAAAAAATTAAACAGTGAAATACACATTGAAGAGTGGAGGTGACGGCTTTAGATGTGAATTGGTTGCAAAAGAAATCAATATAGCTAGTTTCACTTCAAATTTTAAGACAAATATTTTCTACCAGTATGCAAGGGATAGTCATAGATCTTAGTGGCTGGATCAACAATATAGAATTTGTGAGGAGACTTTCCCCATTGGCACGATTATAGAAATTATTGACTTCGCATAAAACTACACATTGCAACCCCAAAATGAGACACAATCTCATTTTTACATCTCTATTTAGATTGTTATTTTTGGCCATATAACATATAGACATGCCCCTTATAGTGTAGAAGATAATCAGAAGATTACTAGAGAGTACCATTTCTATATGAGTGATGATAGATCTCACTCTCATGAGTTTGCGAAACATTTTTTCGAGAATTATTTTGATTTCTTAGAGGAGCATGACATTTCTCTAGATAGACATATCATTCAATTAGATAATTGCATAGGCCAATTCAAGAATTCTTAGATTTTTTATTAGTTATGTAGGATGCACGTAGAGAGGGGGGTGCCTCATATTTGAAGTTTTTTTGAGTTTTTCCATGAGAAATGGGGACACGATGGAGCAGGGGCATGTGTGAAGAGAGCTCTAGTTAAGGAGAAACTGAAGATTTTAGGAGAAAAGCTTCTTGATACTCATAGCATTTTTGCTTAGTGTAGCTCAACATTATCATAGGGGGGAATCTTGATTTAAAAATACATAGGTTCTTTTGGTTTGTTGAGGAAGGTTCAATAGGTGATAGATTAGATTGTGCTACTATTAGAGATTCATAAAAAATGCATTCATTTTGGAGCTCTGATTCTAGTACATTGACCATTTGGACAAAACAACTAGCTTTGTTTTGTCTTATTTGTTTTCAATATGATTGGGATCACTGTGATCCAAGTAAGTGTGTGGACACATCAGCTCCACATTATCTTACCCCATTGTCTTTCATACCCTCTATCAAAAATGATGAAATGGAAAGTTCAGTTGAGCATAACCATGTATCATATCTTCTTTAGCCAAGACATGTCTTTGCATTGGTTGCACCACAAGGGAATGATGAGAAATCAAATTATTGGTTAGCACATTGTGTAAGAGGTAAACAAAATCTTGCACAACCAATTATAGATGATGATGGATTCACATATCTTACTGGTTCAATTATTGTTGCTGGAACATGACTGTGGACATACATGCTTAGAAGGAATGTAATTCTTGCATTTGAAGACTATCAAAAGCACAAAACAATTCTCATATATTCACATCTTATTATAGTAGAAAATGTGAAGTTGTTGAACCATCAAGGAAGACCAAATGTAAAAGAGTATTTTACTATTAGTAATGTTGATTGTGAAGCCCTATTGGAGATTGTAAAGCAGAGAGAGGACCCGACATAAACACTCAACTAGGTATATTTACTTCTTATATTATTTTGTTCATAATGATTTGGTGAACTAATGATTATCTTATTTAATACAATTATTTACAAATATTTTTTTACAATATTAGAATGGAGGGACATCATGAAGAGTAGCCGTGCATGAAGATAAAAACTAAATAAGGAGCAAAATGAAGAAAAAATCTATTCTTTTTTTATACTACAATTTTTGACACTTGTATATTGATGTAATAATGATGAAACATTGGAGATATTGTAAATATAAACTTGTTGATTTAATGTAAGAAACAAGGATATTTTTACTTAATGTAATTAATGTGAAGGGACCTTAAAAATGATTATTTTCCTTATACTAACACCAAAATTGAATTGTGCCCAATGCCAAAAACTTGAGGGAGCTAAAAAATATTGTTTTTACTTAATACTAACTCTAGTGACACCTTTGTTCCAACCACAGAGAGCCTGCAACATTTGTGGGCACCCTATCAGGATTAAAGCATAGACAAAAAATTACAATTGCATGCAAATTTTAAAAATATCAAAAAATAATAGATCACATAGAAAAGAACACAAGATACCAAGATTTAACATAGTTCACCCAAACCCTAGGCTATGGCCACCAAACAACAAGTCCAATATTTTATGATCCGATGATTACAACCTTATTACAATCCATAATCTCTTATAGCTCAATACTACTGCAAGCCCTTACAACTCAATACAACTGCAAGCCAAATTTTGCATCACCTTGTTGAAACATACCTAACCCTAAACCCTTTTATACAAGTATTAAACTATTTAGGGTTATAATTAAATAATTATATGTCAACCCAAAATCCTGACAAAATAAGGCCAAACCCTGTCGAGAAATTATGAAGTATGTATAGTACTTCCTTGATCAGTCACCCTAATCTAACAATCTCCCACTTGGGGACTAATCAGGCTCCACACTAAACAAAAATCTCCCACTTGGAGATTGATCTTGTAGCTATGCCACTACTCCATGAGGCTTCCATTGAATTAAACCACCCTGGACACTGCTACGCTTTTATTCCTGGTCAGTCTAGAAGACCAACTAAAGCTAAAGAGGAATTTAGCTTCTCCCTTGTCACTACCATTGTAAATGTGTCCATGAGATTGTCATTCATATCTATCTTGCTTAGCTTTAACTATCCATCATCAGAAATAGATCAAATGAAATGGTACCACAACTGTATGTGTTTTGTCTTTGAATGCAAAGTCAAATTCTTCACAAGATGAATGACACTTTGACTATATGTAAATAAATAATTATCATTTTGAGGATGTCCCAATTCTTCTAAGAGGAACTAAACTCATATAATCTCCTTAGCTACCTTTTTAGTAGCAACATACTCTGCCTCTATAGTGGGTAAAGCATTTACCTTCTGTAACCTAGAAACCCAAGTCACGATTGCCCCACCAACAGTAAATACATAACCTATAGTAATCTACCTAGTATCAATATCCCTAACCAAATCTAAGTCAACATAGCCCTATAAATTAGTAGTAGAGTCCTCAAAGTGTAAACACTTATTGGATGTTCCTCTCAAATATCTGAGAATCCATTCGACTACATTCCAATGCTCAATTCTTGGATGACTCATATACCTGCTAACAAATCCCACTGCATGTGCAATATTTGGCCTAGTATATACCATAACATACATCAAGCTTCCTATAGCTAAAGCATAGGGTACCTTGGACATCGTATCCTCCTCTTCTTGTGTCTTGGGACACATCTCCTTAGTCAAAATCTAATGACTAGGTAAAGGTGTGTTGACAGCTCTAACATTCTCCATAGAAAAATGTTGCAACATCTTCTCAACATAATTAGCCCGAGATAGCATCAATGTCCCATTCTTCATATCTTAGCAAATCTTCATATCAAAGATTTTTTTTTCTACCCTCAAATCCTTCATAGAAAATGCATGTGCTAACTAGCATTTCAACCATTTAATATGATCCATGTTAGACCTAGATACAAGCATACCATCAACATATAAACATAGAATAATGAAGCTATCATCATCCAACCTCTTAAATAAAACACAATGATCTGAATGACACCTACTATATCCATGCTCATGCATAAACCTATCAAATTTCAGATACCATTGTTGAGTTGCTTATTTCAAGCCATATAAACTTTTCTTCAATTTGCACACTAAGTTCTCCTTACCTTTGACCTCAAATCCCTGTTGCTGAGCCATATATATCTCTTCATCAAAATCATGATGAAAAAAGGTTGTTTTCACATCAAGCTACTCCAAATTCAAATAATTAGTAGCCACAATACTTAAAATAGTATCGATAGAAGTCATTTTAGCAACATGAGAAAAAATCTCATCAAAATAAATGCTTTTTTTTCTGTGCAAATCTTTTTACAACAAACTTGGCTTTAAATATTTTCTTACCTCATTCCTCTTCTTTTAACTTGTAAACCCATTTATTCTGTAAAGCCCTTTCACTAGCAAGTAACTTCCATAAATCTTTATGTCTTATTTTTCAGCAAAGAGTCCATTTCATCATTTATTGTAGACTCCTACTGAATCTTAGTATCCACCTATATAGCTTGATTATAACAATTAGGTTCACCAACATCAGTAAGTAATATAGAATACGAAGAGGGAGAAAATATTTCTAGAGGTCTACTCATCCTTGTTGATTTTCTAACATTCACTGATGTGTGTGGTATTTTTTGTTGCTATTGTTGCACATTATCAGGAATTGTTGGAACATCATGTTTTGGAGTATCATCTAGCATTACATAATCATCTTCTTTCTTCTCATATTGCTGCAATAGATCTTTGTACAACACTTTCTCATTGAATATGAAATCCCTAATTCTTACAATTTTATGATTTTCAAAATCTCAAAGCCTATAACTAAATTCATTAATGCCATATCAAAAAAATACACATTTCTTTGACTTAGCTTCCAACTTGGTTCTATTTTTAGGATCTATATGAGAAAATTCTTCACAACCAAAGGTTTTGAAAAAATAATAACTCACCTTCTTACCAGTCCATGCTTCCACTGGAATACCATAACCAAAAGGAGTAGAGAGACATCTATTAATCAAATACACATCAGTATTGAAAAGCTCTTCGCACATGTGTAAGGGCAATCCAACATGCAACTTCATGCTCCATTATAGTCATGTTCCTGCATCTAGCCACTCCATTTTTCTATGGAGTCCTTGGAATAGTTTTCTATCTATGATATCATTAGTGGAGCAATAATTTTCAAATTCATGACTACAATACTCACCACCATTATCAGGTCTGAGACATTTTAATTTCTTACTAGTCTCATTTTCAACCAAGCATTTCTAATTTTTAGAAGTTTGAAATACATTAGATTTATATCTAAGGAAATAAACCACTATTTTTTTAGTTGCATCATCAATAAATGTAACATAATAATGAGAGCCTCCAAGGGAAGATACCTAAGCTGGTCCCCATACATTGGTATGCAAAAGCTCTAATTTCTCCTTTTTATTTTACTTCCCAGTCTTCACAATACTCACTCTCTTTTATTTTCCATACACACAACTTTCATAGAAATGCATATTAACACATTTTAGACCTGGTAAAACTTTCATTTAGTGAAGTAATTTCATACCTTTCTCATGTTGCTACAACAGATCTTTGTATAACACTTTCTCATTGAATATGACATCCCTACTTCTTACAATTTTCTAATTCGAAAAATCTCAAAGCTTATAACCAAATTCTTTAATGCCATATCCAAAAAATAAACATTTATTTGACTTAGCTTCTAGCTTGGTTCTATTTTCAGAATCTATGTGAGCAAATGCTTCACAACCTAAAGTTTTGAGAAAAGAATAACTCACCTTCTTACTAGTCCATGCTTCTTCTAGAATACCACAACCCAAAGGAGTAGAGGGACCTCAATTAATCAAATATACAATAGTATTAATAGCCTTCAGTCACAGGTGTAAGGCCAACCCAACATGCAACCTCATGCTCCTTGCATGCTCCATTATAGTCCTATCCATGAGTTCAACCACTCCATTTTTCTATGGAGTCCTTGGAATAGTTTTCTATCTATAAATACCATTAATGGAGAAATAATTTTCAAATTCATGACTACAATAGTCATCACCATTATCAGATTTGAGACATTTTAATTTCATACCAGTCTCATTTTCAACCAAGAATTTCCATTTTATAAAAGTTCAAAATACATCAAATTTTTGTCTAAGGAAATAAACCCATACTTTTCTAGTTGCATCATCAATAAATGTAACATAATAATGAGAGCCACCAAGGGAAGATACTTGAGCTGGTCCCCATACATCTATATGCATAAGCTCTAATTTCTCCTTTTTATTTTCCTTCCTAGTCTTCACAAAACTCACTCTCTTTTATTTTCCATATACACAACTTTCACAAAAATCCATATTAAGACATTTTAGACCTGGTAAGATTTTCTTGTAATGATGTACTTTCATACCTTTCTCACTCATGTGCCCAAGTCTTTTGTGCCACAACGCTATATCAGAATTTACAACAACTATTTGTTGTCCCTACTCAATTATAACAATTGTTCATGAACATTCATTTTTCTCTAAAACATTTAAAGTAGAAGGAACAATATGACCTATACAAAGATATAATGTGCCTACTTTCACACCTTTTTTACTACAAGGGAACTTTTTGAAACCTTTCAATTTTTGTCATTAAAAGTAACTAGACAACCCTCATCGGTGAGTTGCCTTCCTAAAATTAAATTTCTACTTAGCCTTGGAGCATGTCTTACCTCATGTAGTAGCTAATGATTACAATTCTACAACTTTATCTTAACTTTTCCCTTTCCAACAATCTGATAGGGTTCATTATCCCCCAAATAAACAAGTCCAAAATCCCCTTAGACATAATCAATGAAATAACCTCTATGAGGTGTAGCATGAAATGAAGCACTAGAATCTAAAACCTATGAATCATCAACACAATACCACAATACCAGCAATAATTTGGTCCTCTCAATTGAGACCTCCTCCCCTTTGAATTTCTCTTGATTTCGCATAATTTTTAGAATTACTTCCTCTCTCAATCATTCTGCCTCAACTTTGTGTGTTCAAAGCACTTCCTGATGTAGATCCACCTGAAGTTTCCTATGAGTTACCTCACTAAAAATAACACTGATCAAATCATCATATTTTTGGGTACTAGATCTAGAAATAGAATTACTCAGCCATTACCATGCCATTTCAACTTTTAGGCAAAGAACACAAAATCAAGAGAGCCCTAATTTCTTCATCAAAATTAATACCCACAAAAGATAACTGACTAGTAATAGTATTAAAGTCATTTAAATGATCCACAATAGATGCACCTTCTATCATTTTCATATTAAATAAAAGCTTCATGAGAAATACCTTGTTTGAAGCAGAGAGCTTTTCATATGATTTCTTTAGGGTTTTCATCAACTCTTCTATCATCTTTGCTTTTGTAATATTAAATGCCATCAATGGTGCCAGGTGTATATGAGCAATGTTAGTATGCTAATAGAAACCAGATTTAAATAAAGCTTCTACAAAATAATTTTTTTTTTATAAACTTCAAGATAGACTAAGATGAGCTCTCAATTGAGAATATGAGCCATTAATGGTCTCTCTCAATGAGAAGCTCTCTTGTTGAGTGGCTTTGTCTAAATAGATAGGATGTATGCTCAAGCTTATGCTTCAGAAAGGGCTTCAAATAGAGTTGGAATTTGGGTGTGAGTGTATGGTTTTGATGTAAAATGGCTTCTTAAAATAGCATTATGACTTTACTTGATGGATTTTGTTAAAATGGATTGGGAGAGGATTCCTTAATAGGCAAAAGGCTTGAGGGATCAAGGGCTAGGGTGCAAGGATGAGAAAAAGCTTATGGAAGGCTCAAATTGCATGAGAGGAGAGCACATGGATTGTGCTTCCTTACAGTCAATCAAAGAGTGACACATGTAACAGGGTGAGAGGATGGAGGAAAGGGGAAGGATGAGTCAACAAAAGAGGTTCAAGGGATAAAATCTTCATAAAGACCCTCATAATGGCTTTTAAGAGCAATGAAAGGGTTTGCAAGAGTCATTTATGGCCTAGTGGGCTTCATAAAGTTTTATGGTTGGGATATTTTGAGGGAGATGAGAGTAATTTTGACTTGGACTTGATTAGGAAGGTTTTAAGCTTGCTTAAGATTGTGCAATGATTAGAGGATGGATTAGGATGGCTTAGGATTAGCATAGGGATAGGCAAGTGGATGACATTTAATGAGGGTGGGTGAAGGAGGAGATATTTGTTAACTTTGGCTTAAGTTAGTAAGTCTCAACCCATGTTTAGGGAATGTGATAATGTTAGGAGGGGATTAGGATTAGCTTTAAAGACATCTTCTAGAAGAGTCTAGACTTTGGATGAGGATAAAGACTTTCTAGAGTAGTCTAGAACTTCCTAGGATGAGATTGAAGACTTTCTAGAAGAGTCTAGAACTTCTTAGGATGAGGATAAATTAGATTTTTAGAAAATAAATAAAGTTTTATTTATTTCAAGGGTTTGGGTTGAGGAGATATTTATTAAAACTTTTTAAATAAATATGAGGATTAATATTTAATCTTAATTAAATATTTTGAGTTGGGATTAGGGGTAGGAAATGATGGGATTAGCCTTTAACCAAAATTAAAGAAGGATTAGAAGATTTTGGAAGAGGTTAGTGGTCTTAAGGAAATTGGCCAAGTTTTGGGCAAAAAATAAAATTTTTATTTATTTTTGAGTTTTTTGCTCAATTTATTAATTAAATAATTAATAAATAACGAAATAATGTTTAAATAAGATTTAAACATTTTTGAGAGGGATTCCTTAATTAAATATTTTTAACTAAGATAAAGGGATTTAATGACATAAAAATAAATAAATAAATAAATTAATTAATTAATTAATAAATGATGATGTCATCAGAAATTTTTTCAGAAAATAAAAATAATTTATTTTCTAAAGGATTTAGGTGTCTACATTTTGCCCCTCTTTGATGTGATGTTGCAAGTGGCATGGCATGAAAGATAAGAAAATAAGATGCCCAAGGCTAGAGCAGAAGAGGAGAGAATGGACTGCGAGATGACCCCTCAAGAAGGCAGCGGGGAGAGAAAGTGAGGCTCGATAGCTTCTTGAAAAGTACAAGAATCTGAGATGAGCAAGGAGACTTAGATTGGCTTAAGAGAAGAGGTTTAGTTAGCTCAAACTCTCACTATGGGAGAATGATAAAGGGAGAATCAGAGGCACAAGAGGAAGCAAGCTAAAGATCTTAGGGATTGCAGAGGATGAAGGAGCAGAGTGCTATAAAAAGGAATCCAGGATAGGGAGATGGATAATGGGATGATAAAGCTGATGCAATAGGATTTCAAAGAGTCAGATTAACGGAAGATGGGTTTTAGAGATCCCTAGGACTAGGATTGTGGAGCTCAAAAGATGAGGCTTGGTGGATTGATTGGATTGGTGGATCCTTGAGACTAGGATTGTGGATCCTTAAAGCTAAAAGTGCTAATTGATTTAAAGAGATACTGATGCATAAGCTGGTGTAGGAGAGACATATGCTGGATATGGATGGGGATAATGGGGATGAAGGGAAACCATTGACACTTTTTTGAGTAGGGCGATACTTCAAAGAGAAGTACCACCATGTAGTTGAGCACTAGATTTGCTATAGGACTGTTGGTTAATTACCAAGGTTACTAAGAACATCAAAGCCTTTTCACCAACTGTCCAGAGGACTGACAGACTGACTCAAAATAAATACGCAAAGGATTGCCCTAGCTTCACACATGAATCTCAAAGGAAGTAGTGTGGAACCGACACTGGGTAACCCACAAGTAGAAAAAAAAAAAACAAAAAACCTTATCAAGACCTTATGCTCAGATTGCCCCATTCGCAGTATACCATGATATGAAAGATTGTGGCAACTTTGAGGAGGGAACAAGGAGATTTCTTGGAAAAGATACTTCAAGACCCAAAAGGGAAGATTCCAAATAAAAAAAAAGAGAAAATCCAAAAGAACCATTTGCCAATGAGATGGGTAGGATGAGGTACTAACGAACAAAGATCAGACATGTGGAAAGCTATATCCTACAAGGATCTATTAGAGAGCACCTAAGCTAATGGAATTTAGATGAGTGATGTGTTTGGCAAGCTGAACTAAGAAGGATAACACTTTGGTGTTAGGAGATCTGGCTAAAGGATGCATTGGAATAGCTAACCAAGGGTTGTGCAATGTGTGCAAGATGCTGATCAAGGAGAAACTGGTACAAAAGCTGGATAGATACAATGGTGCTAAGCTAAAGAGGATGTACAAGCTAACGAACCAAGATATGTTTACAAATGTACAAGGTTGTTCATGTTTTAGTTTTTGTGAGATGGAAATGTTCGTGAAGGGTGGGATGTCTGCAATAGTTGATAGGTGGATAGGTAGATGGTTTGCGAAAAGCTTAAGAAAAATGGGATTCTTTTTGAGCATGTGATAGGATACAAGCTAGGATACAAGATTTGGCATATAATACAAGATGGAATATGGTACAAGCTTTGGACAAGATTTGGACATACAAGCTATGATACAAGGGATGATACAAGATTTACAAGCTAGGGTACAAGATTTACAAGCTGAGGTACAAGATTTACAAGCTATAGAGGAGGTATTTACAAGCTTCATTAGATGTTGGATATTTGGTTGGAACACCAAGGGAACAAGTAGGTGTTTTATGGGATGGTGATTGGATGGATGAGGGATAGGATAGTGATAGATAATGGATTAGTCCTAGTACAAAAGGTGCTTGAATTACCAAATTTTCACCAAGGTACCTATCCAAGGTACTTGAATTGCCAAGTTTTCACCATTGGATTCTTATTTTTCTTTATTATTATTTTTTTGTTTGTATTTTCAAAAGCTAGGTATACCAAGGATCTTTAAGCATAGAACTTCTTGAGATGAATGATGTTAGTAGGATCATTCAAGAGTTTTCCTTCTGGTGTAGACAGCTGATAGGCTCTAGAGCCAAAGGAGGTAGTGACAACATAAGGACCAAGCCATGTAGGTTCAAACTTACCTTTCTTTTCTCGATCTACTTAGACTTTCATGTTTTCTTTGAGGACCATGTCGCCTCACTGAAAGTGTTGTGGAAGTACCTTCTTGTTGAAATTCTTTTTGAGATGAGTTTGGTAGACTATGAGATGATCATAGGCTTGTTGTCACTTCTCGTCTAAGAGATCTAGTTGGGTGAGTCTGGCTACTCTATATTCTTCATCTGATATTTGCCCTTCCAAAGATATGTGCAAGGAGGGAAGTTCAACCTCTATAGGTAGTACCACTTGTGCACCATAGACTAGGGAGTATGGAGTTGTGCCTATGGATTTACGAAAGGAAGTTTGATAAGCCCATAGGACAGGATTAATCTATAGGTGCCAATCATGGCCATAATCATTGACAACTTTCTTTAGGATTTTGAGGAGGGTTTTATTAGTTGCCTCTGCCTGGCCATTAGCTTGTGATAAATATGGGCTAGAAAAGTAGTGATTGATGTAGAGGGAAGTACACAATTCTTCCATGTTGAGATTTTCAAAGTTACCTCTGTGGTCGGTGAAGATGGTGGATGGGATGCTAAAGCGGCAAACAATGTGGTACAAGATGAACTTGGAGACTTAAACTCATGTAGCTGAGACTAGGGGGACTGCTTCCACCCACTTAGTGAAATAGTTTGTAGCTATTATTATCCATTTATGTCCATCAGATGAGAGAGGTGTGATAGTTCCAACTAGATCAAGGCCCCAACAAGAAAAAGGCAAGGGTGGTGCAATAGGCTATAGATCTTGTGCTGGAGCGTGCACAAGATTTACGTGTTGTTTACATGGGAGACACTTTCTAACAAAGTCACAAGAGTCTTCTTCAATGGTAGGCCAATAGTAGCCTAATCTAAGGATTTTTTGCATGAGGGCAATACCACTCATGTGGGCACCCCAAAGTCCAGAGTGTACTTCTTTTAACGGCATTGCGACCTCATTTTCATCTAAACATTGAGAGAGAGTATCATTATAACCTCGATGATAAAGGGTATTGGCTATGATAACATAGTGGGATGATTTAGGGATGAGGTTTTAGTGTTGGGTAAGTGTGAGGTGAGGGGAGATGATACCATCTTTAAGGTAAGCATGGATCTCATGGTACCAAGGGGATTGTGGACCAACCAAGATACAAACACGGTTTGAGTCATCATTTACATAGGCAGGTGTGAGGAGCTACTCGACTAAAAACTCATACTGCGTAACTGCTTGGGGAATTTCCAAGAGTGACCGATAGTAGCCATAGCATCTACTACTTTGTTTTGCATTCGAGGCACTTGTGTAAACTGAAGCTTTGTAAAATGCTGGGTTAGCTGATCAACTAGCTCTTTGTAGGGTAATAGCTTTTCATCTTTGGTTGTATATTTATTTAGGGCTTGCTTGATGATGAGCTGGGAATCACCAAAGATTTGTAACTCAATGATGTTCCATTCTGCAACTATCTTTAATCCTACTATTAGAGCCTCATATTAAGCTATATTGTTAGCTTGAAGGCTTTTGGACTGTAATCTCCTTGAGGTGTGACCAATAATATTCCTACCCCTAATCCATGAGATGTATATGAGCCATCAAAATAAAGTTTCCATGGGGGCTATTCTTGAATTAGATAGATATGCTCATCTGGAAATTCTGTGATCAAAGGATATGTATCTAATAGAGGTGCATCAGCTAGGTGATCTGATATACCTTGCCCTTTGATTGCTTTTTTGTCCATATACTAGATATCAAATTCGCTAAGGAGCATAACCCATTTGGCCAAATGGCCTATAAGTGCTATTTTGGGGAGCATATACTTGAGAGGGTCGATCTTGGAGAGTAGTTGGATGGTATGACTTAGCATGTAGTAGCGAAGCTTTTGAGTTGAGAAAAAAATTGCCAAACAAGCTTTTTCCATAGGAGTATAATTGAGTTCATAACCAACTAGGGTTCTATTGATGTAGTAGACGGCTCTTTCTCTGACATAGTCATCGAGTTGTGCTAGAAGTGCCCCTAGAGTAGTAGGCGTTGCTGATATGTACAAGATCAAGGGATGACCAAGAATTGGTGGAACCAAGATAGGGGGATTGATGGATACTGCTTAAGATGATTGAAGCTCTGTTGACATAAAGGATCCCACTTGAAGTTTTCATCCTTCTTCATTAAATGTGCAAATAGCATACACTTATCTGGAAGTTAGGAGATGAAGCATTGAATGGATTGAAGCTTTCCCTAAAGAGTGCGAAGCTATCGCAGTGTCTGGAGAGGAGGTATGTCTAAGATAGCCCTGACCTTCTTGGGGCTGATCTCTATACCTTGTTTAGAAACTATAAAGCCTGGAAGCTTTCCAGATGTGACTCCAAAGACACATTTCTTGGGATTTAGCATGAGATGATATTTGGCTAACCTATCAAAGAGTTTCTCCAGGTCAGCAAGATGATCCATGAAGGTGTGAGATTTAACCAAGATATCATCCACATAATCCTACAAAATGCTATGGATAAGATCATGGAAAATGGATGTCATAGCTCTTTGATAAGTAGCCCCAGCATTCTTTAGGCGAAAAGGCATCATGTTGTAGCAAAAGGTTCCCCAAGGGGTAGTGAATGTTGTCTTATGCTGATCCTCTTCTGCAATCTTGATTTGATTATACCCAGAAAATCCATCCATGAGGGATAGAATTTCATGTCCAGCTGTAAGGTCTACAATCATATCTATGTTGGGTAAGGGAAAATCATCTTTTGGAAAAGCTTTGTTAAGATCTCTAAAATTAGTGTAGATTTTGATGTCATCAGAAGGCTTAGTGATGGGGACCATGTTGGAGATCCACTCTGAGTAGTTGATAGGTCAGATAACCTTAGCAACTAACATTCTTTCTAATTCAGCTTTGACCAGTAATGCCACCTTGGGGTGCATTTTTCTAAGCTTTTGTTTGACAAGCTTGATCTTTGGATCGATTGCAAGATGATGAACTACAAGCTTTCGATCAAGTCCTAGCATGTCCTAATATGACCATGCAAATTGGCCAATGTTCTCTCTTAAGACCTCAAAGAGGAGGTTAGCCTTGTCTTGTGATAGGGATGCAACAATGTGAACAAGTCTAGGGATCTCTGAAGAACTAATATTGACTTCTCTAGTATCCTCAATTAGAATAGAAGACACCTCTGGTCGATTATCTTGAGGAGGAAATGATAAATCCTCATGTTTTTCTTGTGACTCTAGATTTTCTTGCTGAAGGGTTCTCTTCACTGCCTTAGCTAGTCCCAGATTCACCTTAGTTCTAGTTTTGGTTGTATCAGAACTAGGTTGGGGATTTTCTCCAAAATACCCCTTGGGATCTAGCTTATAGATATAGGTAGAATCTGGCTTTGTTTTCTTGTGAGGATTTTTGGCTCTGATGAATCTCAAAAGTGCTTCCTCTGATGTGAATTCACCAATGTGTATGATGCTTAGTTGGTCCCCCAATCTATGAGTTGTGGATGGGCAAGTGGTAGGTCAATGAAATGGATGGATAGTTCTTGGAGAATAGAGTCCAAGGAAGATTTGGTCTAGGATATCATCGTAGGCTCTCTTTTCAACTTCCTCAAGAATGTCTTCAATTTTGACAAGGTCACGATGAATGCTTGAAAAAGCGTGACCATTCTCATTGGTGCCCCCAGTTGTGGGTATGCCAAAGCCAAGACCTAACTTCGATTCCCACTTGTGTGCTTCGATGGGGCACTGCATGCCTCTTTCCTCTAGTCCTAGACCACCACCTTGATAGTTCCATTTTTCAGTGATGAGCTTATGTTCTTGGGGATACTTCTGGCTAAAGTGATCAAGGCATGCTTGATTTCTTGGAGGTGCATCCTTCTGTAACCAATTGTTGACATCTAGAGTGAGCTCCTCATGAAGAGGGACCTTTGAGGATATAAAGGTTGTTGGGCCAAATTGTTTGTATCGAGGAGGTGGAATCTCCTTAGCTTTGTGATATGTTGGTCATCCATGGGAATGTAGATCAAGTGGGAGTGCCTCGACAACGAATGCATCTGATAGACTATACTCTCCACAGCCTTTGTTATTGATCTTTACGGTAGATAGGGTGGAGGAAAGGATGGTTTTTGGGTCATTACAAGTTTGGGATGAGCTGGCGATGGTTGTGCTGATATCAATTCTAGGGCAATGATTTGTATATGAAGCTTCAACCGCATTGCAGTAAGCAAAGGGTTCTAGATCGGCATGGATGGTTGCCTTAGTGCCTTGATGCAAAAATTTGATGCACTAATGGTAAGTGGATGGAATGGCTTTCATGGCATGAATCCATGGGCAACCAAGGAGGATGTTAAATGGTAGATTTAGATCAATAACATGGAAGAGTGTTTCTTGGATGACTAGCCCAACCTTGATTGGTAGCAAAATGGTTCCTTTAGTGGTTCTTTCCAAGTTGTCATAAGCTTTGATGGTGATAACCTCACTGACGATATCTACCTCTGTATACCCAACTTGTTTTATGAATTTTAGGGTGCAAATATTCAAGGCTGATCCATTATCTATCATTACTCTTTTTATGCCGAATTTGGATACCATGATGGCTATGCAAAGCAGAAGGGTGTGATCTGGCTCAACCACGGGTATGTTGGTGGGTTTGAATGATAAGGCACATGAGGAGGATAGGTGTCCAACAAGATTACAAAAATTAGTAGCGTTGATATCTGAAGGGACACAGGATTCTATGAGAGCACTGTCAAGGATGTTTTTGTATAGAGGACTAGTGCGGAGAAGGTTTAAAATGGAAATTTGAGTTGGCACGTTCCTGAGGCGTTCCAAGATATTGTACTAACTTTTTGATGGAGCTAATGGTGCTAGTGAAACTGGTGGGCCTGCGATGTTAAATTGCGCTCTTCGAATGGTGACTGCACACTCATTGTTTGGTCCTTGGATATTGATAATATTGACAGAAGGCTCTTTCTCGGATATACAACCTATGAGGCTACCATAGTCTATATGGGATGAAGTGTGGTCATTGTTCTTCCTATGCTTTTGGTTTGGCTGGTGGTTGTTGGTGTTGTTATTGTTGGTTTGGATAGATGCTTTTCTAGGATTTTGGTTGTTGTGAGGAGGAAAATCATTTTGATAAATCTGTAAGCTTGCATTGGGAGAGGTTTGGACACCAACAGTGATTTCTTTCCGATCAATGAGGTCCTACACATAATCTTTCAGTTTCATGCATTTGAGGGTGGTGTGACCTTTTACCCTATGAAATTTGTAGTACTCATTGTCTTTGTACCATGCAGCTTTGGATTGGCCTGGGTCAATTTGCTGGGTAGGAGGAAATTTGATGAGGTTTTCCTTATTCAATTTCTCAAAAATGACATCCAATGGCTCACCAAGGGGTGTATAATTTCTAGGTGCAGGTTGGAACTTGGGCTTTGGTCTTGTAGCTACATTGATGGCATTAGCTTGATTGCTAGACCCTTGAAAGTTGGGTCTTGGATTGTGGCCTTGATAGCTTTGGTGATTGTTTGGTTGGTAAGGTGGGTTAGACTGATTTTGGGAAGGACCAACAATATTCACATGTCTGGTGTCAGTGACGCCGTCTGTTGCAATGCGCTTGTTTTTGTTCCAATACCTAGACTTGTCATTGGAATGTGATTGATTTTGGTTGGCTTCCTTGTAAATCTTGACCACACCATTTTTAATGAGTCCTTGCTCAAGGATCATTCCTTTTTCTTTGATATCTTTGTAGGTCTGCAAACAGTTCATGGTCATGTGGTGAGCCAAGATGGGATGGGCATTATCAATAAACATTTTCACCAAATGGTGTTTTGGCAAGGTGCAAGATATGCGGGTGGTAAGGGTTTGCCATCTTTGCAGGTATTTGAGAAGGCTTTCTCCACCTTTTTTTTTAGTGTGGACAAGATCAACTACTAAGAGCTTTGTTTCAACAAGATGGGCATATTGGGCTACAAATGCCTCGGACAATTCAGCAAAGTTTTTAATTGTGCCA
This sequence comes from Cupressus sempervirens, assembly GCA_028749045.1. Lineage (NCBI taxonomy): Eukaryota > Viridiplantae > Streptophyta > Pinopsida > Cupressales > Cupressaceae > Cupressus > Cupressus sempervirens. The sequence continues at coordinate 724,989,442 of CM053787.1, forward strand.
TATGGAATTCTATAAAACCATTCAAGAGCTGGTCCGGCCAAGCTTTTAGGAAAGAGACACAAGAGGAAGACATCACCGTATGCCACTTCTTGGCAGTGCATGTAAAATTCTTTGATATGTTTGACAGGGTCTCCTTTTCCTCTGAATTTGTCAAACTTGGGTATCTCAAAGTTTTTGGGAAATGGAGTCATAGTAATGGCTCTATCAAATGGATAAGGACACACAGTCTCAAACTTGAATGTCTTCGGATCATTCCCTTCTTGGATGGCTTTCAGAGTTGTCTTCATTTCTTCCCATTTTGAATTGATGGATGATGGCTAGGGTGCCCCTAATGTAGGAGCACTATGAGGTTGGTATGTGCTAGATGGAGCTACTGAAAAGGGATGGCTTTGGGGGACTTGCTAATAGGGATTGTACATTGCTTGGGCAACTGAATGGTGGATGATGGGTTGCTGAGGTGGAGATGGCACATATTGCTGCATGTGTTGTGAGGCTTGCTGTTGATATTGGATTTGAGGTTGAGATTGAGGAACATAAGCTAGCTATGGGATAAATGGATTGCTTTGTGGAGGTAAGGTATAAGATGGTTGTGAAGCTTGGGGAGCTTGTGGAATGTGACTTTGGATTTGATGAGTTTGAGCAATATATGTGGGCTGTGCCCCCATTTGAGAAGGTATCTGCAAATAATTGGTGGCTAGCGGGGGTGATGGTTTACCTCCTAGAAGTGGCATAGAAAAATAGTTGGTAATAAGAGGTAATGGATTAGTTGGTGGTGGGAATTGAAAGCTTGGGAATGAAGTTGATGGGTTTGATAGATTGGTGGCTGGATTTGAAAGCTTGGTAGAGTAGTGGTAGGAGCTTAGGTCACTTGAGAGCTTGGCATAACATTAGTAGTAGCTTGTGGGGTTTGATAGCTTTGTGGAGTGAGGGTAGTAGCTTGTGGATTTGTGGCTGATGACACTGAGCTCCAAGGACCTAGTGAAAATGATGGAATTGTGTTCTAAGTTGAGGTAAACAAGCTGGGGTGATGAAAGGTTGATTAACTGGCCCCATGGGTGGCATCCCTATTGTATATTGCTGGGGTTGGCTAAAGATGATAGCATTGATTTGGGAGATGGGAGAATTTGGAAGGCTGGGTTAGAGAGCAGCAATAGCAATAGTGAAGGGAGTTAATGGTGAGGTGTTTTGGGCAAAGACAGTTTGGAGTGGTGAGGTATGAACCAAGGGTGGAGTGGCGGTGGCTGGATTGGCTTACAGAATGGAGATTTCAACTTGGGTGGAGGATGGTATGTTTGGGTCTGTTGGATCAAAACGATTGGCTTGAGGCTCTTCTTTCGGCACATATTGAGAATAATTTGAATCATAAGAGCCTATGGGTGGTGGCAATTTTCCAAACAATGGGTGAGATAGATCTGATATGGGAGGAGGTCTTCTAAAGTCGAAGGCTCCTATATTGTCCCTTCGAAAGTTAGCCATGATTGTTTCTTTGTTCTTGTCAATAACATTCACCAATACTGCATTTCCTGGTTTGTTCATGAAAGCTTCAATATTAGTAGGTGATGGTATAGTATTCTCTGGGCTAAAGGATGGTTGAGTGCTCAAGGGGAGTGATGCTATTTGATCCAAATGATAGGGCTCCATTGTTTCCTTCTTCTTGGCTAAGTGAGTGATGGGTGGCATGAAATTGTTCCTAGGGATGAGATGCAACAATGATGATGGATGCAAAGGGGGAAGACTTTTCTATGCAAATAATTTCGTAGGTTGAGGCAAAGCTATATGAAAAACCTAAGGAGGATTGGGTTGGGGATTCTAACCTCAAAGATGTGTCGCCAAATCATGAAAGGTTTGCTTTCCTATGTGCAAGCTTGGTGGTGATTGTGTCAACTTAAGGATAGACTAATGATCCTTTAGGAAGAACACAAGATTGACCACTTGTGGATCCCAACCTTTAGCTCAAGGTGATGAGAGATGACAAGTGACAAAGCTAGATTACCCTAGACAAAGCTCTGTCAAAGGGATAACCTTGGTGAGGTTGGTGGATTTGCAAGATGGTAGGAATGGCAAAATTTTGGCAAGGTGGCAACAATTTTGAAGGCTTCGATGTGAAGTTTAGGATTTTGGGATGCTAGCTAGGTTTGAGGGGATTGGTTTGGTTCTAAGGCAAAGATCTAAATGAGATGGGTGAGCTAAAATTCTTAAGGGGATGACTAAGGGTGGATGGCTTACCTACAAGGATGACTCTAAAGTGGAGCTTATGAAAGAACATGTGGAGGAACAAGGGGGCCTAATCATAGAAATCATGCCTTGTTGGTAAGGAATAAGTAGGGTTAACTCCTAGATGCTTGCTAAATTTGATAGTGCGATCTAACCAGGCATCTTGAAGGGCTTCGTCGATAGCTTTGTCTTCTACTTTGTGGAGTTTGGCAATTCGAGGGCTTGGTGTTACTTCTTTTTTCTTAGTGCAATTTTTGGTATGCCTGAGATGGCTTGAGTTTGGCTTTGTGAAACTTTTGTTTGGGTTTGGGTTGTTCTTACATAAATTCCTAAATTTGCTTGGCTTAGAGAGATTTTGGTTATTTTGCTTCAACTCATTCAACTTCTAGAATAGGCAGTGACTATGCTAAGTATGCCCTAAGCTAGGATTGACCAAGTTTGGAAAACATTCATTCAACAAGTAAAAAATCAAGCAATAGATAGGACCAACAAGATAAAATTTTTTGATTCTTAGAATGTGATACTTGTGCCAAGGAGTGTGTATGTTTTACAAATGTTTCGATCAGTCACTTCAAACACATTAACACCGTAGATGGTTGTCTGCTAGGTTGACTGTTGGTTTAGCTAGGGAGTCCTTGATATACCCAAGGTACGTGAGGCCCAAATTCATAGATGAAAAATAAAAGATATCACACAACCGAGAGGAGCGGTAACCCACTTCTCCTCTTTCACTTCTCAAGGGTATTAAGTTCCTTGAGGCTTAGCCCGAGTGACAAAATCTTGATCCCAAGAGAGGTGTCTTTGGATTCACCTCTCGATCTTTATACTCTGCCCAAATGCTGGAGTTGAGGTCATCCCAAGGGTGATGAAATCCCCAAGTAGGCCTCCTAAAATTTAAAGAAGATTTTGGATCCTAATCTTATGCACCCAAGATGGCCTCGAAAGACGATAAGAGGAGAGAAGACTTGGATGATCTTGGGCTAAAAGATAGAATTCTTTTCTAACTGACGCTTAAGTTTTTCTAATCTAGACCCTGCAAACACACATGTTTAGGATGCAAATATCCAATTCCAACTTGAAGCGTTAACAAAAGTAAAATCGATCAAAGAATGAATACACCAAGAATATTTAGGGTCAACAAAAGTAAACTCGCGTGTTCAGAGGCCCTCCACATCAATTATCGATTGATTTTTCTTTAAGGCATTCAAGATTGAGTGTGAGTTTTTTTTAAGTCCAAAATAAAGATGTGTAAAACTCAGTTTCAAGCATGCACCCGGGGGCCCTCCACGGTAAGATTTGTTCAATTTTTATACCCAAATGAAGTGTTAGCGAGACTAATATTCATTCAAGAAATGTTCTAACTTAGAAAAACTAATAAAAACTCAAGTGAGTAGAGTTTGATTTTTGTGGAGCACTTAACACCTTCTTAGGTAGACCCATCCCCATATATGGTGCTGATATTGCAACCAATGGCTAGAATGATGGGTGATTAAAGAGGGCGAGTCCAAAAAAAAATTCACTTAAAGTGTCTTTAATTGTTTTTATAACTTAGAAAGTTTCTAAAATGTAGATTCTTTTTATACTCCAAAAGATGAAGTGTGAGATATTGTAATGATTAATTGACCTTTTGCATTCAAGATTGGATTTTTTGTTTTAATCATGCATTCATAAAAAAACAAACTTGATTTTAATCCATGGCACTCAAGAGTGATTTTAGCAACATGCATTCAAAGACAAGTGATTAAATATTCAAGTTTTTTCCTTTGAGCATTCAAGATTGAGATTTTGTGTGTTGTTTTAAGAACTTTGAAGTGCTTTGTTTTAACCTTAGATCATTAAAGATTATTTTTGACTCAAAAGTGAAAATGACTTCTTTGGACTTTGGTTTTCATTCAAGATTTTGTGTTCTGGTTTGCATGTTTTAAGCCCAAAAATGATATTCTTAGATTGTTTTGATGCATGAAAAACCTAAGAAACATTCAAGATTTTGCAACAAGACATTTGTTTGGAACAAATAACAATGCTTTTAGGACAATTTTGGCAACCATTTAGGACTCTTAGTTTTCATGAGATTTTTAAAAGAACTTTAAAATATTTGCAAATGAGGTTCATTTTATCCTTGATTGATGCTTTGAGTTTGATTTAGATTTTAGTGTGCACTTAGTGTTGATTTTGTACCTTTTGAAATGGAAACTTGAAGTTCTTTTTAAATTCTCAAAAATGAAGTGTTCCTAACTTTGCATGAATGTATCTAAAACCTTGATGTTGCAAGGATGAAAATGATTGGATTGGTTTAGTTTCACTTGTTAAAAGATTTTTTTCTTTTTTGCAAATTTTTAGTTTTTAATGAATTTAAGTATGATTTGGGGGTTCATTTTAAGCACTAAAAAGAAGTGTGTATAATTTTGCTTCCTTAAAAAAAAAGGGCCAAGATCTCCTACAAAAAGAAGAAGAAGAAGTAGATGAAATAAGAAGAATATAGACAAGAAGAGGAAGAAGAATTCCAAGTGCTTTGTCCACCTATAAGCTTGAAAAATCTGCAAACACTATGAGATAGACTATGAGTTCCTTTGTCTTCTTCATGCTCATGTGGACCTACAAAATTAATTTATACAAACCTACCAATCACAAAAACAAGAAGAATTAGCCAAAATTAGCAAATGACATACAAAACTTGACTGAAAAAGCTAATAAGATGACCCATGCAGGGTCCCACCGGGTGTGCCAAAATGTATATGAGCAATGTTAGTGTGCTAATAGAAACAAAATTTAAATAAAGTTTCTACAAACTAAACAAAATTCATAAACTTCAAGATAGACTAAGATGAGCTCTCAATTGAGAATATGAGTCATTAATGGGCTCTCTCAATGAGAAGCTCTCTTGTTGAGTGGCTTTGTCTAAATAGATAGGATGTATGCTCAAGCTTATGCTTCAAAAAGGGCTTCAAATGAAGTTAGAATTTGAGTGTGAGTGTATGGTTTTGATGTAAAATGGCTTTTTAAAATGGCATTATGACTTTACTTCATACATTTTGTTAAAATGGCTTGGGAGAGAATTCCTTAAATAGGCAAAGGGCTTGAGGGATCAAGGGCTAGGATGCAAGGATGGGAAAAATCTTATGGAAGGCTCAAATTGCATGAGAGGAGAGCACATGGATTGTGCTTCTTTATAGCCAATTAGGGAGTGACACATGTCATAGGGTGAGAGGATGGAGGAAAGGGGAAGGATGAGTCAACAAAGGAGGCTCAAGGGATAAAATCTTCATAAAGACTCTTATAATGGCTTGTAAGAGCAATGAAAGGGCTTGGAAGAGTCATTTATGACCTAGTGGGATTCATAATGTTTTATGGTTGGGATATTTTGAGGGAGATGAGAGGAATTTTGACTTGGGCTTGATTAGGAAGGTTTTAAGATAGCTTAGGATTGTGCAAATGATTAGAGGATGGATTAGGATGGTTTAGGATTAGCTTAGGGATAGGCAAGTGGATGGCATTTAATGAGGGTGGGTGAAGGAGGAGATATTTGTTAACTTTGGCTTGGGTTAGTAAGTCTTAACCCATGTTTAAGGAATGTGACAAGGTTAGGAGGAGATTAGGATTAAGTTTAAAGACATTTTCTAGAAGAGTTTAGACTTTGGATGAGAATAAAGACTTTCTAGAATAGTCTAGAACTTCCTACGATGAGGATGAAGACTTTCTAGAAGAGTCTAGTACTTCTTAGGATGAGGATAAATTATATTTTTAGGAAATAAATAAAGTTTTATTTATTTCAAGGGTTTGGGTTGAGGAGATATTTATTAAAACATTTTTAATAAACATGAGGATTAATATTTAATCTTAATTAAATATTTTGAGTTGGGATTAGGGGTAGGAAATGATGGGATTAGCCTTTAATCAAAATTAAAGAAGGATTAGAAGATTTTGGAAGAGGTTAGTGGTCTTAAGGAAATTGGCCAAGTTTTGGGCAAAAATAATTTTTATTTTATTTTGGGTTTTATGGTCAATTCATTAATTAAATAATTAATATATAAGGAAATAATGTTTAAATAAGATTTAAACATTTTTGGGAGGGATTTCTTAATTAAATATTTTTAATTAAGATAAATGGATTTAATGGCATAAAAATAAATAAATAAAATAAATAAATAATTAGTTAATAAATGATGATGTCATCAAATTTTTTTTCAGAAAATAAAAAAACTTTATTTTCTAAAGGATTTAGGTATCTACACCAGGCATAATCAAATGCTTCCAAGTGCCTTTATATCTAAAAGATCCCATTCGTCATTTGACATAGATACCTAATTTTTGGTTTTCCCTTCTAACAACTTCCATAAATTCTTCTAATAAAGATAGTCCTCCATTTGCATCTTCCATAATTGAAAGTTCTGCCCATTAAATTTGTCAACGCTTAGCCTACCCTCATCTGCCATCGCTCCAACTCAACTGTAAGACTTTCTTGTAGAGGATAACTAAAAAAAAAACCTCACTCTGATACCAGTTGTTAGGATTAAACTATGAACATAAAATAATAATTTCATACAAATATAAACAATATTAGAAAATAATAGATCACACAGAAAATAAAACAAGACACCAAGATTTAACATGGTTCACCCAAACCCTGGGCTACATCCACCAAATAAGAAGCCCAATATTTTATAATCTACTGATTACAATATGATTACAATGCATAATCCCTTATAGCTCAATACTGTTGCAAGCCAATTTCTACATCACCTTATCGAAACAACCCTAACTCGAAGCCCTTTTATACAAGTACGAAACTACTTTAGGGTTATAATTAAATAATTACATGTTAGCCCAAAATCTTGATAAAATAGGGCTCGAACCTTGTTGAGAAATTATGGAGTATGTATAGTACTTACCTGATCAATCACCACAATCTAACACACCCTATACCAAAGAGTCTCTAAGATGCTCTAAGTGCATTTGGAGATCAATCTTGCAAGGTTCGTAACTAAGAACTCATGGAGGTTATTAGTGAAATGTTGAATTCTATAGGATGGTCATGTTGAGTCTACAATAACCTATTTCATTTCAAAGAGATCATATTCTATTTATATTTGACACAATGATCTTGCTTGATGCTAAAACTTGTAGTCTACCTCAATTGATTGGTGCATCACTATGTAATATTGAAATGAATAATATTGACATCAATTAATCAATACCATTATCTCTAGATGGGTGAGTGAACCCTAGTTACACCCTTGTTTTGGCCATGGAGAGCCTACAACATTCAGGACCACCCCATACCAAAGAGTCTCTAAGATGCTCTAAGTGCTTTCAGAGATTGATATTTCGAGGGTTGTAACTCAAAGATCATGGGGGATATTGGTGAAATATTGAATGATATAAGGCGATGATGTTGAGGTCTACAATAACCTATCTCATTTTAGAAAGATCACATTCCATTTGGATTTGACACAATAATCTCACTCGATGAGAAAACTTGAAGTGTGCCTTGGTTCATTGATGCATCGTAACTTTGAAAATATTGATTTTGGCATCAAATGGTTAGTGCCATTAGCTCCAGATGGGCAGGTGAACCCTAGTGACACCCTTTTTCTAGCCATAGAGAGCCTATAACATTTCTGACCACCCCGTACCAAAGAGTCTCTAAGACACTCTAAGTGTGTTTGGAGATCGATCTTCCAAGGGTCATAACTTGGAGCTCATGGGGGCTATTGGTGAAACATTGAATTCTATAGGATAGTCTTGTCAAAGTATATAATAACCTATCTCATTTTAAAGAGATCAAATTCTCTTTGGATTTTGCATAGGGATCTCGCTCGATGCTAAAACTTGTAGTGTGCCTCAATTCATTTGTGCATCACTACATAACTTTGAAACTATTGATCTTGGCATCAAATCGTCAGTGCCATTAGCTCCAAATGGGTAGGTGAACCCCATTGACACCCTTGTTCTGACCATGGAGAGCCTACAACATTTGTAGCCACCCCATACCAAAGAGTCTCTAAGATGCTATAAGTGTTTTTGGAGATCAATCTTCCAAGGGTCATACCTCAAAGCTTGTGGGGGCTATTGGTGAAATGTGAAATTCTATAGGATAGTCACGTGAAGGTCTATAATAACCTAGTGATATCTATTGACACCCCTATTTTGACTAGAAATCCCCTATAACATTTGTAGCCAACACACACTAAAATGTCTCGTAAGACCAAATATGGGCTCCTAAGACCAAATTGGCCATGGATTTGGCTAATTGTAGACATCTTAAGGGATTGCAAAGATCATTTCAAATTAAACACATATGGTATAATTTGAAATTATATATTGCATCAAAATTTGATAATAAAGGTTGTTAAAATGTTCTTCACAAATTATTGCATTTGAATCGAACATAACAAAAATGATCAAAATGAATGATATTCCATAAACATGAACAATACACATGATCCATTTTAAATTGAACAATACTACACTAAATTAATATGTATATCCTTGTGCACATAAATGACAAACATATATATCAAATGACATGTATCCATAGACAAATTATGCAAATATATATCAATTTTTTTGTATCCATAGACAAATGATGCAAATATATATTGAAATAGATAGATCCATATACAAAATGTGGCTGATCATGCCATCAAAATATGTTTAATATCAATGTTTCTATATACAATGTGGCATATGCCATCTCAAAATGTTTCATGGTGCATCCTATGACAACTATACTATCTTAAGCTATTGGTGGATCATCAAAATGCAGTGTCTTCACTAAACTAGGTGGATTAGATGTCTCCTACATAAACGAAAAAGAAAAAGCCAAAGTTTTTGATTAAGTAAAACAAGTTTTTTATAGGGGTTCTTGAAACCCAAGAGTTAACAACAAAATACTACTAAAAGTTTAGGTCTACTAACCAAGTAATAGAAAAAACAAAAGGCCAAACTTGACTATTTGACGTAAATAAAAAATAAATGGCCAAAAGCTAGGGAACATACAAAAACCAAGAGGAATGATCAAGGCATTAATTCTTTAGCCAACTCTACTTTCTTGAGCTCCAACTCTTCCATGGCCTTAGCCTTGTCGCTCTTTAATTGGCTATAGTATGGGGAGACCTCCTCTTCCTTCTTCCTCTTTTCTACTCTCCTTTTGTTTGGGATCTCACCCAGCAAAGAAACATCCTCATTAGCCTCCTTGATTTCCTCTTTCCCCTTTTTGATTTCCTCCATCATCGCGTGCATCTGAATGATGTTATCATTAAGCATTTTTTTATGTTAAGGCTTTGGTTAGCCAAGATATGTAGAAAGCTCTCCATCCTTTCCACTCTTTTTTCAATATCAGAAACCCTTGCATCCAACTTGCTAAATCTAAAATTCCTGTCCCCCCCTTTTGACCTTTCGTAACCTTGTATCCTAAACTTAATCTCTTCAATTTCATGGAAGATCCATTTAGTGAACTAGAAATTATCCACCAAACTATTGCTAGCATTTTTTAGGAGGTTCATCCCTATTTTATCCATATTGTTGCTAAGAATCACCAAAGCTGATTCAATGAGCTCTTCCAACTAAATTTTTCCATCCCTTCTCTCTAGATCCTCTAGGTGGAAATGTTCTCTAACTAGACCCATTTTTTCAATGCTAGCATGAAAGTTCCTCCATGTAGCTTTCCTTCCCTTTGCATCAAGAGTTATAGTGGTATTAGCCAAGCCCTTTTCCTCTTTTCTCTTTTCCAAAGCTTCAATAGTGCTCTCCTTACCCTTACCAAGAGCCTTCTCAACATCCTTCTCCTCTCCTCTTTTCCTTTTGACTAAGCTATCCTCCTTCCTTTTTACCTGAGCCTTATTGGTGCCCTCCTCTCTCACATTACCCTCCTTATCTATGTCCATCCCCTCTTCCTCATCATTATAATCCTCCTCCAAGTTTTCCTCTTTCTTTATCCTTCTCTCCATTCCTTTCCCTAAATTAATTTTCTTCTTACTACCCATATCCTTCATGATTTTAGCTACCTCCTCTTTGTCTTCCAAGTGTAGACCAACATTATTATCCATATCTCATGGGAGGTAGGAGCTCTCTGTCTCCTATGAAGAATGCACCTTTTGGGCAAAAACCCTTCCATAAGTTTGAGCTCTAAAATGCTCATATAGAGTAATAAAAAACCCTCATGGAAGGATGGATTAATGTATACTTTCTTCTTATAATCCATAATACTCTTATTTACAGAGAAAAATAGGTAGAAGGGGATGGAAGTTTTTGTTCCATACCTGAAATGGTTTAGAATAACAAAATGGTGGGTTTGAATCCTATCAAACATCATCTCAAGCATAATGTGAGAAATAATAGCCCTTAGGATAAGCCCCCATAGTTTCTTAATAGACGTGGGCTCATAGTAGGTGCTAGTCTTCATGAGATCCTTCATCTCCTTCATGTCCTTTGAAAAGTATTTCACCACATTCACAGATATTTTCTTATCCCTATAAAATTTTATTCCCTAATTGGGGGAGTTAATGACCTCGGTGATAACCCCTTCATTGACTTGGAAGTCAATCCCATCAATCTTCACCTTCCCATCTCTCCATAACTTCACCATAAGGTCAGTTGTCTTTTGATCTCAACCATGAATTTTTTCAATTAAGGATGAGATGCCACCTTCGCTCAACTTCTCCCACACATTCGAATACCTCTTCCACTTCTCAACTTCTCCCTCCAGATCTCTATAATACCTCTCCCCAACCATTATGTTGTAGAAAGACAAACAAAAACACTTTGTTCTCTAGGAACCTTGAGCCAAAACTTGGTTTATCTCACAAAACCTGTACTTGCCTTCAACCTTTGTAAAGCAATAGAAATAGTAATTACTAGTTGTCCATAAAATTTCCCATGAAACATGTCAAAAACCCCCTCCAATATTGATGCATCTAAATTGGCTTGTGCCAAGATCTCATCACTTTACAAGTTTGATTGATAGTATTAACTACCATAATTACATTTTATGTTGCTTTTCCTCCCCTAGATTCTCTCCAGCTCAATTATACTTTTAGTTGCTATCAAAAATCCTTCTCCACTAGGCCAAGGAAAACCCAAAGTTAGACTACTAAATTTGTATTATTCTATGTATCTAACATTGAATTACTTAAATGCATAATGATCCTTTTTTTAATGAAGATTTATAGTTTTAAACTTTCATCATAAATACCTGTCTCATCAACCTCTTGTTGCCACTAGTACATTTGACCCTATTTTTCGACCATCTATTAAAATGTTTTAGATTGGTCAAAATATGGAAGGAAAAACATCTTTCTTTTAAAAATCCATTCCCATGTTGGTCAAAATTTTTACCAACACAGGCTTCATAATGTTAAACTGAAAAAGGGATTTCACTATTTCATTGTTATGCATTTGCCCATGCATAGGAGCTGCATGCAAAAATGGTTTTCGCTCTTCTGAATGCCTCAGAAAGATTTTTCCTCACTGTGAAATGTCGGTAGATGCTCTTTTTAAGTTTCCCTTGTCTTCATTCATCCATTTTCATTTTGATCTGAGATCGATTGGTGGAGTATTGAGGAAGAATGACTTGCTATAATAATGGAAGCTGTGGGCATGCCCTAGTTTATCATTTTTTAAGCTTTGAACTTTTGTTTCTTCCAATGAACTGATAGATGCCTTTAAATTTTGAGGAGGAAGAATGTAACATTATATTTTTCAAAGTTTGTTTTCTTTTTGTTAACTCCTGTTTGAATATTGGTGCTCGAAGACTACAGTTTGGGTTCGAAAGACATACCTCAAATCAAATCCATCATGGCCTTGAGTAGGAGCCAAGTCTAAGGCACCTTACTGCATGCCCTTGGGTATTCAGATCCCATTGAATGTAAGATACCATGGATAGGAGAGTCTCCAAGTCCCACAAGGTATATAATTTCAGAATTACCTGTATATATTTATATTTATTAAAGAAATACAAAATATATAGTAAATAAAATTTGGGTAAATTAAACACACTGCATTAAAAATGATAACAGAGCACATTTATTTTTCTATCAGTAATGGATATTGTGTGTTTACTTGCAAAACAACAACTAAGAAACTCAACAAAAGAAGGAAAAGACTGGATGCAAAAGATGAATAATTGTAGAAGTAATATATCCCATGAAGTGCACTATGATGAGACATGTCTATTCAGACACCCCACCCTTTCTGAAACTATTGCAGTTGCACCTCTTTGTTCTTATTGAAAACCATAACATCATAAAAATATGAACCAAGGTAAGGACCAAAAATATCATTCATGTAGTTCATTTATATTCTTAAATTTAAAATGATACCATAACACATATAATTAATATCAGCCATATTGTGTGGTCAATTTGCTTCCTTCACATTCTCTTCATGAATTGTGTGTTTGCAAACATTCTCTTCTAAGACTCTATTGAAGAAAATATTAACCATTTTGATGGAATTCAAAAAAACCTTATTTCTCAGAAGATGACACTTAACCTCAATTGTTAGCTTAGCAATTGTTGACAAATCCATTAAGAATAATCATAAGCAATACTCATATATTGACAACATCCCACGCTCAAAGTCAAGTTCAATTTCTTAAAAAAATGAAAACAACATCAATTCTCAGAAGATACCTTTTAACCTTTATGGTTAGCTTATCAAGTGTTAGCGAATCCATTAAGAATAACTATAAGCAATGGTTATATATTCACAACATTTTACATACAAAGGCTATCTCATTTTCTTAAAAAAAAATCAAATCTTCTTATTTTATTATATCTGAAGAAAGATTATAGACACTCACGTGCAATAGGAACTCTTTGGGAGAAATACATTACCTGTGATAGTAATCAATCACTCAGCTTTACACATGATCATGTATAAATAAGCCTATATGCAGTTATCTTGTAGTTAGAACAACAATAACTACATCCAACTATCTTTATTAGCATCATCGTTTGTAACATTTTATCATTTGAACACTCATTTTACTACTTAGTCATTTGAAAATTTTGTCTGTGGATCAGTATCAATACATTAGACAAAATGAGTGCATTAATTGATTCAATAAAGCAGCTAGTCCTAAGCAATTGGAAGTGAAATTATTCATGCCACATGTTGCTGCCACTTTGATGTACTGTTATCACCAACTGCGCAAGTTGGCTAACTAAGATGAGGGTATAGCCATTATATTTCTAAGTGTTCTTTGGATTGAGAAATAAGTGATTGACATTTATATTTGGGCTCTAAACTTTGACTTTTAAATTTGTCAATTCATTCTGTACGTATCTTTGTGTGAGGGGACTACTATCCTTGGCTCCAAAAACTTGAACAGAAAGAGATCAACTTGTTCCTGAAAGACTATTTCTGTTATCTGTTTAGTATTGGTTAATGATTCATTCCATGATCATTAAATTTTCCAATTTAGGGGACATCTCCTGCAAGAGCAAAGGTAACAAAGCAATGCTCATTAAATCCAAATTTAATGTCCAGGTTGTATAGGCATATCCATGCAACTAGTACATTTGACCCTATTTTTTGACCTAAATTTTCAACCATCTATTAAAATGTTTTAAATTGGTCAAAATATGAAAGAAAAATATCTTTTTTAAAAAAATCCATGCCCATGTTGTTTGAAATATCAACCAACACGAGCTTAACATGAAAAAAAAGGGTTTCGGATTGGATGTTATTCAGCTCAAATTTGCCCACGCCAAAATCTCTCTTTTGATTACGCTATTGGGAGGTTGTCTTATCAAGACCTTATTCTAGTGTATGATATGAGTTGACTCCTCTCGAAGACAATAAGCTTCCCTCTTCCACTTAGCAGTGGCAACCATCAAATAATTTTAACATAGAGCACGCGGGAGTTGCACAAGCACAAGTATTGGTGAATGTGATCGACTATATTTTGGGGCTCTTAGCATGTGAATGAAGGCCATTAATGTTCAAATGATGATGAATTGAAATGAATTCTTTTTCTCACACTTGTAGATGGATATATGGATTTGAGATTTCAAAGTGGTGATTTTTGTGTAGAGCATTTATGATCGATTTCCCATCTTGACAGTATGGAATCACGAGGTTATGGATATCAAGAAATCTATCATGCAAAGGAGTTTGAGGTTCATCAAGAGGCTTATGAGTTTCATGGATATTGGATTTTTGACTGAAATTATTTTGGTTAGAGTTGGAGATAAAGGATGCAAGAACACTGCCACTAGCGAAGATGGGATTTCGCCAGCCACTAGGGTGTGATGAATCCGGTCCTTCCTCAGCTCACCAGGGACCACAGTAACCCTAATCTCTTTCTTTTTCTCATTATAATTAGCAAATAAAATCATCTATTGCTATTACTAATTATTCTTGGACTAATTATCTTGGAGTTCTTCTACAATGCTCTATTGATATGTGGGTTTTGTTTTCACCCTATCAGTGGATCTATCACTTAATTATCACAAATTGTAAACCCATGACATTGAAAGTTACAATAAATAAGCCCCAAATATTCACTATCCATGATATATATCTAGGATGTCAAGGATTTATTGAGGGTTCTGAAATTTATTGTAACTAATAGGAAGGCATAATGAGTGGCTGAATGTTTCCCTTGGACCTGAAAAATACTTGAACCTATATCTTGTTCAAGTTTTCAATAGCCGTACTCATTCTAATTTTTTTCTCAGCTTTAAGTTTTTAAACAATCTTTAGAGATTAGATAGATTTGTTCAATTATGTAATAGTAAGTTTAACTTGGAGTGTCTGGTTATTGCTTTCCATGGGAGATCAAATGTACATTGTGAATGAAGCTACTTCACAAGCTTCCTGTTATATATCTCAAAATTCAATACAGTGGCAGTGTTAAATGTTTTTTATATTAAATAATACTTCATACATTCACTTGTATGATAACTTGGTGTCTATATACTATGTAGGTGATTTTATCCTGTGACGAAGACCCTCTAGTTGTTAGAATAATGGATTACAAGTAATCTCCGGTAATATATTGTTTTAAAAAGACAAATGTTCTTTTGCATTTTATTTGATGAAAATAAGATCTACTATAAAGTATGGATTTAATGACGACAAATATCCATATTGGTTCTCTATAATGATAGAATTTGAAATTGATATATCTATTTCTTATAGTTCCCAACATAGTCAGAGATACTTTAGGCACTCATCTGTCTGCTATCATTGTTGGTTGTACTTTTCACTAGACTTCAATTTATTTGTTGGTCATTCATAAACATTAATACAATTTCTTTCTTTCTATTAAATTATGAATTATTATTGTTGTTACTTGCCCAAGGTAAAGTAACAATAAAACAAGGACAATGAAGGTCCATACAATTAAAATGGCACAATAATATGTCTTTCATAACTTATTGTTTGTATATGGTTTTGTTAAAAGTTAGGAAATTGATGAGAATGTGGCTGAGAAAAGAGATGTACAATTATATGAAAAGTGCTTTACCTAAACAGGTTAGAGGAAATATTTAATATATAATCTTTTATAGATCAGTGATGTCAAAATCCAGTAGTAACACATAATTTACATTTGGATGTAGATTATGTACCATAGTGATTGAAATTTCATGTTTTAATAAACTTCTCACAGTTCTACATCTTGAAAGCTGAGGCAAGATAATTAAAACATATGTTAAACACTATTATTCATTTTATTTGGTGACTTCCCAATGAGAAATAAGAGAAGCTAAAAATGGTGATTAGATGGGGTGGAATCCATTCCTGGTCCTCAAGACCAAGTCCACATACCATGCATCAAAACAAGTAAAAGCTTGGGAACAACTCTACTTAAATCCTACACCCACATATTCAAGTTTAATAATCTTAGCTCAATCAAAATGTGAAAAGAATAAAATTAGCAGATTTCATTTTCAGCATTCCATATTCAAGCATCCCATCTTGAGTTCCATCCATCATAAAAAAGAAGAATGGGTAGAACTCAGATCAAAATTGATATTTTGAACTCAAGATCATCTGTTAATTGATAGCCTATGGGATTTTTGTTAAGTGTAGTTAAACAAGGATATGAAAACATTACATTGTGCTGCAAGATGTGGGATTCGATAGTAGACAACCCAAAATTATTTTTCCGTTTTATCATTTTTAGGCCTTGATGATAAACTCTGCAATTTGAATAGCAAAAACAAGGCTATTATAAAACCAAAAGGCAAGTGATTCTTAGGGCTATTCTATATATATTTCTTATTTTGTGTGGGTGGGTAGTCAGTGTTTAGGACATGTTGATTATTTATTGGCTGACTAATCATTCTCTATTGAAGATAGTTTGCAAAACTCATGCATATCTTTAATTTTTACTTTTAAAATCAATACAAAACTTCTTAACTTTGTCGATTTATCAATCCAAACAAAACAAGGAAAAACCTAAAATAGAAAATATTCATTTAGCAAATGACTTATACGTAATGATTACAAGGTCTGATGTTGAATTTAGAGTATGTGATAGATAAGTTGAAAATGAGGCAGATGGCATGACCTTTTACTTTCAATCCGTCAAGTCGATTTGAATTTCATTCTCTACTCTTTCATTTTCTCTTTTTTTATTTTCTTGGTTGACATTGATATCCACTATTATTTTCATCTCCATCAGTGCTATGAGCTTTTCTACTATCTCCAAAGCCTTGCTTATCTTGTCTTCCTAGAATTCTCTGGCCCACTTGTTGGAGTGTTTTATCAGCAAATCTGGTAATTGCTGAACACAACCCTGAATAAGCTCTCTGAAGCAACTGATCATTTCATTTCCCAAGCTAGTGATTACAATGTTACCGTCCTTAAAATTATTATCATTTTCCAATTTAGAGATGTAAGAATCTAAGATAGGGACGTAGACAAAATGTTAGCTTTTGTTTAGTGCATGTTTCTTATAGTATCCATGCTTTTCTTTTTCATCTATCCAGAGGAACATAGTTGTTATTGCAATTGGGACAAATAATAGTAAGTATAATATCATTATTACAATTACAATCATGCAAATTAGAAGTAGGACTCCAAGGCATCTGACCACACACCCAAGACACACGGCAAGATAGTCAACCACATATCCATCTACACCGGTCAACGATTCAATCACAGGCTCTTGTGATTCATTCACAAGAATAGACTCATTTGGAGGCTCTTGCAATTCATTCGCAGGCTCCCATTTTTCTCCCATTTGTGCAACCATTCATCTAGGAATTTCCACATTTCTAGAATCAAGATGAACGGCCAAATGAATATGAGAGCGAATCCTAAAAGTGCCACATAGGAAACATTATCTCCAATTTTACACTCTGAGTTTTTCATCTCCTTCTCTAATTCTTCTTTCTCTTCCTTGAGGAAATAAATAAGGTGTTGACTCATTTTAGTCCATTGAGCATCTCCTCCTCCATGCTACTTAATTTTCTTTTCTAACCATCTCATGTTCTTGTCACTTCCAAACTCATCTCAAAAGCTTCAAAGTTACATGAACCAAACATATCCATCAGTTGAATGGCTATGTTCTCAGTGAAGTCCACAAATTCTAACAGATCTTTTATTTCTTTATAAGCTTTCATCATATCCTCTGCACCAAAATTCGTCTTCAAATCCCACTCAAATTTTGTCAGTAGCCTCACCATGATATCGATTAAGGCCATTTCTACCATCTTAAATGACCAATTGGAATTCTAAAGCTGATGTAGAAAACTTCCACCTTTTCCACCAACATTTAATACCTTGAACAATTCCTGTCTCTCTTGGATTTCTTGATAAACTTCTTTCATGCGAGGCTTTCTTTGGTTATAACATTTCAGATGATATTTCCATAAACGGTAGAATTTTATCACTTATTTTATCACTACTTTTGGTAGAATTTTGGTCTTCATTAAAATGTTTTTGAAATCACTTTTATGCTATTAAATTGCTTTGGAGACCTCTTTTCGATCTTGAAATAGTAGTGGGGATCTCTTCTAAGTGGTAGATGAATTAGGGCCTTTATTGCCACTTAATGAGTGCTTGAACTGATATTCTTAGTTTTATTGTGTTTTGAACCATGGGCAAGATGTATATAATTGCAACAGTATGTTATTTGATCAATCAGTTTATCTAATTTAATTGGAATTTGATTTTTGTTGTGGAAAATTAATTGGGGTCATGCAATACTTGAAATCTTGCCAGTGAGAAATTTTGAGTCTAATATTAAGGGCTGATATTACTGCTGGTCAGTAACATGGAGAGGCTATTTCTGGTACAGCTAAAGGGGTGGATTTATGTCTGCAAGTTCTACAATAGTCATCTTGCAAATATTGATGAGGTTGTCTCTAAGGTAGGCAACTTGTACTTGTAGCTTGGATTTTGCATAGGAATCACATTAATCTAAATTTTATTTGGGCTTTAGTCAGGTCAAATGGAGGGGCATTCAAGAATTCTTTAAAGTGGATGACTATGCATTTGATTTTTTATGTGTCTAAGTTGTCAAGTATATTGTTTGAAATAAGCCCATGCATTCATTGATTTTGGACTTTCACATTTGCTGAGGTTATTTTACTTGTGTGTTTTTAAAGCATCTTAATGCAACCTCCACAACTAGTCATTGAGCTAAGACATATCTTCCTCATGTATGTTGGTATTAAGGACAAAGGGACCTACATGGAACATAGTCATTTAAAGACTTTTTGACATTTTTTTAGTAGGGGAGTAGTGAATGGTATAATCCTCCCATGTTGAGATTTTCACTGTCTAGCCACTTGTCCTATTGACAAAGCATTTTGGGACATTTGATGCTCTATATGTTATCCTTGTTATTTAATTTTGACCAATGTAGGATTTAATTCAATGAAAATCCAATTATATATTTGTGTCAAGTAATTGAAGGCTTCTACTAGTATTTATGGTTACATTTCATTTAGAAATTTGATTGTATTATTGTGAGTTTTCATTTCAAAAATTTCATTTTTCCACATATATTTTGCAAATAACTACAAGAAAAGGGGTTACAATTAGCACAAAATCACCTTTAGTCATTTGGTAGTAGGAGGAAAGGATGTATAATCCATTACATTTACAATTTCACCCTCTTTCTTGGGTCATATATTATATTCATGGGTCAATGGGTTTGACTCAAAAAATGTATAGTTGAATCGTGATAGCAATATCACAATTTGACTTGCTGTGGAAAATATCTTAGGCATATCTATTGATGAGCTCAAGGGGCTTTGTAATGAATGGTTCATAAGGCACAACACTTGTTGTAGGTTTTTAAAATGGGATTCCAAGTAGAGTGGTTTAAACCATGGAGGAAACTCCATAGTTAAGCCTTCTTGAGCTGGAGTAGTACTGGAATGGTTGAGCCTTTGAGCAAGTCGTTGTGCTTCATCTTTGTGAGCACTCCCTTGATGCAATGTGTGCAAAGTGTTCATTCATTCTCATGAGAAATGAGTCTATGTGAACTACTATGCATGAATCATGGTTCAATGAGTTTGACTCAAAAACTACACTTTTGAATCTTGATAGCAATATCAAAATTTGACTTGATGTGGAAAATATCTCCTACTTATCAATGATTTATGTGTCTTAAGTTTTAGAATATTACTTCAATAATAAATACACCTTCAAAGTTCAGAGTTTAGACAATTCTACTTTTCATCTTCCTACAACTTTCTTTTAACTTTTTCTATCTCTAGTCCCTTGTGGACATTAATATAATTTTCTTTTCTTTCTATACGCAAGGTCTGGTTTGACTGTTTTCTTTTGAGATTTTATTCTGAAGTTCATTTGGTAATGCTAAACTGTATTGATCTTTAAGCTTCCTTTGGAACTCAATGATTTCTTTTTTGAGGGTGATTTCTATTTACTTGTTTTGCCCACAGTTTCCATCATCTTCTTTCTCATGGGACATGACAATATCGTAGGCATAATCTTCTTGGTTAATTGGAATGTGCTTTCTGATCCATGCCATGGAGGATCCAATTTAAGTCCTTTATATGATGATAACTTATAAAGTGGCTATAAACCCCAAATGTAATTCCTTCAAACAAAGAGTAGCACAAGAAATTTATTAAGTTTTGCCATAATCTATACAATATTTATTAATTATTGTGCATTATAGTCTTTATTAATTATTGTGCATTATGGAATATGTGTAAATGGTATTGCATCTGGTCCAATTGAAGGTATTCCTGGAATGGACATACTTTCACCCAAGGAATTCCTAGGTGATCATCGAAAAAACCAACCTCTTTATAAAGAAGGAGAAAAATGGGATGTTGCTATGGTGATCATCTATTTGGCATCTGACACTGGTTAGTATCTCTTGAACTTATCTAATAATCAATATTCAAATCTACAATTCAGGCCTCATGTTGATATTTTCCTACAATTCTACAGAATAATGTTTGAATAATATAAGAGGGCATTTGTTGATTTCAAAGTACATCATTTCAAAGTACGTCTCTTAAAACTAGTTGACAATGGTCAAAGCTCTTGGTGCATAGCAATGAGAGTATAGCCACCGATTGTTCTTGTTCCTTAGAGGTGCCTGTATCAAGCAGCTCTTCTATAGTCATGATGCAACCATCAATATTGGCAATCGGTATTCTTCCATCTTCAATGGTAGCTAGATTATATAAGATTCTAATGAAAATTTCTATAAAATCAACTTCATAGACAGTGAGGAGATGAAAAATCTTGGAAATGACATCTGTAGACACCATTCTAGACTAATTTTTAGCATTTGTGGATAAATGATATAATGAGTTTAGAGCATCTTGTCTACATTGGTAGGAGTTTAAGCTTAGTAGTTTAATTAGGCATGGAATAGCTCCCAAGAAACCAATGCTTGCCTTATTGTCATCCCAACTAGATAGTGCTAGTAAAACTACCAATGCTACTTTAGCTACTTTCAAATCAAGAAGATTCAATAACAATGGTACTACACTTGAAGATAGAATTGATGCCTTGTTCCTACAAAATAAAAATTTCAAGAACACTGTAAGAAATTTGTCATAGATATTACATGAATACATTTAAATAATTGATTGCTAAAGATGGTTGAATGAAATGCCAAAAATTGTTTCAACATTTTAGATTAAACTTGTCTACCTATTATTGTTCCAAGTTATTTTGAGAAGTGCCAATGCCCCTACTTCTTGAGCCTTCATATCTAGTACATCTACAGAAGACTACAAGAAATTCACAAGAGAAGAAATAAAATGATTGGCACCCATATAAGAGAAAGCACCATCATTCTTACACAATAATGCAACTTCCTATGCAACTGCACACTGTAGTCCTAAACTTAATGAATTAAGGTTTGCAAGCAACCTTTCATACTTTTCAGTACTCTACTTTTCTAGATTCTGAGCATCCACCATATTGTAAGTCAAAGAAGGGTCTATACCACTGATTTGTATCAATTTTCCTTGTATAGATAAAATTGTGGACTCAAAGATGTTATGATCTAAAGTGGGAGTTGATTAAGCACCAGCATCTCCCTCACCAAAATTTGCAACTTGGTCATCGTCTGATGATCCCACATTGACTCTTTTCAACCGACCATCAGCAACACTTTTCATGGAATCTGACCACTCCTACCTCCAGTATATCAAAGGAAAATAAGTTGTGGGAGGTGGTTCTAGAACTCTGATACCATTTTTCTCACACCAACTCGCAATTAATCCCTTCACACAGTAGTTAGGAGTGACAAAAAGATACGATAATTTTTGCTATGTTTTTGGGCATGTATCATTACCCTCACTGAACCATTTCTCTATGCATGCTCTTTCATATGTTTGACCAGAGAAAATGATCACAAGATCCGACATTAACTATAAGGAAATTGGACATCTAAATTCTTTAGGAATTGCTGGCAACATTCCCATGGAACTTCTAAGAGTTTCCTTGGAACCCAATTTGAATGACTAGATTTTAGAATCATCCTGGTCCCTCCTCCTGCTATTAACATGAGCTTCATCCAAAGAACTGCTAACTATAGGAGAACATGGATTAGAGTACTGAGAATTGGTATCATCCATAAATTCATTTGTGAAAAGCTTGTTGTATTTTCTTAGGATGTGTAGGAGGTATGAAATAATTGATTCTTTTCTCTTGTCATCCTCACAACGAGATTTATCAAGTTGCTTCCTCAAACTTCTCTTCTCCATTGAAATTTTTTTAGGAGATACTATTCCCAACCTTGTAGTTGCTTGATGGAAAGCTTCTAGTTCTGATATATGATTTAGACCACTGACATCATTGTCTTGCTACAACAATGTTATAAGATCCCTACCGATTTCCTTTTCTGTGGGTTCAAGAGCAAATGTTGCTTGTTTGAGCTTCTTGAAAATTTTAGTAATCTACACAAAAATATGACCTTTGGTATATATTAAATTAATAATTACTAAACAATATACCATTGCATAGGACTTTGACTGAATGTTTTAAGAAGAACAAGTATAACACATTATGATAAAGTTAAAATTTATCTTTCCAATCACATTTAGTATATATTGGAACAAACCACTTGAACAATAGAATTAAAACATAGACTTACCAACAAAAGGAAAACTACGACACATAGAATTTACCAAAATATTTCACTTATTCATCAACATTATTTTATTCATAACATAAAATTTCTCTATTTTGAAAAATGTTAATTTAATTTTTTATTTAAGGCCGAGTCATTTTTCTTTTGGCGTGGTATTATTGAAGTAAATGCTAAAAATCACTATTGAAAGAAAAATCTATTAAGAAATACAACCCAATATATTAAGAAATATAACCTATACCATATCCACATAGAACTGTTCTTTCTTTCTTGAATATTTTAAGCTACTGAGTCTTTTCGTTCTCAAACGTGAGTGATTTTGATGTGTATTGTGTAGAGTGTTAAATAGGTTGTACACTTCACGTCCAAGTATCCAGCTACTAAGATCATCACAAAAATGGAGGAGCATGCAAAGCCTCTTGGTTTCAATGTTAAAAGAAGAGATTACAAGGTTATGTTTTTTCCCTAAGATTCTTAGTTTTAGTATGGTCTTATTAGTTGATTTGGTAATGTCTGATCTTGGCCATATTAACCAACCCGTCTTATCCATCCAGGTCAAATATTTTTCTTTTAACAAACATTCTGTAGTACCAATGTCATGCTCACATTTCCTTGTGAAGTATGAGTTTGTGATGTGGTGAGCTTGACAGGAAACTTTGGTTGAAATGATAATCTTCCAGCAAAAAATTGGTGGGATCAGTATGAGAATGGTTGCATTTGTCAATTTTTGACTCTATCAGCAGCATGCAATGAAGGATAAAGTATCTGCATGGGTTATCAAAAAACCATTGTGCTTACAAACTTGAATATTTATATTAACTGGAAATGGTTTCTTCGACTGTTTTGAACTCTTTAAGGATCCAAGCATAGGCTTAGGTCACAACTCCCCAAAAATTTAATGCATTGAGCTCGAATAGCATTTTTTTGAAATGATATGCTTGCTTTTAAGAAAAAAGCTAAAATTGAACAGAATCTGCCTAGTCTAAGGTAATTAAGACAGTAGAAGTAGCACTCCATATTGATTTAGTAATTGGTTCATTAACAAAATCACTTCTTCTCATGATGTTGATGTGTATTGACTGCTCTTCAACTTCTCCCATGTATGATGCAGATTGATATCTTAGCTACTAGTGAAAATAGTTCTAAATGACTATTTATCCATAGTTGTGATTCTCTAATATGAGTACTTTCCTTCATCTAGAAATGATTTCTCAATACTAGATGTCATCTTAAGGATCCTTCACCATTTGATCATGGATAATCTTGTGATGGTTATTGCTTTACAATTTGCATGATGACTAGTTTGGAGATGTCATGCTGACTGTCCTTTTGAATGGTTTACCCATACAACCTAAAGTGTTTGATGCTAATGAAAGCCTATGTATGAACTACTTGACTCCTCCTTTCCTCTTGTTGGTAGTTGTAATGATTTTTAGGAATCCATAAACAAAATCCACATCAACCTCTGATTGAAGACAACACAATTTATAGTTTAGAAACTATCATGTGTATGCCTATTGCTTGATGGAGATAAATAATGACTTAATTCCTTTATTTTTTCATCTCATATGCTGCATCTTCTCAGCGTGTAAAAAAAGGTTGTGATGTGTTTGACTATTTGTCATCTAGCGGTGCTGATGTATGTAACTTGATATCTTTTTGTTTTAATTTTTTTAATTTTGTAACAATATTAACTAGTTCTTGTTGTATTTAGATTGGTGGAGGTTCTTACTCATCTTTGTATTCAAGTCATGGCATGGGTGGTGGATACTTAGGTGGCCGTGGCTCATCCTATTATTAAACTGTAAGTATAATTGTCAGATTTTCTACTGTAAAATTTTAGTCTCTAATAGTAAAGTCTAATCTTTTGTTTGTGAGACCTTACTGTGGTTTGAGTAGTAGACTACATAGCTGTCTTAGTATGATGTCTATTTAACACATCTCTATGGCATACAGATATGTGATCATGAGGATGCCATAGCCTAGAATAGAATCAAGCTCTAAGAGGAATAACTTAATTTTTTAAAGGAAACATTCTTTTTATATGAGAAGAGGCTCTTGTAGCTTGAGGTGGCTAAATGAGAATCGAAGTGCAAAAATATTATACAAGCTACTAGTTGGTAGCTTGAGAATTTGAAGAGATTCTAGTGGTAGCATTTACTATTTCATAAATTAAATATATTAATATCTTAGGTGTGGGAAGGCATAGGATGCAAGATGAGTAGCACATTATTGTTTACTTGTATCTGGAACTTTTCTATTTTTGTAGGAATTTTCATAGAATGACTCTTGTAGATAGAGGTTCTATGCATCATCTCCAAGTGCATATTACAAGTATATTTCAGTATTATGGATCTTTCACTGATCTACAAATGTTTGCATGCCTTTCTGGCACTTTTAATGATGGGAAGTTGTTAGATCAGCAAGATATATCTAAGTTTGAATTGGTATATGGAAAACTGGAAGATTTCCTTTGTGATTATTGCAAAGTGCTTCATTATGCCCTTGATACTGACAAAGCCTGCCATTAGAAAGAATGTTGGACAGTTTTCTTATAATTGTAGAATCTTAACATATGGTTGTTCAAATTTTGTATCTCCTAAATGATTTCCTTTTAGAGTATAACTTGTGCATAGTTGCCAAGTTTGGTTATTGTATCAGGCATATTAATGAAGAAGCATATTAGTTACTGTCGATATTTTTTAGGCATTCTATAAAACGGTTCACATGCCTTGTGTATGATATGAGATTTTGCATGCATCTTGCACTCTCTCATCTGGCTGATGATGGATTACAGAGAGTGATCTGAAATGATGATGCTAAAAAACACACAATCAAATCCAAAATGAAATTGCATTACAAATGGGTTGTGGAAATCTAATATTGTTGATTTTGCACGCATGTCTACCGGGACAATCACAACTTAAAACATATATTGTTATATATGTTTTAAGTTGTGATTGTCCTGGTAGACATGCGTGCAAAATCAACAATATCAGATTTCCACAACCCATTTGTAATGCAAGTTCATTTTGGATTTGATTGTGTATTTTTTAGCGTCATCATTTCAGATCACTCTCCGTAATCCATCATCAGCTAGATGAGAGGGTGCAGGATGCATGCAAAATCTCATATCATACGCAAGGCATGTGAACTATTTTATAGAATGCCTGAAAAAAATTAACACCCAAGTCTTGGTAGAAATTTTCTACCTTCATTGGTCGAAATTTCTACCTTCAATGGTCAACATTTTTGACCTTCATTGGTCAAAATTTCTACCTTCAATGGTCAAAATTTTTGACCTTCATTGGTCAAAATTTCTACCTTCAATGGTCAAAATTTTCAACCTTCATTGGTCAAAATTTCTACCTTCTTTGGTCAAAAATTTCTTTTTTTTTTGAATCAAAATTTCGACCAATTTCTAACAAAACTTGCATAATGGCTATGGAAGTTTTTTGACCAAAGTATTGGTCAAAAATTTGACCAACTAGAAGGTTGGTCAAAATTTCAATCAAAAAAATTCTGACCAATGGGTTGGTCGACTTTGGTCAAATTTTGGTCAAAAAATGGGTCAAAATTTCGACCAATAATCATCAAAAAATGGTCTTAGATGTACTAGTGTGCAGTCAAGAGTCCTCTCATATGTCCTTGACAATGCTTGAATCTCATTGGTTTTAACCTGTATATGTTCAAGTATGGTGTTCATATGGATCTACAACTTAAACTATAACATTATAATTCATTGCATACTAAATTTATAACATATAATGAAAAATTCAAACTAAAACTTACCTCTATCAACTCCTCCTCTAGATATAATCGCTATGTGAGAAAATATAAAAAACTCTAAGATCCAACCTCCTACATACTAGGTGTTTCCTAGGAGATACAAAAGCTTAGTTGTTAATATCATGGACATTAGTCTTGAATTTTTTTTATAAAAATAAGAAAAATAAAAATTAATGATACTTATACATATGATGGGGTTCTTGCTACAAATGGAAATGCCAGAGGGTTTGTGATGTTGAATCTACCTAGATTCATCACCAATAGCCAAACCCTGTATAATAAAAAATAGAATTAAATTTTATTAGCAAATTTTTTTACAAGAATGCATCTATATTTAGTCACTTTAAAAGCACCTAATTACTTTTCCCTTGTTAATGGGTTGTGCCTCACCCCCCCGCACTTTGGCCCCCATTGACAAGTGATACCTCCAAGAGAAAATAAATATTAGAAACCATATATGTTCCAATATCAAATAGAAAAACAATGAGAATGCAACATACATACCATAGATATTTAAGACTGAATCAAATAGTCAAGAGCGTGACACCATCAACTTGTCTGAGCTCCTCCTTAGTCATCAATTAGTATGTGTTAAAATTATTCTATTATAAAGATTAACTTTAAATCACATATTCTGTAACAAAAAAATCTATACACATACTAACAAAGAAGGATCCCGTGGCTTTGCATCCTCCTCCTCTCTCACATCAAGGTTTGTAGTCTCTATAGGCATGTCTATTGTATCATCCTCCTCAAATAGAAAATGATACTTAGAAAGATTGCTAATGGGACCTAGACAAATATTCCTACACATTATGCAAGTATGGGGCACACAAACATGTGATAATCTTATTGATGATGAGCTCACACCACCATCATCAACATGGGGAGGAAAAACTGACCTAACCTAGGATATCAATAGGCTACTCAATCTATGGATGACTCTAATAGTCTTAGAGCTAGCCTTTGCAATGATACTAGGATGTTGCATTGGATGAGGGGGGAGATATCAGTAGGGGGGACAAAAGTGTTAGCTTTATTCCACTAGGCAAAAGGTCTATCTTGAGTAGCTCCTCCTACACCCATGTTGGGCCTCATGCTCCAGTAGTTCACCTTGAGGCCCAACACAAGTGCAACATACAATTTTCTAATGAAATAGAAAGACACCTCTAAATTGCTCTGTGGATCTTTGTTAAAAACTATCCACCAATGATCCCAAAAGTTCACAGACATAGGCTAATTTATACACCATTTAATTGATAATTTGGGCTTTGTGTGATCTACTTTTTTACTGACTTTTTGGGTTCACAAAAAGGTTAACTATATCATCTTTACTTATGTTTAGGGCTGCAACCTCATCATAGTTCAACCTGTCATAAAAAATGGCATGCATTTGCTCACATCAATGAAGAGCAACATTTTGTTCATCAATAAGCGTCTAAATATTATCCACTATGGTGTTTAACATGGATAACATGGGATCCAATATAGGTATAGTGTTATATATGATTTGCAAACCCCTCAGTTTGGTAAGATTTTCTTGTATCAAATCTTCAATTTGAGGAGGATTTTGAGGGGGTAAGGAATTGTTTAGTGGCTGGTTTTGAGAGGGTACTAGATCTTTTGGTGGAGAGTTTTGAGGCACATTATTTCATGGCTTAGTGTTATCAATATAATTTAGGTCAGCCATTCCTATTAAATTGCAAAGAATCCAAAAAATACTTTTTATTAATAGTTTTTAATTAAAATAAAAAATCATTGATTTTTATTTAAAAAACCCTAGTTTTAAATATAATTCATTCGAAAACATCAAATAAAACCTAATTTTAAATACAACTAATTGAAAAAATAAAAGTTTACTTACTTGAATCGTATACCTATTTTCATATCAGATACCCAAAATGTGGAGGTAAAACAATGGAAAATTATTACTGTTGTGTTTTTTTTCAATATGCAGTTGTAGGTTTTGGGTATTCGATTGCATATCAGATACTTTATATGATATCGAGTACTCGATAATGGATTGAATACTTGATAAGAGTTGGTCTAACCTTTTCTTCTTTGGTATCAGGATGGGTGGAAAAAAATTAGAGTAGATTTTAAAATACTTTTAGATATTTTAAAACTCCACTTTTTTCACATTGCCACTTTTTTGCACACCATGATCCTGCACATACCCCTCATGCCAAATGGGTTGTTTTTAACCACAACCCGTGAACCATGGGTCAATGAGTTTGACTCAAAAACTATATAGCTAAATATTTTATAGCAATATCACAATCATTTTAAAATTTTTTGAAAAAGATGATGGCAATGTTTTCCTATGTTATAGAATGAATGATGTATTGAGTCAAAACTAGTGCATGTAGATGAAATTTGAAGTCAATCTCACTCCACTGTAGCTAGTAAAACATTGTTAATGGCTTGTATTCTTAGTAGAAGTTTGTAGTCTATGAAAAATATGATTATATGCTTTACCTTTTTTATGATGTAATCAACAATAAATCCCATGTTTCATAAGTAATTTTCCTAGCTAATACTTCAATCAACTACAACTTAGAAATGAAAGGTATACATATTTATCTACTAACTTCAATAAATTGTAGCTTAGAAATGAAATGTATAGAAACAAAGAATTCTCAATTTCAATCTAAGATCGATGTAAGAGTTCATACATTTTTCCAATATCTAATTCATATCCATAACCTTTACAACTAAAATAGACTTTAACTCTTTGCCATGATTGAAATGGCCTAGCTTCCCATACTACTGTATCTCCCTCTTCTTGGGCTACCCTCTTGCCCATCAACTTGTAAGGGGAAACAATAATTTTACTAAGATCCTTCATGGTTATGTTTTTAATGACCTAGATTTCCATACTATTGTATCTCCCTCTTCTTTGGCTTCCCTCTTGCCCATTAGCTTGTAAGGGGAAACTATCATTTTACTAAGATCGTTCATGGTTATTTCTTTAATTCAGGAACTTTATGCTTCTTCATATCTCCCACTCTAGATGATATCAAGGCCAACTTCACTCGATTTCCACAAAACCTCAAGGACCAGAATTACTTGAAAAAATTGAATGTGATAGTGTGTGATGTAAAAATTGCTTCTTGCAGTGGTATTGAGCTGTAAGTAATTACAAATTGTATTCAAGTTGTAATCACAAGAGGATAATAATATTGGACTTTCTGTTTGGTGGATGTAGCCCAAGGATTGGATGAACCATGTTAAATCTTGGTGTCTTATGTTCTCTTCTATGTGATTTATTATTATATGATATTGGTTACATTTGCATGCAATTTTTATTTGTGTCTATGGTCAATCGTAACAAGTGGTATCAAAACCAAGTTATATTTTCAATTATCCTATACAAGAAAGTCTTATGATTGAGTGGAAGTGATGGTAGATGAGGGTAAGCCAAAGGTTGACAAGTTTAATGCATAGAACTTTCAGTTATGAAAATGGAAATGAAAGACTATCTTTATTAGAAGGATTTATGGAAGCCTTTGGAAGGAAAAACCAAGAACAAGGAACTAAAATAGAAGAGGAAAGAAAAAATTTAGATAGAAAGGCACTTGGAAGAATTTGATTATACCTGGTACCATCAGTGACATTTAACATTACAAAAGCGAAGATGACAAAACAATTAATGAAAACCCTAGCAATGTTATATGAAAAGCCCTTTGCTTCTAATAAGGTATTTCTCATAAAATATTTATTTAATATGAAGATGGTAGAATTAATACTATTACCAGTCAGTTATCTTCTATGAATATTAATTTTGATGAAGAAATTAGGGCTCTCTTGATTTTGTGTTCTTTGTTTCAAAGATGGAATGACTTGGTAATGGCTATGAGTAATTTTGTTTCTGCATCTAATACCCTAAAATATGATGATGTGAATGGTGTTATTTTGGGTAAGGAAACTCATAGGAAATCCTCAGGTGGATCTATATCAAGAAGTGCTTTGAATTCACAAAGTAGAGGCAGAACGATTGAGAGAGGAAACAATTTTCAAAACTATGGGAAATCAAGAGGAAAGTCAAAGGGAAAGAGGTCTCAATCTAGAAGGTCAAATGGTTGCTATTACTATGATAAACCAAGGCATAAGAAGAAAGATTGTTGGACTTGAAAGAACAATGAAGGAGATAAAATAGAAGGGAACAAGGAGGAAAATATGGTAAGTAACAGATTTGAGGAGGGTGCTTTTCTTCTTTCTTTATAAATTGTTGATGATTCTTGGGTGTTAGATTTTGGGGCTTCATTTCATGTTACACCCCATAGAGGTTATTTGATTGATTATGTCCAAGGGGATTTTGGGCTTGTTTATTTGGAGGATAATGAACAATATTAGCTTTTTGGAAAGGGAAAAAATAAGATTAAGGTTCAAAATGGGAATCATTGACTACTACATGAGGTAAGACATATTCCAAGGCTGAGTAGGAAATTAATTTCAGCAAGGCAACATGGTGATGAGGGTTGTGTAGTTACTTTTAATGATAAAAATTGGAAGATTTCAAAAAATTCCATTGTAGTAGCAAAAGATGTGAAAGTAGGAACCTTATATCTTTGTACAAGTTATACTCCTGCTTTATTTATTTCAGGAAAAAATGAATATTTAGAAATAGTTGTTGTAGTTGAGTAGGGAGAACAAAAAATTGCTATAAATTTTGATACAACACTATGACACCATAGACTTGGGAACATGAGTGAAAAGGGTATGAAATTAATCCATTCAAGGAAAGTTTTACCAAGTATGAAATGTGTCAATATGGATTTCTATAAAATTTGTGTGTATGGAAAATACAAGAGAGTATTTGTAGACAAAAAAATTTTCCAAGGACTCTATAGGAAAATGGAGTGGCTAAACGAATGAACATGACAATAATGGAGTGTGCAAGGAGAATAAGGTTACATGATGGGTTTCCCTTAAACATGTGGGTGGAGGTTTTCAATAGCACTATACATTTGATTAATAGATTTCCCTCTACTCATTTGGGCTATGGTATTCCAGACAAAACATGGACTAGTAAGAGTGTGAGTTATTCTTTTTTCAACACCTTCAATTGTGAAGCATTTGCACATAAATGTTTTGAAAATAGAACTAAGTTGAAAGATAAGTTAAAGAAATGTATATTTGTTGGATATGACATTTATGAATTTGGTTATTGGCTTTGGGATTTTAAAAAACATAAAATTATAAGAAGTAGGGATGTCATATTCAATGAGAAAGTGTTGTACAAAAATCTATTGTAGCAATATGAGAAGACAAAAAATGATTACATAGTTTTGTATGATACTCCCTAAGATGATGTTTCGGTAGTTCCTCATGATCTACAACAAATACCTTATATAGTAAACAAGTTTAAGTAGATCTCCAAAAAGATTTTCTCCCTCTTTGTACTCTATTTTACTAATTGATGCTGGTGAAGCTTAATGTTATGATGAAGTTGTATAGGTGGATACTAACATTTAGTAGGAGTCTACAATGAAAGATGAAATGGAATCCTTGCTAAAAAATCAGACTTGGGATTTATGTATATTTTCTATAGGTAAAAGGGCTTTACAAAATAAATGGGTTTACAAGTTGAAAGATATATATAGAGGTAAGAAAAGGTTTAAAGCCAAGTTAGTTGTAAAAGGATTTGCATAGAAAAAGGACATTGATTTTGATGAGATATTCTCTCCTATTGTTAAAATGGCTTCTATTTATATTGTTTTAAGTATTGTTGCTATTAAAGATTTGCATTTGGAGTAGCTTGATGTTAAAACAACCTTTCTTCATGCTGATTTGGATAAAAAGATATATATGACACAACTATAGGGATTTGAGGCCAAAGATAAGTAGAACTTAATGTGCACATTACAAAAAAGTTTATATGGCCTGAAGAAAGTACCTCGACAATGGTATCTAAAATTTGATAGTTTTATGCATAAGCAGTAGTAGGTGTCATTTAGATCATTGTGTTTATTTTAAGAGGTTGGATGATGACAACTACATTATTTTATGTTTATATGTTGATGATATGCTTGTAGTTGGGTCTAACATGGATCACATTAATGGGCTCAAAGAATAGTTAGCACATCCATTTCCTATGAAGGATTTGGGGGAAGAAAAATAAATCCCTGGTATGAAAATTTGCATAAATAGGAAGAACAAAAAATGAACATTATCTTAGGTTGATTATATTGAGAAGGGGTTGCAACATTTGTCCATGGAGAATGCTAAAGATGTTAGCACACATTTACTTGATCATTTGAATTTGACTAAGGAAATGTGTCCAAAGACACAAGAAGAGGAAGATAAGATTCCCAAGGTACCTTATGATTCAACTATAGGAAGCTTTATGTATGCTATGGTATGTACAAGGCTAGATATTGCAAATGTAGTAGTAGTCATTATTAGGTATATGAGTCATCCAAGAATTGAGAATTAGAATGTAGTAAAATGGATTCACAAATTTTGAGAAGAACATCCAGTAAGTGTTTACACTTTGGGGCTCTACTAATGATTTATAGGGCTATGTCGACTCAAATTTGGTAGAGGATATTGATATTGTTAGAATATATAGTCCACCAATATAATTGAGAGGTCAAGGGTTGGGGGGGGGGGATCGCTAATTATGTTATACAATTAATATCACAATTATCAACCTTAATAAATCTTAACCATATGAGAAATATAACTAGAATCCACAACAAGATACTCATGCATAGTAATGCTAGATATGCTAACTAGGGAAACCCTTGATTAGAGGGAAAATCCTGGTGGGATGGTACCCATAAGATGATGTACTAATATAAACATTCCTTGTTAGAGCATGGACCCTATTGGGAGTCTATAAATACATTCAGTATATATCAATCTCTATTAGGAGACTTTGAATCCCTATTATGATTTGTACCAGCCCTATTAGGAGTTGTAGAAGATAGATGAACCCGATATCCAAATAAATTTAGGGAAAAGACCAATGAACCCACTATTCAAATGCTCTTTGTATTATTCCTTGTAGAATAATAGAAATTAATTGTACTTCCTTTTTATTTCTCTGTCCTGTCAACTAGACCTTTTCTCCTTCAGATCTTGTAACCAAATCACAAAACTTGCATCCATTAATCCCTTGAATTTCTTACTCACATTCACCAAACACTCTACTCCTTTTCATACTTCCTTGATCACTTTTCTTACTCCAATCATATTCCTGTGTATTACAAATAAGGAAAATATCTTTCCTCTATAACATATCTTCAAAATACAGTGTTAGGAAGTTGGTTAACTTATGCAAGGATCTACATTGGGGTTAGGGAGGGTAGAGATATGGTATAAGTTGTGTATCTTCACTCCAAACTAGGTATGCACATTCAAAAATTGGATTTCAAAAGAATCCCTTTTGCGTGCTTTCATTGTAAAAAAGTAGGCTATGTGGCTAAGTTATGGCCTAAATTTATGGAGCAGAAAGCTAGGAAACATGCACAAAATAGGAATAAGGCCAAGGGTACATCCAAAGATAAAATTAAGCATTCTAGTGAGGGAGAGAAGGTATGGAAACAAAAGGAAATGGTGAATTAGGAAGGAAGGTAACAATAGGAGGACCAGGTGGGTGCCCTGTCTTCAACCACTATTGTGATCCATAGGGTATATTCTAGAGGAAGCTCCATTAAGGAAGTTGAAACATTACAACCTTTGGTAGCTAAGTAGTAGGCTACTAGTGAGGTTAGGACCAAGGAAGTTCCCCTGGTAAGAGATTTTGAGGATCCTGCTATCCCTCTTAATGAGATGGAGGTTACTTGTATGGGGGATCTTTTATCTAGGGAGCAAGGGATTCCTTATATATCTCAGGTCCTAAATTTCTAGCCTCTCGTTGGAGGTGAGGGTACTAATCAACAGTGTGGTCCCTCTCATAGGGAATCAAGCATTAGCCTCAAACTAGGGGTAGCTTCTCCAAGGAAGGTCTTAAGAGTGTTGGATCTAGTTAGAGCTTCTTTGCTATGCCAATTAACTAGAATGAAGGCTAGAATGGAGGTTTCATTTTTGAGCTATCCAGATGAAAGATAGGGGGAATGGATGATAGTTGGAAGGAAAAAGAAGAGGAGAGACCCTTCCCTAGTTTTTGTAGCTACCACCAGTAGTAGAATGAAAGCTGATGTGAGAGAAAAACCTAGAAACTATGGAAGGAATTGTCTCAACTAGAACAGGAAGGAGAAAACTAGAAGGAACTTAGGGGATGGGAGTCAAAAGACCATCCATGAGGCTTGCCTCACTAAGAAGAGATGAAGGTCATATCTTGGAATATATGTGGGCTACATGGAGCCCATAAATAAGTGGTTCTAAAAAATATGATTAGGGATTAGACAATTTTATGCTCATTCAAGAAACCAAAATGAAAAAAAGGAGAATGTGGAGTGAATATCTTTCAATGGCTGTATGGAGAGGTTTTCTATGAACTCTAATGGGGCTTTGAGGGCTCTTCTTTCCCTTTGCAACTCCAACATTTCCAATTCTCAAGTCCTATATGGTGAAGATAATATTATATTCATTCAAGTTCTTAATATAAAAAACAATGAGTACTAGAATCTTTTGAATGTCTACCCTTCTAATTCTAAGAATGGAAAGAGGAACTATTGGGTTAAAATTAGAAATATTTATCTAGATTCTAGGTGAGAAATTGTATCATTATGAGGGAATTTAATACCCCCTAAAAGGATGATGAAAAATGTCATGTCCCCTTTTCAAATAATTAAAAATAATAATCTTTACTAAGGCAGGCAGGCCCAAAAAGGTGAAGTTTTGGAAAAAGGGGACAATCTTTGGAAGATAATGAACTAATAAATGAAAATTATTTTTAAAATATGTTTTATTAACCCCTCTTGGATTTGAGTTAGGGTTATGCCCTCTTTTAAGAGGTTTGGAGGCATTTTGGGCTCATTCAAGAACTTGATTTTTGCTTATTTCCTTGTTATTCTTTAGAGGTTGCCAAACCTATGGAGAAGGAGACTTAAGAATGGGAGTTTTAAAGTTTATAGGAAGGCTAAGGATGGGATTTTGAAGCCATTCCATGTGCATGCTCATGCAGAGTTTGCCTTTGTGCTGAATAGTGCAGATTTGTGATTTTTCGGGTGTGTTTTTTGTAAGAGTTTGGTGTTTCCGGTTGAGTATTTCATAACAGTTTGGGTTGCTGCTGTATTTCAGACTTTTAGATGTTAAAATAGAGCTGAATATATTTATTTGGTCATGATTATACTTCTGTGATAGATTATTAGTGTTTTTGTGGTGTTTCCGGGCTATTCTATGTTGTTTTCGGGAGCCCGATGAGCATTGTTTTTATCCTCCATTTGGGAGCTGCTATGTAAATGTTATACAGATCTGAAAATTTCATTTTGTAGGGTGTTATGCTACTGAAATTTCTATAAAAATTTCCACTTTCAGATTTACTAATAATATGTGAAGCTGTGAAGTTTTTGGCACTATTTCCGGCATACCCGATTTGGGGTTTATTGTGAAATTGGTGGATCTTTGAAAGATTGGTTGTTTGATCTTAAAGATCTAATTAGAGGCTTGAAATATCATTTAAAATCAGAAAAGGGA
This sequence comes from Cupressus sempervirens, assembly GCA_028749045.1. Taxonomy (NCBI): domain Eukaryota; kingdom Viridiplantae; phylum Streptophyta; class Pinopsida; order Cupressales; family Cupressaceae; genus Cupressus; species Cupressus sempervirens. The sequence goes on from CM053787.1 coordinate 725,025,581, forward strand.
TATTTCAGTGGTATTAGAGTTATGATCTTGCCAGCCTGAGGGTTTGTAGAAGTTTGCATGTCAGTTTTGACAACTACCCAAATCTTGCATGTCAAAATTTATAGTTGCATGTTGCTTCTAATCAGCTGCATGTCAAAATTTATGGTTGCATGTTGCTTCTAATCCGTTGCATGTAAAAATCTATGGTTGCATGCTACTTCTAATCATTTGCATGTTAGTTCTTGGTGAATTTGGTGGTTGCATGTTGCTTCTAATCAGTTGCATGTCAAAATCTATGGTTGCATGCTACTTCTAATCATTTGCATGTTAGTTCTTGGTGTTTGAAGAAGTTATAACCTATTGGGGTTACACTCTACTTTATATCTAGAATGGACAAGTATAGTACACAGTCTCAGAGGATAGTTATAGTACACAGTCTCAGAGGACATGATCTTGGACAATTGATATCCAGAGTTAGAATAGTAGAAAGGATGGTTATTTAGACATTCGAGATAAACTTAGGACAGGTATATTACACAGTCTCAAAGGACATGATCTTGGACAATTGATATCTAGAGTTAGAATAGTAGAAAGGATGGTTATTTAGATATTCGAGATAAACTTAGGAAAATAAGCCATGACATGTCTGAATAGTTGGTTGAGCACCACCATCTGATGAATGACATGTTGTCTGACCCAGCTAAGGTGGATAAGTTGATTGGATTTCTATTTGGAAGATTTTCTCATAGGGCAGATGACACAATTACCAAGAACTTGCATGAGGAGTTTGAGAAACTAGCTTATAGCCAGGCAGAGGTCTTAGATTCTACTCTCCTACAGGAGGTGGTGGGAAAGGATATTACATAGATTGATAGTAACGGTCAACTTGATACTCAAATTGAGACAATTGTTTACAGGTCATCAAAGGGTGATGTCACAGGTATTCAAGATGGTATAGTTACAACAGGCAGCAACTATAGTGTAGTGGCTTCAGATGATGATTATGAGGATGTTGTTGTGCAGGATGGTGAGATACCTAGTAGAGATGAGCAGACATTGAGTATTCATGACTTTGCTGAGAAAGAGTACCAGGCACAGTTGGATGCTTCATCACATGAGGTTGAGGCCAGTAGTACTTCACATGATTTGTCCACCCAGCTGAAGGTGAACAAAGATAGTATTGTGACTTCATTATCTCATCATGATAGGTATGTGGAGTTAGTTGGTATTGGTCATATTAGTCAAGTGAGGAGTTTTCTTGAGTTACCAGTTGATTCTAGTTTATGGATATGGACTCGAGATTGTTATATTGGCATTTGGAATATAGTTGATTGGAGATCTTTAACACTTTTTGGTAGCAGTGTTTGTTTGGGTGCTATCATGGATTTGATTAGCAGATTACACGGTGTTGTCTTTTCTTGTGCTAGCAGCTTGTCTGATGTTGGTATTAGTTTTTATACACTGGTGTTAGGCTTTGTTCATATATCCAGTTGACCATTTTTGCTAGAATTTGTTGATGATCTTTCATATTTGGCAGTGTGTACAGATGAGTTTCAGGATCATATTGGCATTGATGACATCCAGGAGGATGCAGTGGGTAGTTTTGAAGACTTAGTTTCCTTGGTGGTTTCTTTTACAGAGGAGTTGGATAGCAGTGCTATAGTTTTTGATACTCTGTATGTTGATATGAGCTTCAAAGTTGATTTGCATGATATGGATGGTAGTACTCTAGAGACCGGTAAACTTGAGGATACTCCTTTAGATAGTGCATCAGAGGAGGTTTGTAGGATATAGTCTAGCCAGTGCTATCATGTGTCTAGTCTGTTGAGAGTTAGTGAGCGAGACATTGGTATTGCTTGCCAACATTTTGACACTGTTTGTCAATTGTTAGTAGCTTATGGATGGGGTTCTCGTACTAGTGATGAGCACGGAGTCAGTTATCTTTCCTTGAGAGAGTTCCACTCTTTATGGGAGGCTTTTCAAATTCTGAGACAGGATAATATGCAGTTGGTAGCTGATAGAGATTATCTTATGGAGTGGGGTAGTACAACATATGATGCATTGTTGGCCAAGGAAGATGAGGTGAGTGAGCTTACTCAACAGCTTGAGGTGACTTCTGAGATTATTGAGAGTACACAGTTGGCTTTCAAGTAGTCATAGTTTCATTTGGCTAAGGTGACCATGGAGCTAGAGCAACTACAATCTTTACTAAATTCTATATAGTCACAAGCTTTGGTGTCTAGTGATCTGAGGATGTCCATGATTGAGATTGTCAAAGATAGTGGAGATGGGGATGCATCCATCCTTGATACTAACATTGGCATATCAGGTTCATCACCACTAGAGTTAGGTTTAGTTGAGTTGGACTCTGCAATAGATTGTTGTGGTATGCCTGACATGGTGGTGACCTCTAGTACTAATGGCACAAAGACTAGAGATGTTGTATCAAAGACCATGTGTGATGTTGGTGAGCCAATAGTTGGCATGGTTCCTACTAGTAATACTACTCCCTTGGCAATGTCTTCAGAGTTAGTAGTTAGTTCCAACTTGGTTAGTGATCAATTGCATTTAGTTACATCTGGATTGTAGTTTGAGCCACTAACTGAGATTGGTGCATTCTATTGACATTACATTGTGAGGTATCCTCATCAATTTGCCTTTGATGACCATGTTGATGAGATGATGATACAGAGATGTACTTTGGTTCCTAGTGCTTATCATGAGCTATGGGATAGTTTGATGCCTCAGGATGAGAGTTGTGATGGGCATGACATGGTGATAGGTTCTGCACTTGATAGCTTGATAATACATGACTTAGAGCAGGAGTTTTGGAGTGATGCTTCAGCGGGTGTTATTATTGATTCTACTCCTTTGGCTATGACATCTCCTGACTTAGCTGATGATCAATGACAGTGGGTTGTATCACTTGTTCATGGTGAGTTGTTGACTGAGGTTGATTTTTTTTATCAACATTATATTGCAGGGTATGTACATTAGTTAGCATTTGATCCTTGTGTTGAGGAGTTTATGGCAAGCAAATTTGGTTTGGGTTCCATTTCTTGTTGTTTATCTTGTGATGGTCTTTTAGCATCAGGGGTGCATGGCAGTTATGGTTATGAGATAGTGGCCGGTGATTTGTAGAGTTGTGTTGACTATAGGAGTTGTACAGTGTGTGGATTCTCCATACTTGGTATAGTTTCATTCGAGAGCATTCACCATTGTTGTAGAGTTGGATTGTACATTCTGTATAGGCCAGTGGGATGCGTTGATGGTATTTACTGTGTTGGTAGTTTGATTTGTCCACTTTACTTGGGTTTTGATGTTCTAAGAGTTTGTGTCTTGTGGGTTTCTGACTGTGGAAGTTGTGACTTTGGAGTTTGGTTGAGTAGTAATTATCAGTTTGATTACAGATTCCTCTTGGTTATATTGCAGAGGATATTGCAGGAGCCTGTGTTAATTGACAATAGTATAGTTCATGACTACATTTGGGATCCAGGTGGATTGATTGGTTTATTGTTCAGCCATTGCTTGAGGACAAGCAATATTTGGAAGGGGAGGACTTGTCATGTCCCCTTTTCAAATAATTAAAAATAATAATCTTTACTAAGGCAAGCAGGCCCAAAAAGGTGAAGTTTCGAAAAAAGGGGACAATATTTGGAAGCTAATGAACTAATAAATGAAAATTATTATTAAAATATGATTTAATAACCCCTCTTGGATGTGAGTTAGGGTTATGCCCTCTTTTAAGAGGTTTGGAGGCATTTTGGGCTCATTCCAGAACTTGATTTTTGCTCATTTCTTTGTTATTCTTCAGAGGCCGCCAAACCTGTGGTGAAGGAGACCCAAGAACGGGAGTTTGAAATTTTCTAGGAAGGCTAAGGATATGAGTTTGAATCCATTCCATGTGCATGCTCATGCAAAGTTTTCCTTTGTGCTAAACAGTGCAGATTTGTGGTTTTTCGAGTGTGTTTTTTGTAAGAGTTTGGTGTTTTCGGTTGAGTATTTCATAATAGTTTGGGTTGCTTCTGTATTTCAGACTTTTAGAAGTTAAAATAGAGCTGCATATATGTATTTGGTCATGATTATACTTCTATGATAGATTATTAGTGTTTTTGTGGTGTTTCCGGGCTATTCTATGTTGTTTTCGGGAGCCCGATGAGCATTGTTTTTATCCTCTATTTGGGAGCTGCTGTGTAAATGTTATACAGATCTGAAAATTTCATTTTGTAGGATTTTATTCTTCTGAAATTTATATAAAAATTTCCACTTTCAGATTTACTAATAACATGTGAAGCTGTGAAGTTTTTGGCACTATTTTTGGCATACCCGATTTGGGGTTTATTGAGAAATTGGTGGATCTTTTAAAGATTGGTTGTTTGATCTTAAAGATCTTATTAGAGGCTTGAAATATCATTTAAAATCAGAAAAGGGACATTTTAAAAAACATGAGGGCCTAGCTTTAGATCTAGAGAGTAGGTAGGATCTCTTTGACTTCAGTAATGGTCTAGCATTAATAGATGTGGAGCTTTAGGTAGGTTTCTTCACATTGTACAATAGAAGAATGGGAAGGGAGTGCATCCAAGTGCAACTAGATAGGGATATCATATCTTTAGATTGGATGAATTCCTAGTATTTCAATTTATCTCTTTTGGCTCAGACTAGTTTGGATCACTCTCTTATTTCTCTCACTTTGGATCCCATTGCTATTAAACATAACTTCCCCTTCAGATTTGAAAGAATGTAGAATTCCCACCTAGATATCTCGCTTCATATTTAAAAGTGGTGGAACATTCACATATAGGGCTCTACCATGTTTAGGGTGAGAAAGAAGCTTAAAAATGTCAAACTCAATATCAAGAAGTGGAATAAGTTAGATTTGGGTAACGTATTCCAATCCAAAGCCAAGATTTTAGAGGACCCAAGTATTATTTAGGGTTCTATTCAAAAGGAGGGTTATAATGAGTAGAGGCTAGAGGATGAAAAAATCATTCTTACTGATCTTCACAATATTATTGGGCAAGAAGAGGCTTTCTAGAGATAGAGATCAAGAGTTACCTGGCTTAGAGGGGAGGACCAAAAAACTAGATTCTTCCATATCTCCATTCTAAAGCAAAAAGTTCATAACAAAATTAGTAGCATCAAGAAGGGGCATGTTCTTTTGGAGGATGAAGAAGATATTGAAGTAGAGGCCATCTCTTTCTTCTCCAATCTTCTAACCAAAGACCTTAATCTTAAGGATGGGACTAGTAGGATATTGTAGCCAATATTCTAGTTTTGATCCAGCCTAATGATAACTCCATGATAGAGGCTATTCCTTCCCCTTTAGAAATTTATCAAGTTGTTTTCTCTCTCCTTGTAGACAAGTCACAAGGCCTAGATGGTTTCCCTACTTTCTTCTTTCACTTATTCTAGGAAGTGGTCCATCAGGATGTTATCAAAGTGGTTCAAGATTTTTTTGTAGCTAACAGTTTTCTCAAGGAGGTGAATGCTATCTTTTTAGTGCTTATTCCTAATATGCTAGGGGAAGACTCTATGGATCATTTCTAACCCATCAACCTCTAAAATTCTTTCTATAAGATCATTTCTAAAGATGTTGCTAATAGGATAATCAAGATCCTCCCTTTGATTATTGGTCCTTAGCAGTCTAGTTTTTTTCTAAGGAGAAAAATCCTAGATTCTATTATGACTATCCATGAAGCCATCCACTCCTTGCAAGAAGGAAAGAGAGATGACTTTCTCCTTAAGCTTGACCTATCCAAGGCTTACGATTAGGTGGACTAGTCTTTTCTCTTTAAGATCCTCAGAGCCTTTGGTTTTGATTCAAAGGTTTGCAAGCTTATCAACTAGCTCATCTCAACTTCCTCTTGCACTATTTTGGTTAATGGATCTCCTTCTACATTCTTCAAACCCTCAAGGGGGTTAAGACAAGGTAACCCTATTTTTCCCATTCTCTTCATCATTTGGATAAGGGCTTGGGAAGGATGATTTCTACCAACATGATATCTAGGGCTTTGAAAGGTATTAGACCTTCTTTAGGCCCCCTAGTGTTCTCTCACCAACAATTTTTGTATGACACTATCTTAGGGGAAAGGCTTGCTTGGGGAAGCTAGGGTGCTAAAAAATATATTGTGCTCTTACACCAAGGGTTTGAGATAGCTTATCAATTGGAATAAGAGTGATGTCTTCATCAATACCTTGGCTATGAGACAGAGGAAGATAGATGATATTATGGGCTATGGAATAGGTAGCCTTCCCTTGACCTATTTGGGTCTCCCTATGGGCCTCAAACCCCATGATTCTTTCTGGACTAGTCTTATTGATAGGTTTAATAAGAAATTGGCTGGCTAGAAGGGTATAGCCCTTAACTAAGCTGGAAAAATTTAGTTGGTTAAATCTACCCTTCAAAATATTCCAACTTATGTGATGAGTCTATTTGGGATTACTTGCAAATATGCTGACTTATTAGAGAAGATCCAAAAGAATTTTTGCTGGTTTTTTTTAGAGCAACACAAGATATTTCCTCTCATTTCTTAAAAAAATGTATGCTTCCCCAAACACTTAGGGGGCTTAGGAATCAGGAGATTGAGACCTTTCAATAAAGCCCTTCAAGCCAAATAGATTTGGAGAATTGTTTCTGGCAAGGGGGATTGACATTATATCATGGAAGATAAATAGTTTGGGAAATTTTGCATTAGACAACTTTTCAATGAAGATACCAATCCTAAGGGATCTTACATCTAGAATGATAAGCTCAAAGCTAGAGAAACAACCAAAAGAAAGGGAAAATGGAGACTGGGAAATGGTTCAGAGATAATGTTCTAGTAGGACAACTAGCTAATCTAGGGGCCTCTCCTCAATCTTCCTACTTTTTATAGATGGGCTAATACTCGCATTTAGAGGTTTGGCAATAAAGTTAGTGACTATAGATTAGGCAAAGCTTGGAGAGACCTTCCCTTAATCTCTAAGGAGCTCAAACCTTTGATGACTATCCTTCACACTATGATTTTGAATGAGGACCAGGACCAGTTAGTGTGGGAGAACACTTCTTTTGGCATTTACTTGGTGGCCTTGGGGTACCAAGCTTAGTTGAAATAGGATTTCAAAAAAATATGGGCAAAGGCTTGGTACCCTAGCCTTATTCCTAAAATCAATTTTCTCTTTTGGATTTTCCTCCATAATAGGGTGCTTACTATTGACAATCTCATCAAAAGGGGTCCTTACATTCCTAATAGATGCATCATTTACAAAAATTAGGATGATACTGTGGATCACTTGTTTATTCAGTTCTCTTTCACAAATAGAGGCGTGGTTCTTTTTTAGCCAGGTATTTGGGTTGGAATGGTGTATCCCTACTGTGATTACTAAATTCCTTAGGTAATGGGATCACTCATGGAAGGGCTCTAGCCTTCAATCCATCAACAAATGGGCTCAACCTCACTTTGGTTGGGAAATATGGAAAGAACACAATAATCAAATTTTCAAGGAAGCTAGCCTCCTTGCCAATATCCTATCGAGTAAAATTCTTAATGCCCTTTTGGAGAACTACATTTTTTGCAAAGGTTTTAACCTGTTTGTAGGAGATACTAGGTGTAGTAATGTCACATAGAAAATAAGAGAGGAATTTTAATGGACATTTCCCCCTATGGATTGGCACAAAGAAAATTTTGATGGGGTAGCAAAAGGAAACCTTAGGCAAGCTCGAAATGGTGGAGTGATTTGTAATTGCTAATGTTATGGCATAGTGATGGTTACCTTCCTTCTGAGGCACCAAACCAACTAGTTTATTGAGGCATGTGCTACCCTTCAAACTACTATGTTGGCAAAGAATATTGGTGTTAAATGCCTTTGGCTTGAGGGTGAATCAAAAAACATCATAAAATGCTTAAAAGGTGAGCATCCTCCATCCTAGTCAATCAAGAATCTGGTGGAAGCAACCATACAAATACTACTCACTTTCAATAGGGTCCACATGTCACATGAATACAGAGAGGCCAAATCGGTTACTAACTAGATGGCTAATGAGGTAGTCGAAAAGGAAATGTCATATAGGTGGATTAATGATGATGGGATTCTACTAGCAACAGAAACCATGATAGAGATTGAGAGAATCTAGGGGAGGACCAAAAATATTAAGAGTAATAATGAAAGGTAATGGTATCATAATCAAGTTAATTTTATTGAGAGCTAAGCACAGCCCAAACATGAGTTATCTTAATTGGGAGACTTTTTGGAATGCTTTATGGGTGATTGATAAGTTTAATTTCTATTAAATTCTTGAGAACAAGGGTAGGCTTTGTTTGAGTGAGTGTTATATGAAAATTGTTCTTCATTGTCAGAGGTTGTAGAAAATTTATTCTCTAAGCAACAAGATGGTGGGTGAAAGGCATAATAGAGAGTTGGAGGATGAGGCAATGGAATGGAAAAGGTGGTTGAAGGTATGGGAGAAACTAAGGAATGGTGGGATTTCCAAATTGCATGGCTGGAACCCTAAGGTGATTGATCTTATGGTCACATCTTAGAAAGATGGAAAAGTTAAGATTGATGGGGTTAATTTTCAAGTAAATGAAGGCATCATGGCGGAGGTCACTGGTTCCCCTACCAAGGGAATCAAATTCTTTAGAGACAAGAAAGTTTTTCTTAATGCATTGAAATATTTTGCTAAAGATGCCAAGGAGATGAAAGAAATGGTCAAGATGGGAGCATACTATGAACCATATTCAATAAAAAACTCTGGAGGTTCATACTAAGGGCAATTATTTCTTACATTATGATGGATATAAGGTATGACAAAATGCATACCCATCACTTTGTCATCCTTATCTAGTTTAGGTATGGCATGGAAATATGCATACCCTACTACCTCTTCTCCTTAGTTAATAATAATAAAATGGGTTACAAGAAGAAGTTGTATGCTAACCTAGCTTTCCATGAGGGATTATTGTTACTAATCTATGAGCACTTTAAGGCTCAAACCCATGGCATATCTATTGGCCACAAAGTAGAGTCCTCAAATGACACATAAAGATCTTATCTCCCTTCTAATATCAAGGATAGTGTAGGGCTCCATTGGGATGAGGAGGAGGAGGTGGTCAAGATAATTAAGGATTGTAGGAGTTGATGAAATCCAACTCCACAGCTCGCCAAGATCACTTGCATGCAAATAACCTGTCAAAGGGAAACCAAGAAGGAAGAGGTGGAGCTTGGGAAAAAACCTAAATGGACATGAGAGAGAACATATTGCAAAACAATGAAATTGTATTTACAATAAGAATTCTATGAGAAAATACAATGAGAGAGCCCAAATATAAAGTATTCATGGAAACTTGTAGAACAAGCTAGAAGGTGCTAGAAGATAAGGTTGACAACTAAGCACCCTTCCACAAAAGATGGAACATGCTAGAAGGAAACAAACTCCCGTGTTGTCAACAACTCATCACTACATGCATTAAATACTAAATATTAAATAAATGCATTAACATAAGTAAGCTCAAGTAAATAGAATAAATAAATAATTAATTATTTACTGTAACACCCCCACCTTAAGTGCAACTTAGGGGAATGCTTTAAGCTCACAAAACTAAGATGAAATGCAGAATGGGTCCCGACAACAAGGCCATGTTAGGTACCCATGTACAATGCAAAAACATGCAACCTCTAAAAATGGGGAAAGAGAGAAAACCACGTGGGAAAAACTCTCCCCCAAAAAGTGGTAAGAACCTAGTGAAGAACTGAAGAAGCCTCCAACTAGAGGAATATCCCCTAAAATAGGAACAAAGAAGATCGTGAAGAGCATCATTAAAGTATGAAGAAGCCGCAAAGTCTGCCATCAGAAAGAAATTGCTGATTTGAAGAGCCTCCATGGAAGAAGAAGGCACAAACTGAGTGTATTTATATGGTAGATGATCCATCTCACTGAAATGCATAGGTAGCCAGCCACTGCAATCACCTCGTATATAGGATCAACCACTAAACACATAGCTCACACTATCAAACCATGAAACCAAGGATGCATTAGAAAAACAACATAACCCCCCCTTAATGTAGATGGGGTGAGGTGACAAGAAACTAAGAAGGTGGGCCAAAATCCCCTGCAAACAAATCCAAGAATAATGAGAGAGGAAGAGGTACAAACACCTATAAAGACACGGTCACATAAACACTACATGGGAAAAAAAAAGGAAGAAGGCCTAAAATAGAAAACAACTATCCCTCCATGGTGCTTTATAAAAAAAGTGTAAGTAGAACTATCTCAAAAACAATATTCATGAACCCGAAATGCAAAAAGTGACACTTTATCTCAGTGCATATACAAAAGAGCTTACAAATGATGTGTACAATTATCAAAATAGAAAAAAAGCTGACACAAAAGATACGAAAGCCAAAAAAATGAAGCCATGCCAAGAAAATGATCCTTGGACTTGAAACACCCAAAATATCCACCATAGAGAAAAAATGCCAAAAACATGATAGAAAGAGCATGGGCTAGAATCTAAGGAAAAAGACCACATTTCTAAAAAGTTGACAAAACTAGCTTCCCAAAAATATAAAGTTTTCAAAAAAATGACATGGGATGCAAAAGATATGCATGCTAGAGTCAAAAATTAAACTTCAAACTTTAATTAACTAAACTATATCAAAACTTGAAAATACCTACACCAATGTCTCCATCTCAGAACTAAATTTTTGGCACTTCTTTGGATTGGAAAAATACCTTCGTATGCTCAAGTTGTGGCCAAAAAACCAAAGGTAGGTCCAAAATGACCCTGAAAGAGAGGTTTAAGGTCTGTTGATGCAAGCATGATGTTAGCAAAATGCTAGGTTAAAATTGATGGCTTGTGGCCCATTGCAACAAAAAAAGTGGCCATGTGGCATGCCAAATGGAAATGGTGACATCAACAAGTTTAACATGGCAAGGTCCACGTGGAAAGGTGCCACGTGGCACCCCTGCCATGTGTCACCATGAAAATGTGCTAAGTGGTAGTCATGTTGATTGGGTGTAGACTGGACCAAGAACTGCCAACAGTGCAAAAAATTCATGTGTCAAGCACGCAGGTGTTGACTGTGCTCCATTTATGTGCTGACAGAGACGGTGTTGTAAAGGGTGGCACAGAAGTGGAAGAACTAGTGGAGTAGAGGAATGACCTGGTGGTGCCACCAGAAAGGTTGTGCACTGGCAGAGGTAGACACTCAGCATGACTGAGGTGGAGCCTGGGGTGGTGCTACCCATTGTGGCCACTGTGGGCTGCACACAGGTGGTGAGGCGGTAGCACCCGCTTGTTATAATTTTTCAAAACTTTTTTTTATCGACCCTATATCTGTACTATCCATATGGAAAAGCCCTCAAAGTAAAAAGTTTTTCCTCTCGAAGCCCTATCTCCAAAATTGACAAATTTTATATGGATCCTATTTGAAAAATGCCTTCTGAATCCAAAGGAAGCATCTGTTTAGGCCCAATGTGTTCTAAAAATTTTCTCTACCCCTAATTTGAAGAAAAAATGGACAAAAAAACTAGGGTTTGTGACTTCAAATCATGGCTTCAAAAAATCCTTCAATGAAGCATCAACAGGGAGGCTCTGATACCATGTAGGAGTCGATGAAATCCAACTCCATAGCTCACCAAGATCATCTACATGCAAATAACCTATCGAAGGGAAATCAAGAAGGAAGAGGTGGAGCTTAGGAAAAACCCTAAACGAACATGAGAGAGAACATATTACAAAACAATGAAATTTATTTATAATAAGAATTCCATGAGAAAATACAATGAGAGAGCCCAAATATAAAGGCCTCATGGAAGCCTATAGAACAAGCTCGAAGGTGGTAGAAGATAAGGTTGCCAACTAAGCACCCTTCTACAAAAAGGTGGAACATTCTAGAAGGAAACAAACTCCAATGTTGTAAACAACTCATCACTACATGCATTAAATACTAAATATTAAATAAATGCATTAACTTAATTAAGCTTAAGTAAATAGAATAAACAAATAATTAATTATTTACTCTAACAAGGATTTGAGAAAATCACAAGAAGAAAAAGACTGGGAAAGGCTTGACCAGTAAAAGTTTCAAGTCTGACGTTAATTCAATAGATGATTATAATGAAGAGGTGACATGATGGATATGGATGAGGAGACTATTGTAAAAGAGGAGGGTACTAGCAAGTTCAAGCTCATAGGAAGATGGAAATCTCAACAAAGAGGAGAGGGGAAATTAAAAGTGAAGCTAATCTAGATCTTGGCAAGGGTTAGGAGACAACTCCCATTTCCCAAGAGGTTAGGAATGAGGATTATGGCAAGGAGAAAACCACTACATCTTTTAGCTCCAAGGGTAGGAAAAAGGTCTAGAGGAACTTCAAGTGTCAGACTACGAAGATGGGCATTGTTAGAGAGACTATACAACCTAAGGTCTTAGAGGGAAAAGATGGTGAAATCCATTTGGAGGAATTTATTGATCCAATAATGGTGATTCTCAATGATGATGCTAGGGAAGTGGAGATGAACCTCCTCAACAATGCCCAAAATAGCATGTTGGATAACTTCTAGTCAATCAAGTATATTTTCCATGAAATTAAAGAGCTAAAGAATGGGGTTACATGGCTAGAAAGGAAGGAAGGAAATGATAGGTTTGACATAATTAGCATTCTAGAAACTAGGGTCACTGAGATGGATAAGAGATTGGATAGGATGGAGTGCACTCTTCACAATTCAGCTAACTAGAGACTTAATGTTATCAAAGGATTAAATGATAATATTGAAAAATGCAAGAGATGATGAAGGTTGGTATAGATAAGAAATTTGACATGGTCAATGAGGAAAGAAAGGCTCATAAAGTGGATGCCAACCCCCTGGATGACAACCTGAGCTATAAAGAAAGATTGAAAAAGAGGAAGAGGGACAAGGAGGACACCCCAAAAGATAATTAGCTGATGACTAAAGCAACATAGACTATGGAGAAGCTAGAGTTCAAGACAGTTGAGCTGGTCAAAAATGTGGTGCCTTGATTTGTTCTCCTAGCTTTACTATTTTTTCCCCTGGTTTTTGTAGTTTAACTGGGTTTTCCTACTCCTTTAGAGTCTATTTTGCCTTAGGTCTAGTTTACAACCTTCCTTGGCCTACTATTTACTGTTGTTCTACTTTATGTTCTAAACTTTAACTTGGTATTATTTTGTTTACTGCGAGGTTTTAGGAACCCATTAAAACTTGTTTTACTTAATCAAAAACATATCTTCAAAATAATTTCTTGAGTTAGTCTTGAGGCTTTCCCAATTAATTATAATAAGATAATTAATTAATTTGTAATTACAATAGCACTATCATCTCACAGTCTATATAAAACTTTACACATATCACACTAGAGCTTGTGCACTTGTTGACATCACCATTAGAGTGTATTCTATCACTGACTGACCATGCATTACTTGATTATATCTATGTTAGAAGATATAATTCAATCATTAGAAACCACTTCTTAGGTACTCTATTTCTATAGTGCTCACTATAAATTAGACATATCTTCCATATATCATCAACTTACTGTATGTGTACTAAACTTCATCATCAAGACATAGTGTAGAACATGTCCTTAGTTGTGCATCATGAGATAATCAAAACCTTACCCCTATAACCAAGATCTCTCTTTGCTATTCTTCCAATATTTATAGACTTACTTCTATGTTGACATCAATGAAAAACATAGTCATGACTGTAACATGTCAATACTCTCCAATGCTTAGGATACTCTCCCAATATCCCCCTTTGGCATTGATGGAAACACAGATGAAAAAAATCTAAGTTCCAAGAACACCAATTACTATGGTGTTGTTGTTGCACTAATATTTTGAAATCCTCTTCATCAATCAAATTTGAAATCCTCTGGAATACTCCTATGTTCTGTATCTTCATGTTGTATATCTTCCCCATAGAGATATTCTTCCTTTTCTTACATGAATCTTTCTAAATCTCCCTAATAAGATATATCTCCCCCATTCATGTACATATCTCCTCTTTTCATACTTAAGAGATGTCTTTCATGCATATTCTCCCCCATTGACATCAATGACAAAGGTCTCATTATGTCAATTTACTGTTCCAAGTCTTCAACCAGCTCAAGTGTCCAAAGATACTATTCAAGACCAAATACCAAGAGTCCTTGCTAACTCTATCCATCATAGATACTCCCCCATATAGGAAGCATAAACTTTCAGTCTAGTCTAACAATAGTGCTCTATACCATTAGACTGATGCATTTACTACATCATCTACTCTAAAGTAGGTAGGGACATAACCCCAAGCATACCTCTCAAGTACAAATGTATATTTAGGTAAGGGCTTCATAAAGATATCTACAATTTGATCTTTGGCACATACATAGTCCAATCTGATATATTTTTCTACTACTTTCTCTCTCAAAATATGATACTTAATAGATATATGCTTAGTCTTAAAATGCAATACATGATTCTTAGGCATACTGTACTTGTGTTATCATAGTAAATGATAACAAGTTATGCAAAATCAATCCCAATATCTTTCAACATTTTCTTCTTCCAAATAACTTGATTACAATTATTTGTTGCTGCAACATACTTTACTTCAGCTATACTATGAGAAATACAATCTTGTTTCTTTCTTAGCCAAGAAACCAATCTTTCTCCAAGAAAGAATGCTCCACCATTGGTGCTCTTTCTATCATTCATACTACCTTCCCTATCTACATCAATATAAGCACATAGAGTAAAATCACTTGATCTATCATACCATGTCCCATAGTTAGATGTTCCTTTCAAATCTAGCTACAATCCCCACTACATTTTCTATATCTAGTCTGATGTGAGTTAGATATTGCAAACCTCCAATCATGGATCTTCACTTCTTTTTTTCAACTATAGGTTCTCATCTTTGTTAGGCAACTTGTGACAAGTTATCATTGGTGTACCAACAAGATTAAAACTTTCCAAGACAGATATGTTCAAAAATTCTCACAAGTACTCAGCTTGTGAGATAAAAATACCATCATTGTTTTGCACAATCTTTAAACCTAAGAAGAACTTCATGTCTCCTATCATACTCATTTCAAATTCATTCTTCACTTCTTCAACAAACTTATCACTTGATTCATCATTACCTCCAAATATGATTTCATCAATAAATATTACTATTATCAGCAAATCATTCTTAATATATTTCAAATATAAGTTACTATCTATCATACCTTTAGTGAATCAGAGTTTTTCCAAATGCTTATCCAACCTTGCATACCAAGTTCTAGGTGCTTGCTTCAGACCATATAGATCTTTCTTTAGTTTGCATGCCATATCATTTTATTTAGTCAAAGGGAATCCTTCAAGCTACTCAATCTAAACCTCTTCTTCAAGTTCTTCATTCAGGAAGGTTAATTTGACATCCACTTGATATACTTTGAACTTCTTTCTTGTTGCATAAGTGAAGAACATTCTTACTACTTCCATTTTGGCTATAGGGGCTTATGTCTTTTCATAATTTATTCCTTCTTGCTGTGAGTACCCTTTGTACACAAGTCTATCTTTGTTCCTCAAAAATTCGACTTGTTTATTTATCTTTTTCCTAAATACCCATTTTGTTCCAATAGAATTCTTGTATTTAGGCCTTGGAATTAGCTCCCAAGTGTCATTCTTCATGATTTGATCTAGTTCTTCCATCATTTCTGGAATCTAATGATCATCCTTACATAATTCATCTACACTCTTTGGTTCCACTTGAGAAATTAGACATAATTCATCATTAATTCTATTTCTTGTCATCACACCTTTGTCTTTGCTCCCAATTATCTATTTTGGAGAGTGATACTTTGTCATGTTTTTGTTAGAGGTAGGAGTTAATATCTAACCTGTTATCTCATCTCTTAGATCAGATCTTTGTTCTCCTCTTTGATCAACTTCATTCTGTAGATTATTATTAGTCTTAAAGAAAATTTCAACATTCTTTCCAATAATTCCAATATTATCTTCTTCTTCATCAGAATTGTAATCTAACATCTTTTCCTTAGTTCCAAAATTTTCATCTATCTTTACATTTGTACATTCAACTATTGTCTTGGTTGTAAGATCAAAACATATGTATGCCTTTCTTTTCAGTGAATAACTAGGAAACATACCTTCATCACTTCTTGGATCAAACTTACCAATATCATCATCTCTCTTAATGTAACAATTTCTTCCAAATATTTTGAAATACTTTACTGATGGTGAATGACCAAACCATAATTCATAAGGTATTTTGTTCATACCTTTTCTGATCTATGCTCTATTAATAGTATATAATGCTTTATTGACAACTTCTCTCCAAAATGTCTTAGAAACATCATTCTCAAACAACATTTCTCTTACTACCTCTACTACTCATATGTTCCTTCTTTTTGTAATCCCATTCTTCTCAGGAGTTCTAGGTACCACCTCTTGATTCCATTCGCTTCACAAAACATGTTAAACTCCCTAGAGGTGAACTCTCCTCCTCTATGCGATCTCAATCACTCTATCTTAACACTAGATTTATTCTTAACACTATTCTTAAATATCTTAAACTTCTTAAATTCTTGAAACTTCTCTTTAGGAAATGCTACCCACATCATTCTAGTGAAATCATCAACAAGAATCATGAAATACCTTTCACCATAGAATCCTTGTATTCTTGAGGCACCACTTAGATCTGTGTGAACAATCTCTTGCTTCTCTGTGGTTGTGAACTTCTTGCTAGGAAATGATACTTTCTTCTGCTTAGCAAAAATACATTCTTTGCAAACAACATTAGTAAGCTTTGTTATCTTAGACAAGTCTCAAATGAAAATGTGTTACTAACTTTCATAGTATTTTCAAAGTTTATATGATAGAATCTTCTATGCCATAAACAATTGTCATCCACTTTAGCAACCAAACGTGTCATTTTAGTAGGATTCAACTGGAATACATTACCTCTAGATATTATGCCTATTCCAATCAACTTACCATCTCTATCTTTGATAATGCATGTCTTCTTAGTGAATTATAACTAATAACCTTTGTCTACGAACTATCCAACATCAAAAAGTTATGTTTTAAACCATCAACAAAATAAATATCATCAGCGTTAGTCTTTCCATCAAGAGTAATGGACCCAATCCCTATTATGTGACAAGCTATGTTGTTAGCAACTCTAACAATACCTCCAACATGATTCCTAAATTTGACAAACTTATTCATGTCAGCAGTCATGTGACATGAACATTCATTATCAATTGTCCAATTAGATTTTTTTTCAACTTTGAAAACTAGAGCTCTTTCTTCTCTAATTTCTTTGTCAAGATCATCTTCTTTAATATCTACAAATCCTAACTCATCTTCACTTTCACTTTAAATTTTTTCATTAGATTCCTCATCTTCATTAGCATAAATTTTTTTTCTAGGTCTTCTAACTTTAATGTTTCCTTTATAGTTGTTCTCTCTTTTAGGACATTTATATTTCATTACAAGTCCAACATTTAAATATATTCTTACCATCTTGTTCTCTTCTCACAAGAAGGGTTACTCTAATCTTTCTATCTTCATCAGATTTGGTTCTACTACTACTAGCAAAATCCCATTGTGTTCTTGAACTTCTAGACAAATTTTTCCAAATATTTAAGCCACTAAAAGTTGTCTCCACTCTTGTTTGATTTCCAAATTGTCTCAAACCCTACTTTTGTTGCTTCCAATCTTCCAAGCAATGTCTCTCTAGTAAATTTCTCAGTACAGGGTATGATTAACTCAATCATATGTCCCACATGTTTGAATGGTGGTGTCAAAGATTTCTAGATCTTCCAAACAATTTCATCTTCTTCCTTAGATCTACCATAAGATTTGATTCCTGCAATAATATCTGATATCCTACCAATATAGCTTCTCACTGATTCATCTTCCATCATTTTAGCATCTTGAAAAGAACATATCCATCTACAATCTTATCCTCTTTGCATGTGTATCACCTTCAAAAATAGATTATAATAAATCTTATGAAATGTTTCAAGTGACTTTACTTGACTATATTCATTCTCTAGAAGAGCTAATAGTAAAGCTTTTTTGGCTCTCATTTTACACATGAATAGTTCTCTCTCTACTTCACTACATTCTTCAATCTTTTCTTCAACAATTTTTTTTATCTTTCTTTATCAAAAGCCAATAGCCTTTACCCATACATAGTAGATCAGTTTTCATCTTCTCCTTCCAATTGTCATAGTTGACCCCATCAAAGCTAGGACTATCCTTTCTATAAAAAATTACCATTGATCTCCCAAAGATGTTAAGCTAATCCTTCAAAGATTGCTTCTTTGATATCAATTGCTAGAATATATATTCCACCAATATAACTAAGAGGGGGCAGGGGTGTGAATCAATTAGCCTTGAGGCTTTCTCAATTAATTATAATAAGATCATTAATTATTTTGTAATTACAATAGCACTGTCAACTCACAATCTATGCAAAACTTCACACATACAACACTAGGGCTTGTGCATTTACTTATGTCACCATCAGACTATCTTCTATCACTGATTGACCACACATCACTTGATTATATATGTGCTAGAAGATATAATGCAATCATGAGAAACCACTTCTTAGGTACTCTGTTTCTATACCGCTCTCTATAAATCAAACTCATCTTTCGTATATCACTGACTTACTTTATGAGCACTAAAATTTATCATTAGGAAATAGTGTAGAACATGTCCTTAGCTGTGTATCACCAAAAAATAAAAAATTTCTCCTTACAAAAAAGATCTCTATTTGCTATTATGTCAGTCTTCATATACTTACTACTATGTTGACATCAATGGCAAACATAGCCATGAATGTAACATGTCAATACTTTCCAATGCTTAGGATAATCCCACAATGTCATCTCATCAACATTCATGCTAATAGATAGTAGGAAAAGTACTACAAGTTATCTATATACTGTTGGTGGGGCAACAATGAGCTAGGTTTCTTGATTGTAAAAGGTTAATTCTTTATCTACTACAGATAACTGAGTAATGAAGTAGTTGAGAAGAAATCTAAACAAGAGGACGAGGATGTCAAATTATGGTAATTTTATAAAGCCAATGTAACACTTTAAATTTTATTATAGTGTTCATCGACTGGAGTAGGAAGAATGTAGAAAAAATAAAATGAATAAATGAATGAGGATAATACACTAACTTCTAAGTAACACAATCAACTGTCAGGATGAAATAGGAAAATAAAATACCTATCAACTATTTCTAGTCTTCTTCGTGTCTAGAAAACAAGTCCTCAAGACTATCAACTCAACAAAGAATACAATACCTATTTGAGCATTGATCTTCTATGATCATATTATATAAGTTGGAAAGAAGAATACTCATCTGGTAGCAATATCACATGAGATACAATAGATTTGTGGAACAAACAACAAGTGATGACTAACTATAAACAATCAACTATGTGTTGGAAATACAAGAGGAGCAACTGAGAGGGGAGGGGTGAATTAGTGAACAATAAGATAATTCCAAATCCCTTAGATATCAATACAAACTTCTTATTAACTCAAATCCTTGCACAACTCAGTTAGAACTAGATATTCATTGTAACTTAGTTAACAAAGAAATCTTGAGATTTAATGTGTATTAACCATTAGTAACTTTGTTCCAAAAAGATAAAGAAGTAATAAAATAACATGAACACATGAGACACCAAGATTTAATGTGAAAATCAAATCTAGGAAAACCACTAATGCATCTGGTTATAACTTTTTACTCTTCTGATCTGAGCCCTGTTATGAACCAACCCTGTTGCCCTGTTGATTGTTACAAAAAACACTATTAGGTGTGACCCTATTAAAGGATTTGAATAACCTTATTAGGAATTTCCTTTTTAGAGGTCTTAAGACACTTAAATCTAGAAATTCTGCCTTGTGAGAGGATTTACAAAATGATTGTTAAGTCAACTCTATTAAGAGGTTTCTTCATTGCTACAATTGTTAGAGATTAACAATGATTAACCTGATTAATGAAGCAACTAGTTTGCAAATTTAGGTTGTTGTTCTAGTTTATCCTTTGGTTCCCCCTGATTAGAATATTCTCTGCAACACTTTGGATGTTCTACTCTTAATTAGATATCCTTCTTTATTCACATCTTATCATCTTCCACTTCTTCATCTTTTCAATTCACAAATTGACCTTTCATATATATGAAACCCAATGTCAAGTTGGCTTGAATAACCTTACAAATAAACATTTAACATCCACTATGTCAGCTTACATAAAAAAAAATTGATTTGTTATAGGTTAGTTGATACTCAAACATAGTCATTTGGTTACTATTGAGTTCCTTGGTAATTGACTTGACTTGGCTTACACAAAACCTCTTGGAAACTGACTTGACTTAGTTAATACTTGAATCCTTCAATGACCATCCTAGCTCAGTTATAACTTGATGACTAAACTTGGCTTCTTTTGAATGTTTGCTCTGCTGATACTAGAGGTTCTTGGTTACTACTAGTAGTGCTTGGTTAGAGTGTAAGATTTGTGTAGCATCAATGCCAATATACAAATGAATAATTGTTTTCAACACTATATAGGTGGCAATAGATATATAAGGAGGTTGAAGTCATTCATTCAAGGACATAGAATTATACTTCTTACATTTTATGTGGATTTATTCAATGGAGCACTTGCTTTACAGAAAAATTTAGTTGCATCATCTAAAAATATATATTAGAAACAACACCCTAATCATTGCAAGAACACATATTCAAATTATAAATATAACCATGTTTCTATATACAATAATACAATAATGACAAGTTGAAGAATTAAGTATAATCATTGATTGAAGTGAGTCTTCTATGATTGAATTACAAATTTAATCTTGAAATAAACAATATTATTTAGGGGACATTACACAATCACATGCATAATCTTGGATAATCATATTAACAATATAAGTAGGTTGTGCCAATCACTTGAAAAAGTAATATTTACAATAAAATTTGGCAAATGTAAGGAAATTTTATTGATCTTTGATTTTCATCCATAGATGGCATTAAATAAATGGTATTGATCTGAAAATCATTTGAATGCACCTTGAAAGATTGTACTAGGTAAGTGGATTAGATAATAAGACTACATCTACTACAACCCAAGTGTATTCCCTCCTTGCATCCTTATGTAGAAATACTAGTTTAAATTCGCAATTTCAATTTGAATTTTGTAAGTTGGACATTAAATTATATTTTCAATGTACATTGTGAAGCTATATTAATCAAAGTTAAGTAAAAATATATCAATAAATCTTACTTGTTTCCTTTTCAATATTCTTGATATGTTTGATCAATTGTGGAAGGTGGTCTTGATTTAATCTAATAGTAACTACAACAATTACCATAATACCAATAAAGGGAACCATATTAGAATTAAAGAAAACATATATGGTATTTCTCAATGTCATAATTTTCATATACAAAGGATTTAATCTCAATGTCAAACTATGAACTTGATCTCTCCAAGAGGAACTATGCATATTTGATGCATTCAAAAAGAGAATACTTACACAAAATGAAGCCAAATCATTCCAAAAAATTCAAGTATTGGCTCTTTCACTTTGTTATTTTATAGTTGTCTAACAATGACACATTCAAAATGCACTTATGAGCAAAGACCTAGAACAAATGAAATTGATTAATTAATGAAGGTATGTCAATTTGAGCTTCTCTTGGTTTTGAGAATACTTTAATATTCTCTACTTAACAAGGCCAACCATGTGAGGGTGGAAGCTCATCTGGCCTCAGCCCACCTCCCCCTAATATCAATCTAAATTCTCCATTAAGATCTAATTACATACTTCATTCATCCATTTAAGAACTAGACCATTCAATCAATACAATCACATAACATTCATTAATATACAACACTAATCAATAATTTATTAACACATAAAAATATTTATTAACTTGACATAAAATTCAATATTAATATGCATCATTCATAAATAATTACTTAAAAAAAAATTATTTCATTATTCAACAAAGTATATCAAACAAGGTTTAACAAAGAGCATTTTTTAAAAATCCTTTTTTTTTTTGTTTTTTTTTTTTGTCAATTTCTTAAGGAAAAGGCTGATAGAAGCATCAATATCTTCCTCATTCTCCTCCTCTTGTGGTTGTAATGTTAAATTATGATGCTTCCTCCTGTTTAGAGGAGTACGAGGCTACTGCACTAAAGGGAGTTCTACTGCAATAACAAGTAAATGGGTTAAATCCACATACTTTTTTTTACTATTGCAAGTATTTCATTAACCATTAGAACATAACATGCATTTTTATTTACCTAAGAATGCCACATCATGTATAATAACATTTTGATTGGTTGACATCTCAACACATTGAACACTTCGAACATCCTCTATTCATTCACCATGATGTTCAACATGCTCTAAAATATTTTTAAAAAGGTTAGATCGATTTCAATTTAAGATATTAAATTCTATTAATAATTACATGATTTATTCCAATAGAAAAATAATACCTACACCACTATGATGCACATCATGGCCTTCATCACACATAGGTTCTGTAATAAGATTTGAGGGCTATAGTGAAATGTCATGCACATTGTTATCATTGTTTGGTATATAAAATAGAAATAGTCAATTGATGTTCAAAAGTAACACCAAACATGAAATTTTTCAACTATTCAATTTTCGATTTACTTTTCATTTGACCAATTTACCTATGTCTCATCTGGTGCACTAGATTCTTTTGTATGACTTTCAGATTCTTGGCATGGCGTGCAACCACTACTTTATATTCTTTCTTCAAGGTAAACTTTTTTGTCTTCATCTATGGGCTCTACATTGAATTTTTTGCCCTATATTTGTTGCTTAATATCATCAATTTTCCATGTATAATTTGACAAAACAAAAATGTTTGCAACCTTATATAATAAAACTTGATATGAAATTCCATTACTGCTACTTACAAGTCGAGAGTGAAGTTTCATATAGCCATTAGAATGAAATTTGTGTTAGCCCACTAGTACATTTGGGTCCCATTTTTGACCTAAATTTTTGACGACAAGCCAATTTGGCTTGTAAAATTCACTTTGTGTAAAATATGATCTCAAAAATGTCAATATTTTGATGATACTAGAAATGTTTGTCAAAAGTTTGATGTGACTTAAGATTATTGTCAAAATTTTGATGACACTTAAGTACTTCCATAGAAATTTCTACATTGTTGGGAAAAAAAGAAAAAAGAAAGAAAGTGATACTTCATATTATTTTGACATGAAAAATTATGAGTGTGCAGAAGGGTTGAAGGGGAGCCACTTCTAATCAAAATTATTGAAGGTAAGTTTTGTTTGATTGTGTTAATAAATTATTCTTGATAGAACTAATGCATAGAATAAGCATTTTGTGTTTGAATGAATAACCCTATTCGTTGACATTACAACTGATCAT
Organism: Cupressus sempervirens; assembly: GCA_028749045.1. NCBI lineage: Eukaryota > Viridiplantae > Streptophyta > Pinopsida > Cupressales > Cupressaceae > Cupressus > Cupressus sempervirens. Next base: position 725,049,025 of record CM053787.1, read on the forward strand.
GGTCTCAAATTTTCCTTGCTACCATTTGTGTTGTATCCATCCATCCTAATCACTTTCTCTCTTAGCTACATATGGTAGATGGAGATCACCATATTCTCCCCCATACCTCCTACTATGCAAATCTCAGATAATTAACTATGGTATAGAATAAACCATAAAAAGATAGAAAATGACATATTCAAAACTACAAGGCACTTGATTCTTCATCATCTCCATCATAGAGAATATAGTCCACTGAGGATGTCACATAAGGAGTGTTGCAAAAAGGCTAAATCATAGACGAGGAATTGTCAACCCCCTTATATCCCCATTGATTCAACCATTCCCCATAAAATTGAAGGGATGTGGGTAGTTCTTGCACCAAACTCTCTCCCCTACTTTGTATATAGCCAAAAAAAATTCCATTGGGAAGTTCCCTAACCCTCAATCTCCATGATGACAATCCAAATCCACAACCATCAGACAATATTTTAAACACATCCCATGGTAACATTATAGAAATAAATACTTGCACTCCAAAAACTAGGGCTTTAGCCAACTCTTTCAGACTATTGACTCATTGGAATGGGGAGGTTACAACTAATCTAGTAAAATGGTGGAATGAAGCATTCCCAGACTAGGTAAGTATCTTCCCACTAAAAGCAACCTAATCTAATGTATCATTAGCATCAAATTCTGAAAAAGGAACTTCATTCATTCACCTTAAACCCTAACCATGCTTAAATATTTTTTATAAGAAAAATAATGTATTTCAAGATTCAAGGACATAATACCTAGTCTAGAACACAATAAATATCATAGCTTTTCAGGCACCAAATATAATTAATTTCAATGTTACTTAGAATTATGATATGCAGTTTCATGATAAGTTCTATATTATATATTTTTGGTCAAGACTAATGAAATTTATTTTAATAGAAAACATTTTCTTGATAATAAATAATTAGTCTCTTAGCAAAATTTAGTAATTGTATCTTGCATTATAGTCTAATGGTTTTTTGATAAATAGAAATATAGTACTCACTTCTCATTGCTAACAATTTACATTAAAATACCATTACAATCAATGTTTTCCTCCATATATCACAAGATTGACTGCAAAAAACCTTCACAATCAATGTTCACCTTCACATATTGCATTATTGATTGTGAAGGCTAGATGGCTGAGCTCATGAAAAACTCTCATAAACCATGTAGTATTAAAACTAGACATATTCCCAGGTTGGACTTGTCTATGTCCAAGAGAAAATGATCAATCCTGCATTAGTGAAGCCACATAAATTCCTCTAAGCTTGGCCTTTAGCATAGTTGGAAGGAGAGAAGATGACATCTCTAATTATATGCAAAACTAATCTTTTCTCAAGATCCCCACATTATTATTACCCCCTCATCATAGTCAAAAATTTTCCTACATAAAAAAACCATTCATTTCTAAACAAATGTGTATAAATAGGGAGGAATAACTTTCATACCATTGGCAATATAAACAAGAGAAAATAAAATCATTTTTAATTCATTGTCTTAGATTCTATTATCAAGATAATCTAGAATTAGAATATAAAAAAGTTTTTGCATCAACATTTCAAATTACAATTATGTCATTAAACTAATAGAGAGCCATCGATGAAGAAAGTTAAAACATTAAAATTTTTAATCACATTGTCATAAACCATTGTACCTCATTAATTAGTTTTAATATCGACTATTTGCATTGACACAATATGAATGCATAAAAATTAATGAATATATCATATTGATTTATTAGCTATATGTAATGATAGAAAAGTAATAATAAAAAAGAAGAATAATAATATTTAATATATATTACATTTAAATAAATTTCCATATTTTAATTTTAATAATATTATCAAATATATCATTGTGGGTCTAGGAGACACGAGTCACGATCATAAGAAGGGGCATATATTAAATCATAGGTATTAAATTCGAGAGAGGGAAAAGGATTTTGCTATTTTCCCACAAAATTGTATAGTTGACCAATTTTCAAAAGATCAAAAACATCATGGATTTTTTTGAAAATTTCAATGTTTGATCTTCATGATCTGCATAGTTTGTAGTAAAAAACAAAAAAATATTTGGAGTAAAATCACTATGTTTTTGTGAATTTGGATTAAAAAAAGTTTGGCTTTCTTTTATCTTTGGTACTTTTGGTGGGATATTTGTTGGAAAACATGTGCTATGAAAGAAAGTGAAATTGCAGGATTGCCAGATTAAGTATGAGGGAAGGCGCGTGTGTTGTAGAGGAGTCCTCAATAAATCAATCAGAAGGATTAGAGGTGACATTGGTTTATAACGTGGGACCCCATAAATTTAAGGGAAGGCATATGAACATCCACCACTTATTGGTGAGAGACCTGAAGGCAATACACAATGTTTTAAGGTAAGTTATATGATATAGTATTAAAGGTTCCATACCACATTATTATATTATCAAAATCACACACACACACACACACACACATAGATATATATATCATATAACTTACCTCAAAATTTTGTGTATTGTCTTCATGTCTCTCATGAACAAGTGGCAGTGATTCAACCCATAAATTTAAGGGAAGGCACATGAACACCCACCACTTGTTGGCAAGAGACCCGAAAGAAATACACAATGTTTTGAGGTAAGTTATAAATAAATAAAAAAAATTATATATATATATATATATATATATATATATATATATATATATCTATAGATATATGTATATATGTATATATATATTATATATACATATATGTATATATGTATATATATGTGTGTGTGTATATATATATGTATATACATATATATATACGTACACACACACATATATATATATATATACATATCTATATATATACATATATATATATACATATATATATGTATATATATACATATGTATATATATACATATATATATATATATGTATATATATAGATATGTATATATATATATATGTATGTATACATGAACAAATGATTCATACACAAATAGACACAAATATATATGTATATATAAAATTCATATGAAAAAATGATTCACATATTATTTTTAGACAAAGTCATGGGATAGATAATTAATATACTATTTAGATTAAAGTAGACTTATGGTATATTAAATGGCTATAATTCTATTGATGGAAGTAAACTTGGTGAAGGGCATTCCTTATGAATGCCATAATATGATCCAAGGATTAACTTGGTGGAGGGCATTCCTTGTGAATGTCATAGAATGATCCAAGTGTAAACTTGGTGAAGAGCATTCATTATGAATGTCATAGAACAATCCAAGTGTAAACTTGGTGGAGGGCATTCATTGTGAATGCCATAGAAAGATCCAAGTGTAAACTTGGTCTAGGGCATTCATTATGAATGGCATAACATGATCCAAGATAATCTTGGTGGAGAACATTATCTTAAATATATAAATTCACCAACCAATTGAAGGTCTAATAGCCTCTTAAGGGTTATATATTTATTGGGTATACTAAGTACATGGATGTACTTCATAGTGGATAAAACATTCTAAATTTTTTTAACAAAATATTTTTTCCGTCATTAATTTTCCCATACTAACCCTTATAGTGGGGACATTACACACATTCTATCATCAAAATAGCATAGAGTTAAGGGAGAAAGTTTTTGCATTGACATTTCAAACCACATGTTATTATTAGAATAACAGAGAGGTGGAGAAGAAGAAAGATTTTATGTTGATTTTTTAAATCACACTCTATCCAATAAGAGGGAGTTAGAGGCTAGAATAATTTGTTTTTACCAATATCTAAAATTAGACTCCATAGTTAGGTTGGTAAAGGGCTAGAGAAGGAAAACAAATTTGCATGAATGTTTCAATTGTATTGGAATTTCTATGTTAATATTTTGAATCAAACTATGATTTATCATTCAAATAATAAAAAGTTAAATGAGTGAATGAATCGAATTAGAGGGAAGCATAGAAATGGTTTTAGCACTTACAAATGTAATAATAACCACATTGAGCTCCAAACAAGAAGCATTGTTGTTATTTGTGAGACATTGTAATCCTTCAATCAAGCTATAAGGGCCAAAATATTTGATCACATGTGGGTATATGCACCTAGTTGTGGTGCCAAAAAGGTGACAAGTATTTTTTATTTTTATTTTTCCCATTTTTGAATAGCACGTACACACTTTGAAAAAAGTAAAATTTTATAAATGGGCCACATACTTGAAACCCATTTATTTTATCTCAATTTTTTAGCTTCTTCCAACAGCAGCACGTACACAAGTGGCATAAAACAATACTTTTCACCACCCACCTTGTCGATATGCCTCCTCATCAACAAAATTTGAGATCACAAGCACACCCATGCCCACATCCATGCCATATGTGATCTAAACTTCATTTTTCATTGTTTGATATGTTTTTCATATTGTTTTGTAGGTTGTTTTATATTGTTTTGTAGGGTTTTTACAATTTTTATTTAGATTTGTTTATTTATTTAGATCTTAATTGATTTTTTATCGAGAAATGTCAATAATCAACTAGCGAATCCACAAGAACCTCAAAACCCTCAAGAACCTAAAAACCATAACCCTCACGAAGAAGAACAACAAATTCTACAACCTGAACCAATTGCAAGACTGTCGCTTGGCACACAAGAAAATATAATAAATTAAATAGAAAGAGGAAAAAGTAAATTAGAAGGACTCATCAGTTGGTTGAAAGAATCTGGACAAATCAATCCAACGAGGGCTCAATTTTCATCATCCCTCAAATTCATTAAGACTTATATAGCCTCAGTTAGTGGTTAGTTAAATATTTGGCAGGTTAAGAGGGATGAACAAAAAAGATTTTATGCAAATAAATTGTCATATGAAGATGTTAAAAGAAATGAAATACCAAAAGGTAGAATATGTGCATTATTTAGAAAACCTGGTGAGGAAAATACTATTAGAGAGGGTACTAAATGGTTTCCCATCCATTAGTGCATACATGATGCTATTAGAAATAATTTTTGGGATAGATGGTGGATGGTTTTTGATGCCCCTCCTTGCAACAATCACGAGGTCCCCATAAATTTTTTGAAGAAATTGTATTGTGAGTTTTTCCTTGGGGAGATCCTCAATTATTTTGATATGTTAGACTCCCAGGGTAGAAGTGCAGGGTCATCATTTGAGAGGCTGGGAGCATGTCATGACCCTAATGTAATTAGGGCACCTATGGTCAAGCCAAAATGCGAGCATGTCACTATTCCTTCAGTTGTGAAGGAACATGTAGAGGCTAGCACTCTAGGGATCATTAATGCTATGATGTAGACTCTCATCCATTCCACAAGCCCATCAGTTGAGGGCGAGCCTTCTGCACATCACGATCACATGTGCACTTCATGCAAATTCTTATGCACATTTGGCACTCATGCTGGAGATGGTGAGGATGATGGGCTCGTCACTGATCAGTTCCTAAGAAAAACATTTGCAATTGACAGACAAGAAAATTACAATTATAATTTACTAATTTGATCACATTTAATATATATAGTGAATGATTAATTAATTAGCATCTATTGACATTGTTCAAAATTTAGGGTCAGAGTGTTGACAGGCCTAGCAGCAATTCTCCCGCCCCATTTTTGTCTCATCCATGAGTCTAGAGGTATGTATTGATTTAATCCTTTAAATTAATACTTATATTTATTAAGTAATCGTATTAAGTATTGGCAAAAAAAATTATGCATGTGCATTAGTTCTCTACATGACTATCAACATTTACTACAGACTCAAAGCATAGACATCATAGAGCTACATACAGGGACATTTGTTTCATGTTAATTTAATTCATTTGATTATATTTGTTTCATGTTTCATGTTACGTGTAATGTGTATTGTATGACATGCAACTCATGACATCGGATACTCCTCCTCATCTTTGATAGTCCATCAATCATGGAGTGGCCACAACTATGGCTAGCTCATAGCCATTGACTGAGGTATGAAAGAATTTTCTTGGTTTTAGTTGTTGTTTATAATAGTTAGTATCAAAATTTATACTGTTATTTATAAGTGATTATATTGATTGAATTTTTTTAGGATCTCATCATGCTTGATCATCCACAAGCCTTCAAGGTGGACTTATAGAGCGACTATTTGATGGCGGTAAGAAAATAATTAATTTTGTGTGTACATATATTTGATTTCAATGTATAATAACTATTGATTCATATCTACTTTGTTTGTATGGGCTCGAGTTAGAGAAGAGCCTCAATAAGAGGACGAGCAAGCATGCTAGGAGGACCCCATCATTGCCATCGTCTCCCTCCACACGATGACAGAAGACCTCAAGAGATTTGTTTCCTTCCCTTCATGGGAAGGAAAAGATATAGTTGATAGACATGTATATATATAGGCATTAATGGACATATTTGATACACATTTGATGTATATATTAAATTTTATATTTGACGTATGACATTATTTGACTAATGACATTATTGGTTATCATAATATATTATGTGTTTGTTAATGCACATGTCACATTATTGGTTATTATTTTATATTACATGTTTGTTCATGTATGACGTTAAATTAAATATGTTCGTGTATGACATTAAATTAGATATGTGCATGTATGACATTAAATTAGATATGTTCATGTATGACATTAAATTCAATACCTAATCTATTCAAAACTTTGATAGAATATTGATTAACAATAATCTTTATCACTGTTTAAGCATAAGTTAATAATTTCCAATATGTCATCGTCATATGATTTATGATGTTGTTCATGTTTAAATTTTTCCTTCTCTGTCATTTGTTTATCAAGTTTAATTCAATACCTAATTAGTTTGATTTTTTGATACAATATTCATTGGCAATAAACTTTATCAATCAAGATTGATCTCACAAAGTTTAAGACGTGCTCCTTGATAGCTTGACTTGTTTTCAAGGTAGTAATAAAAGGATCAAATTCCCTTGAAAGAAATCTATTACTGTAATATACCTAACACTTCCCTTAACAAAAATAATATCTGCTACCAGTTTATTCCAAATTGAAGCAATCAAATTCAAAATACATTGAGCATTAGATAAAACAACTGATAATATAATACATGCCCCAATAAGCATAGTAACAATGCAAGATCTATAATGGTATTACCTAAAAATCAACATTGCACCAATCCTACCCTTTATAGTATCAACCCAATGCACAAAGTGATATTATAACTATGCTCCTACCCTCTATTTAACCCATATATTTTATGTCTTAAGTTTTTTGTCAGGTTTAGTGGTATGGAAAATACCTTGGGAAGGATCACTAGATCGCAAGAGTTGTGTTATCTTGTGTTATCCAAGGTCAAATTCTTCAACTACACGAACTTTCTATTCATACAAACAATAATCAACCATGTAGGTGTCCTAGTATAATGTGTAGATTAGATTCATTTTAGTACAATGCAATGGTTATAAATAATTTTTTCTATGTAAAAAATTTGTAAATTTAATTATTTAGATTAATCTTAAATATTATCAAATTAATATATTGTATTACCAACATATAACAAATTATTGCACAAGCATGCATTGAGTCAACTCTAAAATTGCTATGAGAGAAGAGTGTTAATCAACAATTTAAAAATTTAAAAAAGTTAGAATTGGACTATGTAAGATTTCCCTTGCATGTCATAGAAAGGACTCAAGATGGGGGATGATGCAAAGTATGCACAAGGAAGCACCAAAAAAATCAACTTACTACCCGAATTCTCCTAACTCCACAAGGACTAGACAAGGGTTATGACTCACTTCCAAATGAATACAACATAGATAATACAACTTTCCAAAAAGTCATGAACTCCACTCAACCAAGGGAGACAAGAATCTGACTTCCCCTTATTAGATCAGCAATGACGTTCTTCCCACAAGGTAAAAAGTGGGTTTTGATGTTCCAAGACCTCCCAACACCAAAAGTGGAAAATTAGCCCATCTATTCATGGACCTCCTGGCAGTTGATCACCTAAATGAGAACCTTGCTCAATTTATTTGGAACTTCATGAGAGAAATCAGTAGCTTGAGAAGCTTTCCATTTGTTAGCTGAATTAAAATCTTGGATTGTAGATGGCTAGCCTTCATTGTACATACCAATTTTATAGATATATAATCAAGTAAATAGTGTATTCATCTAAGCATAGAAATATTGTTACATAAGAAGAAGATCAAGTTTTACAATTGCTAATAATAATTGATGTAAGCACATATACTTAAACCTAAAAAGAATGACCTAAAGAAGAAAAATTAAGTATGAAGTCGATACAAAATCAATAAGATAGTTCTAGCATGATATCTTCAATATTTTTTGAATTAGGGAAAACTATGTATTAATATGATGATCTCTAGGAATCTATATCACCATCTAGATGTCTCTCTGTGTCTCCCTAACTCTCTCTATTTTATCTCACATTCATCCTCTTCTTATATCTCTATTCATTTATCACTATCTTTTTATTTCCTTTAATCTTCATGTCTCCCTACACCTTCTTTTGTTTCCCTCTATCTCTATGCATCTTTCCTTCTCTCCCTCTCTCCTTCTCCCTTTATAATTGTATTTCCCTACTTCTCTATCTCTATCTCTCTATATAATTTTTTTTTCATATCTCCCTATCCTTGTATCTCACTCTCTCTTATTCTCCCCCTCTTTATATTCCTATTTTTTCCATATCTATGTAGCCCTCTATCCTCTTTATCTCCCCCTCACTAATGCAAATATGTTGAGCAAGAAGTGAGGTTTAAGAACTTTCTTCTTCCTAATCTACCAAAATAAACTTGTGCCCTTCCTAATATCTTACTCCTTTAGGATATCATTTTTTTGGCCTATCCAAAGTGATAGAGTCATTTGTGAACTCCTCCAAGGTGAGTACTTCCCTAATCAAGATCTTGCACCTTTTTGTTTTAGGGACACTAGCCCTATTCCAAGACAATAACTGTAACTCTTCACCATTGGCTTTACCTACCCCAAGTTTCTATTGGGACACCTTCCTTATGTTGAATTGATCAAGAATCAACTCTTGGTTTAACACTCGAATTGTCATACAATACAAAATGTTGACTATCATAGAATTCCTTGTAGGTCTCCTACTCCGATTTTTTGGACTTAAATTCCTCTTAGGTTGGAATCTAACTATTCTATGGGTAGATTCAGACACCCTTTTGGAATTTATTTAAGACTCCAAAACCTAGATTCCCAATTCCATTCCTATGGCACCTAACCTATGTAAAGTACATAGACCTAATAAAGTCACACTAGGTTTTTGTCATGTCCCCTTTTCAAATAATTAAAAATAATAATCTTTTCTAAGGCAGGCAAGCCCAAAAAGGTGAAGTTTCAAAAAAAGGGGATAATCTTTGGAGGCTAATGGACCAATAAATGAAAATTATTATTAAAATATGGTTTATTAACCCCCCTTGGACATAAGTTAGGGTTATGCCCTCTTTTAAGGAGTTTGGAGGCATTTTGGGCTCACTCAAGAACTTGATTTTTGCTCATTTCTTTGTTATTCTTCAGAGGCTGCCAAACCTGTGGAGAAGAAGACCTAAGAACAGGAGTTTGCATATTTCCAGGAAGGCTAAGGATGGGAGTTTGAAGCCATTCCATGTCCATGCTCATGCAGAGTTTGCCTTTGTTTTGAATAGTGCAGATTTGTGACTTTTTGGATTTACTAATAATATGTGAAGCTATGAAGTTTTTGGCACTATTTCTGGCATACCCAATTTGGGGTTTATTGAGAAATTGGTGGATCTTTGAAAGATTGGTTGTTTGATCTTAAAGATCTAATTAGAGGTTTGAAATATGATATAAAATTAGAAAAGGGACATTTCAGTGGTATTAGAGAAATGATCTTGCCAGCCTAAGGGTTTATAGAAGTTTGCATGTCAGTTTTGACAACTACCCAAATCTTGCATGTCATAATTTATGGTTGCATGTTGCTTCTAATCAGCTGCATGTCAAAATTTATGGTTGCATGCTACTTCTAATCATTTGCATGTTAGTTATTGGTGAGTTTGGTGGTTGTGTGTTGCTTCTAATCAGCTACATGTCAAAATCTATGGCTGCATGCTACTTCTAATCGTTCGCATGTTAGTTTTTGGTGAATTTGGTGGTTGCATGTTGCTTCTAATCAGCTGCATGTCAAAATCTATGGTTGCATGCTACTTCTAATTATTTTCATGTTAGTTCTTGGTGTTTGAAGAAGTTATAACCTATTGGGGTTACACTCTACTTTATCCATAATGGACAAGTATAGTACAGAGTCTCAGAAAACACGATTTTGGACAATTGATATCCAGAGTGAGAACAGTAGAAAGGATGGTTATTTAGACATTCAAGATAAACTTAGGAAAATAAGCCATGACATGTCTGAATAGTTGGTTGAACACCACCATATGATGAATTACATGTTTTCTGACCCAACTAAGGTGGATAAGTTGACCAGATTTCTATTTGGCAGATTTTCTCACAGGACAGGTGACACAATTACCAAGAACTTGGATGAGGAGTTTGAGAAACTAGCTTATAGCTAGGTAGAGGTCTCAGATTCTACTCTACCATAGGAGGTAGTGAGAAAGGATATTACACAAATTCATAGTAATGGCCAACTTGATACTCAAATTGAGACAATTGTATACAAGTCGTTAAAGGGTGATATCACAGGTATTCAGGATGGTATAGTTACAATAGGTAGTGACTATAGCATAGTGGGTTTAGATGTTGATTATGAGGATGTTGTTGTGCATGATGGTGAGATACCTAGTAGAGATGAGTAGACATTGAGCATTCATGACTTTGTTGAGAAAGAGTACCAAGCACAATTAGATGCTTCGTCACATGATTTGTCCAACCAGATAAAAGTGAACAAAGATAGTATTCTGACTTCATTATCTCATCATGACAGGTATGTGGAGTTAGGTGGTGTTGGTCATATTACTCAAGTGAGGATTTTTCTTGAGTTACTAGCTAATTCTAGTTTACAGATATGGACTCGAGATTGTTATATTGGAATTTGGGATTCAGTTGACTGGAGATCTTTAACACCTTTTGGTAGCAGTGTTTGTTTGGGTGCTATCATGGATTTGATTAGCAGATTGCATGGTGTTTTCTTTTCTTGGGCTAGCAACTTGTCCGATGTTGATATTAGTTTTTATACACTGGTGTTGGGCTTTGTTCATATATCCAGTTGACCATACTTGTTGGAATGTGTTGATGATCTTTCATATTTGACAGTGTGTACAGATGAGTCTCGGGACCATATTAGCATTGATGACATCCAGGAGGATGTAGTGGGTAGTTTTGAAGACTTAGTTTCCTTGGGTACAAAGGAGTTGGACAGTAGTGCTATAGTTTTTGATACTCCGTATGTTGATATGAGCTTTAGAGTTGATTCACAGGATATGGATGGTAATACTCTAGAGACTAGTAACTTTGAGGATACTCCTTTAGACAGTGGATCAAATGAGTTTTGTAGGAGATAGTCAAGCCAGTGCCATCATGTGTCTAATTAGTTGAGAGTTAGTGAGCGAGACATTGGTATCGCTTTCCAACATTTTGATGCTGCTTGTCAATTGTTAGCAGTTTATGGATGGGGTTCTCCTATTAGTGATGAGCAGGGAGGCAGTTATCTTTCCTTGACAGAGTTCCACTCTTTATGGGAGGCTATCTAGATTCTGAGACAGGATTATATGTAGTTGGTAGCTGACAGAGATTATCTTATGGAGTGGGGTAGTATAGCATATGATGCATTGTTGGCCAAGGAAGATGAGGTGAGTGAGCTTACTAAGCAGCTTGAGGTGACTTCTAAGATTCTTGAGAGTACACAGTTGGCTTTCAAGGAGTCATAGTTTCATTTGGCTAAGGTGACCATGGAGTTAGAGCAACTACAATCTTCACTAGATTTTGTATAGTCACAAGCTGTGGTGTCTGATGATCTAAGGATGTCCATGGTCGAGATTGTCAAAGATAGTGGAGATGGGGACGCATCCATCCTTGATACTAACATTGGCATATCGGGTTCATCCCCACTAGAGTCAGGTTTAGTTGAGTTGGGTGCTATAGCAGATTGTTGTGGTATGCCTGACGTAGTGATGACCTCTAGCACTAATGGCACAAAGACTAGAGATGATGTATCAAAGACCATGTGTGATGTTGGTGAGCCAATAGTTGGCATGGTTCCTGCTAGTAATACTACTCCCTTGGCGATGTCTGTAGAGGTAGTAGTCAGTTCCAACTTGGTTAGTGATCGATTGCAATTAGTTACATCTAGATTGCAGTATAAGCCGCTGACTAAGATTGATGCATTCTATCAGAATTACATTGTGAGGTATGCTCATCAATTTACCTTTGATGACCATGTTGATGCGATGATGATACAGAGATGTACTTTGGTTCCTAATGCTCATCATCAGTTATGGGATAGTTTGATGCCTCGAGATGAGAGTTGTGATGGTCATGACATGGTGATAGGTTTTTTAGTTGACAGCTTGATAATACGTGACTTAGAGCAGGAGTTTTGGAGTGATGCTTCAGCGGGTGTTGTTATTTATTCTACTCCTTTGGCTATCACATCTACTGACTTAGCTAGTGATCAGTCACAGGGGGTTGTGTCACTTGTTCATGGTGAGCTGTTGACTGAGGTTGTATCTTTTTATCAACATTATATTGCAAGGTATGTAGATCAGTTAGCATTTGATCCTTTTGTTGAGGAGTTGATGGCAGGAAAATTTGGTGTGGGTTCCAATTCTTGCTGTTTATTTTGTAATGGCTTTTCACCATCAGGGGTGCATGGGAGTTATGGTTATGAGATAGTGGTTGATGATCTATAGAGTTGTGTTGACTATAGGAGTTGTACAGTGTGTGGATTCTCCATACGTGGTATAGTTTCATTCGGGAGCATTCACCATTGTTGCAGAGTTGGATTGTACATTCCATATAGGCCAATGGAATGCGTTGATGGTATTTACTATGTTGGCAGTTTGATTTGTCCATTTTACTTGGGTTTTGATGTTCTAAGAGTTTGTGTCTCATGGGTTTCTGACTATGGAAGTTGTGACTTTGGAGTTTGGTTGAGCAGTAATTGTCAGTTTGATTATGGATTCCTCTTAGTTATATTGCAAATTATATTGCAGGAGCCTGTGTTAATTGACAATAGTATAGTTTATGACTACATTTTGGATCCAGGTGGATTGATTGGTTTATTATTTAGCCATTTGTTGAGGACAAGAAATATTTGGAAGGGGAGGACTTGTCATGTCCCCTTTCCAAATAATTAAAAATAATAATCTTTTCTAAGGCAGGTAGGCCCAAAAAGGTGAAGTTTCAGAAAAAGAGGATAATCTTTGGAAGCTAATGGACTAATAAATGAAAATTATTATTAAAATATGTTTTATTAACCCCTCTTGGACATAAGTTAGGGTTATGCCCTCTTTTAAGGAGTTTGGAGGCATTTTGGGCTCACTCTAGAACTTTATTTTTGCTCATTTCTTTGTTATTCTTCAGAGGCTGCCAAACCTGTGGAGAAGGAGACCTAAGAACGAGAGTTTGTAGGTTTCTAGGAAGGCTAAGGATGGGATTTTGAAGCCATTCCATGTGCATGCTCATGCAGAGTTTTCCTTTGTGCTGAATAGTGCAGATTTGTGATTTTTTTGATTTACTAATAATATGTGAAGCTATGAAGTTTTTGGCACTATTTTCGGCATACCCAATTTGGGGTTTATTGAGAAATTGGTGGATCTTTGAAAGATTGGTTGTTTGATCTTAAAGATTTGATTAGAGGTTTGAAATATCATATAAAATCAAAAAAGGGACATTTCAGTTTTCTTTTCAAAGTAATTACTAGATAATTGGTGCATGAATTGGTGCATGGCCTCAGACATCCTCTACTAACCAAAAATAACTCAAATCCACCACTAAACTACATCCATCAATTCAATTCAACATTTTAAAATATTTTTGGTCTCAATCCTACCTGAATACACTAAGCTATTCAACTTAGGGACTAATGCAAACATTGTTTTTACATTGAGACACTTCCTAAGCTCTAGGAATCTATAATTATACCCTCCTTACTTGAATTTTCTAGAATCTTAGAGAATTCCACTGGTTCAAATACAAGTTAGGGCTTCATTTATGGAATGAGCTCTTAAAAAGCATTTTCCTAGATTATTTCTATAAAACTTTCCTTAAACACTTTAAATAAAAACTAAACTATCTCAAACCAATTTGAAATATCACAATAACACAAAGGATCTTCAAAAAATCAACTTACTTTGTAAGAATCACCATAGATATGATCACACAACTAAAACCATACTCCCTAAGACCAAATAACTTAAGGCCCTTTAGCTAGGACTTCTTCTAAATTGAAAGCAGTCTTCTTAATGTTTTTAAGTGTCAACCAAGTAGCATCCTCCAATAAATGGTGTTTTCATTTTACTAGGTATTCATAGTAAGTAGAACTCTTGGTTTGTTTGGCTATGCTCTTGTCTAGAATCCATTCAATTTCTTGTACTAGTGGTTGAGGGAGGTCTTGTAGCTCCTTGTCTTATGGTAGTTCTTCATTACCTACAATGGTGATACTAGTAATAGGACCTTTATATGTGTATAGGTCAGCTATATCATATAATAAGTTGAAATTAGATAACCATTAAACACTTTGTAAAGTACTACTTGCATATCATTATAGCCATGTCAACTGAGTTCAAATTAATATTTAGAATCTAGGAACACATCAAGAAAGAAATACGAAAGGTGAGAGAGATTTGGCATGCTTACCTGGTCAAATTAATTTAGCCATGTTTACCCAACCACATGGAGCTAGCACAATAGAAAGTTCGATCCCACAACAAAAAGTGAGAGAGATTTGGTAGTTGACAACTTTGTACTAGCCAACATTGTAAGTTTTAGCATCACCCGAGATGGCATCGTAAAATGAAAATGGAATGTGATCTGCAAAAAGTGAGAGAGGTTATTGTAGGTCTCTACAACATGGTCTTGTAGGAAATGGAATCACATCCATACCTTGCATGAGCTCTGAGATATGCCCCATCAAAGATCACATCCCTATTACTTTTAGTGACCCTTAGGGATGTTTGGGTTTGGTGTGCCCGAGAACATTTGAGCACTGAAGGGGACATGATGAGGTTGGGGATAGGGTTTACCCGACCACCTAGAGCTAACAGAGTAGACGATCACATGATGAAAGGTGAGAGAGATTTGGTAGTTGGCAACTTTGTACTGGCTAACACTGCAAGTTTCAACATCAGTCAAGATGGCATCATAAAATGGAAATGGAGTGTGATCTCCAAAAGGTGAGAGAGGTTATTGTAGGTCTCTACAACATGGTCTTGTAGGAACTAGAATCACATCCATACCTTGTACCAACTTTGAGATATGCCTTGTCAAAGATTGTAGCCCTATGGCATTTAGTGACCCTTAGGGACATTTTGGTTTGGCATGCTCGAGAATTTTTGAGGGCTTAAGGGGATAAGAAAAGGTTGGCAATAGGGTTTACCTTGCCACCTGGAGCTAGTGGAGTAGACAATCCGATTCCACGATGAAAGGTGAGAGAGATTTGGTAGTTGGCAACTTTGTATTGGCCAACACTACAAGTTTTAGCATCACTTGAGATGGTGTCATAAAACAAAAATGGAGTGTGATCTCTAAAAAGTGAGAGAGGGTATTGTGAGTTTCTACAACATGGTCCTATAGGAACTAGAATCACATCCATACCTTGCACAAGCTCTGAGCTATGCCCTATCAAAGATCACAGCCCTATGGTATTTAGTGACCCTTAGGGACATTCTGGTTTGACATGCCTGAGAATGTTCAAGTACTAAAGGGGATAGGATTTACCTGACCACTCAGAGCTAATGGAGTAGATAATTAGAAGCCACAACCCTTTTTCCACTAAGTTGCAAATTTGAGCAACTTTTACAACTTTCAACAATGCAACTTTGCACAAAAAGTGCAATTTTTACATGTTTCACTTGATTCCAATTCTATGACTTAGAAAAGGTTTGGAAATAGTAAAATAAATTATTTTCAAATGCTCATCTCTTTACCAATTTTCAAACTCTTGCAAAGTTGTCAGCATTTTTGTAATTTTGCTTTGACAACTTTTTGTAATTTTTTGCAATTTTTGACCTCTTAACTCCTAGATGCTTAAAACTTAACCTAATGACCCTAAGGACATTTATGACCTTCTAAGAAACATAAAATTCTTTTTTTCCTTGAAAAATCACCTATATTGCTCATTTTTATGCCTAAAAAGTGGCCCATAGGCATATTTGATACAAAACCCCACAAATACAAATAATGACCAGGGGTGACTTCCAAGAATGAAAAGGGTCTATTTAGTTCCAAACTAACATGAATCCAACATTAGATTCAAACTATTCAACTTTCATTACCTAGTTGCTTCACAAACTCAAGACTAGGCTTGTAGCCTTGAACATGGAAAATTGGAAACATCTCCTCACAATCCAAAGAAAAGAATCATAGATTTGGATAAACTTTTGGGTTTTATAAAACATGCTAAGCCTTGGGATCTCAAGAGAAGTATGAAAAAACTATGTTTTTTAAGGCTCACTTAGGAATGTAGGCAATTATGCATCCATTAACAAAGGAAGTACCCTGCCCCTTGAGCAAAAAATAAAACCAAAAATTAGAACATGAGGGGGATCATGTAAGATGATCACATACTAATTTTCAAGCCTCAAAACCTTCTGTGTAGTGAGTTATGGAAGATGTTGCTACAAATTTCTAGCATGCACATGGATCTTGCATGCCTAGGGCATCAAGTTTTTCTCTCCAACCTCATTATTTTGACCTAAAACCAAAAGGAACATAGAAAAATTTTCCTAACTTGGATTCCACCAAGATGGTGGAATCTCAAGATATGAGGGAAATAGATGAAACCTTAGGTAATGGCACAAAATGGGGACAACAATTAGTAAAATGGGAATATCTTGAGTGGTAGAGCGAATTAGAACCTCATTCAAAGTGAAATAGAAAGAAGATTCACAAAGCTATCCAACTATACTAGATATCCATACTTATATGTGATCAACTTGACCAATGAACAGAAAACATTGAATAGAACTTAGAATTTTTTCCTTTTTCTCTGTTGTTTCAATTTTGTATGGCCTGTGCGGATTGGTAGTAGTCAAATTTTGGTATGGTTAGTATGTAAGGATTGGTAGTACTCATACTTCCTTTGTAACCTAGCCTAATTTGGCCAATTAGGTTTTTGACTCAAAATGGGTGTTATTTGGTGCTGGAATAGAGTTAGAGTTTGATCTTTTGTAATCTCTAAGAAGTGGTTAAAGGGTGTCTAAAGAGGTGAAAAGATAGTGTGGCCCTTTGCCAAGTGTCTAGTTGTATGAATTAATGCTGATCCATTACCATTTTCTTAGAGAGATATGAAATAGGAGGATGTGCCTTATTCATCATGGATAACTTAAATTTCTTCAAGAGATAGTGACATGTATTCTAGAGATAAGCATAGATCATTATGATGCATGTAAAGGATATTTTTTGAGGAAGTTTACAAAAGCATCTTTTCTAATGAGTGACAATAGAATTGAGGCTGTTCTTGATCTAGTACAAAGGGAATACCAAGGAAGGAATCAAAAGAGGTTGAAATATTCCTTATAATTTATAGTAGAATGGAGTTGTTGAGAGAAAGAATCATTCTATAGATAAGGTAGAAAGTGTTATATGCTACATGACCAAGACAGTCTTTGTTTCCAAAAATCAAGTTCATGCACAAACCAAGTTATCCCCCTTGACTAGGCTGCTCTCTCTATTAGGTTAGCAAACACTGCTTTTTGGACTTATCTCACAAACTTTCCAAAACACCAAGTAAATAAACACTTGTTTTAGATACCCTTTTCAAAGTTGTATAACATATCTAAAAATAAGATATCACTCCTTTGTAAAGATTGTATGGAATAGGGCAGTTTGTCTTAGAATTAAGCCTAATTAGGCCACTTTTACAAAGAAAGTGTGCTTTAAATTTAGCTTTAGACTTCCAAACTTTATACAATATGGTATTTTGATGCTGAACTAAGGATTACACATTCCTTTTTCCAAGTTGACTCTTCTAGGCATGCTTTCCAACAAACCCTCTCATTAAATGAAGCAAAACAAGGGTTTTATGGTTCTCCCACTTCCAATCACTTCTAAGACTTTTTCAAAGTCTAAAAATCATATTTAGGATATTCCTTAACTCATCCAAACATAAGATCATACCCTCATTAAGGTAAATGTTCTACTGGTGTACTTGTAGCAACATTTTCCTCTCTTATTCCCACTTTTAGTCACGATGATCACCCCTTAAATGTTTCTTCCTACACTCAAATCAGTTAGTAGAATTTGAAACATGTTATAATAGATCCATAACCTAGGAAACAACAAGAAAATGCCCAAATAATGGATCAGATCATCATAAAACCGCTCAAAACGGTTAATTTTTTGGGACTGTTACAACATTGTTAGTGTAAATAACAAGACAATGAGACTTTTAATGCTTCAAGATCACTTTAGACAACCATGAAATGAATTTATGAAAGTATTAATTCATCCCTACAAGAGTTGAATGCTGTAGCCAATGAAGATAAAGTGAAATCATTCAAAGAAACAAAGAAATAGTGCAAATGGCAAGAAAAACTGAACTTTATTCACTCAAATTTGGAATTTTTGTATAGTGCCCTCTTATTCTTCTTCTTGTTCAGATCCTAGGCCTCTCTAGGCTTTATAAATTCCTATTCTAACCTCCTCTATTTGTTTGTGGGCCTTTAAAACTAATAAAACATTAAAACAATCCTAAAAAGCCCATAATCCTAACTAACCATTAGGCTTATTTCGAATTTGAAACTTTTTAACAAAAAGACTCTAACTAACTCCTAATGAATACTAATACCTTTCAACTGATCCTATGACTTGATTAAACTTATTGATAAATCTTTCTAGACTCCTAAGGCATTATTAGCCCATTTACATTGCATTTTAGATCTAAGGTCTCTATTAGGACCTTTTGGATGTATTTATTCATTACATTGCATTTTTCATTACAAAAGGCCATAATAAGCCTCAAAATATTCCAATTTATTAGCTTTTTTGTCAAGATCTCCTCCTTAGTCCTTGGTGTCTTCAATGAATGTATTTTCATAGAATGACCTTGGTGCCCCTACACCATTAAGTGATGATGATGAACATGAGTAAAATTATGAGATCTTTGCCTACATGTTACAATGAAAAAGTCATATGTATTTTGAAATTAAGAACTATAAAACAAGTTTCAAGAGAAGCTTAGGCTAGAAAACTCTTTTTCTATGAGATGAGTACTCTTGGTAATAAGCTACCAAATATTGAAACTACACTTAAAATCCAATATTTATAAGGATAAGGAAGAACTTTTGAAAGATAGTAGCTATGCTAAGTGCAAGAATTTTCTCAAGGAAAAAAATGAGAATGACAAGATCTAGTAGCTCAATTGATAACACAAATTTTCCAATTGTTGGCCAACACTGGTGCAGGAGCACCAAGGTCACAAGCAGGAGGCAAGATGATTAGTTGGGACATTGATGGATCCTTAGGTGCATTGGAAGAAAAATGACCTTCTAAGGTCATTAAAACTTGTAATGAGTTTAAAATGGACATGTGATCTTGTTTTGATCACAGATTGATCATATTGTAATTAAAGCTTTAATGTAAGTCTTAATGGCATTATTGAGCCTATAAGGTACCTAGGGGTCACTAGAAATGGATTTGATTGATCCTAGGTTATGGGTGGATAGAAAAGACCTATAAAAGTCTTGAATAATGTGATAAGGCTATCAAAGCCTCTAAAAGATGTAAAAGGCACTAAAAGTGCAATATTTTGTAAAATTGCCAACATTGGCAATATAAGCCAAAATGGGCTTAATGGAGTCATGTAAGGGGTTCAAAGGGTCAATATGAATCTTGTTTAATTTTTTTTGTTTAATAAGGTCTTAAATTACCATATTAATGTAATGGGATAGTCATGTAGCAAGGAAGATCAAAAACTTTCAATTGACAACTAAAAGTGTCAATTTGACAACAGAATAAGGTGATTAATGCACAAAGGTGGTTAGAGGGGTAGTTAGAGAGCTTTCATTTTGTTTTGAGAGTCTAAATGAGTGTAAAACCTCATTCCAATGTGTGGGAGACAATTTTGGATGGTTAAAATTGATTGGTAATGGAAGAGTTTTGAAGTTTGAACAATGAATGCATAGTTTTCCCTAAAATTTTGATCAAAAATCTAAACTTGTAACTACTATAATTTCATTTTCACAGTACCTTTGGATCTGATTATTTTTGGAGGTGATAGGGAAATGTTTTAACTTTCATTTAGCATTGGTATGAAGGTTTAATCAATCATTTTGTATTTTTCATATTGACTATCCTAAAATCTGCTGTAGGTGATAGTTTAAGAGGGATTTGAGATTCATTTTGTGAATCTGACCTATTCTACTTTATGTGTTTACTAGGGCTTGTGGAATAGGTCAAGAATATTTTAAATTATTTTCTTTAATCATTCATGCATACAAAAGAACCTAGAGTTGATTTTTTGATGCCCAGGGGTATGGGATTGAGTGAGAAAGAGTGCATAAAAAGGGGTATGTTACTGCTCCAAAGGTGGATTTAGTGTTTTCTTCAAACAAGAGTTTAATTTTATGTTGGAATTAATCTAATATAACCAAATTGAAGGTTTTTGAACCATTTTGGGGTTCTAGAGACATTGTGAAGTAAGATTTCTAGAAAGCCCTAGGGTAAAGGGGCTAGAAAGGAGGGTTTTGTAAAACCCATTGTAAAGTTGATCATGAGACCAAAAAAATAGAATAATCCTTTCATTTGAGTCATTTATTAAGATTTTTTTTGGTCATGGGAGTTCTAGGAATCAAGGGATTGTGAGTTTCTTTGTAAATGGCCTCAAACTAGGCCTAGTTGGTAGACTAAAATAGCCAATTTTGAGTGATATTTTACAAAACAAGTGTAGTTGGTTTTGGAGTATATTTTAGAGTGAGGAAAAGATTATTTTAATCACTGAATAGTTTAGGAATTTCTATGGGAAATTTTGGAGAAAACAACAAATTAATGACTGGCAAGGGCTAGTTGGAACAAGCCTACAAGAGGCAAGATTTAGAAAATGTAAGAGATGAGTTGTTGAGAGTGTGCAAGGAGTTGGAACATGTTAGATGGGGTGTGTTGAGATGATCCAAAGTGTTGGGGTCATGGTATGAAGCCAAGGATGAGTTTTGGTGTGTTGGAGGCATGAGGGTATACTAGGTGCATGGTGAACAATGTGAGTGTTTAGAAGACAAACTGAAGATTTGGGTTATAACCTCTTAGACATGGTTGTAGGAAGATGTTACCAAGTCAAAGATATCCTCTTGAACTCTAGTAGAGTTTGATTCCTTGGGTATATTCCAAGAATACAAGAGAATCCTAGAGTTGAGTTTTGGTTCCTAGGGGAATATAGGAGGGCTCTGCATCAAACACACCCACTTGTTGTATAGTCATGGATATTGTGATCATTCATGAACTTGAAAAACTAACACCATGTTAGAAATAGTGTTGTGAAAAAGGACTACAAAATAGAGGGAAATGGCTATCAAATATGCATGATTTAAATAGCTACATTAAATAGCGCTTTACTTCATAAATCACTTCAACCTATCATATACAACATGAGGGAAAAATCCACAAAATTAAATCTTAAAATGTTACAAACCTATCATCAGATCAAGACCTATTTTCCTTCTTACTTTTTGATGATTGTGATCCTTTGCAATTCCAGGCATAAGATGATTAAAACACAATGGTACTTGAACAAAAAGCACTAATAAATATTGAGGATTTGAATTGATAATACCATTTTTTAGGTGATTTTGGTGTCTCACACTTTATCACTGGTGCTTCAAATTTATTAGCCCTCTTCTTTGGTGACCTACAAATCAAGAATTAGCATAGTAAAAAATCTAAGATAAGATTAATCCACTAAAATTAGAGGATGAAAAAAATTGAATTTGGCTTGTGATTAAGAATTATCCATTTGTACAAATCCTTTCTTTCTGAGTTGTATGATAGCCCTTGCTTTATGAGTATTGAAAGCTTCTCCCATTGTATCCTTGCTTTCACTAGTTTGAAGTTTCTAGTTACATCCACACAATCATGACTTTACATCACAAATAATTCACATTCTAACAATTTTCATGTTCTTTCATTACATTTTGATCTAAACAAAAAATTCTAAACTTTCACTTATTCAAATGACTAATCTAAAAATGGGTCCTATTTAAGAATCTAATATAAATTCAATTAATGTATCTAGATTCTAAACAAATCAAAACATAAAATCTATGATTTAAACTAAATCTCATGACTTACACATCATAACAATATGGTCCACCTTAGTCATGTGGACAGTCTTGGGGAAGAGGTTGCAACATTGTATTTGGATCCAATTGATCACTCTTTCTCACTCTCCATGTCTCCCTATTCAATTTAATGAGCCAACTAGATCTGCTCAACATTTTAATGTCTCACGTATTACCTCGTGGTCTGACCTGCAAACTTTCCAAAGAATCTTATTATGTGGGTTTCCACCATATTTTATCAAGTGGACATTTGATGCAACACCAAGGTTTGAATAATGAAGAATCTTCCTCTCTGTTTGACAATCCTCAAATAACCACAAGTAAGGGTTCTTCATATAATATCATCTAAGCCATGTGCCGATTACAACCATCGCATCGACATTGTACTCTAAACCTTCACCATCTATAACCGAGTGATCCAATTTTTGTTTGGCTTGGACACAATGACACAAATAATAATTTGTCTCTTCTTCATTGTCTTTAGGTGCAATAACAGAAAAAACATGGCCTGTAGTGACAAATGTACAAAATGCAGTCATTAATTCATAAAATACTTAGGTAAAAGTTATAAAGTTACATATTGAAATTAAAAAGATATATAAATATATATATTACCAGGTTGCACTAGATCTGACAAGTAGTCAAAGTCAATAAATGAATCCATCTCTACCATTTCCAGTGCTTGTGGGGGACTATAGGTGTCAATTGGGTCCAAAACCCATATATCTAATTTGTCCACCCATTCAGTTGACTCACAATCATCCCAATTTTCCTCTGCATATGATGGACAATAGCATGCCATTTTGTGTGTGTGGATACTCCATGAACCTACATCAAAGCATCTAAAAGAGTGTAACTCACTAGATCCTATTAGTGTGTAACAATCTTGATATGGTGCAATGTTAGTATTATCTATAAACCAAAAAGATCTATGAACAATAGAATCACCTTCCTTACCTGAACCCATTGTAGCGTTACACCATTGGACAATGGATTTTGTATCTATCAATATTGCTCCATCTTTGTACTTTAGTTCTTCATGAGCCAGGGCTCTTTTGATGCATGTGCCTACACCATCATGCTCTCCCTTTTCATGACCAACCTCTATGAAATTCCACATATATTGAATTCTACACAACTTGTGCATCCTACTCAACCAATAGAACATCTGTGCATTCTTGAATTGAGATGTGCAATTGTCTGACCAAATAATGTGCTAACAATATGTTATGCCCCTGTTAGCCAAATCTCCATAAAATAGTTGAAAACAACCATGTACAAACTCCATAGAATGTGATCGATCATCGCTGATGTAAAAATGGTACTCCCTCAAAATCTTCTTGACATCCTCTGTACTTGTAGGTGCATGCATGAATGTTATGTGAACAAATATAGAAGCTTGTTAAGAAGTATAATACTTTGCTTGCACCTCATTTTATGGTTTTAGTGTGTATTTCTCTATGAAATCTACAACAAAAACAATAGTATCCAGTGGAAACATATTCTTGCACAACTTGAATTGCAAATCTAGCTATCGAGCTCTATGGGTATGCCTTGCATACTTGTAAATAATCTTTTCACAAAAAATATTTTTAAACTCATACACCAGAATCTTTCCAATGACTAAATCACATCTTTTACCACGTTTCCCATCTTTTAGAGCATATGTCACTATCTTAAATTTTTTGTAATCTACAATTTTATTTCCAATTGCATGTGTACTATACATATGTTGACAAGTTGATAAAAGTTGTAAAGAACCACAAAATAAGCACATACCATCCAAGCATGATGTCTTGTAAAATTGTTGGCCATCCCCTATTTCACATAAAATGTTGGATATAAATTCCATTGAAGATCTTGGAGGCTCATTCATGTCATAATCTTGCAAAACAAGCTAAGAATGAAAAAATATGCATATATACCTAAAAACATTAAAATGGTTAGAAAATTCAATATGTATCCTACAAAAGGAAGTTGTACATGTGTGATTTATCTTAACATAAAAAGGTTTACCCATCTCAAGAAATCTTTGACTTATTCAAATTTGAGGATAGATACCAATAAATTTTGCAAAAAATTGTGTCTGAGTTGAGTCCAAAAAATGTTTTGCATGTGGGTCACAATTTTGGCTACCAATCCTCCTATTTAAAACATCTCTTTCATTAAGGGAAACACGTGCATAATTTTTTCAAAAGTCTTCAATCAATGATTTCAAAGCTTCACTAACTTCTTTATCCTTTTGCTGTAGTCTATTGCTAAAGGTCCATAACTCATTTTTTGTTGGATCTTCCAATCTCTCATGCCTTAGCATGGATCTCCTTAGAGTACCTCTACTAATTTTTAATATTTTTCTTTTCTTTCTCATGAGTAGAGCTTTCTTCATTTGGCTACTTACTATTGTCGATGTAAGTACTTGTCCTTTGATATTACTATCTTTGGTGTGTGATTTAGAACCCACTTTGTCATAAGCACTCATTAGATTCTTTATAATGTTTTTTTCATTTGAATCATCCATCATTCTTAGCCCAATAATCTTCATGGTAGGCCTAAATTTCAAATACCTCATCATTTCAACAAATAGTTGGCATTGACCTATAATATTTAATTTTTCAAAAAATAATCTCCACATATGATTAACTTTTGTTTGACAAGTACGCTTACTAATCTTGTTAGGCATTGATTTCAAAATGTTAGTATCAATATCAATCAAATATATTGGTCTTCTAAAACAAATTCTAGAAGGTCTTATAATCTCTTCAATTCCCTCAACATTTTGAACATCAACATAAGGTTGAGTGTATTGCATACCTTGAACTAAAGATGATGTGCCTTGGGAATAAGATGTAAAAGATGGAGTATCACCTACTTGATGTGTTGATGTTGTGCCTTCAACATAACATGATGGAGTGTGTATATCATCAGATCTACAAATCAGTGTCTCTTCAAAATGAGAGGATGATATGACTTCAACATTAGAAGATGGTGTAGCAGACGATATGACTCCAATATTAGAAGATGGTGTACCTTCACAATTCAATTGTCTTCTTGAGCGTAATAGTCTCATTCATTCTCTTTGTCTTTCCAATTCTTCCTCTTTGTTTCTTTGTACTGGTGGTTCTTGATCCTCTTTGAAAATCAATTCTTCATTATTGCTGTGCAATTTTCTTTATTCACGTAGTAATTTCATTTTATCTCTTTTAATTGCCAAATTTCTCTCCCTATCTTCATTTGTTGGAGTTTTTGGTTTCTTCCTTAGCATGATGATGATTTCTACATGTCAAATTACTCAAGCATTTGAATTACTTAAAATGTGTAAATTACAAATTATTCAAATACATATAAAATTATAATTATTTGAATGAATACACAATATATATCAAATGACTTGTCAAATTTCTAACCATTTCGAAATAACATTTAATTCAATCATACAATTTTCAATGACTTCACTATATATTAAACAACATGTCAAATTATAATTAAATTTGTATTTATATATCAAAAAATAATATTTAAAATGGATTGCACTAACCTTTTCTATACAAGGAATATTCAAAAAGTCTTCAAATTGTGTATCCAATGATTGAATTTCATGTTTGCTAGCTTCAAAAAGTGTTGAAATAGTGTTTGCTAAGTTGGAACCCATGATTTCTATCAAAATAATGGAGTGCACAATAAACCAAAAGCAGAGAATGGATGAAATAGCCCCCAAAGTTGATTTTTGACCATTTTTAGGTGATTTCACATGGTGCGTATGCTCTATAAAGGATGTATGCACTATAGTGCATACGCACTATGTGAAAACACATCACTCTCCATCCTCCCTACTCTCTCTCTCTCTCTCTCTCTCCCCTCTCCCATCCCCTACTCTCTCTCTCTCTCCCTAATCTCTCTCCCATCCCCTACACTCTCTCTCTCCCCTCTCCCATCCTTTCTCTCTCTCTCTCTCTCTCGCTCTCCCTCTCCCACCACCTACTCTCTCTCCCTCTCTCACCCTCTCTCCTCTCCCATCCCCTACTCTTCAGATCTCTCACACATACTCCCATCCTCCCTCTCCCACTTCCTACTATCTCTCTCTCTCTCTCCCCATCCCCCTACTCTCTCCCATCCCCTATTCTCTCTCACACTCTCTCACATCTGCTACTCTCTCTCTCTCTCTCTCTTCCCCCTCTCCCATCCCCTAAACTCCATCTTTTATAGATATACACTTTCATCCCCCCCTCTCTCTCTCCTCTCTTATCCCCTACTCTCTAGATCTCTCACACACTCCCATCAGCCCTCTCTCTCCCCCTCTCCTACCCCCTCTCCCATCACCTACTATCTCTCTCTCAAGTTCTCTCTCTCCCTCTCTACTCTCCCTCTCTCCCATCGCCTACTCTTACTCTTTCTCTCCAATCTCAAACTCTCTCTCACACTCTCTCCCATCCCCTACTCTCTCTCACTCTCTCCCATCCTTTCACTCTATCTCTCTCATCCCGTACTCTCTCTCTGCCACCTCCTACTCTCTCTCACATTGTTTCCCATCCTATACTCTTTCTTTACCACCCCTACTCTCTCTCACACTCTCACACTCTCTTCCATTCCCTAATCTCTCTCTCTTTCATAGACACAGACACAGACACACACTCCCATCCCCCCTCTCTCTTCTCTCCCATCCCCTACTTTCTATATTTGTCACACATACTCCCATCCCCCTCTCTTTATCCCCCTCTCCCTACTCTCTCACACTCTCTCCCATCTCGTACTCTCTCTTACACACACTCCCATCCCCCCTCTCTCCCTCTCCCACTCCCTCTCTCACCACCTAGTCTCTCTCTTCCATTCACTACTCTCTCTCTCTCTCTCTCTCTCTTTGACTCAAGCTACTCTTTCTCTCTCCCCTCTCCCATTCCCTAAACTCTCTCTTTTATAGATACACACTCCCATCCCCCTCTCTCTCTCTCCCCTCTCCCATCCCTTACTCTCTAGACCTCTCACATGCACTCCTGTCCCTCTCTCTCCTCCTCTTCCACTCCCTCTCCCACTGCCTACTCTCTCTCTCTCTCTCTCTCTCTCTCTCTCTCTCTCTCTCTCTCTCTCTCTCTCTCTCTCTCTCCCTCTCTATTCTTTCTCTCTCTCCCATCCCCTACTCTTACTCTCTCTCTCCCATTCCCAACTCTCTCTCACACTCTCTCTCATCCCCTATTCTCTCTCAACCTCTCTCCCATCCTTTCACTCTGTCTCTCCCATCCTATACTCTATCTCTACCATCCCCTACTCTCTCTCTCACTCTCTCCCATCCCATACTCTCTCTGCCACCCCCTACTCTCTCTCTCTCTCACACTCTCTCTCATCCTTTCACTCTATCTCTCCCAACCCATACTCTCTCTCTGCCACCCCCTACTCTCTCTCACACTCTCACACTCTCTCCCATACCCTACTCTCTCTCTTTCACAGACACACACACACACACACACTCCCATCCCCCCCCCCTCTCTCTCTCTTCTCTCCCATCCCCTACTCTCTAAATCTATCACACACACTCCCATCCCCCTCTCTCTATCTCGCTCTCCATACTCTCTCTCACACTCTCTCCCATCCCCTACTCTCTCACACTCTCTCCCATTCTTTACTCTCACTCTCTCCCTCTCCCACCACCTACTCTCAATCCTCCATCCCCTACTCTTTCTCTCCCCTCTCCCATCACCTACTCTCTCTCTTTCATAGACACACACACTCTTATCCCCCCACTCTCTTCTCTCCCATCCCCTACTCTCTAGATCTGTCACACACACTCCCATACCCCTCTCTCTCCTCTCCCATCCCCTACTCTATAGATTTGTCACACACACTCCCATCCCCCCTCTCTCTCTCCCTCTCCCACTCCCTCTTGCACTGCCTACTATCTCTCTCTCCCTCTCTATTTTCTCTCTCCCATCCCCTACTCTCACTCTCTCTCTTCCATCCCCTACTCTCTCTCACACTCTCTCCCATCCCCTACCCTCTCTCTCTCTCTCACTCCCATCCTATACAAGCTCTCTTTTCCACCCCCTACGCTCTCTCAAATTCTCACACTCTCTCCCATCCCCTACTCTATATCTCTTATACACATTCCCATTCCCTCTCTCTCTCTCGTGCTCCCTCTCCCACTACCTACTCTCTCCCATCTCCTACTCTATCTCTCTTACACACTTCCATTCCCCCTCTCTCTCCCTCCCACTCCCTCTCCCACCACCTACTCTCTCTCTCTCTCTCTCTCTCTCTCCTATCCCCTACTCTCACTCTTTGTCTACCACCCCTACTTTCTCTCACACTCTCTCCCATCCCCTTCTTTCTCTCTTACACACATCCCATTCCCCCTCTCTCTCCCTCTTCCACTCTAACTGCCATTTCTTACTCTCTTTCTCTCCCACTCCCTACTCTCTCTCTATCTCTCTCTCCCCTCTCTCATTCCCTACTCTCTCTCTATCACACACACACCCATTCCCCCTCTCTCCTCTCCCATCCCCTACTTTTTCTCTCACTTTCTCTCCCTCTCCCACTCCCTCTCCACTGCCTACTCTCTCTCACTCTCACTCTCACTCTCACTCTCTCTCACTCTCTCTCTCTCTCTCACACACACACACTCTCTCCCTCTCTACTCTCTCTCTACTACCCCCTACTCTCTCTTTCTCTCTTACACACATTTCCATCCCCCCTCTCTCCCCCTCTCCCACTCCCTCTCCCATCACCTACTCTCTCTCTCCCATCCCCTACTCTCTCTCAAGCTACTCTATCTCCCCCCTCTCCCATTCCCTACTCTCTCTCTTTCACACACATGCACTCCCATCCTTCTCTCTCTTGCTCTCCCTCTCCCACTCCATCTCCCTGATCCCCTACTCTCAATCTCTCTCTCCCAACCTATACTCTCTCTCACACTTCCTCTCTCTCCCATCCCCTACTTTCAATCTCTCTCCCCCATCCTGTACTCTCTCTTTTCCACCCCTACTCTCTCTGCCACCCCTACTCTCTCACACTTCCTCTGTCTCCCATCTCGTACTCTCTCTACCATCCCTACTCTTTCTCACTCCCTCTCTCTCATCCTGTACTATCTCTGCCATCCCTACTCTTTCTCACTCCCTCTCTCCCATCCCATACTCTCTCCCCTCTCCCATCCCCTACTCTCTCTCTCTCTCTCTCTCTCTCTCTCTCTCTCTCACACACACACACACACACACACACACACACACACACACACACACACATCCATTCCTCCTTAGCTCTCTCTTGCTCTTGCATTGCAATTTAGGCCTCAATAGTGTGTGCGCCCTATAGTGCGCATGTGCTACTAAGAATTCAAATAATTCTAATAGCACATGAGTGCTATTAGAACCATTTGAATTCTCAGTAGTGCATGCGTTCTCACACATGCTATTGAAAGCTTTACATTAAAACCAATCCTAAGGCTTGGTTTTGCTTTGGAGACCCAACCCAAAGGTTTGGAGTTTATAAACAAGTCTGAGACATGTTTTCTAGTAAACATTAAGAAAATGATTGATTTTTCTTGTTTGCTCTCCTTCAAGATTCCTCATGGCTGGGTATCGATAAGATCATGTTACATGGCATTATAGGTCTTTGTGTTAGCTATCTACCTATATAATTTATTTTTAATTTGAACTATTTTAAGCCTTTCATCTATAATTTCTTTTGAATGTATCTTCATTTTTTTTTCAAAAGCCACCATGTACTAATTGGGCTATAGATATTAGCTCATTCATCAAATTTTGTAACAACTTAGTTTTTAAGAAACTAGACTCCATTCTACACACTTTGAAAAAAAAAAAAGTTTTGATTTTAGATTAGTTTTCAATTATTTCTAGGGGGAGCACATAGATATTTCACATTTTTGGGATGTGTCTAGTTAAAAAATTCATTAAAAAATTAAAAAATTATAAAATTACCTAAAAATTTTGGGATGAACTACATAGTGTTAAGTAACTTTTGACCACAGCAATTAAAGAATTTCAAAAAAGAAGTTAAAATTTTTGGGGGGGCACACTTTGTACTGTGTTGTGCTTTTTTTGGAATAAAAAATACTAATTTTTGTGGCCCCCTTTTTTGAGGACCTAAAACTAAACAATTTTGAAAAAAAATTAGTAGTTTAGAAACTAGATCCAAAGGACAATAACTTTTTTTTTTTTCATATCTTAAAATTTTGAGCGTAACTATCTTCAAATTCTTGTTGAAGTTTAGAAATTGTCGATTGTAGGGAAAATGTGTCCACTTATACCCCCCTTTTGGCACCACAACTTGGTGCACTTACACATGTATTCATTTGTATGTCCTAATTTCTCAAAACCCTCTCTTCTTGTGGATTCCTACATCCATTAAGATGTTATTAGGGATGGTAATAAGTTTCATAATTGATTTCATAGCTTATGTTGCTTCTAGCACTACTATATTCTACCCCATTGAAAGACCACCCAAAAGGGCAACTAAAACTAATAGAACTCACATCACTAACAAAACTATGGATATAATTTAGTGTCACTGAAGAGCAACAAGTAGTAGTGATCATATGATTAAAATGAATATCCACATTAGATGCCATGAATTATAATTCTACTTCCTTTCACCTACATATCTCATGACTTGTATATATCATGCATTTAAAATATGAAAAGGAACAAGATGGACCCAATTTAAAAATAGCGAAAATCCAAGGCAAAGAGAATGTAGGTAAAATTTAGGGTGAATTTAATCAATGAATCAAAGACAATAAAACCATTGGGGATTACATTGAAGAATAGTGCTGGCCAAAATTAAAACAACAAAAAAGGAAGATAAAGAAAAATTGTGGGCTTGAAATTTAAGCTTTGGGATACAAGCATAGTTGTCTAGGGAGACATTAATCCTCCATTTCTCCTTTCCTCTCTCTCTCTCTCTCTCTCTCTCTCTCTCTCTCTCTCTCTCTCTCTCTCTCTCTCTCTCTCTCTCTCTCTCACTTCAAACTTATTCAAACAAATATTTCACTACATTCATGAAAACTTCCTATGATTTTCGTAACTCTTTTGGGGAGCTCAACAAGATAGGGAATGCATGAATCACAATAAACATAGATTCATGTTGTTTCTACCTAGTTCTCAAAAGTGATCATGTAATTTTATTGATATATAATGGGAATGTATGAATTATCATAGCTTTTTAGGCACCAAATTTCCTTATTTTATATATATATATATAAAATTCATTTGATTTGTTTAGATGCTACCCTTACTAAAGAGATAGTAATATTTTATTATTTTATTATTATCAATTACATAGAAGATACTACTAATGATTCTATGTTTATATTTGATATAATTTTATAGCTCGAATATTTTTCTATTAAGAAAGTCCATGCCTAACAATATGCACCTTGAACAAAATAAGGTGACAATTGCTAGATTGCGGTCTTAGTTCAAAAAAATGGTGATAGAAAATGTTATTGTCCTTGAAAAAAATGCAAGGGCTTAAAGAATCAAAGAATTCTTATCATAAAAGCTCAGAGAAATTGTAGGAAACATGATCACATTGAAGGGGAAATGATTTTCATCCTTTGGTGAATGTGGATATCAAATTGGTGGAACATGGAGGTGTGAATATCAAAGTAGAAGGTAATACTCTTATGGAAGAAGGTGATCCTAAGGTATAGAACATAATTAGAGATGTTGGTATTGGTGCAATTGATAATGTGCCAGAGAATAGGAGTGAAGAAGATGTTACTAGCACAACTGATGCAGATGATGAAGATGCTGATAGTCACACATCTAATGATGATGATGAAGAGAACCTTGATATACTTGTAATTGAAAAGGCATATGAGCCCTTGTACCAAGGCTCCCAAATAATGCTTCTCTCCATTATATTGTTGCTGGTGAACTTCAAGGTTATGAATGGTATATCCAATGTAGCAATCTCATGTATACTAAGGTATAGTGTCATTTTTGTCATCTTCTATGTTAGCATACCATTAATGTTATTTATAGTAATAATTTTTCTCCATAGGTTGATAGTGAGTGTTTGTTACTATTGGAATAATTTAGAATAACTAAGAGGGGCGGGGGGGGGGGGGGGGGGGATTAGTTATCCAAGTTCCAAATGTAAAAATAAAACTTTTCAATACTCAAAAAATATATATGCATGTATTCATTAGATCATCCATTATCTTAAAACTTTGTATATTACTATCCTAGGTCAAATGAGCTTTACAAAAATGTAAACATAAGTTATCACAAATTCAATCACACAATTTTGACACAAAAATTTAATGTGAAAACCCAATTTGGGAAAAACCACGACTAACATGCTACCAAATTTCACTCTTCTAAAGTGAGCTCTATAAGGAGCCAACCTTGTTAAAGGTTACAATACACAATGTTAAATGTGACCCTGATTAAAGGATTTAAATCACCCTAGTAAAAGTGAGCCTTGTTAGAGGAATTTAGAACATTCTATTAGAATGTCACTTGGTTTGTAATGCCGTACCAAGGGATCCAAAGAATTAACCTAGAATTTCACTAAGTTTAGTAACATTTTTTTTTTTCTAACATGAAAGTAAATACCACATAACTTGTGCATAATAACGGAAGAAATAGTAATGTCCATCTAAAAGTAAACATAACATACATAACAGATTACATTCTTTAAGATCCCTTAACGCTGAATTACATCTAAACAACTAACATACATGAATCCATCTAGTACAACATCCACATGAAATAATAATGATAAGTCCAATGTTTATACATTACATTTCAAATGCTCAATCATCCACTATACATGTCATAGGATATGATAAGCTCAAAAGAATATACATATGTAGAATAAGGTACATCATCCTATTGTAATCCATGATACATCAAAATAAAGATAATCACATCATACACATGATACATCATCATAGAAGATATATACATCCATCATAAAGATCAAACATAATAAACTAAGTGCATGGTTCCTCCCAATCGTTAATAGCATCATTAGACCATCGTGGGCCCTAGCCATCCCTCTGTGCATAACATTCCAAATCACCGAAGAGATCATCGGTATTAATATAGTAGGAATGTCACTCCTAACATATACTATATCATATGCAGAAAATAATCTAACATGCAAATATAAGCATAAGATACATCATCTA
Source organism: Cupressus sempervirens (assembly GCA_028749045.1). NCBI lineage: Eukaryota > Viridiplantae > Streptophyta > Pinopsida > Cupressales > Cupressaceae > Cupressus > Cupressus sempervirens. The sequence continues at coordinate 725,082,603 of CM053787.1, forward strand.
ACATATGCTAATCATCAATGAAAGGATACATATCCACCAATATGAAGGACACATCAGCCACGATGTCTCAATGAATCTCAAATGATAAGAGTGGAAAAACACTACCACCCGACCGCGTGGTACCTAAGTGGTCCACTCCCACCATGCTGAGGAGATAATCTCAAGTCCCAAATAGGCTATCCAAAACACATAGCACACATCTCTATAAGTTGAAGAATCCTAAAAGTATATTAACTCAAAGGTTCCAAACACAAAATCAACATCTAATCCTAGAGGCACACAATGACATGGAGGAACCTACTATGCAAGTGGGAAAGTGTCATCGCATTTATCACATACAAGTTACCCTGACAGTTAGCTAAACTCCACGGGTCCATACTAATCTCATGCGGCCACTAGTATCCTCTCATACTGACAAGGCATACTATAGAATGCAAGGTCGCAACCATGCATTCTCACTACTCCCATCCTAGCCTATACAAGCACTCAAGGCATGGGCGAGAACCAAAAATCTTATATTTTTAGGTTCATTCAGTTAGTATTAGGTGTGAATGTTATCACTTATTAATCCAACTTACAATGAGTTACCTTGGTAGCCTCTTAGGGCCCCGACCCCCATTGCAAGCCACTTCCCAACACTACATGCAGATATCATACCCTAAGCTCATGGAATCATAAATCTCAAAATCACAAAAGATAATCCATAATAAAATCATCAAATATGCATAAAAGCATCAAATCTCCACGAGAAAACATCCATAGAAAATCATGACCACAACAACTCTCTATTGGCTACTGAAGTATTACTGATAATCAAAAGTATCCAATGGTTCTCAATAACCAAAATATATCTCAATCATACTGATCGAAGACTCCAAAATGGTTGAGTGAAGCATGTCACAACATGACATCATCAAGAATAAATCCACATTACAGTCCCATCATGGCGACTAGAAAATAACCAAGGATAACTGATCGATGACCAAAAATAGTTAAGTCAAGTGTCTCATACATAAGAATCTCAACTATAACAATCAGTAATTACAACCAATACATAGAGCATTCCATCACATAACCATGGTTGGGTTTATAAAGATCGAGATTAAAACATTATCATGACATCACAATCACATAACCCCCAAGCCTCTGGTAGACATCCTATAACTGGTCAACACTAGTCAACCCAAAACCCAAAACAATAGCATAAAGAATACACAATGCAAACACATGTTTTGTTTTTTCTAAATTTACAAGCTTGGATTTAAATGTAGAAGTTTCAATTTACGTTTTCCAATTTAAATATCAAGTCGAGAAATTTCACATTTTACCTAACCCATGTATTTGTTTGATAGATAAAAGTTTCTCCCCAAAAACCATTAGACTCAATTTTCTAAATGTTCTTAATGTCTTTTATGACCCCATCATTTTCAAAATAATATTTGAAATTCTTTTCATATTCATCTTTCCAAATTAAAAGATTAAATTGCTCAACATTATAAAATAATTTGTTATTAAAGAATTACTCTTTAAATTCCAATCATATATTAATATATTAATTATTTATTAATAATAATGTATATACATATATATACTTATATATATTTATACATATATTTATAAATACATATACATATATAATTATTAATTTAAAAAATGATTTATATAAAAAAAAATTGAATTAATAAAACATTTGACAACACGCGGTGAGTTTAATAACTACCGATACAACAACATATATATATGACCTGCGGATCGCAGGGTACACTGCAGTCGCAGGTACACTACAGATTGCAAGTACTCTATAGTACCACAATCTGCATAGATGTCACCGTCGGTGGGGGTGAGGAAATATGTCCCCCCCAGCCCATTCAAATTTATTATATTTTTTTATATTGCGTTTTATTAAAAATGCTTCCCTCTAATGTAAATCACGATGCGTTCATTCGCTCGCTGCAAAATATATGTCATTCGAATTTTAATTAAATATATATATGTATATATACATATGTATGAATATATATATATTTATATATATATATATATGTATATATATATGTGTATGTGTGTGTGTGTATATATATACATATACAAAGTTTAATCAAATATCACATCATATAGACACACACACACACATATATATATATAATTGTATTTATATATATATATATGCATATATGTATTCAGATTAAAAAATATAAACATATATATACACAATATATAAATTCCAACTCAGAATTTTCCTATAAATCTTGATCTCAATTTTTTTCCAATAATTAATCTAATGGGTTTGATTATGAATCTAAACCCTAGCCCCGTGTTCTTTTCAGATCTATGAATATAAAATTCTCAAATAAATTTATCCACCCATATTGAGAATGCATACAATAAAAATAAGAAAATCCTTAGAAGACATATGGAAGACACGAAAAAGACAGGGAATGCAAGATGCGGAAGTAGCATAAGTAAAATCACAAGAATCTACCCGAATTCTGATGCTAATTCGCTCTTCTTCAAAAAAGCCGCAGAGCAAGCTCCCTTCTTCAGAGTTCTCGAATCCTCCAATGCTCCAATTGCTCTCCATCGCTATCCCTAAGCTTCTAAGAATGCCTGTATATAAAGAGTTCTCAGGAAACATCTAGAATGCTTCTAGAAATAGCTAGAAGGTGTCACCAACTAAGCATGGGTCTTTTCCAACCTTCTAGATGAGTCATAGCGTTGTAGACACCATTTGCTTAATTGATGCACTAACCCCTGTGTTGTTGACATAAGAGAAATGAAAAGGGTGCGTTAACTCCCATGCAAGCTTATAACTCCAATTTACTTTTTATATAATTTCTATTTAAATATTTATAACTTTCATTTTAATTTTAATAACTTTTATTATTATTATTTATTTATTACTTTATTATTATTTTATTATTATTATTAATTTTAATTTCTAATTTTCTTTTATTTAATTCTTTTTTTTCTTAATTAATTCTCATTTTAATTAATTATAATCAAAATATCAAAGACCATGATATTTTATATTAATTTTTTCAAATAATTAATTAAATCTATTTATTAAGACTTAATTAATAGAAAATTCACCATAGACCTCCAAGGTAAAATATGAAAACCCATCATAGAGCAATTCACACAAAATCAGTCTAAAGGGTTAAAAATCACGAATTATGTCATCCAACACATTTGGTGGGTAAAATATCTAGATACTTGTCCTACCTCACTAGGACAATTGGTTTAAGGGTTTGGGATTTGGACTTGAGAATTTATCTCCCTTCAATTATCATTGAGATAGTGTAATAGGGTATGCTCATCTTGGCAATTCAGGGAAGTTGATACCCAGTACCTGCAACCTGCAAAAAAACCATGCATGTACATATAATATATATAATGCTAAGCTAAATAGGTAATGGAAAGAAGTGGTGCATCATGTAGATACTGACTAAGCAGGTGACTACGACTCCCTTCCTCAACCACATCAGAAATTCCATACAATAAGAAAACACACACACACCATACACATGCAAGTATGGGGTAAGTATCCATAATAAAACACATGAGATAATAAACCATCTAACTAATCATCAAAAATAATTGAAAGCAATATAATGATCATCATGCATACATGAAATGTAAAGTCTAAATGATCTCATCATATAACCACTGAATCCATAACATAATGTCTGATAGTCTCATAACAAAACCACTAATCCATCAACCATAAAACTAGTCTATCATAGTTTGATAATAATAGCAACAATATGTCTAGAAAAGATGTGAACAAGGGTAGGCACTACATGGTTAAGCAATTTACTCATGACTTTTAGGTCAACCTTAATCCAAAGGATTTATCTAGACTGATACAGTTGTTAGAAAGTAATAGTAGGGCTTGATCTAATAAGAAAAAAACCCACTTGCAAATTTTAGATCTCTCATTTAGCTCTCCATTCTACTTGACATTCATTTCCCCTTCATCTTTGATTTCTTTTTCACCCTTGAAGTCTTCATCTCCTTATGCCTTCTTTCTTAGTATGCTAATTGTAGATTCATTCCTTTGGCCACCATATGAAGCAACACCTCCAAACTCCTTCTCTTTCTAGCTCTCTCACACTAACATTTTTCCTCTGGCCTTGTATCCCCTTAAATAGAGAATTTTGATCTATTGTCACTTAATCTTGATCATCCATCTTAGGGTTAGGTTAGATTTATCAAAACTTCCCTTCTTTCCATTATGTTCCCTCTAGAAAGTTTTCTTACAATCCTCATTAAATTTGTCTCAAAATAGTTTATCTTGAATTTTGTACTATTAACTCATCATACTTATCTCCAACATGCTTTTCATAATTCAAGAAATCAACTTTTTCGGCTTAGATTCATCAAATCTTGACTCAAACTCATTATGTTGTCACTCAAAAATAACATGTTGTCACTCAACAATAAATAACTTATGATGCTTGGTCAACACTAGGTTGCATGACATAAACTAAATCTTTTCTCAATCAATACTTCTATTTTTTGATGCTTGAGACATATTGTATTTTACTTTTCTTAGCAGATCATAAGTTTTTCTTGATCATAACCATCTTTGTTCTTGGCCTAAACTAAATGCTCGGCTTGCACTATTTTCTCAGTCAGGTTTGGTAGATACATTCCTTTTTACATGTAGACTTATTCTTGTCTTTTCTTATGTATCCTTCTATTGTAGCCTTAATACACTATATCATCAAAGTCTTATTTGGTCTTAGTGGTCCTTTTATAAACCATATAACTCAACCTTTCTCTAGGTACTCTATTATCCTTTCTTTCAAATCCGCTTCATTCATCAATCAAATGATAGGATTCTAACCAAAGTTAGCAATTATCTTACCAGCAAGTAGCAGGTTCGACATCAGTGAAAAAATAATGATTGTTCCATGATAGGTTTCTATACTTCAACAATCTAATTTTTAAATATTTTCCACCATCAAACATTCTACCTCACCCTTACTGAGAATATTGACCATTATGAAAGGTATTGGAATAGAGTATCAAACAATACATGCATGTCCCAATGATCATATCATATATCATAAATAACATGAATTTACAACACAATTCCCCAATTTTCACATTAGTATATATCAATTAGATCAAATAATCGAAAAGGTTCCTTGTAAGCTTCTTTGGTACATTCTCATTATTTCACTTCTGTAATGATTATTTAGGTGTAATATCTTGACAATTTATAGATTACCATGCATGTAATAGAAGTTAAAATGACATTATGCCAATGCCTGTGGATGGTTCTGCATTTAAGGACATAGAAGATAGGTGACCATTATTTAAAGAAGAACCTCATAATATGAAGCTTTCATTGGTAGTAGATGGTTTCAATCCATTTGAAGAGATGAGATCTATTTACTTGATCTAGCCTATTTTTCACTAACAACAACATTCCTTCTTTGATATCCATAAAGAGGGATCACATAATGTTGACAATGATTTTACCAAGTATACTTCCATTTATTAGTCATCTAAATTAATTTATAAACACAATATCAAAATGACCATAATAATTATATTTTGTTTATGATCATTCAACTAGGTAAGTACTAAGTGAAAGATATGAATGTATATAGTGAGCCCTTGATTGATGAGTTGTTGGAGTTACGGGATGGGGTCACTATGTATGACATTTCTAGACCAATTGGTGAAAGATAATTTCAATTCCATGTAATGCTTGTATGGACAATACAGTATGCCCTTGGACTAACACATTTCTATGGTATGTAAAACTATTAATGCATATTTTTGGTATGTAATAGTGCTAACACATTTTATTTGTATGTTTAAGTTGTGTGTGATAATTCTAAATATGAATCTTATAGTACACATGTCGTCCAATTATACACGATCTTGTAGGTCTTCAGATAGGGAAAATTTGCATGTCCAATTTGTGGTCCAAAGATAAAATTTCATAATTTAAAATTTTTAGGAAAGTGGGTGTTTGATGAGCATAGACAATTTCTCCACAAAAATCATAAGTGTTGAATTACCAAAAAATATATTTTCAATGTGAAAGAAAAGACAACATCAAAGCCATGAAGAATGACACCTCACATGTGGAAGTTGGAATAGAATGGAATGAATCATTGAGGTAATGTCATTCCATCTTATGTAGGTTTTTGTATGAAATTTAAATTTGGATAGTGTCTTTTGTTTAATAATGGTGTAATTTATGTTCATGAAGGTCATCAAGGAATTGATGAGAAACTTCCAAAATGACTTAAAATCTATCCAAGACAATTTAGTAGGTTGTCGTACTACAAGCACCTCCCAATCATGCATTTCTTTGATGCTATGCATATTAGAAAGATGTAATAGAGAAAATATGAAAAGTATTGGATGGAAGGTGTTATAAAGAAAAATTGGTCAAAATTTGTAATGTCATTGATGAATCCAATCATGCATTGAAGTTTTTCCTTGAATCAAGCAATGGAAACTAGATTATTATGAGTGTTATTCCTTGGTTATTAATGCAACAACAAACTAATGCCATATTGGACACCATAAAAAACCTAAATTTCTCACAAGATTTTCTACAAACATAAAAAATCTCATATAAAAGAAAGATGATTTTGAGTCAGAGTTGAAAGTGCATGATTGGCATACCTTCATCAAGATAATTCATGTTCTTCTCTATTTACAATAAATTTGTAAAACATCATGTAATTTTGATTATTTTATTTTATAATATATTGAAAAGATTATTTTATTATTACTACAGTATGTTCTACCTCAATCTCTCCCACACAACTTCAAAATCAAGAGTGTGAAACATGTTATATACAATCTTGGGAAATACATGAGGTTAGAAGTGTTATTTGTTAGATTTGTTGTATAGATATTTTTTTTGTCTTGCTCTTCCTTTTTTGTAATTTTTTGTATAATTTTTTGTAGAGTCTCATTAATAAGTTTTTGTGTGATGAATATCTTCTAGATGGTTTTCATCTAAAAAAATTGATAAAAAGGACATAAAGCATTGGAAGAGAAAAAGTTCTCAGTTTTTGTCTGAGATGCATGTGTGTCTATCTTCAACTTTTTTCAATGCACAAGAACACTACCTAATACATTTAGTTGAGGAGATTGAATTGTGTGAAATTTTACCAACTAGATCATTATGGATGGTTGAGAGGCACTTGAAATTTTTCAAGGGATTGGTTTGATAGAGAGCATGTCTTGAGAGTTCCATGGTTGAGGGATATATGGTCTAACAGACCATGGTGTACATTAGTGAATATCTTCCCAAGTTTGCATCAAAGATCCAAGTAGATCATATTTGGGATTCCAACTCCATTAAAAAATTCAAAGGGAAGTACTTGATGAGAAAAGGTAGATTGAGGAAAGTGAGAGGTAATTATAAAATGTTATTGTAGTTAATTAATTCTTATTCATCATAAATATAAGTTGTTTCTAATTGGTCTATTTATTTTATATAGTTTCTCATGCGTGGGATGCATTTCATTTTTGTATTGAAAATAATCTTGATTGGATGATGGTATGGATTGAATAATCTCAAAAAAATGGTTGGTCATTAACATGGGAAGATGTTGCTTCACTGGTTAAAGAAGCTCATCATAAAGAAGATCCCAATGTTACACCAATGGTAATTGATCTAGCAAATGGTTCAAGATCTGGAAAGGTATGTATAAGTTAATCTATCATGACCCATTTTTAAAATATCAACTTGCAGATGGATGCACAATTTTGACATGTTTGAAAAATAATAGGTTAAGCACCACAAAGCTATGTACTACAATGGCCATAAATTTGGCATAAAAGACATGGACTATACTAAGAGAACTTGTGATTTGGGGATAAATGTAGTCTTTGAGGTCACCAATATTTCATCTAGAAATGAAATGCATCCTCAATAATCTTAAAATAGATACTATGACATTTTGGATGGTATAATTGAGTGAGACTTTAATTGTTTCAAACTAGTTCTATTTGTTGTCAATGGTATAGGCTACGATTGAATCAAAATGATTCTAATAGAACTATTATTGAACATGATAATGGATTTACAATGTTTAATACAATTTTGTTTTGGCCAGTTAGAAATGAGCCCCATGTTCTTCCAAGCTAATGTGAGAAAGTCTTTTACTTTGGCATTCCATGTGATTAATATAATAATTTATACATGTTTGACATTATTGTAGGTGAACCACCATAAGGCTATGTTACGCAATGGTTATGAATTTCTCATCAAAAAGTTTGATGACACAAAGAGAACTTGTGATTCTGGGATAAGTGTAGTCTTCTAGGTGACCAATATTTCATCTAAAAATGATTTACATCCTCAAGAATCACAAAATTGAAACTATGGAATTTTGGTTGATATAATTAGCTATGACTTTAATTCCTTGAAATTAGTTCACTTTATCATTAAATGGTAAAAACTATGACTCGATTAAAATGATCCTAATAGAACTGTTATTGAGCATAAGAATGGATTTCCAATGATTAATACAAGGTTGTTTGAGCCAGTTGGAAATAAGCCCTACGTTCTTCCAAGCCAATGTGAGAAAGTGTTTTACTTTGGCATTCTACATAAATTGGGTTGGTCATTTTCTATTACACATGATCCAAGAGGAAGACCAGTAAAGTATAATGTGATTGAAGAAGAAGATACCAAATAAGTGGAAGATGTAGTAGATGATGATGATGGCAAAGATGAAGAAGGAGATGATGATGATGGAAAAGACATTCATGATGATGGTGATGGTGATGGTGATGGTGATGATGACAATGATGATGGTCATTGTGATGATCATGGTGATGATGATGATGGTCATTCTAACAATTTGGATGATGATGGTGATAATGATGATGTTCATGCTGATGAAATAAAAGAAGAAGATGATCAATGCCATGATCAATGGTAATGTATTAGGTGTTGATAAGGTTGAAATATTTACTATGATGCTCAATTATTGGTGCTGATTACTTATAATATATATTTTTGTATAGGTAACAAATTAAAAAGTATACAATGATTATGATGTGTTCATATTTTTCATGTTATGTTCTATGCAATTTGTAGCATAAGTATCATGTATTTTGTAACTAACTTAAGGAAAATGATTTACATATGCAGGAAACTATACCACTTTGATGAGGATCGTACATAGTGACATGGATCATGAGGTATAAGTTTATTACATGCTTTCTTTCTCTTTACCTTCAACATTAACTGTAGGGGAAAGTTCATCAATATTAGCCTCATTTTATAGTAAAATATTTATGTCCTTCAACTACATCTCTCATTTGATGGGCTACATGTACCACCAAAGAGGTATATGCCAAATATTTCTACCTCAAGTACAAAAATACAGGAATAGAAGAGGATAGTGAGACATGTAGCAGGTCTATGAAAGAGAGATAAACTAGAGGTCAATAGATTAAAAAAAAATTCAATAAACACATGCAATTTTTCCTTGCTCAAGGGGGGTCATGTTCTTATGATGATGAGATAAAGAGTGACATCAAGGTTCCCTTGAGGTACATACATCTTGAGAAAGAATGGGTTTACCTCTAATTAACATTGATTTTTGTGTTAATGAGAAGATATATCACATAGCTCCATCATCATTACATGGTTTGGGCCTATTTTCCATGGATTCAATAAAGCTTAATTATGAAAAAGTTGTTGAATTGATGGAGCATGTAGGACCTTGTTACAATTACAATAGTTGATGTAGATAGTTCGATATAAAAAAAGTATGTGTGGTTATGCACTATCAGCAAAGTAAAAGACTTGTTGTGTACATTGATAGAGGCCAAAAGTAGTAGGGAACATTGTAGGTTTTATATATAGTAAGCATCCTAGGTCAAATAATAAGTGACCCAATTGCATTTTTGAGGTGTGTGATGAAAATCATGTTTTTGTATGTGCATTAAAATCAATAAGTTTAGAGGAAGAGTTGATAATAAATTACTGTTTGAACCACATAGATATATTTAGAAAGTTAATAGCATGGGACTTGTAAGTACTATATATGTAATATTTAAACTAATTACTTCCAATTAGAACTCCAATATACAAACGTCATTTTATTAATATGTTTTTTTGCTAAGTCGACTATTCCTTTCATTATGCTAATGTTTTTATATATATTCTTTGTCACAGGGTGACATGGCCAATCCATTAGCTAATACAGGAAGGGATGTTGGTCCCACCCCTTCTCTAGCACAAGTAAACTTTCTATACAAAAATTTGTGCAATTTACAAATGACATATTATTATGCTATTTTTGTTTAGTTTTTGGACTTGTTTTAATTGTTTTAATGATGTTTTATCACAACTTGATGCTTAGAGAAAGGGAAAATAACATATTACACAAGAGGAAATACTTGCTGATATGGTAGCCATAGTATTATGCGATGATGACATCACATATACTAGTGACCCTATAAGCATGTATAAAAAAAGCCTCAAGAGCATCAATCAACAAATTCTTGAGCTTGTGATGGATCCAAATCCAATAGAAGAGAAAGTGGCCATAAGAAATGAATTGTGTCATAGAGCACAATATCTAGAAGTAAGAAATAATAAATCTATTTCTAGGACAATAGTTCAATGAAGCTTTATGTTTTATACTAATTTATGGATCATAAACTACAATATGTATGTTTTGTTACAACAATTTTTGAGACCTTACCAAGTTGTTCCACCTGACGAGGGTACTACTGTAGCTCCTATAAAAATGTGATTTCAATTTTCAATTATTAGAAGGGACATTACTTTCTTCATGATTATTATTGACAGTTTTATATTACCACTATCATGTTTTTACAATCTATATTTTAAAAATATCATACATTGTGTGTGTGTGTGTATATATATATATATATATGATTATTTTTTAGGTACTAATGATGTGCATATGCCTCCTTCCATGAGGCCAGCCAACACTCAATGATTGTCAACTACAGGATCGATAATAAGGAGCATGCAAACATCCATACCTGTTGCAACTAGAGATGGAAAATCCTTGTTTTGCTCTTTTTTTTATGTGTTAAATATGATTTGATTTTTAATTTCTTGGTCATTTGAGCATAGTATGTCATTGATTAACTTTGTATAGGGATAGGTACACCTTCTCATGATGATAGAATAGATACTAGTACTGGTGATAATTTACTAGCCTTTCCTCGAGCAGCCCATGTTACTTCTACTAGATCGTTGGAGGCATCATTGTTGATGGCCAAGAAAGATATAATTTCCTTAAAATTTCCTAAGCTTCTTTGTACTTTAAAATTTAAAATTGTAATTATTTATAGTGTAATTGTAGTTTACTTGTTCATTACTCTTTTTTGACTAATGATCCTATGATGATTTTGTCGGAAATGATTTTTTTTATGAAACTTTTTATGATTTAACATTGAAGATATTGGGGACCACATTATGTAAAAGATACATAGCTTGATATAATTGGTTGCTACATTTTTCCATTCATCCATTTGTTATAATATATTCAAAGTACATAGCTTGAACTAATTTTTTAATCTAACAATTTTGTTTTTTGTTAGAAGGTGGAATGAGCAAGGCCCTAAATTAAAAGATCAACTCATAAAAACTATGAAGGATCTCTTTGGTCAAAATATAGACACCAAATTCTTAAAAAAGCTTTCAAACATCTAAAGACTTTAAGAGACCAATATAGACGAGTTCTAAAGCTCAAGTTCCCAAAGTACAAGCATCGTCCTAAGGTTCTAGAGCTAGAGTGGAATGAAATCATTGATGATGCAAAATAGATAAGACTAAGAGATAAAGGAATTAACCCACCACCTAAAAAAAATAGAGATGTGATAGTATGAATGTAATTATGCACAAATCAGTGATCTTTATATTTAATAATCTAACATATTTCCAATATATTTTGAAGTTTACATATATAGGCTATAGGACACATCAAAGGCTACACAAGCTAGGAAAGAGAAGGTTGGTCAACACCATCTTGGCTCTAGTGGATATAAGAAAATTCACTCACGTCTTGTAAGTAGCAGTAAATAAAATTTCATATCAAATTTTCAATATAAAATTACAAATAAGAAATACATTTAACCATGTGGCTTTGTGAATACACTATACAACTCTAGCTTTTCTCAACATTGACCCCTGTGCAGATCATTACCTTTTGCTTTAGTCCTATAGTCCCTACCTAAGGATTAAAGTGACCTCCCTAGACTATCTCAGTTCACAATAGATCTATGAGACCCCACAAAGATCACACTTTGCAACAACCTTCCAATGTACCTAATTTCTCTAATGCCCACCTTTCCATTATGGACTACTTCTTGCCTGTGAGGAGTTCTTAGCTATTGTTTTTCCTTTTCTTGGTTCTTTTATTGTTTTTCTTTTTTGTTCTTTCTATAGACACTGTTTGGTGCTCCCTCCTATTGGCATGTTCCCTTTGTACTATTTCGAAACCCTTAGACCCTCGTTAGTCTCCTATTGGACATTAATAAATTTAACTTATCTTATCTTATCTTATCAATGTTGATTATATTATGCAAAAAATGTAGGGCATTGAATTTAATCTAGCTCCCATAGAAGAGGAAAAACAAATTGACTACACTAACAATCCCTTTTATTAACTTATGATCTAGTTAAAATATTAGTGGTTTTAATTCCCCTATTAAGAGTAATTTTTTATAACTTATTTTTGTATCATGTCATTATTGCTTCTCATAGGAATTATTTTCATTATTTTAGATGGGGATTCTAGGACTTTGAAGTCTCCAACATGGTTGGATCACTTTTATAAAATGATATAGGGATCAATCACTCTCCCCATAAAATGTTGAAAGCACCATCATTGTATGTAATCCTATCTTTAATTGATATATCAAATAATATGTGGCGAGTCATGTGTTTCTTCTTAGAATTTTTTTTTCACCTACTCTTTCATAGCAATCTTAGTTTTATTTGGTAAAAAGAAATAATCTTACAACATGTGCAAGATTTTTAAAAACTCATAGGGTGAATAGATACTTTCTTACTAACGAGGGCCAAGTTGGAAGAAGTTGCTAGAAGATGTTATTTCAAGAAGATGTTTATTCATCATGATTCTTCTCAAGTAGCATTTAATTCAAATTAAATATGATTAGTAATTTAGTTTAATCAAGTGTTGAGTCTACTTCTGAGTCTAATTTACAATTGAAAACTTTTTTAAAAAGTAAACAAAAAGGTGCTTTTTGACCTAAATCATGCATTTTTATGTTTATTAGGAGTCTTCTATGTTTTGACATGCATTTGTAGGCATTTGAAGGCATTTGAAGACATTTAGAGTGATAATCAATAAAAGTTACAAAATTGACAAAAAAAAGTTGTCATGAAATTGACAATGAATCTGAGAGTAATGGTGATGAAGGTTTCTATGTTGCTATGAAAGAAGATTCTGATAAAGATGAGAAAAATGAACTACTTTCATATGTAAAAAAGAAGTGACAAATGGATAGTAGATAGCAGATGCTCCAATCATATACCTGGTGATACAGATAAATTTGAAGATATTGGTCCATACAAAGTTGGATGTGTTAAATTTGGCAATGACATTTCATGTGTTGCAAAAGGTAAAAGAACTATTCAATTGGCTGACAAGACAACATGTGAAAATTTTTATTGGGTTGAAGGACTTAACTATAATCTATTGTGTGTTTCACAACTAAACAAATCAGGGTACAGAGTTGAATTCCACAATAGGAAGGTTGAGATACATGATGTTGATGGTAAGATAGTTGGAAATGGTGATTAAACTAGAGGTAATTTGTTCTATCTAGATTTATCAAGTGAGGCATGTTTGTTTTCACAACAAGAAGATGTTTTTTTATAGCACAAGATATTATGTAATGTAAACTTTGACAATTTGGTGAATATTAGTAAGATGAAGAAAGTAAGAGGGTTGCCTACACTAAAGAAGCCTGATAATACTATGTGTAAACAATGTCAGTTGGGAAATATGACCAAGTCTAGTTTCAAGAGAAAAACATACACTTCTAGTAATATTTTGGAATTGGTTCATACTGACTTATGTGGTCCAATTGATGTTCAAAGCTACTATGGATATAAGTTTTTCATTTTATTTGTTGATGACTACTCTAGGATGATGATTGTGATGTTCTTAAATCTAAATCTAATGCTTTTGAGTTATTCAAGTAGTGTTTAGCTCGAGTTGAGAAAGAAATAGGGAAGTTCTTGAAGTGCTTGAGATCTGATAGAGGTGGTGAATTAATTTCAAGTGAGTTCAATATATTCTGCAATGATAGAGGAATTAAAAGACAAACATTAGCAATAAGGACCCCTCCTTAGAATGGAATAGCTAGAAGGAAAAACATATAAATAATGGATAGTGCAAGAACATTAATAATAGAGAAGAATTTATCAAATAAGTAAAGGAGAGAAGCAGTCAATACTAATTTTTATACCTTGAATAGAGTACAAGTCAAGAAAGGTACAAATAGTGCACCTTTTGAACTACGGTATGTTTATGCACCTAATGTGAACTATTTCAAAATCTTTTGAAGTAAATGCTATATACTTAAAGATAATAGGAATGGAAAAATTGATGCAAAAGGTGATAAAGGTATACACCTAGGTTATTTCACTAAGAGAAAAGCCTATAAGTGTTTAAATTCTAATACTAACAAAATTGTTGAAAGTGCAAATGTGAATTTTGATGAGTTTGTAGAAAGAAGTAACACTGTATGGAAAGAAGAACCTGAACACTACAATACATTAATCTATGTGGATGATGATGCTCCAAGAACTCCTAATAATCAAGAATATCGAGCTATAGTTTCTCAACAGCTACGAAATAATGAAACACAAATTCAAATTTTGAAGTAGTAGAGAAATTAAACTTGACATTAATTTTCAAGATGAACCTATAGAAGAACAAAGAAGGAAACTTCCTATGCTAGAAAAATATGTGAGAAGGCATTAAAAACTTGAACAAATCATTAGTGATATTGAATCAACTGTTATGACTAGAAAAAGACTCAAGGATGATACATGCTCACTTTGTGGTTTTGAGCCAAAAATAGTAAAGGATGCTTTAGAGAATGAATATTGGATCCAAGAAATGGACAAAGAAATTGAACAGATTGAGAAGAATAGTACTCAAACCTTAGTGGGGTAAAATCACAAACCTGTGTCACCTTTTATAAAGAAATGTGATATCAAAATGTGACAGTTCAACATTGATGACAAAAAAAATGGTACTTGAGTTTAAAATATGAAGATGATGTAAACTAATAAAATGTGTAGAATTGTATGAATTTTATGCCTATAATTTTTATAATTTTTTTGACTAAGAATTTATTCATTTTATTTTATTTTGAAGTCCCTTTTTTAACTGTAAAAAATATAGGATGTAGTTCCCGTCAAACAAGTATGTGCAAATCACCTTTTTTTGTTCTAATTTGAAAATATTTTATAGATGAAATGTATAGCTAGTGCACAAAAAAAGAAATAATTATTTTTGATGTATATTTTCTTTGTTATAAGTACTCAAGTTCGACCTTGTCAGAATCCAACAATTTTTTCCTCCCGTCAAAACTTCCCTATCAAATCTATACCTTCTTGAAAATAAATTACATATTCGTGAAGAGGATTCTCTCCTCTAGTGATATATATATATATATATATAGATTGATATGATTTACTATTTTTTATCATTTTTTGAGAGAGCATCTTCTGAAATGTTGAAATATTGACTTATAATATTTTGAGATTATAACATATTATAACTAATCAAAACACTCAAAAATTTATATAATGATGATATTGAATCTGAAATCTATAAAAGGGTATTTTTAGTTTTTTTTTTTAAATTGAGTTTTGATAGAGAAATGAGATTTGACCAAAATAGGTTTTTGTATCACAAACGGTGACACAGATCTATGCTTTTACCCAGTGCCAATACCTAAAGACAAAAATGCCATTGGGACAAAGTGTGTTTTTAGGAACAAACTCAATGAGAATGGAGAAGTAACAAGAAACAAGAAAAGACTGGTATGCAAGGGTTATGCTCAAGAAGGAGTTGATTATAGAGAAAAATTTTCTCATGTGGCAAGACTTGAAGGAGTTAGAACTCTACTTGCATATATAACCCACAAGAATTTCTAGGTATATCAAATGGATGTCAAATATGCATTTTAAAATAATATAATAGAGGAAGAAGTATAAATTGAATAGCCTAAAAGATTTGTAGATCCAAACAAGAAGAGCATAGTATGTAAACTAAACAAAGCCATTTATGGATTGAAGCAAGCCCCAAGAGCATGGTATGAAAGATTACATAATGTTTTGGTGAAGATTAGTTTTGAAAGGACAAATGATAACAATAACCTATATTTGAAGAATGGTAAGAACAATGAAGTATTTTTATTTGAAATATTTGTTGATGATATTATATTTGGAGGAAGATAAGCATTATGAAAATTATTAACTGATGAAATGAAGAAGGAATTTAAAATGTCTATGTTTGGTGAAATCAAATTCTTTGTTAGATTACAAGTATGTCAAATGATGTTTGGTATATTCATTACACAATCCAAATATCTCAAAGAGATATTAAAGACTTTTGGTATGGAAGACTACATGCTAGTGAGTACACCTATGTCTACATGACATAAGCTATCTAAGGTTGATTATTCTACTAATTTGAACTAGATCCTATACAAATCCATGATTGGAAAACTATGGTATGTTGTTCACATAAAACTAGATATTGCTTTAGTAGTTGGGATAATTGCTAGAATTTTAGAAAATCCTAAAGAGAATCACACTATAGAATTGGAAAGGATCATGATATATCTAAAAGGTATAGAAGAGTATGGATTGTATTACAAAAGAAATGATAAGTTTGAAATGAAAATGTTTACTAACTTAGATTGGGTAGGAAACATTGATGACAAAAAAATTACTAGTGGAGATGCATTCTTTCTAGGAAAGAGATTGCTATCATGGAAAAGAAAGAAGCATAATTGTATTTCCCAATCAATACTTGAAGCCAAGTATGTGGAAGCTACAGTAAACTATTCAAATATTATGTGGATCAAGCAATTACTAAAAGATATGAAAGAAGAAAATACAGATCTAGTGGTTATCTATTGTGATAACACAAGTGCTATCAACATTTCAAAGAATCCAATGATACACACTAAGACAAAGCACATTGCTACCAAGTATCGCTACTTGAGGAAATTAGTTCAAGAAAAAAGAGTGAAGCTAGAATATGTGAATACTAAAGAGTAGATTTCTGACATATTTAAAAAATGCTTAAATAAAGATGCTTATGAATATCTTAAAGATAAATTAGGGGTAACTCCCCTCACCAGAGCTACTTAAGAAGACAAGGTGCATTGCATCACATGTGCTAATCAGAATCCAACTCGACTTTGGGACATTCCTAAGTTCGATAATTCAATACAGCATAATAGATCAATCATAGACACATGAAAAGAATCAACTAGACATGTAAAATTTACATAATTTAGATGTATGAAGAGTTTGAAGCTCAAACATCTAAACATATTTGCCATTATTTCCAATGAGGGATAAATTACTAAAGAGGGAGAGATTAATAAAGAGAGAGAGAGTTACATCAAAGAGTGAGAGATTACCAAAGAGGGAGAATTGTTTTAGAGAGATAAATTTAGAAAAGAGAATCAAAGACAAATCTGTTGGATTATATGCTAACAAATGCAAGTGGGCTATATATTGAGATGTTGCAATCAATGCCAAAAAGGGAGATTGTTGGAAACTTACAATTGGAATAATTTTTGTTTTGTCATTGATGTCAAATCTATTGATAAGATGCATTTCCACCTAATCTATATGTCATATCTATTTGATTGATGAAGAGAATTTGAGAAGTTACTCAACAATAGCACCTAGAGGAAAGGTTGAGTTATGAAACTAGAGTTACAATAGATATTTGATTAGATAGAATTTGATAAATCAAAGTGATTATTTATGCCAAGCTAAGAAATAGAGTAAAATGCTAAAGAATGCCAAGTAATGCTAGTGTCAACCAAGCTATAGTCAGTGTGAGAAAATCTAGTGTTGACCAAGAATTAGTATCGACCAATCAAGATGGTTTATGCAAAGCTAGAAATCTTTACAATGACTTAGAAATTTAGTGATGGCTAAGTGTCATAATTTAGAGATTGTGGAGTGATAGTATGGGAATGAATTCAAGGAAATTATGAGATCAAGCTGAAATAGTTGATTTCTTAGGAGATGTAAACCAAATTGAAGATAAGATTGATGAGTTGTATCATTAAATTCAAGGCAAGGATTAGGTATAGACATAATAGATGGATTCTATAAAAGTTTTTAGAAGAGGATCAAGAATGTGGATAGATACAATGAATTGAGTTGAACCTAATAATAAACTCTAAGATCTATGGTGGTTGTAGAAAATGGTAAAGAATAAATTGCTTATTTAAAGAGATAGAAAACCAAACAAATGGTCCTATGTGTGTGTATATGTGTGAGTGCGTATGTGAAGAGAGGCATATAGAGCAAGGTTTATCAGAAACACACAAGTATGAGTGAATGAAAAGATAAATGAGAAAGCTTACAGAGATGATGCTAATGTTGATAAGTGAATTATAGAAGAAGGTTTACGTGTGGTTGAGAAGAGTGAACTGATTGATTGAAGAGTTTCCAAATGAATCAAGATCAAAGATGACAATGGAAGGATTATCAGTGATTTAGCACAAGAACCAAACATAGATCTAAACTAGAAAAAGTGGGTTGTAATCACATAGATCAAAACCTACTATTTTCTTTCTAGTCATTGTAAATAGTTTGTATTGAAATCCTTTTAATAGAGGTTGACCTAACAATCATTTGGAAGACTTAACAGTTTGTGTAAATCCTTTAATTAGGTGACATTCTAAATGGAATGATCAAAATCCTTTGATAAGGAAACTCTTAATAGCATAATTAAATTCTTTAACAAGGTCGCATTCAATAGTTTTTTTTGTAACCTTTAATAGGATTGGCTCCTAACAAATCACACTTTGAAATAGTGAAAATGAGTGACATGTTGCTGGTGCTTTTTCCCAAATTGCATTTCCAAGTAAAAATATTAATGTCAAATTTGTGATGAATGCTTTATATCTTTTACATTTGATAATGTTTTGATTATGAAAAACAAGTTATGTTTAAGATAATATTTTTAGTAAAGATTGAGCAACAACAGGACTAGTAGAACAGTGAGTTAGATTCAATGAATCCTACCTAAACCATTCAAGCCAAAATCAAAGGAGAAAATAATCAAGCGGGAAAAAATATTCTAGACTTCTATTTAAGAAGTCATAGACCAAGAAGCAAGAGCTGTTGGAGTGCCAAATTGTGAAGTGGTTGAAATGGTGTCAAGGAGAAGACATCGAGAAGAAGGAAGAATAGAGCATAGAGACTCTGATTTGATAAGTGGTTAGAAAGAGATGATTGCATTGGTACATTGAGCATGGAGACTCAAGGAGACAAAGCTTGAAAGGAGGGCAAGCTATCAAGAATTGTAGAGACTAAAAGCCAGGCAATGTCATGAGCAGAAGAGTGATATGAAATCTACAAGTTAAGTTGTATGTTGTAATTAGGTCAAAGAATTTCTAATACTCTCTAGCAATTGTATTAAATATGGAAATCCTATGGACTTAGGTTGGTTTAATAGCCACTTTTAAATCTTTTAATAGGGTGGCATTCCAAGTGAATGTTCTAAAGTCCTCTAACTAGACCCACTTCTAATAGGGTGGATAAATTCTTTAACAAGATCACATTTAAAAGTGTGTTGTAGCCTTTAATAGGGAAGGCCTTTCATAGGGCATCACTTCAGAAGAGTAAGAATTGAGTAGCATGTTATTGTGGGTTTTTCCCAAATTGGGTTTCCATGTAAATCACTCTGTTATGTGTTAAATTTTTCATGTGTTATGCTTGCATGTTGATTTATAGTAACTTGCTAAATAGGAAAGTTAAGGCTTGGATGAATAAACAAGTTTGATGGGCACACTTTACTTGATGAAAAGTTTTAATAAGATATTTGGACATTGAATAAATGATTCATCCCCCCTCTCAGTTTTTCTAAAGGATTTCTAACAATTGGTATCAAAGCCATCTGCTGATTTAGTTTCAAGGTACTAGAAGCAAGAAGATCAAGATGTCCAAGAGAGAATTTCATAAGCTTAACAAAGACAACTTTGTTGCATGGAATAGTCTGATGAAATTTCACGTTGGATAAATAGGTGACTATGCAAAAACCTCAATTGGAACAAAACATGTAGACCTAACTTGACCCCTCACTATAGATGATTTGAGCAAAAGGAAAGAGCATAATTAGACAATGCTAGAGATTGCCCCTGCACTTAGCTATGCTGATTTTGATGACATCAAAGGATGTGACATTGCATTCAAAATGTAGAAAGCCCTAACAAATATCTATGGAGGAGATCAGAGTGTTCAAAGGGCAAAGAGAGAAAGTCTTAGAATAAAGTTTGATGACATGAAAATGAAGGAAGGAGAGAATGCTACTCAATATGGATCCAGAATAAAGGAAGTGGTAAGTTCAATAAGAAGTTTGGGTGGTCAATTGGAAGAAGAGACTATGAATAGAAAATACTTGAGAACTCTACTTCCTATCTATGCTATTAGAGTTTCAGCCATCCAAGAGCTGAGGTGTGTACAAGGAAACACACTAACCTTTGAAGAAATAATAGGAAGACTCACTGCATTTGAATTGTCCAACTTCGATAACTACAGACCTGAGAACCTTGAATCTACTTTCAAGGCCAAGATGACATTGAAAGAAACTGATGAGGTGACATTAAAAAAGAAGAGTAGAAAAAGGAAAACATGCATCCAATGATAGTAGAACATATGAGGAAGATGTGGACCAATTGGAAGTACTACTAGCTAGAAGATTCCATAAAGGCAAAGGTAAATTCAAAGGTAAACTACCTATTATTATTTTTAATTACAATGAAGTAGGACATATTTCTGCAAGGTGTACATAGAAGAAAAACTACGAAGAAGGAAACAAGTATAAGAACAAGAGAGAAGATGATAGTAGATATTACAAGGACAAAGACAAAAGATGCTACATTGTTGAAGAAGATTCTAATGAGAATGATGATGAAATAGTCTATGTGGCCATGAAGTAAGAATTAGATGAGGATGAGGCAACAACATTGGTAACCTATGTGAACAAGAATGGCAAGTGGATCATAGAGAGTGGATGCTCACATCACATGACAAGAGACAAAAGTAAGTTTATTACTTCTACTTAGTATGATGGAAATAGTGTTAGATTTTGTAATGATGCTCCATTTCAAATCAAAGGAAAAGGTTCAATTAAACTTATAGAGAAAATTTTCATGTGATAATGCATACTAGGTTGAAGGATTGAACTACAATTTGTTGAGTGTATCACAGTTGGGCAATGTAGGTTGCAAAGTAGAATTTGGAAACAAATCTACCAAGATCTATGACACTGATGGAAATCTAATAGGAAAACATGAACAAACTAGGAGTAAGTTGTTTTACCTATATATGTAAGATGCAACTTGTCTTGTTGTTAGACTTGATGATGTTTGGTTATGGCATAGAAGAATGTGTCATGTTAACTTTGAAAATATGATAAGCATCAGCAAAAGAAGAAGGTTAGAGGGTTGCCTAAACTAAAGAAGCCTAAAAACATAATGTGCAAACAATGTCAACTAGGGAAGATGACTAAATCTAGTTTCAAAAGAGAAACATACACTTCCAAAGAAGTACTAGAGCTAGTCCATACAAACTTATGTGGACCAATAGAAGTGCAAAGCTACCTAGGAGATAGATATATAATTCTACTTGTGGATGACTACTCTAGGATGATGACTGCCATGTTCTTGAAGCAAAAATTTGATGCATTTCAAATGTTTAAGTTGTATTTGGCTAGAGTTGAGAAGGAAACATGAAAGACTCTGAAGTGCCTAAAATTAGATAGAGGAGGTGAGTTTATATCAAAAGAATTTGAAATATTCTATAATGACAAAAGTATTAAAAGGTAAACATTAGCACCAAGAACTCCACCATAGAATGACATTTCTAAAAGGAGGAATAGATTAGTGATAGTCTATGCTAGAACCTTGATGATGGAAAAAAAAAGTTTCTCTAAAGTACTGCAGAGAAGCTATAAGTACTTTTGTTTACACCTTGAATAAAGTCCACTTCAAGAAAGTTACAAATGCAACACATTTTGGACTATGGTATGGTCACTCACCTAATGTAAAATATTTCAAAACCTTTGGTTGCAAATGCTATATTCTTAAAGATACTAGAAATGACAAGTTTGCTGAAAAAAGTGATGAAGGGATATTTCTTGGATGCTCTACTAGAAGTAAGACATATAAGTGTTTGGACTCTAACACTAACAAGATTGTGGAGAGTGAAAATGTAAATTTTGATGAGCATGCAGATGTCCAAGATGATAAATCCAAGTAATCAGAAGATTATAGATCTTTTTTATAATTCTATGAAGAATGACTATTGAAGAAGATGTTGCCAATCAAGTTGGAAGTTAGCAACAAATTTTAGTATCAGCTGAGTCACACCCAGTGAATGTTGAGCTATATTCAAAAGCTGAGTTGTAGAATGAAGAAAATGCACATTCTAATTTTAAAATTAGTGCACATGAAAGAGATGATGAAATACCAAAAGGAGAAGAGAAAAATGACCTTGAAGCTAAAGAAACAAACATGGAAAGAAGGACAAAATCAAGACTAGCCAAGTATGTAAGAAGACATCACCTTGTAGATAAAATAATTGGTGACAAGGATGCTAGACAATTGACAAGGAATATACTAAGGAATGAGTTATGTCTAATGAGAAAGATTTAACCCAAAATAGTGAAAGATGCATTAGAAGATGATGACTGGTATAAAGCTATGAAATAAGATATAGACTAGATTGAGAAAAATAAAACTTGAACCCTAGTTCCTAGACCAACTGATAAGAATGTAATTGATACAAAATGGATTTTTAGGAAAAAACTTGATGAGAATGGTGAGATCAAAAGAAACAAGGCTATACTAGATGGCAAAGGCTATGCACAAGAAGAAGGTTTAGACTATGGGGAAACATTTGCTCCTATTGCAAGAATGGAAGGACTCATGACATTACTTGCAGATGCTGCTTACAAGGGTTTCAAAGTCTAGCAAATAGATGTAAAGTATGCTTTTCTAAATGGCATACTGGAAGAGAATGTCTACGTAGAACAACTAGAGGGATTTGTTGATGAAAACAACAAGGATATGGTTTGTAAATTGCATAAGGCACTATATGGTTTAAAGCGAGAACCTAGAGCATGGTATGAGAGACTACACAAATGTCTTGTGAAGATAGGATTTGAGAGAACAGATGACAACATCAACTTGTATATCAAAGCAAAAAAAAGGTAAAGATATTTTGATATCTAAAATATTTGTTGATGATATAATATTTGGAGGAAAAGATATTCTATGCAAAGTTTTTGCTGATCAAATGAAACATGAGTTGGAGATGTCAATGTTTTGAGAAATCAAATTCTTTGTTGGTTTGCATGTACAAAAATTGAAGCATGGCATATTTGTGACCCAATAAAAGTACATCAAGGAGATACTCAAGAGATTTTGATTAGAAGACTCAAAATTAGTCAACACACCAATGGTAATAAGACATAAGTTATCAAACAATGATGAGTCAGTTGAAGTGAATCAGACATTGTATATATTAGTGATTGGAAAGTTGCAGTATGTTGTACATAGTAGATGAGATATTGCATTAGCTATTGGAATAGTGCCAATATCTTTTGCAAATCCAAGAGAAAATCACTTGATGGCAGTGAAGAGAATACTGAAGTACCTAAAAGGAATTGATGACTTTGGTTTGTACTATAAGAGAAGTGAAAAGTTTGAGCTAAAGGCCTACACTAATGCATATTAGGAAGGTAATATTGATGAAAGAAAGAGAACCAGTGGAGGAGCACTTTTCTTGGGAAGAAAATTGATTACATGGACCAGTAAAAAGAAAAGTTGTACCTCATAGTCAACAACAGAAGTTGAATATGTTGCAATTTATATCAATTGTACCAATATTGTATGGATCAAGCATCTATTGCAAGGTATGAAGGAAGAATTGAATGAGCCTATGATACTTTATTATGATAATACAAGTGCTATAAACATATCAAATAATCCTATAATGCATGCCAAAACAAAGCATATTGCAATTAAGTACCACTATGTAAGAGAATTGGTGGAAGACAAACAAGTGAAGATGGAATATGTAAGCTCAAAGGAACAAATTGATGACATCTTCAAAAAAGCACTATCTAAAGATTCTTTTGAGTATCTTAGAGTTAAGTTAGGGGTGATACCCCTAGCCAAGGCTACTTTAGAAAAGGTAAGACTCCCCTGGATCAAATGAATTGATTGTTGAAACATTACACGTTGATGCAACGGATACCTACTTTAGGATTCATACATAAAGTAATTGAAGTGATGAAGTTCCAAATCAATCACAAGCAAGGTGATAGAGGGAGAAATTGAAAGAACCTATAAAATCTACACTTGCATATTAAGATGTTGAAATAGTATGTCTTTGGTATTGTTGTCAAAGAGGGAGAAAGTGCAAAAAATTGATCAAATCTAGAGAAAGAGGGAGATTGTCAAATCCAGAGGAAGAAAAAGAGAAGTAGCAAGAAGCTGATTAGAAAAAAGATGAGTAGAAGATGAGTAATGCATATATTGGGAGAGAATATAAGAAGGAAGAAAACAAAGAAAAAGGATACAATAGCTAAGAAGGAGAAGTAGAGAGGAAGAAATTGTGTAGTCCAATTTTCTTTTTGGCATTTGACTTACTATTCTAACCTAGTTAGCATGTTGATAACATGGTTGAATAGTTTGGTCTGATGGTTGATCAGTTTGGTTTGCCATCAATGCTAAAGAGGGAGATTGTTGGAAATTTGATTGAAAAGGTTTACTGTCAAAGAGAGAGATTTTTGTTAAAAGAATGTTTTCAATCATTTTTTTGTCATTGATATCAAACCTACTATTTGTGGAAATGATAATTTCTTATAAGATCCAAGTACTATCACTTAGTTGATTGATGAAGAGGATTTAATCAACAAGATGTAACAAAAGCACCTAAGGGAAAGGTTAAGTTATGATTCTATAATAAAGTGCAAGGATCAGTTAAGACAATGGTTAAATGATGTATTGGTAACATACTTGAAGATATAGAGGTTGGCCACACTTAGAAACACCAGAGGAATAAAATTCAACAAGGTTGACTACAAAGCTTAAACTAAGCTCATTAGTGGGTGTCGAGAAAGCTAGTTTAAGCTGAACAAATTTTTAGTTGGAGCGGAGCAAATGTAAAATCTTGTGTGTGCTGAATGAATTTCAAGTGCCAAGCAAAGTAATAGGTTCCAAGCATAAAAATATCTTAGTAGATATTGAGTGAACTTCAAGTTCCAAGCATTAGTAAAACATAGTTGATGCCAAGTAACACAGTATATATAGAGCACAAGTATTTCAATAGTGTCAAGCTATTGCATTATTGGAAATGTCAAAGATTTTCCAAATCTAAGCTTACATAGTTGTTACCTAGAATTTCATGAACTAGTTGGAGGATAAGGATGATGAGCTAATGGAACATAATTCTATGTAAACCATTTTTGAGTGAATTCAAGAGGATTTTTCAAGATGTTTCTAGATGAAATAGAATGTGGGTTAGATTCAATTAATCTTACCTAACCCATTCGAACCAAAATCAAAGAAGGAAAGAATCAAGTGGGAAAAGAAATTTCAAACTTTTATTTAAGCAGTCATAGACCAAGAAGCAAGAGCTGCTAGAGTTCCAAATTCCAAAGTGGTTGAAAGGGTGTCAAGGAGAAGACATCTAGAAGAAGGAAGAACAAAGCACAGAGATTCTACTTTGATAAGTGGTCAAAAAGAGATGATTGCACTAGTACATTGAGCATGAAGACTCAAAGAGACAAATCTTGAAAGGAGGGAAAGCTATCAAGAACTATAGAGACTGAAAGCCAGGCAATGTCATGAGCAAAAGAGTGATATAAAATCTACAAGTTAAGTTGTACATTGTAATCAGGTCAAAGACTTTCTAATACTCTCTAGAAATTGTATTAAATATGGAAATCCTATGGACTCAGGTTGGTTTAATAGCCATTTGTAAATCCTTTAATAGGGTGGCCTTCCAAGTGAATGTTCTAAAGTCCTCTAACCAAGCCCACTTCTAATAGCATGGATAAATTCTCTAACAAGGTCACATTTAAAAGTGTGTTGTAGCCTTTAACAGGGTAGAGCTTTCATAGGGCATCACTTTAGAAGAGTGAGAATTGAGTAGCATATTATTGGTGGTTTTTCCCAAATCGAGTTTCCACATAAATCATTGTGTTATGTGTTGAACTTTGCATGTATTATGCTTGCATGTTGATTTATAGTAACTTGCCGAATAGGAAAGTTAAGGCTTGGATGAATGAACAAGTTTAATGGGCACACTTTACTTGATGAAAAGTTTGAATAGGACATTTGGACCTGGAATAATTGATTCACCTCCCCTCTTAGTTATTCTAAAGCATTTCTAACAAAAAGTGGTTACATGGTATCCAAGGACCCCTTTTGACCCATTTGATCATAAATGTGTGCCTTAGATGATCCTTGGCACACATAATATGATAAAATGGCTTAAAAGGGTTCATTGGATACCCTATGATCCCTTTTAACACATGTGATCACATAAAATGTGTCTTAGTATGTCTATGAATCCACTAGCACATATATAATGGTTTAAAAGGGTTAAAAGGGGCCATAGGGTAACATACGATTGATTTTACATATTTGATCACAAAATGCATGTCTTAAGGGGTTCTCAAGCCCCTTCACACACATATAATGGATCCATAGGGTCAAAAGTGGTCATAATAAACTCTATGATCCCTTTTGACCCACTTTATTGTATAATGATTTCTGAAGGGGTTTGCGGATCCCTAAGAACATGTATAATGGTTTGATTGGTTCATAGGGCACCATATGACCCCTTTTGACCCATTCAATCACATTATATGTCTTAAGTGGGTCTGTGTACACTTTAGCACACATATAATGGTTCTAATTGGTCAAAAGGAAAAATAGGAAACCTTAAGACCCCTTTTGACCCATTGGATCACAGAATGTGTTTTGTAAGGGGTTTGAGAGTCCCTTAGCACACATATTGTGATTGAATGGGTCAAAAGATGTCTTAGGGTACCCTATCACAACTTTTGACCCATTTTATCACATAATGTGTGTCTTAAGGGGTTCTCAAATCCCTGAACACACATATAATGGATCTAATGGTTCAAAAGAGGTCATTCAATCACTGAAATAAATGCTTCTTAAGATGTTTAATGAGATTAACTTTAATTAACTTAATTGCATAATCATAAAGAAAATAACATAAACACACATGACACTAGAAATATTATGTGTCTTATAGTGTCTAAAAATATACTAGCACACACATATTGGTTTGAATGGGTTAAAAGGAATAATAGGGTACCATATGACCCCTTTTAACCCATTCAAAATTATAATGTATGTCTTAAGGTGTCCAAAGATCCCTTAAGACATATATAAACATTTGAATGGGTTAAAAGAGGTTATAAGGTACCTTATGACCCATTTTGACATATTAGATCATATAATGTGTCTCTTAAATGATTTCACAATCCCTTACCACATATAATATTATTGAATGGGTCAAAAGGGGTCACAATGTTATCTATAACCTCTTTTGACCCATTCAATTACATAATGTGTTCTAAGGGGTCTATGGACCCCTTAGCACACATAATAAAATAAAAATGTTTAAAAGAGCTAATAGGGTACCCTATGACCAATTTGATTGCATGTTTGTATAGTAAGGGGTCCAAGGTTCCTTATGGGTCAAAAAGTCTCATAGGATACCGTCTGACCTCTTTTATCTTATTTGATCACATAATGTGTGTCTTAAGGGATTTAAGGACCCCTTAGCATGCATACAATGGTTCAAATGGATTAAAAGGTATCATAGGGTACTTTATGACCCATTTTGACCCATTCAACTACATAATATGTGTCTTAAGGGCCTAAGGACCTCTAAGTACATATATACTAGTTCAAATAGGTCAAAAGGAGTTATAGGGTACCCTATGATCCCTTTTGACCTAGTTTATTGCATAGTGTGTTTCTTAAGGGGTCCAAGGACCTCCTTATAACACATATAATGGTTCAAGTAGATTGAAAGGGGTTATAGAGTACCCTATGACCCATTTTGACCCATTTAATCGTATAATATGTGTCTTAAGGGGTCATTAGAGCCCTCAATAGTCATTTATTATTTCAAATCAGTCAAAAGGAGTCATAGGGTAATCTATGACCCATTAAATTGTATAATGTGTCTTAAGGGGTCATTAGAGGCTTTAATAGTCATTTAATATTTCAAATTAGTCAAAAGGGGTCATAGGGTACCCTATGATCCCTTTTGACCCATTGGATCACATAATGCATGTTTAAAAGGGTTTGAGGATCCATCACCACATATAATATGATTGGATGGGTTAAAAGGGGATATAGGGACCTCTTAACATGCATATAATGGTTTCAATGGGTCAAAAGGGGTCTTAAGGTACTCTATTACCTCTTTGATCCATTCAATCATATAATGTTTGTCATAAGGGGTCTAAGGACATCTTAATACATATATAATTGTTCAAATAGGTGAAAAGACATTATAAGGTGCCCTATTATCCCTTTTGACCTATTTGATCACATAATATGTGTTTCAAATGGTCTAAGGACCCCTTAACACACATCTTAATGTTACAATGGGTTAAAAATGGTGATAGAGTACTCTATAACACTTTTTGACCTATTCAATCGCATCATGTATATCTTGAGGGGCCAAGGGACCCCTTAAAAAATATACAATGTGTTAAATATGGTCATAGGTTACCATATGACCAGTTTTGACCCATTATATTGAATAATATTTTTTAAAGGGGTCTAAGGACCCCATAGCACATATATAATGCTCTAAATGGGTCAAAAGGGGTCCCAAGATATCTTATGACACCTTTTGACCCATTTAATAATATAATATGTTTAAGGACAAGGGGTAGAGAGAGAGAGAGAGAGAGAGAGAGAGAGAGAGAGAGAGAGAGAGAGAATATTTTATGTATATGATCCTAGTGCTCAAATTGACATGACTGTGCCTATTTGAAAGTGTTTTTTAGTCTTTATTTACTATTTCTCGAGTGTGCACTATAGTGCGTGCCCACTATAGCATGTGTGTACTATTTAAAATACTATATTTTAATAGTACACTAGCAGTATAGTGCACTAGCGCTATGATTCACCAAGCTCAAGGTTTTGATTTTCCTTGGAGATCCAACCCAAAGGATTGGTGGCTTCAAACAAGTGTAAGATGTGTTTTCCAACAAGTATATCAAAAAATGGACAACTTTTCTTGTGTGCTCTGCATCAATTTTATTTGTGGTTGAATATAAATTAAATAAGGTTACATAAAATTATAGATCTCTTTGTTAGATATATAACCATATAATTTATTTTTATTTTAGACTATTTTAAGTTTTTCAATTGTACTTTCTTTAGAATGTATGTCCTTTTTTTCTAAAAAAACTAATGTATAGTATTTGGGGGTTGGATTTTGGCCCGTGCATTGGATTTTGCAACAAGTTAGTTTTTTAGAAACTAGAATCTATTCTAAAAACTTTTTAAAAAATGATATTTGATTAGTTCTTAGTGGTTTTTAGGGGAATTAGAAAGATATTTTATTTTTTTACGGTGTGCTCACTTACACGATTCATAAACAATTATATATGTATTAAAAATTTACCCTAAATATATGAGATAAACCTACATGGTGTTAGCTAACGTATGACTAGAATGATTAAGGAATTTTGAAAAAGTAATTAGAATTTTTGGGGGACCACACTTCACATTATCTTAAGTTTTTACTGAAAAATAGTAGCACTTTTCGTGGCCTCCTTTTTTGAGGGCCTTAAAATCCACCATAAAAAAAATAGTATTTTAGAAACTAGATTTAGAGGACTACAAATTTTGTTTTAGTTACATTTTGAAATTTTTAGTCTAACTATCTTCAAATTCTTGTAGAAGTTTAGAAATCATAGATTACAAAAAAAGTGGCATCTCATAACTCCCTTTTGGTATCACAACTTTGTGCACTTACCCTACATCTTGACATAGTTGTTAGGTTTCTAAAAAAATTTATGACTAGGTGTGACATCACTCTTATCAATAGATATAGAATCCATTGGAGTGTCTCTCAAATTGAGTCACTTGTAATTGATAATGATGAAGTGCTGCACAAAGTTGTGAAACAGAAGTAAACTCAGGTGGCAAAATCTTATCTCTAATGTCTTTTTATAAATTCACAATAAACATATGTTGAATATCAAGACTAGGAACATGATAAGAAATCTAAGCATGAAAATTCTTATATTTGCCGGTAAAATTAGTCACTTTCTGTTAGTATGAATGGTGATGATACTACTTTAGGGAGTATCTTGAGCATTGGAGAGTATTGATATGTTGTATTCATGACTATGTTTTTCATTGATGTCAACAAAGCATAGTTTTTGTAAAGACTGGTTGAGTAGAAAAAAAAGGTCTTGATGGTAGAGAAAATGGCTTGATTGTCCAAAGATGCATAGTTATGGACATCTTCAACATATTTTCCTAATGACATGGTTAAGTGCATAGAGTCTGAGTCAAAGTTGTATGGAAGCTATACCTGATTTAAAAAGATTCATTCTTGATGATTATTGGCTATCATACATCTGAGATGTAATGAAGAGATGTATAGTTAGGAAGTGATAGAGGATAGTTAATTGATGATACTAGTGAGTGTGCAAGCCTTAGTATTGCATGTGTGGAGTTTTTATAGACTGTGAGCCAAAAGAGCTATTGTAATTGTAATTAATTAATTATCTTATGTTAATTAATTGGGAAAACCTTAAGGCTAACTCAAGGAATTATTATGAAGATATGGCATAAAGGAAATATGGTTTCCTTGATTGTAAAGAGGAAGATGTGTATTGAGATCATTGTTGAAGTGCAAAGTGTGAAAAGAGGCAAAGCACTTATTAAATGCATGCAAGATATCCAAGGGAT
Organism: Cupressus sempervirens; assembly: GCA_028749045.1. NCBI lineage: Eukaryota > Viridiplantae > Streptophyta > Pinopsida > Cupressales > Cupressaceae > Cupressus > Cupressus sempervirens. The sequence continues at coordinate 725,113,875 of CM053787.1, forward strand.
TATTGGATGCAAGTTTTGAGATCTGGTTACAAGATTTGAAGAAGCAGAAGTCCGGTTGATGGGATAGAGATAGAGGATCAAAGTACATTTCAATTCTATTATTATGTAAGGAATAATACAAAGATCATTTGGATAGTGGGTTCATTTGTCTTGCCATTGAATCTATTTGGGTAGTGCGTCCAGCTATCTTCTACAACTCCTAACTGGGTTGGAATAATTCCTAATAGGGTTGGAATCTCCTAATAAAGATTCAAAGTCTCCTAACAAGGACTCATATATACTGAATGTTGTAACAAATTTCTAATAGGGTCTATCCTCTAACAAGGAATTTTTATATTAGTACATAGTCTTGTGGGTACCATCCCAACTGAGATTTTTCCTTTGATCAAGGGTTTCCCTAGTTAACATATCTGGTGTTATTGTGTATGAGTATCTTTTTGTGGTTTCATTTTATATTACTCATATGGTTAACTTTTTTTAAGGTTTCTAATTGTGATATTAGTTGGATAACTAATTCACACACCCCCTCTTAGTTATATCAATGGAGTACATATTCTAATAATCGGTATTAGAGCACCATGTCCTTAAAGAATAAGAAAAACAACTTTGGGAGATTAATGGAAAATATGTCTAGGAATTATAGTCCAAGATTCTATGGGGCCAACTATGATAGTTGGAAGGAGAATATGAAGATTCATCTATTGTACATGGGTTTAGGATATCAGATCTTGACAAAAAGTTAGAAGAAAATCATTGAAGAAGAATAGCTTGAAGGATATAATGAAGAAGAGAGAAATCTATTCATGTGTAACATAAGAGCAAGAGAATATCTACTGATAGATCTTCTAGAGAATGAATTTATTCAAGTAAAGTCACTTGTAACATCTCATGAAACTTGGAAAGCATTAGAATCTACCTTTGAAGGTGATGATCATGCAAAAAGAATGAGATTACAGAATCAAATATGCGTATTTCAAGATGTTAGAATGAAGGAACATGAATCTGTAAGAAGTTATATTGGTAGAATATCAAAAATGGTTGCAAGAATTCATTCTCATGGTGGAAATAAGGAGGATGATGAAGTCATATGGAAGATCTTGAAAAGTTTGATACCACCATTAAAGCTGATAGATTAGATGATTCAATTGGTAATGACTTGCACTAAGGATTTCAAAAAGGAAACATTGGTTAGAAGATTAGAATAAGAAGAAGATCATCTGAAACATTCTAGATAAATTGCAAGAGTTGAAACAACTTTTAGTGCCTAAAACATTCGACCTAATTTAACAGGGAGTGCAAGAACACATGGAGATTTTTCTAGTAGTAGGAGAGATAATGAAGACAAAAAGATTAAGGAGGGAATAATGCTTCTTGTGAGAAGAGACAAAGATGGTAAGAAGATCTTTAAATGTTGGAATTGTAATGAATTTAGTCATCATGCATCTAAATCTCTTGGAATAGAGAAAAAGTATAAGAGAAAGTTTAACCCTATAAGAGATAGAGATAGAAATTTTTTGAATATTAATTAAGATGAAGAATCTGATGAGAAAGGTCAAAGTGAATGTGATGATGAATTACAATTTGTGGCTATCAAGAAGGATGACATTGATAGAGAAATTAGACAAGAAAAATCTCTAGTTACCCAAGTGGAAAATAAACCTGATTGGATAATTGACAGTGGTTGTTCACATCACATGATTGGTTATATGAATAAATTTTTTAAGTTCAAGAATCATGATGGAGGTATTGTTAGAGTTGGTAATGATGCAACCTATCATATAAAAGGAATTGGGTCCATTACTATTGATGGTAAAACTAACACTGATGATGTCCATTCTGCTAATGGATTGAAGCATAACTTGTTGAGTGTTGGATAGTTGGTGGACAAGGGTTATATGTTGTAGTTCACTGAGAAGACCTACACTATCAAAGAAAAAGATGGTAAGATGATTGGAACTATCATTAGATCCAGACGTAATGTATTTTAGTTGAATCCTACTAAGATGATATGTTTGATAGCTAAAGTGGATAATAGTTGGTTGTGGCATAGAATATTTTGTCACATAAACTTTGATAATATTGTGAAGGTTAGTAGCACTGTTATAGTTAGAGACTTGCCTAAGATTGTTAAGCCTACTAATATTTTTTGTAAGAAATGTATTTTGGCTAAGTAGAAGAAAGTATCATTCCCTAGCAAGAATTTTACCACCACAAAGAAACTGGAGATCATTCACAAAGATCTGAGTGGTCCTTCTAGGATAAGAGGATTATACAATGAAATGTATTTTATGATTTTTGTTGACGATTTCACTAGAATGATGGATGTAACATTTCTTAAAGAGAAATATGAAGCTTTTGAGAAGTTTAAGATATTTAAGAATAGAGTTGAGAATGAATCTGGTGTTAAGATTAAATGTTCAAGATTTGATAGAGGAGGAGAATTCACCTTTAGAGAATTTAAAATATTCTATGAAGAAATTGGAGTCAAAAGATAGCTAGCTGCACCTAGAACACCTGAGCAAAATGGGATTGTTGAAAGAAGAAATAAGATTGTAGAAGAAGAAAAAAGAGAAATGCTATTTAAAAACGATGTTTCTAAGAAGCTTTGGTGATAGGAAGTTAATACAATAGTATATACTCTGAACAAAGTACATATTAGAAAAGGTATGGACAAGACACCTTATGAACTATGGTTTGGACATTCACCATTAGTCAAATATTTTAGGATATTTGGGAGAAAATATTATATTAAGAGAGATGATGAAATTGGTAAGTTTGAATCAAGAAGTCTTGAAGGTATGTTTCTTGGCTATTCATTGAAAGTAAGGCTTATAGATGCTTTAACTACAAAACTAAGAAAACAATTGAATTCTCAAATGTAAGGATTAATGAGAAGTTTGTAATCAAAGAAAATATGGCAGATTATAATTTAGATGAAGAAGAGGATAACTCTAGAATTGTTAGAAAAAATGCTTAAATTTTCTTTAAGAGTAACAATGACTTGTAGAGTGATGCAAAAATTGTTGAGAAAAGAGGAGAGGAGAGATCTGAACTTAGAGAAGAGATAAGAGTTGAGATATCTACCCCAAACAAGAATCTAACAAGGAATCACCCTCTTGAGAAGATAATTGGAAGTAATGACAAAGGCATAATGACAAGGAATAGAGTAAATGAGGAGATATGGTTGATATCTCAAGTTGAACCAAAGTGCACAGATGAAGTAGTCAAAGATAATCATTAGATCCAATCAATAAAGGAAGAATTAGATTAGATAGTAAAGAATGATACATATGAGTTAGTACCTAGACCAAAAGACAAGAATGTGATAAGAAAAAATGGGTTTTTAGGAATAAGATGAATGAACAAGGAGAAGTTGTGAGAAACAAGGCCAAACTCATTTGTAAAGGTTATTCATAGTAGGAAGGAATTGATTATGAGGAAACATATGCACCAGTAGCAAGAATGGAAGCAATAAGGATGTTCTTAGCTTATGTAGTGAATAAGAAATTCAAGTTTTATTAGATGGATGTTAAATTAACCTTTCTAAATGGAGAACTAGAAAAGGTTTATATTGAGTAGCATGAAGGTTTTCCTTTATCAGAAGAAAAAGACATGGTATGTAGATTGATGAAAGCTCTTTATGGTTTAAAGCAAGCACCGAGAGCCTATTATGCAATGTTAGATAGTTACTTGGAAAAGATTGAATTTGCAAAAGGTAAGGCACAAAATAATTTTTATTTAAAAGAAATTGAAGATGGATTATTGATTATTGTAATATTTTTTGATGACATCATTTTTGGAGGTAATGATGAAGCTAGTGATAAATTTGGTGAGGAGATGAAAAATGAATTTGAAATGAGTATGATAAGAGAAATGAAGCTTTTCCTAGGATTGTAGATGTTAATCTTAGATTGATTTTGAAATATGAGTGACAATATACTTAAGTCATTTACTTAGTTCATGTTGAACAAGTAATACATGCTAAGCTTAAGTTGTAAGATAGTATATGTTGAGTGACAAATATTTAACATGAGCTGAGTAACTAGTAAGTGCTTAGTCACTCAAGTGCCAAGAAGAAAGTATGTGCCAAGCTATTGAGATTCCAAGTGATCAGTAGATGCCTAGTCATTCAGAGGCCAAGTTACAACATTTAAGTTATAATTGATGTCGAACATCAGGGACTTCAAGTTCCAAGTTACACAAGTTTGACATAAATGTTTGTAATAGAAAAAACTTCTATATAAACCATTTTTGGGCTGACTTAAGGATTATTTTACAATCTTTGATGATAAGGATAAATCTTAATTGTAAATCCCTATGCATTACATGCATTCAATCAGAAAAAGGGAAGTTTTAAGTGGAAATTTGAGTGAATCACTATCATTGATTCATACCTAACCCCAAGTCACCTAGGTCTTCTTAAGGAGGACAAACCCTAAAATTTATATGAATGCTCAAGGAGAATTGAAGAGAGTTTGCATGCATAAATTGAACATTGATGGTGATTAAGGTGTTATGATTTGAGTTACATTACAAAATTAGTTAAAGGAGAACAAAGGAAAGGAATCAGAGGACAATAAAGATACATCTAATTAGAAAGGATCAAGTACACATTAGTATAGAGGTGATCTAACATCAAAAAACATAGTGCTAACCAAAGGATCATTACTGAGACATTCTAATAGGTGAATTAAATAAATTTCTTAATAGCGTAGTCTTGACAAGCTATTGTAAATCCTTTAACAAGGTGCTTACTTGATTGTAAATTAAAGCCTTTTACCAAGCACACTTTAGCAAGGTGTTTAAATCCTTTAATAGGGTAAGATCTAACAACCTTGTAAGAATTTAATAGGGTAGACCTTTCACAGAGTAGATCATGTTTCATGATCAAACACTATAACCTTCATTAGATATACTTTATTACTATAGTAGTGAAGATTTTTGGGTGTCATCCCCACCCTAGTTTTACCTTCTCCTTGGAGGGTTTTTGGGTAACCAAATATCTTGTGTCATACATGTGTTGAATAGTTTACTTTCATGATATGGATGTATATGTCTAATTTGGTATTTCAGTTTATATGCATAGATTGTGAGATGGATGTGTGGTGATTGATTTTAAGGTTGAAAATTTTAAGTATAGATTGACCACCTCCCACCCCTCAACCCCCCTTAGAGTTTACTTCCCTATTTTATTTCCTATAATTGGTATCAAGGCTTAGTTCTCTAGAAAGTAAAGCTTTGTAGCTTTGAGGAAAGATCTTGGAAATGGAAGTCTACAAGTTGAGAAAGACTATTGAGAAACAAGAGATTGAAATACAACTTGCCCTACATTAGTTGAAGGAAGAAAAAGATGAGTTAAAATGATCATTGAAAAGAAGGAAGGAAATAACTATTGAAGAGAATGATACACAATACCAAGAGTTTGACACTACTAATTTTTTTACAGATGGAAACATAATTAAACTTGATGCAAAAATTGTAGATTTGATGGAAAAGAATGGAACCCTAACTGAAGTGGTCAAAAATCTCAAGAGAGAATAAGAAGTCCAATCAGTATTGCTATTTGAAGTGACAGAGTAGAAAAATAAATTTGAAGAGGAAAATGTCATAATTGAAGATGACAAAAGGATTTTGACCAATAGACTAGAAGAGAAAACATCAGAGGTAAGTAGGATTGCTAACATGCAATTAGAAACTTTGGGTCAAATGATGATTTCAAATCATGAACTAAATGCAAAGGATATTGAGATCTCAACACTGAAGTTGTAGAATGAACAATTGAAAAATGATTTGAAAAGAGAAAAGCAGTTTGTCAACAAACTTAGTGAAGCCATAAAGTACTTTGAACTATTGATGAGATCTGCTAGATCCAATAATGAAACTTCTAGATTGGGTTACACTAGTATTAAAGAAAGAGAATCATGCAAAAGTGGTGAAGAAAGAAGTAACAAAGGTAAGAACTCCAAACCTACTTTTCATAATTGTGGTAAAATAAGTCAAATTGATAATGTTTGTAGGAGAAAGACTACAAATCAAAATCCTAAGTAGAAGTTCATGGATCATTTCCATGAATGCAATAAAAAAGGACACTAGGCACATGAATGTAGAACCAAGACCATAAGCACACAAAGATTTGAAGGATACTTCTATAACTGTCAAAAGTATGGACATAGAGAATATGAGTATAGATCTAAGCCTAAATGATCATCAAACAAATAGAAAAGGTAAAGCACAATGATAACTCTTACAATTGGGATTATAATATGAGGTATAGTTGTCACTATTGTCAAGAATATGGACTGGTTGCTGAAAATTGTAGAAGAACACATTTCAGAAGTGACTACAAAAGTTGATTGAGTCAAACCACATGTTTTGGTTATTTGATGACTGGTCACATAAGCAAGAATTATCCAACAATGTCAAAAGCACCAAGTAGTGAGTTCAACAAAAGAAAAGGAAAGGTAGATGTTGAAAATGTCAGAGATGAGATGAACAAGACATGGAAGAGAAAGGAAGATTGCAACACATCAAGTTTAGATGGGATCACTTCACCCAATGGCTCAGGTGATCACATGTCCTTCAATTAAGCAATCAAGAGGTATGTTGGGATTGATGTTTATAAGTCATACTATACATTATTTACAAGGATTTAGTGATGAATAGATTGCATATGCATGAATAAAGATGCAAGGTGTAGATTATAACCTGGAAGAAATCTTTAAGTTTTTTTATTTTTCATGTTACTATCAAGCATGAAAAGTTTCACTATGGTTGCCAAGTAAAATGTTAGTTGATGCTGAGCTATCACAAGGTGATAGTGTTCACCAAGCTCATAGTGGTTGCCAAGAAAAAATGGAACTTCATGGTAGCCGAATGAGTCAAAATCTCTATTGAAGTTGAGATTACAACTGTGTAATCACTAAGCATTAAATGTGAGGTTTTAAGGTCTATATGATCAATTTTTACTTATTTGACATCATTAAAATTTGAAGGAGAGCATAAAGAGTGAAAGGAGAGTTGAAAGAGATCATAGTAGCATTTGCAAGCCAAATGCAATAGTCCCTTGACACCATCACAACAGATTTGTAAAGGTATTTATCATGTGTCAAGCTATGTAATTTAAATTTTAACGAACCCTAGTTTACATAATGGCATCTAGTTCTTTAAATCCTAAGGTTAAAGAGAGTAAAGAAGTTTTGAATGTATAATTGATAAGAAATGAGATCAAATAACCTAATTTTTGAGTCATTCTTGATATTATTTACAAGCAAGATCCATTTGGTGCATTTTCTATGATACCACCTCTGGTTTTAATGATTGAATATGTAAGAAATTGCTACACATTCAAGGTGGGTAGCATAGGAGACATGGAGATTAGAGAAATCTTTGGGAAATTGTGTGAAAATAAAGTGTTAAGAGATGAATTCAAAATTATAGAATCAAAAGGGTTAACCCATGCCCTAGATTTCCCTAATGTTTTCAAGACTAAATGGATTAAGATAGTTTTGAGTAGAATTCATGATAATTCTATATGGTTGAATAATGGATTGGTGAAAATCTCCAAGAAAATTGTATATAAAGTAACTAGATATCCAACACTTGATTGACCTAAAACCATGAGGAGTGAATCTAAAGAGGTCATTGAGAAGAATACAAGGGAAATGTGAAACAAATGAGGGATGTCAATTGATAATATCTCATATCCTCTAATTGCATTTGTAGTGAGAATAATAAAACATAAATTCTAGAAATCAAGCAAGCTCAATAGCTTACCATGCATTGCTATTGACATGGGCTATAAGATAATTAAGAAGGATCATACCTATGACCTTGCCATGTTTTAGATGTAACAATTATTAGAAAATTTGGGAGCTATAAGGAAGACCAAAAGTAAACAATGTAAATTTGGTTCAATTCTTGTATTTATATTCTTTTATGTACATAATACATTCTCCACATTTGGTAAAGTTGTAAGGAAAAAAAATAGATCTATTGCAGTGTAGATAGATGAATTTATTGAGAAACTAGGAAACAATTTTGAGTTAGTTATGAGCTACTTTGAAGACTTCAAATAATCAATGAAGGAAAGATTGAGGATACCGGTCTCAATAGTTGGCAAACATTTCAATGATGTTTTCTTTCTAGTTGACACTGATTTTACTTATGCTCAAGCTACAATTCAGTAGGCTATGAAATCAATGTTGATGAAGCCTCTGCAACAATCACAACAATACTTGTAGAAGATATGTTAAGGCTACTACATTTGGAAACTATGACATGGCTAAAGAAAAGATAACTATGGATTTAAAGACAACCTTAGTCATAAGGAAGAAGAAAAAAAAATTCAAGAAACTTAAGAAAAAATTTGGTGAAGTAGTAGATGAAGAAGAAGAAGATGATGATGAGGAAGAAATATATATAACTACTCAAGCACCATTGCCTTAACTCAAGGTCAAGGAAAAGACCAAGTAGAAGAAGTAGAAATGGAGGAAGGTGTTAAGGAAGAAGAAGCTAGTGAAGCACCTAAGAAAAAGAAAATGAAAGCTAGGACACCATCTACTAGTAAACCAAGGAAGGTCATAAAACCTAAGCCGATAGTTCCCTTTACAAGAGAAAGCACAAGGGCTACAACAAGGAAGGCTCAAGAAGAAGTCAAGACAAAAGAGAAGAGAGCTAGATCAGGTAGCAATAAATAGAAGCTTGAGAAGAAATCAAGGATAAAATACATAGCTCCAACTTAATCTAATGAAGAGAGGACATAATTTGATGACAACAACCAATTTCAAGTGGTAAGTACTCATTCTTTTTCAGATTTAGAGAATATATGTGAGAAGATAAGGAATAATACTAATTTATTTGGTCACAAACATATTAAATTTGATACACTTGGAAAAATTGAGATGAATCAAGTAGAGGAATCAATTTATGCCATGATGGATACATTTAAACAAACACCAATTGAGATTGCCAACTATCTACCAAAGGAATTATCTGATAGAGTTGAGAAAAAATGGCAATGTAGTCTGAACATAGAAAGACAATTAGAGAGACTACATTTTTGATGCCATAACTAGATAGGGAAACAATGGCCAAGGGATTAAAGAAGAATAATGAAAACTTTTCCCCAAAATATAGGGCATTCAACATATTATAGAACAAGGTTTGGGATATTGTACAAAAGATCACTTTGATCTAGAAATAATTATATGGTTTGACAACACCCAAGGAAATAATGTAGGAAGCTATTGAGGTAGGTAAGGAAAAAGAAGAGAGAAAAAGGTAACTGAGGTAATCACAGTTGATGCTGAGACAATTACACAAGAGGAAGTCACTAAAACCAATGAAGATACACATGCACCAGCTAAGGATAAGCAACAAACAAAATAGAGTGTACCAAATACACTTGTGCCAAGTGCCAGTCCTCAACATGAGGTGAACACAAGAAGTGATACTGTAAAGAGAAAGGGTGAATTTGATACTTTCATTTATAAAATCAATCCCCTTATAGAGGATGACTTGAAGAAGATACTGGTAGAATCTGCTACGCAGGAAAAACTTTGTGAAAATCATGTACTAGTGAGTGTATCTATAGGGGAGGAAGTACAGAAAAAAGTGACATCTATAGCTCCTCCTCAATTCACATTTATAAAACCTACATTACCCATTGTGGTATATGAAAGGAAGGAGACAACTACTTCCACCATCAGTACATTGGCACAAAGTACTCCAATCTCACTCACTATAAAGGAAACCAAAAATGACAAGGGTGAGACAGTTGGAGAATAGAAAGATAACATAGAAAAGACTAAAGGAATACAAGTTTAAATAGGTTAGGTAGATACTCCTACACCTACAACACAAGATCAAGGTGCATCTTTAGATGTAGAGAAGGAAAAGGATAAGACTAAAGAGCTAAGTATGACTACTAGACATGAGGAGAAAATTGTAGTACAAACACTGGTAACTTTACCAAAATCTACTCCTCCTCCCAGTCAAGCTCTTCATAGGAAAAGTATAGAAGCTATACCCCTACAATAATCAAGGTTGAGTCCAATCACATCTAAGGTAGATTGTTAGGCCTCACCCCAACCCATCCTAGCACCGATGATACATTATTATTTTGATACTCATGCCTTGTTATGCCAGAACATTATTGGATACACTGAACATTTCTATGTTGTTTTACGATGTGTGATGCTTTACTTCAGTTATCTAATTTTGTCATTTAATGCAAATAAATATGTATAATGATGAAGAAAATGTATGCAACACTAACACTTTTGGTTATGCAAGTCGAAGGGTAAGAAATATGAGTGGAATTAGAAAAGACAACTATTTATTAGGAAATGGATGCTTTACTTTATATAATTCCTTTGATATGTAATTCACATTATGTATGTGGTTTTTGGACCTACTGATGTGTGCAATGAGTGTGCAGGGAAAATTAGCCGAGACAACTCAATGGAAAAGCGGAGCTAAATTACTTGTTAATTTTGTGCTAACCTTGTATTGTAACTCTTTAAAGGTTGTAATTTGGTCTTACTATTCTCCTAGCTTTTAATTGTTCCTAATAAGTCTTTAAAGGCCTAAAAATATTAAATTTAAGTACCCTATGGGTAAGGGTATGGGTGGGGAGTACTTTCCAACCCTTTAGCCTCCTTGGTTGACTTTTAGGGTCACTCAAAAACCCTATTCTAGGATGATTTCGAAAATGGATTTTTCTTTACTTGAGTTAGTGAAACCAAACCTCCATCTTGAGTTACTTGAAGCCTAGTTGAGTTAAGGACCATACTTAGAGGAATTTTGAGAGTAGTTTTTGTTTTTGTCACCCAATCCTCTAGTTTTTGAGGAAGTTTTGAAGATTGAAGGAAGAAAGGGAAGCTCTTCTCAAACCACCATTGACATAACTCTTCTATGAAGGTAGGAGTTCTTCACTCCTTGAATGGTTCTTTATGTGTGATCATGTTTTGAATCTTGCTTGAATCATGTTTGAGACATTGTGTAGTTATGCATTTCTTGCTTGTGTATTGGGAGTGGATTTGGGAGGGATTTTACCTTGTTTTATTTTGATGGTATTCATATGCTTTCTTGATGTTTTGATTATTTTTGAGAGGTTTTCATGGGGATGTTTTTGGCAACACTCACCCTTGGATAGGGAAGAACTGGCCATGTTTAGGGAAAGGGCCTTAGTTGGACCTCAATAGTGTAGAGTCTCCTCTCATGGTGAGAGGAGGGAAAAAGGGTAGGGTGTATGGGCCCCTACTTGTCATCTCATACCTTGTTGTTATTGAGAATTCTTCAATGTGAAAAAGAATGAAAATCCTTGTGGATATAGCCTCGAAAGGGCCTTGTAAAAGAATGGAAGTTCTTGAAGTTTTAGCCCCAAAAGGGCTATGTGATGGTATGGTGATTGACTTCTCCTATTGAGAAAATCCACATTTCCCATATATTGGTTCATTGTTGGACCTATTGTATAACCGGGTTGGGAATGTATGCTTAAATTGCTTATCTCCTTGTGTTGTTTACCTCCATGTTGGTTCTTGTCTTTTCCATGTTTTCCCTTGATGTAATGAAGAAATTTGATAAAAGTTCTCTTGTGAAAGACTTGAAGAAAACTCATTGAATTGTAATATTATGTAAGTTGTAATTGAATTTGATGTAGTGGCAAAGACATCAGGTTTTCTTACTGGTTCTTTCTCGATGGAGCCTTGAACCAAGATGAATAATAGAGAAAAAAAAAAGATTATGAAAATTCTTGTTGCAATGCTCTCATGTGGTTCCAAATTCTGGCATATGTATGTGAGAAATTAGAATGATAGTTAATGTCTTGAATTGGGAAATTCTGAGTTTCAATTATGATAATGAAAGAGAATGGATGTGTTGAAGTTTTCAATTCAATGTTTTGAACATTAACATGTAATAATAATCCTACATTGTGATCACCAAGCTAGCACATTCATTGTTAAGCTTCATTAGTAATACAATTAAATTTGATAAGAATTATCCATCACCTTTTTGAATTCTGAATATAGGATCATAATTCCTTGTTAAGTTTCTTAAAGAACAAGATCAATTTGATTAAGAGTTTTTGAATTTCCTTGAATTTAAATAAATAAGAAGGAACACATACCTTGTTACATGATGACTATATATAAACATACATCCTTGTCTTTAGATGATTGAATTAACATGAGCTATAGTAGAAAAGAGAATTTTAATCCTTTGCATCCTTTTGCATTAGTGTGCTTGTTCATAGGAACCCCATATCACCTCTAAAAATATTTAGACTCATCTTGCATAACAATGAACTTAGCAAGAAAACATGCTAGCACTTGGCAAAAAGAAATTGGTTTCCAAATTGTGCATCTCCAGGTCTAAAAACCCTCTCTAGGAAATGTATGGAGAAGTCTTAAATTTCCCCATGTCACAGAGAATATTCTATGAGATATTCTCCTTGAATTGAAAATCAAAAAATCATTGCTAATTCATTAAAAAAAAATGACTTAAATAAATTTGAACATATAACATCTAGATATATATATGATAATGCTTTTAAATTCAACATCCCAACTATAAAACTTTTGACATTTAATTCCATAGGTCTTAGAGATTTGAGACATGATACAAGTCGAATCATATAGAAATAAAAAAATAAAAAAAAAAAAAACTCCCAACCACCTGTCAGCAAGTATAGGAGTCAAATCACTTGAGGGAGGGCATGAGATTTTTTTTTAAACAGTTAAATTGTGACAAAACCCTTTTATACTTTCTCCCCACTCATCGTCTTAACCTTGTGATGACGTGGGGTCATGTTTGGCTTATGGAGGTGGTGAAGTGTTAACACAAAATTTATACCCCTCTGCACTTTTCACCCACCCCTACCCCAATGTTCACTCTTCCTCATGCGTGATCCAAATCGTGGCAGATGCAAGAGACAAGTCTGCATGTGCAAGTCCTTGGGCAATGTGCAGACTCTAGGGAAGTGGGGTCTAAGCTGCCCACTTGGCATAGGGGGGGGGGGGGGGGTGTAGGGGGGGAAAGTAGGTCTAGGACTAGGGTATGAGGGGGGTGTAGATTTGTTAGTAGGGTCATTTGTATTATGTTAGTAAGTTAGTTAGTAATTAGGTTAGTTGTGTAGTTTAGATTATTAGATTTTAGTTAGTTTAAGTTGTTTTAAATTTGACGTTTAGTTAGTATGTGCTTACTGATAGTTAGTTATTAATTTAATTAATATATATATATATATAATTTTTTAAAGTAAGTAAGTTTAATTCTTGGTTAGAGATTGATAGTTAGATTAGTATTAGATGATTTTAATTTAGGATAGTTTAGACTTAGTTGTTATTTACACTAGTAATAGATTTGTTTAATTTTGAGAAATAGTGTTTTTTTTTTAAATGATATTTGTTAGAATTAATTAGAAGATATTCCATGATGTAATATAAGCTATTTAAGGTTATAATATAGCTAGTATGAAATAGTAATTTTGAAGTAAATTATTATAACTTCTAATTTTAAAGTTAACAATTTGATATTAGGTCTTTTAAAATGAAATAAGTTTGATGTTTCATAACTAGTTGATACTATTCTGTATTAGATAGATTCATTGCAATGTTGACATTTCAATATTGGATTTAAATTATATTAATTTGAATGAAGGTTGGTAACTTATAGACATAATTGAAATTTTTTTAGTCATCTTCAAGGTTGTAGTATTTGACCATAATCAGATTGGAGCTATACAAGTTTTGTATCTAGGAGATAGAAAGACATTCTAGTTGGTAGGTCATTGGGATGTAACAGATTAGTCATTTAATTATTTGGGTTTCTAGAATCCCTTAGTTACCCTTATAATCTCTTCAACAAAATGTTCAAGCTATGTTGTACTTCTTTTTAAATCAATGGTGAACTTGGGTCTAGTCTTATAGTACCTTGGCTATCTGAATTCTAAAACTCCTTGAACTAATCAATTCCACTATTGTAAACTTTTAAAACCTCTTGTGACCATTGTTATCTTAGTTAATTATAGTTTTAAAAAAAAAAAAATTGTGTTTTTTTTGCCCTTATATTTTGGGCATGACATAGATAAAGTTACATCATTTGTTGATGTGAACTTGGATGAAGTGATTGAGTTGCCCAAGTTTGATTTTGTAGTGATCACCATTGAGAAGATGAGCATGCTCTAGGATACTCTTGCAAGAAAGAAACAACAAGAACTACTAAGACATGAGCAATGAAAGAAGCTAGCTTTGATAGATATCAAGGATATTTTTCTTGATGCATTTAGCCTACCAGAACTAGAAGAAACCAAGCCAATCATAGAGTAGTTAACCGACATTGTTTAGAATGTAAATGATGTACAGTTGAATATAAATATCAAAATACTTGAATGGTCTAACAGGAAGTTTCAACACAAGGTTGATGAAAAGATATCATGTGATATTGCCAATTCAAGGAATTATTATGAAGATATGGTATAAAGGAAAAATGTTTTCCTTGATTATAAAGAGGAAGATATGTATTGAGATCGTTGTTGAAGTGTGAAGTGAAAAAAGAGGTAGAGTTCTTATTAAATGTGTGTAAGTAATCCAAGGGATTATTGGATGCGAGATTCAAGATCTGATTAAAAGATTTGAAGATGCAAAAGTTTAGTTAATAGGACATAGATAGAGGAATAGAGTACATTTCAGTTCTATTATTGTTCAAGGAATGATACAAAGATCATTTGGATAGTGGGTTCATTGGCCTTTCCCTTGAAGCCATTGGGGCAGTGGGTCTAGCTATCTTCTACAACTCCTAAAAGGGTTGGAATCTCCTAATAGGGATTCAAAGTCTCCTAACAAGGACTCATATGTACTAAATATTGTAACAAATTCCTAACAAGGTCTATCCTCTAACAAGGAATATTTATATTAGTACATCATCTTGTGGGTACCATCCCTATTGGAATTTTCCCTTTGATCAAGGTTTTCCCTAGTTAACATCTCTAGTGTTAGTGTGAGTATCTTTTTGTGGTTTCATTTTATATTACTCATATGGTTAAGATTGTTTAAAGTTGCTAATTGTAATATTAGTTGGATAACTAATTCACCCACCTACTCTCAGTTATATTAGTGGACTATAAATTCTAACACTTTCTACTTAGGAGCTTATTTATAATGCATCAAATCAATCAAAGAGACAAAAAGACCAATATTATTCTAAGACTATTATATAAATGCATTAGAAAATTAATAAAAGGAACCAATAGAATAAGGTTGAAATAAAATATTGTTACAAATATTTATCATGTAAGGTTCAATCAAACAAGTTAACTAAGATCCTATGGTCATGAGAATAATCACTACATCAAACTTGGATAGTCTTAAGTGTTAAACTTCTAACATTGATACTCATACTTGCCTAAGAGTGCAAACAACACACTAATATTGTCTCTTAGAATACCATTCTAAAGGCATTTAAATACATTATACTTAACTATGGAATGGGTGTCAATCCTTGGTAATGACTTTATTATGCACTAATTATAACTATTTAGTTATGTTAGTTAAATCATTTGGCATCTCCTTTAGCATTAATTTCTATAAGGTAGTGTGGGATGACCTAGAGAGGATCATATCCCTTTAAGGGACATGCCCTTTGGTCATGGTGTAAGAGGTGGGTGTGATTAAATTTTAAGGACACACAACAATTGAATTCTGTTCCTTAATTAATACTGTCCTAAGATAAATTGTAGGAAATATAATCATTTCCAAAATTATATTATTTCATTCAAAAAAGACTATTTAGTGAAGATTATCTAAAGCAAATCAAGAAAGGTAAAATCTAAGTTTGACACACTTCAAAATTTGGAGAAAATTTACATGGTATCAAAGCTATGGTAGTTGAACCTAGGCTCTGCAAATTAAATAA
Organism: Cupressus sempervirens; assembly: GCA_028749045.1. Lineage (NCBI taxonomy): Eukaryota > Viridiplantae > Streptophyta > Pinopsida > Cupressales > Cupressaceae > Cupressus > Cupressus sempervirens. The sequence goes on from CM053787.1 coordinate 725,129,787, forward strand.
TCAGACTTAATATATATCTAGCATCATTCTCCTATCTTCAATGGCATATACAATTAGATCCAAGGATAGGTTTGATGGGAAAGATAACTTTGATGCTTGGAAATTTAGAATCATGATGATTCTTGAAGAAAATGATGTAAAAATCTATGTTGATTAGCCATCTAGACAACCTACTATTGAACCTCATAAATCTATCTGGAATAAAGGAAATAGGAAAGCCATTTAGATCATATTAGATGGAGTAAAAAATGATATAGTATCCATTTAATATGATGAATGCATTACTAAATTAATATGAGGTTAACAGTGCAACTAGAGTTCTCACACTAAAAAGGCAATTAAATCACATACAAATAAAGAAGGGAGAATCGATGAATTCTTACTTGCTAAGGGTTGCTAACTCAAGAGATGAAATTGCAAGTATAAGAACCATCATTAATGCAATGGAATGAATTTTGATGGCTATAGATGGATTACTAGATTCATGGGAAACATTTTCACAAGGAGCAAGTGCTACAGATAATCTTCCTAACTTGAATAGACTTAAGAGAGATTATCTTCAGGAAGAATTTATAAAACTTAAGAAAGGAGGAAAACTAAAATTTGAAGATAAATAACTTCATGTTCTTAATACAAATTCCTATAAAGGTAAAAAGAAGCATTTTAAGAAGAAAATGGGTAATCAAAAGAATGAATACCCTAAGAAAGATCTATCCAAAATAAAATGCTTTAGATGCGAGTAGTTTAGAAACTAAAAATATAATTTCTTACAGAATTCTAAACAATAAGTGAACTGTACAAACATAACTAGGGAAGAAGATAACTATGATCTTCAGAATCATGTATTGTATTTTTCACTATCAAATAAAGTCTCAAGTAAATAATGGGTGATTGATGTCGATCATCTCGACATATTATAGGATACAAAGAAGCACTAGAATCTATATTAGAAAAGGTTAATGGCAAAATCAATGATAAGTCAACATATTTCATCAAAAGAATTGGAAATTGCACCCTAAAACTAAAGTTGAGTAATTATCTTCTTCTCAAAGGAGTACTCTATGTACTAAGAATAAAAATGAATCTAATCTTAGTTAGAAGACTTGAAGATGATGGAAATAATGTTACATTCATGCAAGGTAAAGTAATAACCTAGGCTGAGAACTCCACATTTAAGAAAGTAAAATTGATTGGTCAAGGAAAAGAGTATTTGTATGAATTAAATTTAGAACCTAGTCGACCTATTCAAGCCTTAAATGATGAAGTTGTTGATCTAAATGAAATATGGCATAGAAGGTTAGGACATCTAAATCAAAACCTTATCAACTATTGAGAAGATGGTTACTAGTTTACCTAAACTAAATTAAGATCACTCAAACATATGCAGAGGATGCACTCTGGGTAAGAACACCAAAAGTCCATTTCATGATAGCTCTAGAAAAACTAACAATGTTTTGGAATTAATCCACTCAAATTTATGCAGACCTATGTTTGTTTCTTGTCTTGGAGGATTCTGGTACTATATACTTTTTATAGATGACTTCTCTAGGAAACTTTAATTTACTTCTTAAAATGTAAAGGATCAGAAGAAATCTTGAAGAAATTTAAAGAATTTAAAATCTTAACAGAAAACTTATTCGGATGTAACATTAGAACTCTTAGGACTAATAATGGAGTGGAATACACCTCAAATTTGTTTAAAAGTTTTTGTAAAGAAACATGAATTAAGAGGGAGTATAATATTCCTTATAACCCACAATAAAATAGGGTAGCAGAAAGGAAGAATAGAAAAATTATAGAAGCTAAAAGAGCTATGATATTTTATCAAAATCTAGAATATTATCTTTGGGAAGAAGCCTCTTTTACTACTATCTATATTCAAAATAGAAGTCCTCACTCCTACCTAAGAGATAAAACTCCTTAAGAAGTCTTTACTAAGATTAAACCTAATATAAGTCATCTTAGGATTTTTGGATGCCCAGTATATATTCATGTTCTAAAAGAAAAGAGAACTAAGTTAGAATCCTTTGGGAGGAAAGGTATTTTTGTAAGCTATAGTGAAACATCTAAAGCATATAGGATTTTCATTCTTGGTCATTAAAATATTGAACTTACTAGGGATGTAATTTTTGAAGAAAATTTAGCATTCAAAAGAGTCCTAAGTTATAATTTACCCTCTCCATTACAATATTGAATCAGAGTCTTAGAGGGAGAACATTAAATAAATTGAAGATGAAATTCAAAATCTCAAGCTTGAAGAGACTAAAAGTTCTAAGAAAAGACCAAATTGGGCCATTAAACTAGTAGAGGAAACACAAGACTTTGCTACACCATCTAGAATAATCAAAGAAAGAAACAGACCCAAAAGATTTTCTAGTTATACAAAAAACATGAATGATTTTACTAAATCAAAATCAACCAATGTTTTAGATGCTATTAAACATATAGCTTGGAAAGATGTTATGATAGAATTATACCAATCTATTATGAAGAAATACATTTGGGAAATTGTTCCAAGATTTGAAGGAAAATTTGTTGTTTCTTCCAAGTCAATATTTTTAAAAAACATGTTGCCAATGGTGACATTGAAAAATATAAAGCCAAATTTGTAGCTAGGGGATTCTCTTAGAAAGAAGGGATTGATTATGAAGAAAAATTTTCTCCTATCGCTAGATACACATCCATAAGCATAGTCCTAGCTATTGCAGCATTGAAGGGATGAAAAGTACAGTAGATGGATGTAAAAATAGCATTTCAAAATGGAAAGATTGTAGAAGAGGTATATTTGGAGCAACCTAAAGGATTTGAAACTCATGATCCTAAAGTTTTTGTTTGTAGGCTCAAGAAAGATCTCCATGGGCTTAAATAGGCTCAAAGGGCTTGGTATGAAAGAATTGATAAGTATCTCACCAGCTTAGGATTTTCCAAAAATAAGGCCAATCCAAATCTATATTATAAAAGGGATAAATATGATAAGGTAATTTTGATATTGTATGTTGATTATTTAATAATAATAGTTGATGATCATCCCATAGATCAATGTAGGAGAGATCTAATTAGAGAATCCAAGATGAAAGATTTGGGACTCCTTCATTACTTCCTAGGATTGGAAGTAGGGTAGATTTCTAACAACATTATACTTAATTAAGGGAACTATGCATTAGATATGTTGAAGAGATTTGGAATGTGGAATTGCAAGTCTATGTCTTTTCTAATGGAGACTAATTTACATAAACTTAAAGAAGTGGAAGTAGAATCACTTTCCATAGATTCTACTTTCTATAGATAGATGATTGGGTCCCTTATATACTTGGTAAATACAAGACCTAATATTTGCTATATTGTTAACACCTTAAGTTAGTTTATGTATGAGACAAAGGAGATTCACCTAGTTGTAGTCAAACAGATTATGAGATACTTACAAGGAACTCTTAACATTGGGCTCAAATATGAGAAAGTTGACTTGGATTTACATGGATTCATAGAAAAAGATTGGGTTGGAAGTGCTAAGGATAGAAAAAGTAATTCCTGATGTTTTTTCAATTTAGGGTCAACAATGATATCATGGATATGAAAAAAATAGTCTTCAATAGCACAAAGTTCCACATAAGTCAAATACATTGCAATAATGATTGCCTCTCTAGAAGTAGTTTGGCTTAGGAAGTGACTTGTGGACTATTTGGTCAGGCCATGAATCCTATGAGTATTCTTTATGATAATTAGAGTTCCTTCAAGCTTTCTATGAATCTAATTTTTCATGATAGATCCAAGCATATTGAAATTCCTTACCATTATGCACGAGATATGGTAGACATGAAAACTATAAAATTAGAATACATTTGTACTACAGATTAGACAACCAATATTCTTACCAAACCTATCTCTTAAGTGAAGATGGATCACTTCAAGAAAATATTTGGTATGATTGAATTATAAAATTTTATATTCTTTAAATTATTAATAAAATAATTTTATTGTCAGACTATTGACTTTTATGGGTTCCACCATCTGTATTCATTATTTAAGAGGTGATGATTTCTTAGATAATAAATACTTGTGTAAAAGACATTATGAGAGATGATGATCTCTCAGATAATGTGTTGAACAATAAAGAACTATTGTTAGATCTAGATGAGTTCAAGATCATTTGTGACATAGACATTTCTATGCCTATGAATCACAACTTGGATAAAGGAAGAATTTATTCTTTAGACTTTATCCTATGTTCTGGTAGATCTTAGACTTGGGATCAAGTTGTGATATAGGATTTCTAGTACCTATGAGTCACAATCTGGATAAAAAAAGAATTAAATTGTTCTTTAGATTTTATCTTGTGTGTGTTGCATTACATGCACATTGACATCACTAGTGTAAGTGATAAGTCATATCACAAGATGGTTATATGATGTAGTATCATGTGTTATATGATACCACTTATTCATAAGATTTAGATAGATATAGAGTATTAGTCTATGCTTATTCATCATAATTGATGATGCTAGATATGTTATCTCTCAGTATGATTATAAAGTTAAGAGGGAGTATTAAATTTCTAACATTGATACTCATATTGGTCTGAGTTTTCAGACTGTACATTAATATTTTCTCTTAGAATACCATTGTAAAGGAATTTAAATACATTATACTTGACTATAGAATAGATGGCGATCACTGGAAATGAATTTTTTATGCACTAATTATAACTATTTAGTTATGTTAGTTAACTCATTTGTCATCTCCTTGAGCACTAATTTATATTAGGTAGTGTGAGCTGACCTAGAGAGGGTCATGTCTCTTCAAGGGACATGCCCTTTGGTCATGGTATAAGAGGTGGGAGTGATTAAATTTTAAGGAAACACAACACATTGAAGTTTGTGTTTGAATTTACAAGTGGGCAGATTTACTTCTAGGAGGGGGGTGAATCAGAAGTAACAACATTTAACCTCTAAAACATTTAACTAAGATCATTTACATGCATCTAACATATTTAATTAATCATATAAGTAAATACATGCATGAAAATAGATAACACAAGATTTGGTCACCGAAAAACTCTCCAAAAAGAGAAGGTAAAACTGGGGTGGGGATGACACCCACTAATTATCACTACAACAATATGTAACTATTTAAGGTTACAAAGTTTGACCACTTCCAATGGTATGCCTTGTTAAAGGCTTGCCCTATTAAAGTCTTTCCCTATTAAAGGCTTTACACCCTATTAAAAGTGACCTGGTCAAAGGATTTACAAACACTCACTTGGAATGTTACCCTATTAAAGGATTTAGCACCTTGTTGAAAAGCTTACAACATCGCTATTAAACCAACCTATCATCATAGAACTTTCATTCCTAATACAATGGTTAGAGAGTATTAGAATGTATTGACCTGATGACTTACAATCCTTGATTGCTAATTCTTGATCCTTGTTCTTCTCAATTTGATCTAATCCTTTATGATATGATATGTCTCTATTCATATTGTTGATGCTCTATTCTATCCAAGTGAATTCTACAATGTTGTTCTTCCTTTGAAGTCCTTATACCCTTCTAAAATTTGCTAGGATTCTCCCATACATCTCTCTTACACAAAAAAATTATGGGGTTTCTTCATCCTTTTAAAGGCTTTGAGGACGTAGGGTTAGGTATGAATCTATGATCAATATTCAACCTTCTTTTCCCACTCAATTCTTTCACTTTTCCTATTAGTTGCATGCCTTCTCCACTTTTCTTATTGACTACATGTTGATTACATAGGGAATGTAAAAGATTTGATCTTATCTTTAAGATACTTCAAGATTCATCCTGAGTGAGCTCAAAAATAGTTTACATCTAATTTTGTGAAGGCAAAAACTCATATGCTAATTTCGTGTTACTCGACAATTACTATTTGTTGATGCTCATCACATATAGGAATTTTGTCTCACTTGGATCCTATAGTAACTCTATATTTATTGGCATAAATACTTTTCTTGGCATCTCTAGTGGCCCAACACCTATAGTGACTCAACATCACTTATCACTCAACACTTGATATTTGCTCGACACCTATCCAATCTCTAGCTTGACACATACTATAGCTTGGAATTTGAATTATACTCAATATCATCCTAAAATGAGTGGAAAAAACACTTAACTAAGCATTATAAATCTGGTCTCTATGAGTATACTACACACTCTGTTTGGCATATGTACAAAACTTCAAAACTTGTTCAAAATTCTATAGAAGACTATATATCTTAAAAAATTTAACCCACCCTGAGCTGATGTGCCATTTCTACATCCAAAATCTCTTATGCTGAATTTATGTCATGCTGATGTTTTTGATATTCTTTTCCTTGTCTACTCTATGTCTATTCTATGTTTTCTCCCCCTTTCAGACATCTCCTTGCAGTTTTTGTATCCTTTTGGCTATATCACCTTATCACTCCTCAAAAGTTCAAAATTGGATTATCTCCCCCTTTATCTACATGATGTATTATCTCTCCCTTATTGATACTTATGGAAAAAGGTTCTAAGAATGAATAGAATACTTATCCAAAAATGTTTTTTTACCTCCATTATTATCTTCAGAGAAGCATCCCAATTGTGTAATGCTATTTCTAGTGCTTTCAGCTAGATGGTTGTCTTTGTTGCAAGATGTACTAGGCCTTCTAAGGTAAAAAGATTTGGATCTTTCTTCAAATTTTTTTTTGCATAGGCCATTTCTTTATACAAAAAATCCATGTGTGGGGTAATAGTAGACTGTATCTGTATTAATTTTGCCTTAGTATTAGCTTCATCTATTGTGAGTACAGTTAATTCTCTTTGAATGTGAAGCATTGTGGTAAAATGCTTATCACTTTGAGTTGGATCCTTGGGTAGCTGTGTGCTTGACATCTTAAGGTTCTTTTCCAATCTCATTATTCTCTAGCTAGTTTCTTGTGTGAAGATTGAAGTATCACACAATTTGGAGTATAATGAGAAGATTTTTTCAAGTAATATTTTCACCTTTTCAACCTTCTTAGCCAATTTTACTTGTGATAGTTCTATTTCACTAGATATCTTCTAATTAACCTTCATTTGAAACTTCTTCTCAAACCATTCCAATAATTTAACATTGGTATCAAGGTCTTCATTTTGTACCTAGTCCACTATGTTGGATAGTTACTCCATAATGGGTTTTGTTTCATTAGGTACTGGAAAGTTGAATGCATCAAGGAAGATGTCTTTGATTTCTATTAGTGCTTGCCTCTACCTATACTCATTCTTGAGTATCTCCTACTTCTTCATCCTCTCTAGTGCCTCTTGCACTTCATTTATCTAAGTTAAGTTTATTGTCTTGTAGTCATAACTTGGTATGACTATTTCTTCATCAAGCGTAGGGTCTCCATAATGAATTACACTTGCTACCTTGGTGGAGCTTGAGCTCAGTGTTGATATTTGCAATGGTACTGGGTCAGTGCTGGGTTGCTTGGTAGGAGTCCCTATAGTAGAAAAATTAACCAATGTTTGTATTGCCTCTTGCTCTCTTTCCTTGAGGGTTTTCTCCTCTACCTTGTCTTCTTCACTTTTTCCTTAATCAATTATGGTGATCAAAGGAGGTGCACCTTATCTTTATGCTATAGTATTAGTAGTATCTTTCTATCATGTTTTCTCCTTTGTTTGCTCCTTGATAGTTACTGTGATTATAGTGTCAACCTTAGGAGATCTGTCTTGTGTTGTTTTCTCTTTTGGTTGATCACTTGTAGTTATAAGACATTGTGGATGTGGTTCTTGTGTGTTCACCTTTTCCTTGGTTATTTTTTCTATAGCTTTTTGAAGTTCCTCTACACTCACCAGAACTAGATTAGTACACAACTATGCTTGTAGTCAGGTCTAGTGAAGAATCTTTCTGAGCTCCTTTGTAGTCAATGGATTGATGTTCTAACCAAAAGTGTCAAAAAAATCCTTCATAGTTACAATTTTTGTAGATGTAGGTGCTACATGTGGAGGACTAGGTGGTGGCAATTGTGTGTCTTAGACACTCGGTTCTTGTTGCTACTCTTCAACTATTGCCTCATCACCTTTATGTATCTCCTTCTCCACTATTGCCTCCTACTTCTCTTTCTTTCCCTCTTCCTCCTTTTCATTCTCCTCTTCTTCCCCATCATTTCTTCTCTCAAAGGGGTCTACTTGCCCTTCTTTGATAGTGGTTAGCCCATAAATTAATTTCCACATTTGTGTGGACTTGTGGACAATGTCTTCAATCTTATTTTGTAAAATGTTGAAGGCTCTATATTTGGGTGAAAATAGATTCTTCCACTATTTTCTACTCTTCTCTACTCAATTTATTAAAGTCAATAGTCTTTAATCCAGTCAAATCTACATTATCCCTAATGTAATAAAAAACAACTTCAAGATCAAATTTGGTGGTGTGACTTACCACTCTAAATTACTCATTGTTAGATTTTATTCTTTCTTCATCTGACTTTGGGGTGCCACATATTTTCTTCTTTTATTTTTAGCTAGCCCTCCTTGCTCTATGAATTTTTTCTTCTCCTATTCCTTAGCCACTTTTGTTGTTGCCCTTGTTTCTACCCTTGTTGTAGGCTTGGTTGGGCTTGGTTTGGCTATTTTCTTCTTTCCTTTGGGCTGTGTAGTAGGTTGTTTCCATGCCTTCCTCTTCTTAGGTTCTACCTTTGGTGCTTCCTGATCAACACCTTCTTCTTCTTCTACATCCTCACCTATGCCTTGGGTTAATACAAGTGGTCCTTGACATTTTTCATCTTCATCTTCTACTTCTTCATCTTCTTCTGCCTCCTCTGCCTCTGTTGAGCCTTCTCCACATTTTTCCTTAAGTTTCTTTATCCTTCTTCTTTAATGTGGAGGTAGTTTTCAACTCCATGTCCACCTTTGATCTTACCACATCATAAGTCCCAAAGTGTGATGCTTTCTTATCTACTTCTTTTTCTAATAATTTGGTTATAGCTACAGATGCCTCATCTATGTTTATCTCATAGCCAAGAGGTCTTAGCCACCAAACCCTTGGTGTAGCTGCTTGAATATAAGTATAGTAAATATCTACAAGAAAACATACATCATTTACATGTTTCTCAACCAATGAATCAAGTATCCTTAATATCTATTTCATGGACTTCTTGAAATCCTCAAAATAACTTGTCATAAGAGTTTCAAAATTAGCTCTCATTGGTTCAATGTATTCATTCACTTCAACAACAATGGACCTATTGGTTTTCTAGCTAACTTTACCAAAGGATGGAAATTCATTCTATACATAGAAAAATATGCAAATCAAAATTGCACCAAATTTGTACTGTGCTCCCTTAGTTCTCCTCATTGCTCCTAAGTTCTCATTTATTTGTTGCAATTACAATTCTGCAAGATCATAAGTATGATCTTTCTTGACTATTTGTACCCAACATTCACTAAAATGCATGGAACACTCTTAAGTCTATTGGATTGATAAAAATTGTAAGAAATAACCCTAATAACAAAGTCAACAAGAGGGCCTTGGATAGTATCTATAGTCATTCCTCTCTTGTTTCATTCAGCTCCTGTGTTCTTCTCAATTGCTTCCTTGGAGTCACTCATGAGGGTCTTAGGCCAATCTAGGGTTGGATACCTTGTCACTCTATGTAAAATCCTCTTTGATATCTTGATTGGGCCATCTTCCAACCATAAACTTCCATTATGAATCTTGCTCAACACTATCTTGATCTATTTAGTTTTGAAGATAGTGGGGAAGTCTATGACATGAATCAAACCCTTCCTTTCAATGATTTGGTACTCTTCCTTTAATACTCCATTCTCACACAACCTATCATATGCTTCTCTCATTTCCATGTCCCCAATAACACCAATCTTACATTTGTAACACCTCCTAACATCTTGGACCATAACTACCTTAGGAAGAATAATACATAGGGCTTCAACTAGGTCATTTTTGTATGCCACTTCAAGGATTGGTTGAAAATTAGGTTGTTTAACTTAATTTGATACTAGTTAGACCACAAATAGCTCTTTCTCCTATGGTTTCCTAGAACTGGAGGCCATATCTTCTATCTAGGGTTTAAACACGAAGAAATTTAAAACTGCGTAGCTCAACACTAGTGTAAATACCTTGAAATCAATGAAACTAAGTTGAATCTCTATTGAAATCAGCTCAAATACTAGATTCTCTACTCTAAAATCATTTTGCACTCTTCTTTTCCTTTTCTCTTTGTTCACGATGAAGAAAAAAGGTTCAAAATGTGATCATATACCCTTATTTTTGCAACATTCAATGCTTAGTGCATTTACAGCTATCCACTCAGCTTCTTAGTATTTTCTATATTGCTCAGCTTCCATTGATTTCTAATTACTCAACATATGCTGGATTTTCCTTTACTTAGCTACAACTAAAATTTCCTTTTGCTCAGCTTCCACTATGAACTTGGCTATTAGTCATTCAACTTCTACTAACTTTGGTAATCAACTTGACATGTACTAGGATTTTACTCAACATCTAAGGGAAACATTTCCTACTCGTCAGTACTGATGAAAACTTAAAGTTTTAACTTTGCATCTTTATTCATGCTGATCTATCCTTTTTAGTACTTGCTTGTCTTCAAACTGATGTATGATAAAGCTTTGCATATCAATCCCACACACCTTCTTTTTCTTAGTTGGATGAAGTGTGACCACTTGACCTTTTAGGTGAAGCGATCCCTTCATTGGATGTGCTACTTCCATCTTTCTTCTTCTAGGTCTTATCCATTTCTTCTATGATGTGTTCAACATCTACCTTTCCTTTTCCTTGGTTGAACTTTGAGTTGTGTGCCTTTGACCTTGTTGGACAATTCTTTCTGATATGTCTAGTCTTCAAACAAGTAAAGCATGTAGTTTGACTGAGCCATCTACTATAACTTCCACTGAAATGTGTTCTTATGTAATTTTTAGGGATGTGTCCATATTTTGGATAGTAATGATAGCTATACTTGGTGTTGTAGTCCCAATTGTAGTGATGTCCATGATTAGTTTCCCTTGCTAGTTGATTAGGTGCCCACATATGCTTTGGTCTACACTCAAAAGCTCTATGTCCACACTTCTTGCAATTGCAGTAGTGACCTCAAATTTTGGCATCCTAATAGCCCTAGTCTTGTAGTCATGTGCTTGATGTCCTTTCTTTTTTCACTTATGATAGTAACCCATATTTTTAGGTTTTTCATGCTGATGTGAGTTCTTACTCCTGCACACATTAGAGGTATATCCCTTTTTACTACAAAAATGACAAGTAGGTTTGGTGTTCTTACCTTTGTCACATCTTTCTTCTATAGTCTTTGATGACTCTCCTTTCTTAGTGCTATTGTATCCTAATCTTGAAGTATTATTGCTAGTTCTTGGTGGTTTTAGTAGCTATTCAAAGTACTTGATAGCCTCATTGAGTTTTTTGAAGCCTTTGCAACTTCCTTCTCTCTTTTCAGGTCATTTAGCATCTTTAGTGTGGAGTTCTCAATATCTTTAACATTTAGTTCATGATGTGCATTCATCATCTAACTTAGTGTATCCAAATGCATGTTGGAAATTTTTACAAGCTTAATTGACTTTTCTTCTAGTCTATTGGCAAGGTTTCTCTTGTCTTCTTCTAGCATAGCCTTATCTTCAATTGCTCTTTTCTTCTATTTAGTTACTTCACAAAGCATCATGACTTGCGATTATTGTTCAATCTTGAGAGTTCTAATTTCTTCTACGTGAGCTCTATTCTTCTCCATCAGATCTACTATTGCTCCATCAAATTCCTTGGAATCTCCATTTACAAACAATTTGGAGGTGTCAATCTCCTTGTATTGTGTATTATTCTCAGCTATGACAATCTTTCTTCTTCTCTTCTTCGCTTTAAAGAATTTTTTAGTTCTTCTCTAGCTTCTTCCAAAGTATGTAGAGTGATTTTTATATCAATCACCTAGTTTTCTTCGACCTTCTCAAGTTTGTAGACTTCCATTTCCAGATCTTTTCTCCAAGCTGTATGGCTCCTCCTTGTGAGAACTTGGCTTTGATACCAATTGTTGGAATTTACAAGTGGAAATATTTACTTCTAGGGGGGTGGGGCGTGAATCAGAAGTAACAATAGTTAACCTCTAAATTTTTTAACTAAGACCATTCACATGCATCTACCATATCTAATTAATCATATAAGTAAAGACATGCATGAAAATAGATAACACAAGATTTGGCCACCCATAAACCCTCCAAAAAGAGAAGGTAAAACTAGGGTGGGGATGACACCCGCAAATTATCACTATAGCAATATGTAACTATTTAAACTTATAAAGTTTGACCACTTCCAATGGTTTTCCTTGTGAAAGGCCTACCCTATTAAATGCTTTACACCCTGTTAAAATTAGCCTAGTTAAAGGATTTACAAACACTCACTTGGAATGTTACCCTATTAAAGGATTTAGCACCTTGTTGAAAGGCTTACAACATGGCTGTTAAACCAACCTATCATCATAGAAATTTGATTCCTAATACAATGGATAGAGAGTATTAGAATGTATTGACCTAATGACTTATAATCCTTGATTATTGATTCTTGATCCTTGTTTTTCTCAATATGATCTGATACATTCTGATCTGATATGTCTCTGTTTGTATTGTTGATACTCTATTCTATCCAACTAAATTATACAATTTTGTTCTTCCTTCTAAGTCCTTATACCCTTTTGAGCTTTGTTAGCATTCTCCCATATATCTCTCTTACACACACAAATTATGGGGTTTCATCCTCCTTTGAAAGGCTTCAAGGACGTAGGGTTAGGTATGAATCTATGATCAGTATTCATCCTTCTTTTCTCGCTCAATTCTTTCACTTTTCCTATTAGTTGCAAGCCTTCTCCATTTTTCGTATTGGCTACATACTGATTACAAATTGAATGTAAAATATTTGATCTTATCTTTAAGATCCTTTGAGATTCATCCTAAGTTAGCTAAAAAATAGTTTACATTTGAGTTTGTGAAGTCAAAAACTCATATGCTAAATATGTGTTACTCGACACTTATTGTTTGCTGATGCTTGACACATATAGGAATTCTAGCTTGGCACATATAGGAATTCTATCTCGCTTGACTCTTATAGTAACTTTATGTTGCGTGTCATCAATACTCTACTCGACATTTGTAGTGGCTCAACACCTATAGTGACTCAGCATCACTTATCACTTGACACTTGATATTTTCTAAGCACCTAAAGTTTACTCGACACCTGTTGAATCTCTGGCTCGCCACATACTATAGCTCCAGATCTGAATTATACTTGGTGTCATCTTAGAAATTGGTTAAGTGTGTTGACACTCAATTGTCAAAACCAATCTGAGACCAACAATTTGTTCCTTAATTAATACTACCCTAAGACTACTTGTAGGAAATATAATCATTTCCATAACTATATTATTTCATTCAAACAAGATTTTTTACTAAAGATTATCTAAAGCAGACAAAAAATGGTACAATATAAGTTTGATTTACTTCAAAATTTGAAAAAACTTTACATTAAGATGTGTAACATGATTGCCTTTAATATTATAAGTGAATGGTGAGTGTAAAAAAATAGTTTTTGCATTCAAAATTGCAAAACACACTAGTACATTTTGGCAAATATGCAACAATGTGACTAAAACTTTTAGTCAGACCACTAAAATGTTTAGTCATATGACTAAAATTGATCACATTCCACTATTTCTTTTCAATTTGTATGCATAAGTGACTAAATACATGACTAATTTGGTTGCCAAGTAAAATCACAAGATCAACTAATTTGAAATTACTAAATAAAATATTAAATAAATGACTAGATAATTAGTCACTAATAATTAGTTACTTGCACACATGTGACTAAAAAAAAACAAAATAAATGACGAAATAAGTGGTTGGATAATTAGTCATTTGTACTTTCTCTCTTAACTTTCTCTAAGGTTTCTTTATTAATGAATTAAGTTAATTTCATTTTGCATAAATCTTCATGACCCTTGGACCTTCTCTTTATGCATCTTCCCAAATATAAGATACTTTTAAAAATGGTTTGGGAGATTTTACTCACCATTTTGGGCTCTTCGATCAATATTGCACATTGATTCAATTTTTTGCTAAGATTAGGTATACCAATAAATGGGTGGATTAATAACATTTTTCTTAAATTATTTCTAGTATAGGTTAGTCAATGTCATTAACCTATACCTATTTAATGATTTAATGATCATATCTTATACTTATATGTCTATGTTGCATACATGTGTTTGATTTTAATTTCTAATTTAATGTAACCAAATTACTAGGCTAATCTCTAGGACTTATTTTCACTAACACTATTATATAAGACGGTAGTTTAAGATATTTTTAAAATCAAATTAACATTTTATCTTAAACACTTGAACTATTATTTTAATTATCTTTAAATAAAAAATAAAACCATTTCAATTATCCTAAATTAACACTAAGATTTCTAGTAATAATATTTTGTATATTGATTAATTACTTTATGTTTTATATTATGAATTAAGTTTTTATACTAAATTTCTTGAAATGTTGATAATAAATAATTAATTACAAATTAATTTTATAAATTAATCTTATTTAATTATAAATGTCAAATATATAATTTATAATAACTCATTAAAGAAAAAATAATAATAATTACATTGTAATTAGTTTTAAATATGATATATTTTTAACAAAGTAAATAATATATTAAATATGATAATTTTTCTGCTAATTGGTGACAACGCATAGGAATGTCAGGGTAGATGAATGGAAAGAATTGAAAAAATTATCTCGTAGCATTTTTAGCATGGTGTTGCATGGAAGTTTTTATTTCTCAGAGTTTTTAGGAAGATGAAGGTAGCACACCAGATGATTACAGACGATTTCAATGGTTTTGCAATTGTATCTTACTGGGAATTGAAGTGGGCTTTGTCAATTAGGTTAGTTGAACCCATTTTCACCCACCTTTGGTAGCGTTTTGTTAATAAATCCACAGTTTGCTATTTTCTTCAAATGTTACAATAGGGTTTCACAATTTAGAACTGTCCCAAGTTTCCTCTGTCATCATCTCATTTTCTTAGGTTAGATATTTTAATGGTAGCCCTTTGTCCTACATCTCCCTATATCCTCTAATTCTTTAGACCTCTGTGAGGTCTTGCCTTATTGTCCTATTCACAATTTTTAATTCACAAGGCTTTGTTCTATCACATGAACATTAGGGTCCTTAAGAAAGTGTTAATTATTGGAATAGGAGTAATAGTTGATGTAGATCACAAAATTAAATAGAAATGCCACAAAAATAAGGAGTTTACTACCAATGCATACTAACAATTAGTAGAAGTTTCTAAAAATCAAAGGGTTTAGTACCCCTAATACCTTAAAATTTTAAAGGGGATAAAAGTCATTGTTTCTAGTGGTGCCACTAATTTACTAGGTGCCTAGTGGTCAGAGATTGAGATAAGTGCAACAAGATAACTCAATTTGTCAGACATGTTCAAGTCTATAACTTACAAAGGATATACTCAGGTATTTTTCAAAATCTTTGTGAGTACACAATTGTTGCATTTAAAACTTTAACAATTACTCTATTGGCCCACTTAGTCTAAAATTGTTGAAATCAATGTGAAGAATTAATGCATACATTAGTCATAGCATTCATTGAATGTGAGACCAACAAATGAATTTACCTAGAGATACAGGAATTTAAGATACAAAGAAAACTTTTAGAATATTATACTACGTCTTAACATAGCCAATTTAATTCAAACTTCTCCTTATTCATCAGTCTTAATTTTAAATGCACTTCACTCAACAAATCTTGAACACATGGAATTGGCTAGACTAAGTTGTTTGACTAGATTTTTCCTCACTATTTAATCTTAAATGAATTATGTACTAGAGTTTCTCTAAAATCCAATTTTCATAATACTCAATTAGAAATACAGTCAAAACTTAGTTTAGGGCAATATTAGAGTCAGTTTGATAAATGTATATTCAACACATTAAACACATACAAAGATATGGTTTAATAATGTTTTTAACACATTTGTATTTAGAAAGAGTTGGTTTTGTTGATATATGATTGAAAGGATCATTTGAGTAAGGGAACTATTGAAGAAATTTTTTTAATAATTAGTTTTTCACTAATGTCAAACCTACTACATTCTGATAAGACAATTTCTTATATGTTTCAAGCACTATCATTTAGTTGATTAATGAGGATGATTTGATCAACAAGATGTAACAAAAGTACCTAGAGAAAGGTTGAGTTATGATTATGTGTTGAAGTGCAATAATCAATTAAGATAGTGATAAAATAATGTATTGATGATGTACTTGAGGTTATAAAACGATTGGCTACACTTAGAAAGTTTAGAAGAAAAATGTTGGACAAAGTTCATTTTCTAAAGCTTGCCCAAGTTGATAGAAGGTGCCAAGAAAAGTTAGTACAAGTCGAGCAAAAAGTTAGTTGGAGCCAAGTGAAGACAATTTCTAGTGGATGTTGAGTAGACTAATAGGTGCCAAGCAAGTTAGTAGATGCTGAGTGATTTTCAGTTGATGCCGAGCACCAGTAAAATCTAGTTGATTTTGAGTGATTTTGTAGTAGATGTCAAGTAACACAGTATGTGCCAAGCATTAGTAAATTGATAATGTTGAACTACTACATTATGAAAAAGATAAAAGATTTTCCAATTAAAAGCCAAAAAATTTATTTTCTTGGAACTTGTGAATCAAGAGGAAGATAAGATTGATGAGTTGGAGGCACAAAATCTTATGTAAACCATTTTGGAGGTGAACTCAAGGGTAAAAGTACAAAGTTGTGTCACCTTTTAGGCTAACTTATCAGAATGAATGAATTTAAGTATTTCTATCTAAAAATTATTTTTTTAAAACATATGATCTAGATAAATTCATTATAGCTAAGTTATATATAGTATCACACTTTTCCAATTGGAAATGTCTATTAAATGCATGTTTTATACTAGTTTGTATCTAATTACTAAAGAAATAAAATTATTTCAGAAAAGTGGAGTTTCAATAACTCAAAAAAAATTTATGATAAATTTTTAATAACATATGACAACCATAATATAGAGCTCAGAGTCAAGAATATTCTTATATAGATTCTATAGTGTTTTAATTAGATATATTATATTGTAATTAAAAAATTCTACAAGCACGTATTTTAACACTTGAAAAGATGTCAGTTTTAAGAAAAAAAAAAATATTAAATCATATCATAAAAATATAAAAATAATATGATATTATAGAGGAGAGAGTCCTCTTCTAGAATGTATACTTTTTTTCTTGGTTAGAATATATTTGTCTTGAAAAGTGTGGTGGGAGATGACAACTATCAATTTCAAGAGTGTAAAAATTTCAATCATTATAAAAGACAACATATAGGTTTAAAGTGTTTTTTTTTTTTTTTTGATTTTTTTAGATATATATGTCATCTATAACATAGTCTGAGATCAAAGGAAAATAAGTTTATTTCCATATAGTTATGTGGTGGGAACTAGCCCCTAATTTTCAACATTTTTCGGCAGCTAAAAAATTATCTATACAAATTAGGAAAATATATCAATTCTTATTCCAAATAATTATTAAAAATTATAATCCTAAACTTCATCCATTTCTACACATTTCATTAGTTTACTTCATTTTCAAATTCAAAATAATAATACCAATTTTATGTCATTGAAGGTGAACAATTATACATTTGTTAGTCTTTTCCTTTACAAAAGGGTGACATAGGTTTGTGCTTTTACCCTCAAATGGATTCTGGGAGAAGTTTCTAGAGGAGATAAGATATAGGGTAGGTACATTGTGTCCTACCTAATCCATCAAAAAACCTAATTCTTGTGATGGATAATGAGAAAGAAAAGAGTTCTAATTTCCTATATGTAGGGATGTCTTATCATGAAGCAAAGGAGGATAGAGATCAGAAAGTTTTGGAAGAAAAAATTTGAAAACGAGAAGGAAGAGGCTTTTCTTCATCAAGTGACCCAAGAAAAGAAGTCAACAATGATGAGCTAAGAAAAAAGGATAGAAGAGGATGAATGATTGAAGGGTGAACAAGCTATTAGAAGTGCAAAGATTGGAAGCCAAGCATAGTTGAGGACTGAATAGTGATTTGTAATCTGCAAGTAAGGTTGTAAGTTGTATCAGATCAAACCTATACTATTACTTTCTAAAAATTGTATCAAATTAGGGTAAATCCTTCAGAGAAAGGTTGACATTCATTGGAAAATCCTTGAATAGGGTGGCATTTCAAGTGAATGGCCTAAAGTCCTCTAACAAGGCTCACTTTTAACAAGGTGATTGAAATCCCTTAATCGGGTCACATTTAATAGTGTCTATTGTAACCTTTGATAAGGTTGGCCTTTAATAGGGCATCACTTCAAAAGAGTGAAAAAGGAGTAACATTTTATTGGTAGTTTTTTTCAAATTGGGTTTCCACGTTAAATCATTGTGTCAAGTGTACTAATGGATGTATTGTGTTTTATGATTTACATTCTTGCATATTGATTTAATAGTAATATATCAGTTTAGGTTAACACATAATGAATGCATGCATGGTTGAGAAAGTTTTAAAGGTTCACTAAATTGTGAAATGTTTTATTTTGTGCATCTAGACCTTGAATAACTAATTTGCACCCCCTCTCAATTATTCTAAAATAATGCCTATAATTGGTATCAAAGTGTAGTTGCTTAAGAGGATTAGTTTTAAGGTAGTAAAAGCATAAAGATTAGGATGTCAAACAAAGAGGTACCTAAGCCGAATAGAGATAAATTTTCTACATGGAAATGTTTGTTGAAGCTACACCTTGGAGGACTTGGAGATTATGTAAAAACTTACATTATAGTAGAACATGTTGATCCAGCAGGAGCCCTAACTACTAAAGATTTAAAGAAAAAGAAAGAGCATAATCAAGCAATGTTAGAGATTACCTCTGCCCTAAGCTATGCAGAGTTTGATAATATCAAATTCCTTAAAAGTGTAAAGTAGATGTAAGATTCCCTAGCCAATATCTATGGAGGAGACAAAAATGTTCAAAGAGCCAAGTCAGAGAGCCTAAGAGGTAAGTTTGATGACATGAGAATGGAAGAAGGTGAAAATATTGCTGAATATATTGCTAGAATAAAAGATGTTGTTAGTGTAATAAAAGGTGCAATTGATAAAATATATGATGATGCTATGCTAAGTAAAGTCTTGAGAATGCTATTTCCTATGTATGCCATTAGAGTGTCTATAATCCAAGAGTTTAGATGTATGCCAATAAATGATCTAACCCTTGAAGGTTTGGTAGGAAGACTCACTACTTTTGAGTTATCTAATTTTGACAACTACAAAATAGAAAGTATTGAATCAAATTTCAAAGCAAAATTGCTATTAAAAGATTCTGAGGAGGTAAAGCCAAAGAAGAAGAAAAGAAAGGTGAAGTATGCATCCAATGATAGAAATATAGATGAGGAAGACATTGAACAATTGGATGCATTGTTGACAAGAAGATTTCACAAAGGAAAAGGTAAATTCAAAGGTAAGCTACCTATCATTTGTTTTAATTACAATGAAGTTGGCCATACTATAGCAAGGTGCACACAGAAGAAGAATTTTAGAGAAGGGAACAAACACAAAAATAGAAGAGAAGATGATGGAAGAGACTACAAATATAAAGGAAAGAATTCATGCTACATTTTTGATGAACATAATTCTGATGAAAATGATGATGAAGTGGAATATGTTGCAATGAAGAACAAATCTGATGGGGATGAAGCTTTTTCACTTATGACTTGTGTAAAAAATATGAAAAATGGATCATTGATAGTGGATTCTCAGATCACATGACTGGAGAAAAAAGTAAGTTCATTACCTTAACTTGTTATGATGGAAATAGTGTAAGATTTGGTAATGATGCACCATGTTCAATAAAAGGAGAAGGGTCTATTAAGCTTACAATCAAGATCTCATGTGACAATGCTTACTATGTTGAAGGTTTGAATTATAACTTGTTAAGTGTGTCAAAATTGAATATGTGGGGTGCAAAGTTGAGTTTGAAAACAAATCCGTGAAGATATATGATACAAATGGAAATTTAATTGGAAAAGGTGATCAAAGTAGGAGTAATCTATTCTATTTGGATATAGAAGATGCAACTTGTCTCATTGCAAAATTTAATGATGTATGGCTTAGGCACAAGAGATTATGTCATGTTAACTTTGAAAATCTAATTAGTATCAGTAACATGAAAAGAATGAGAGGTTTTCCTAAGTTGAAGAAACTAGAAAATGTAATGTGCAAACAAGTTCAGCTATGCAAGATGAAAAAGTCAATCTTTAAAAGTAAAGCTTATACCTCTAAGAAAATACTTGAAATTTTTCATACTAATTTGTGTGGACCTATCGAAGTAAAAAGCTACAAAGGAGATAGGTATATTATTCTAGGTTTTGATGATTACTCTAGAATGATGACAGTCATATTTCCAAAAAAAAATTAGATGCTTTTCAAATTTTTAAATGGTACTTGGCAAGAGTTGAGAAAGAAACATGTAAGAGCTTGAAATGTTTGAGAATAGAAAGAGGAGGTGAATCCACTTCACAAAATGGAATTGCTGAAAGAAGAAACATGTCTATAATGGACTATACCAAAACACTCATAATGGACAAAAATGTTGCTCTAAAATATTGGAGAGAAGCTATAAGTACTACCGTATACACTTTAAACCATGTACAAGTAAAGAAAGGTAGCCACTCAGCACCTTTTGAGCTATGGTATGGTCATCCACCTAATGTGAAATATTTCAAAGTATTTGGAAGCAAATGCTATATTCTTAAAGATGTTAGGAGTGGAAAGTTTGATGCAAAGAGTGAAGCAGGTATATTCTTTGGTTAGTCCATAAGAAGTAAAGCTTATAAGTGTTTAATTACTAACACTAGAAAAATTGTGGAAAGTGTAAATGTGAATTTTGATGATTTTACAGAAGCACGTGAGACTAAAACTACAAAAGAACTAGAAGACTACAAGACATTTGCATACTATTATGAAGGAATTCCTATGTAAGGACCCTCCTCATATGTAATTATTAAATATGAATTTTTCTTGTTAAATCTATTGTAGGAGATTTGAATGGATATGAAGTAATGCTTTATGTTGTGAAGGTCCTAATGAAATTAAGAAGTAGTTGACACATCTATGTTTAAATATTGAGTGATTCGAGAACTTCTACATTTAACTCAATTGTTTAAACATTAAAATTTCACTAAGAATGCTATGAGGTATTTTCACCTAATGATAAGGGTGTCAATTTGGGTATCCAGATGATTAAGTTGTATGATTCAAATAGTTCAGTATTCTTTAATTGGTGTTGTTATGATGATTAGGTGTATGCATGCCTTGATGATTATTTTGGTACTTTAATATGAATTAACAAATAAGTTATGTTATATTGATTATATGATTCAGATGATTAAATAAGGGTAGAAATGAATTAAACAGTTGATTATATGAAAGATTCATTTTTTGATTTATGTAACTATATAGATAAGTTTTGAATGTATATATGTGATTTTCTTGAGCTACTGATGTGTGCAAGATATTTTAGCGAGGAGACCAATGGAGGAACGAAATTGAAACCTATGTATCAATTGTGGAAACCAAGGTTAAATCTGATGAAAGATGCAAACCTTGTTTATTTTTTATTTTATTTATGTCATGGATTAAATAAGTGTATCATTCTATAATCAATAAATGTTGATGTTTCATAATAGTATTTTTATAGTGTCACTTGACACTCACGAATTGTATATGCATTTCAACATGATAGTTAGAAGTAACCAAGTAACCTTAAGATCTAAGTTGGATTAGAGTAGTGACTTCCTTGCTAATCAGTTAGTATTGAGATTATTTACCCCTTATTAGGATTAGTGAGTTATCTACTTTTTGAAGGTTGTTAGTATATCCTAAAATATTCCTAGCTTTTGATAGGTCTCTGGTTAATCCTAAAGGCCTAAAAACATTAAATCTAAGTACCCTAGGGGTAAGGGTATGGGATGGGAGTATTTTCCACCCCCCTAGCCTCTTTGGTTGACTTTTATGGTAACTCAAAAACCTTACTTTTGGTTGATTGCGAAAATTGATTGTCTCCTCCATGAGATGGTGAATTTAGCTCCACCTTGATGTTTTCCTAATGTCTAGTTGAGTTAGGATCATATTAGAGGAATCTTTGGAAAAGTTTTGGTTGTTACCCAATCTCTAGTTCTAGAGAGAAGTTTTGAATATTGAAGGAAGGAAGGAAGAGCTCATCTCAAACTTGTTCATGTTACCATAACCTTATTGTGGAGGTAGGAGTTCTTCATCCCTTTTGTTCATGTACTTCATGTTTTTCATGCTTGGTTCATGCTTATGTTATTGTGTTTTTCATTGGTATGCTTGTATGTATGTTGGGTATGTTTGGGAGGGATTGAAGCATGCTTTCTTGAATGCTTTTTCTTCATGTTTGACTTGATTTTGGAAGAGACTTTTGTGGGTTTTTTTGGGCATTACTCACCCTTTGATAGGGAAGAAGTGGCCATGTATGGGGAAGGGCTTTAGTTGGAACCTAATAGTGTAGAGTCTCTTCTCATGACTAGAAGAGGGAAATAGGGTAGGGTGTTATGGGCCCCTACTTGTCATCACATACCATGTTTTGAAATTGTGAAATTTGAAGAAGTGAAGGAATGAAAATCTTGATTTTATTGGCCTCAAAAGGGAATTTGTGGAAGAACGAAAGTTCTTGAGATTTTAGCCTCAAAAGGGCTATGTTATGGTATTGTGGTTGATGTCTCCTATTGGGAAAATCTACCTTCTCCCTAGTCTGGTTCTATATTGAACCTATTGTGCAAACTGAGATGGGAATGTATGCTTGTTTTGTTTCATGATATGTTTGATTGGTCTCTGAGTTCAATCTCATCTTCTCCATGATTCCCTTGATGCATTAAAGTTATTGGAAAGGGTCTCTTGTGAAGGACCTAGAAGAGAATTCATTTGAATTTTAATATTATGTAAAAATGTATTTAAATTTTGATGTATTGGCAAGGATGTTGGGTTTTCTTATTGGTTCTTTCTCGATGGAGCTTTGAACCAGGTTGATTAATAGAGGAGAAAATATTGAGAAACCCTCTTGCATTGTATCTTATGTTATATCAATTCATGCATATGTGTGTGGAAAAATAGATTAAATGGTGATGATCAATTTTGAAAGTTTTCAAGTTCAAATATGTGGTGGAAGAATGTATGTTATGTTGGAAATTTGATTCATATTTTGGTAATTGGGAGAAAATAATTTTACCTCATTGATAGATACAAATAATTCAATTCTCCATGTACCAACTATGTGATTTTAAAATCCAATTTGGGAGAAAACATAAACCCTTGTCATAAGATTAATTGAAAAATATAAATTGAATATAAACATCCCCCTTGCGTTAAAATGTTTGACTCAAGAGAAAAATATAACTTGTGAAAAAAAAACATAACACTTAAAAAAAAATCATGACTTGAAAAAAAAAAATACCCCCAAGAGTAAAAACACTCTCTGGACTTTGTATGGAAAGCAAATTAGTCTCCTTTTAGAAACAAAAAATATTCTATTTGACTCCTTTATGATTAAATTTTTTTTAAAAAGGGAAGAAATTAGTTTCTAAATTTTTTTTAAAAAAGAGAGAAGCTTTTAACCTAATAAATAAGTACTAAATCATATATCCCCATAAGCTTTTTCCAAATTCTCACCCACTAATCTTTATGAAATAACTTTTTCACCTATCTCTCCACTCAATCTTCTTGGCATCAGTTTTGGTAAGGCAGGGGGCAGATCTAACTTATAACCCAAGTCAATGAATTTATGGGTGATATGACGCTTACATCTTCCTAGAATTTCACAAGGGTCATTTAGACCTTGCATTTGGAAAGGAAGCGGTTTGTATGGGGGGGAACATTTAAAGTGCCAAGTTTTGAATCATGAAAAAATTAAATTATTACCTCATTCCTTGGCCTGCGAGTTGTCTTGGCCAGAAAACATGATATTTTTCTTGGGACCACATACCCGATCATGTCTTCCCACTTGACGTCTAGATATGAGTTGGAGAATTAACAAAACAAAAGCAAGTGTTTTACTGGTTTACTTGGCCACTTTTCAAAACATGACCATACATTTTGGCCTTTTCAGTACTTGGGAGGCATGCTTGATGTTTAAAAAGGGTTTGTTCAATCAATGCTTGGGAAGTGCATGGCCTTGGAAAGTAGGAAGGGAAGTTGTTTCAAAAGTTTTTTAGTGAGTGTTTAGTGGTTTAAGTTAGTGAAGGGTTTGTAGTTAGTAGCATATGGTTAGGTTAGTTTTAAATGGTTGTTATATTATATTTGTATATTTTTAGTTTAGCATTAGTTATATTAAGTTTATTTTTTTAGTAGTGATTTGAAATTATTATTAAGATTTAGTGATGGTTAAATTAGTTGTGTTAAAACACAAGATAGTTAGTTTAAACGTGTCTAAGTCACTTTATATAGTTTAGTTCTTTTAGTGTTAATTATGTTTTAAATTTTAAGTTATCATAGTATAAATTAGTGTAGATTTCAGCTAATTTGATTTTTAGATATATTGTTATTATCACCGTTATTATTATTATTTTGAATAGATCTTAAACTGAAAAGGTATGTAGTTTCTAGTTATGCTAGTTAAATTGAAGTATTCAATGTACTCTTGCCAAGTTTAGATATACTTTAAATATTATAAATTAGTATGTATTAAAGTTGTTAGTATGTTTTAAGCGTTAGGATTATTATGGGGGGTAGAACGTGATTACGGTAGAGATGATATTTTAATGTTAATGAATCATTATTAGTCAGTATTATTTTTAAATAATAAGATAGTATTAATGGGGTGTAGAATATCAAAGTGTGTTCAAGGTTAGAGGTCTTGTTTTGGTTGAATTAATAAATTTTAGTCAATTTTATGCTAGGTGTTATTTTAGATAGTTAATTCTATGATCATGATTTCTTGAAAAAAAAATTGAGTTTTATTTAATTAAATTGTTATTAGAAGAATTCACTTATATTGTTTATTGATATTGGATTTTTTAAACACTATAGTGGATAATAATAAGTGTTTTAAATATATTGAGTTGACCTCACATTCTGATATTAAGTTGTTGGGAAGATTATAAAGTTAATTTGTCATTTAGTAAAGTTCTATGTTTAAGAAAAGTTAGTATCATTATTGGGTAATACATTGTCTCAGATAAGTTGGTTAGCATATTTAATCCATCTTAAATAATTGAGATTTATTATAAGTTTCTATATTGTCCTTAAATTGAAAGTTAGTATTGTGTTATCTTAAAATTTCTTATATTGGTAAAGGTGAAAAAAATTAACTTAGATTATTAGATTAAATTTTAAGTGTAGATAATAGATCTTGATATTTTTTTAGTAGTGCAAGATAAGATGATATGATGCAATTATTTTAGTTGTAATAGATTACCTTAAAATTAGAGTAATAACGAAATAAATGGCTCATTCAATGTAATAACACATGCTCAGTTTTAGCGACCTTTTCTTCTCATTGTTTATAAAATCAAATGGAGAAGGATAGGACATCGATAGGAGATCACTTACCTATTTCTCATTATGCCTATACATTAACATGTTTAGATAAACATATCAAACTTAGTAGTGTGATTAACTTTAAAAAGTGGATTTAATTTTTATTGTAAAAAATTAAATAAATAAATAAATTTCACATGTGTTTTACCCTCATATTTTGGGCATGGTAGCCTACTAAAGAAGATACTACAAATCATGTAGCATGTCAGTGGCAAGTTTCAACAACTGCCAAGTCACATCCTATGAGTGCTGAGTTGCATTCAGATGCCAATTTGCAAAATGAGGAGAATGCACAATTGAACTCTGAGAATGGCACAAATGAAAGAGATGATGAAACACGTAATAGAGATGCACATAGTGATACTGAAGCTGAGAGATAGAATGTAGCCACAACAATTGAGCCAAGATTATCCAAATATGTCAAAAGACACCATCCTATAGATCAAATCATTGGAGACAAAGATGTAAGGCCAATGACAAAAAATAGGTTTAGAAGTGAAGCATGTTTGTTATGCATGAAGGAACTTAAGACATTAAGAGATGCATTGGAAGATGATAACTGGTACAAGTCTATGGAAGAAGAAATTTAGTGGATAGAAAAGAACAAGATTTGGAGCCTAGTTCCTAGACCAAAAGATAAGAATGTGATTGGCACAATATGGGTAATTAGGAACAAGTTATATATGAATGGTGAAATGACAAGAAACAAAGAAATACTAGTTTGCAAAGGGTATGCACAAGAAAAAGGAATTGACTGTGCTGAAATGTTTGCCCCTATTGAAAGAATGGAAGGAGTAAGAATTCTGGTTGCTTATGTTGCATACAATGGTTTTAAGGTTTATAATATGGATGTTAAGTCTGTATTTCTGAATGGCATATTAGAAGAAGATGTCTATATAGAGAAACCAAAATGATTTGTGGATAAAGAAAAAAAGAGCATGGTATGTAAACTACACAAAGCCATATATGGATTAAAACAAACACCAAGAGCATGGTATGAGAGACTTCATACTTATCTTGTTAAAATTAGATTTGAAAGGATAGATCATAACAACAATTTGTACATGAAGATAGATAAATAAAAAGGTATACTATTATCTGAAATATTTGTTGATTACATCATATTTGAAGGACAAGATTCTTTGTGCAAATATTTTGCAAATCAAATGAAACGAGAGTTTGAAATGTCAATGTTTAGTGAGATCAAATTATTTGTGGGATTACAAGTCTATCAAATGAAGTATTGTAATGCCCCGCCAAGGGATCCAAAGAAATAACCTAGAATTTCACTAAATTTGGTAGCTTTTTTTTTTCCATGAAAGTAAATACCACATATAACTTATGCGCAGTAACGGAAGCAATAGTAATGTCCATTTGAAATTAAACATAACATACATAACAAATTACATTCTTTAAGATCCCTTAACGTTGAATCACATCTAACAACATGAATCCATCTAGTACAACATCCACATGAAATAATAATGATAAGTCCAATGTTTAGACATTACATTTCAAATACTCAATCATCCACTGTACATGCCACAGGGTATGAAAAGCTCAAAAGACTATATACATGTAGAATAAGGCACATCATCCTATTCTAATCCATGATACATCAAAGTAAAGATAATCTCATGTTACACATGATACATCATCATAGAAAACATATACATCCATCGTAAAAACAAATATAATAAAGTAAGAGCACGGTTCCTCCCAACCATTAATAACATCATTAGACCATCATGGATCCTAGCCATCCGTTCGTGCGTAACATTCCAAATCACCGAAGAGATCATCGGCACTAACATAGCAGAAATGTCACTCCTAACATATACAACATCATATGTAGAAAGTAATCTAACATATGCTAATCATCAATGAAAGGATACATATCTACTATCATGAAGGACGCATCAGCCATGATGTCTCAATGAATTTCAAATGATAAGGGTGGAAAATACACTACCACCTGATCGCGTGGTACCTAAGTGGTCCATTCCCATCATGCTGAGGAGATAATCTCAAGTCCCAAATAGGCTATCCAAAACACATAGCACAAATCTCTATAAGTCCAAGAATCCTAAAAGTATACTAACTCAAGGGTTCCAAACAAAACGTCGACATCTAATCCCATAGGCACACAATGACATGTAATAACCTACTATGCAAGCGGGAAAGTGTCATCGCATTTATCACGTACAAGTTACCCTAGCAGTTAGCTAAACTCCATGGGTCCACATTGATCTCATGCAGCCACTAGTATCCTCTCATATGGACGAGGCATACTACGGAATGCAAGGTCGCAACCATGTGTTCTCACTACTCCCATCCTAGCCTGTACAAGCAGTCAAGGCATGGGTGAGAACAAAACACTTATCTTTTTAGGTTCATTCAGTTATTATTAGGTGTGAATGTTATCACTTATTAATCCAACTTACAATGAGTTACCCTGGCAGCCTCTTAGGGCCCCGACCCCCATTGCAAGCCACTTCCCATCACTACATGTAGATATCCTACCCTAATGCTCATGGAATCATAAATCTCAAAGTCACAAAAGATAAGCCATAATAAAATCATCAGATATGAATAAAAGCATCAAATCTCCATGAGCAAACATCCATAGAAAATCATGAACACCACAGCTCTCTATTGGCAACTGAAGCATCACTGATAATCAAAGTATCCAATGGTTCTCAATAACCAAAAATATCTCAATCATACTAATCAAAGACTCCAAAAATGGTTGAGTCAAACATGTCACAACATGGCATCATCAATAATAAATCCACATTTCAGTCCCATCATGGTGACTAGAAAATAACCAAGGATAACTAATCGATGACCAAAAATAATGTTTAAGTCAAGTGTCTCATACATAAGAATCCCAACTATAACAATCAGTAATCGCATCCAATACATAGAGCATTCCATCACATAACCATTGTTGGGCTTATAAAGATCGAGATTAAAACATCATCATGACATCACAATCACATAATCCCCCAAGCCTCTGGTAGATGTCCTATACTGGTCAACACTAGTCAACCCGAAACCCAAAACAATAGCATAAGAATACACAATGCAAACACATATTTTGGTTTTGCTATGTTTACAACTTAAATTTAAATGCAAAAGTCTCGGTTTACGTTTCCAAGTTTAGAGAAAGAATTGGAGGATCATTTATACGTTTTGAATGAATACAAATATTCTTTAAAATCCATCTTTCAATTATAATTTTAATTAAAAATGTCCCCACCAAACCAACAATTAAATTTCATATAAAACAATTAATTTAAACCATGAACCTCTGATATAAATCATTTATCAGTTATACAATTATAAAAAAAATTATTAATAATCATATTTACATATTATATACATACTTATATATATATATATATATATATATATATATATATATTTATATTTAAATATATATATACATAAATACATATATGAATATATAAATTATTTTTGCATTAAACAAAATTGATTTAGCAAATCCGATTAATACCATTTAACACATATAAAATTTTAATAGCAATTAAAAATGATTTCATATGGCAAAATTCACATAACATAATGGTCTACCGGTACGCAGGACCCTGCGGTCGTAGGGCCTGCAACGGCAGTACACTACGACCGCAGTGGGGGCACGAGTCTCATTCCCCCCTGACTTAATGCATAATATATATGTATATATAATTTTTTTTTAATATCGCTTACGCGATTCCCATTCGGGTTTTCTGATTTGGGTTAAAATGTTTCTTAAAACATTTTCGCCCAAGGATATATAATTCGAATTTTAACAAATATATATTACATACATACATACATACATACATACATACATACATACATATATATATATATGACTGCATATATGTATATGTATATGTGTAGGTGTATGCAAATTAATAAAATATATATAAATTTCAATTTTCAAAATTTCTCCATAACTCTTTGATCTCCAAAATTTTCAATGATTAATCTAATGGGTTTGACTATGAATCTCAACCCTAGCCTCGTGTTCTTTTCAGATCTATACATATTGAGTTCTCAAATAACTTAAACTACCCATATAGAGAATGCATAAAATAAAAATATGAAATTCCTCAGAAGACATATGGAAGACACGAAGAAGATAGGGAATGCATGATGCGGAAATATCATAAGAAAAATCACAAGAATCTACTTAGATTCTGATGCTAATTCACTCTTCCTTAGAAACCCTGCAGAGCAAGCTTCCTTCAAAATTCTCGAATCCTCCAATGCTCCAATTGCACTCCAAATGCTATGTCTAAGCTTTTAGGAATGCCTTGAATATAAAGAACTCTCAGGAAACATCTAGAATGCCTCTAGAAATAGCTAAAAGGTGTCACCAACTAAGCATGGGTCTTTTCCAACCTTCTAGATGAGCCATAGGGTTGTAGACACCATGTGCTTAATTGATGCACAAATCTCCGTGTTGTTGACACAAGAGAAATAGAAAAGTGCATTAACTCCCATGCAAGCTTATAACTGCAATTCACTTTTATATAATTTTCTATTTAAATATTTATAACTTTCATTTTAATTTTTATAACTTTAATTATTATTTATTTATTACTTTATTATTATTTTATTATTATTACTGATTTTAATTTTCTAATTTTCTTTTATTTATTTCTTTTCCCTCAATTAACTCTCATTTAATTAATTATAATCAAATATCAAAGACCATGATATTTTATATTAATTTTCTCAAATAATTAATTTATTAATTAAATCTATTTATTAAGACTTAACTAATAGAAAATTCACCACAGACCTCCAAGATAAAATATGAAAACCCATCATACAACAAATTCACTCAAAATCAGTCTAAAGGGTTAAAAATCATGAATTATGTCATCTGACACATTCAGTGGGTAAAATATCCAGATACTTTTCCTACCTCACTAGGACAATTGGCTTAAGGGTTTGGGATTTGGACTTGAGAATTTATCTCCCTTCTCTTATCATTGAGATAGTATAATAGGATATGCGCATCTTGGCAATTCAGAGAAGTTGATACACGGTACCTGCAACTTGCAGAAAAACCATGCATGTACATACAAAATATATAATGCTAAGCTAAAAAAACAATGGAAGGAAGTGGTACATCATGTAGATCCCAACTAAGCAAGTGACTACGACTCCCTTCCTTAACCACATCATAAATGCCATACAATAAGAAAATACGCACACCATACACATGCAAGTATGGGGTAAGTATCCATAATAAAACACATGAGATAATAAACCATCTAACTAATCATCAACAATAACTAAAAACAATATAATGATCATCATGTATGCATGAATTGTAAAGTCTAAATGATCTCATCATATAACCACTGAATCCATAACATAATGTCTGATAGTGTCAAAACAATACCACTAGTCCATCAACATAAAACTAGTCCAAAATAGTCTGATAATAATAGCAACAATATGTCTAAAAAATATGTGAACAAGGGTAGGCACTACAAGTATGGTGTATGTATCACTTAGTCAAAATATTTCAAGGATATATTGAAGACATTTGGACTTGAGGAGTCAAAACCAATAAGTACACCTATGGTAACAACACTCAAGCTATCAAAGAATGATGAATCAGTTGAGGTCAATCAAACATTATAGAGATCCATGATTGAAAAATTGCAATATGTAGTGTACAATAGACCTGATATTGCATTAGCTGTGGGGATAGTTACTAGATTCTCTACTAATCCTAGAGAGAATCACTTGATAGCAGTGAAAAGAATAATGAGATACTTGAAAGGAATAGACAAGCATGGCTTATACTATAAGAAGAATGAAAAGTTTGAATTGACAGCCTACACTGATGTTGATTGGGCTAGAAATATTGATGATAGGAAGAGCACTAGTGGAGGAGCATTTTTCTTAGGCAGAAGACTTGTTACATGGACAAGAAAAAAGTAGACTTGTACTTCCCAATCTACTACTGAAGTAGAGTATGTTGCTACTGCTATCAATTTCACAAAAAATGTATGGATCAAATAGCTATTAAAGTGAATGAAGGAAGAAATCACTGAACCAGTGACACTTTATTGTGATAATACACGTGCTATAAATATATCAAAGAATCTTGTAATCCACACAAAGACAAAGCACATTGCAATAAAGTATCATTATGTAAGGGAGTTGGTTCAAGACAAAGAGGTGAAGATGAAATATATTAATACAAAGGAGAAATTTACTGATACCTTCACCAAATCATTATCTAAGGATGCTTATGAGTATCTAAGAGATAAATTAGGGGTAATACCCCTATCCAAGGCTATATAAAAGATAGAGGGAGTACCCTGCATCAAACGAGCTGATGTTCATTTCATACAAATCAATGCAGTGGGCCTTACTTTAGGAAGTTGCCTAAAGTAATCAAAAGAATTGGAATTTCAAATTAGTCACAAGAAAGGTAATAGAGGGAGTAAAACTGAAGAAGCCTAAAAAAGCTTATATCTACATATATCTACATGCCAAGTGTTGAGGTATATGTCTTTGGCATTATTGTCAAAGAGGGAGAATGTGTTGTAAACTAATCAAGTTCTTATCAAGCAAAAGGGAGATGATCAAAGTAGATAATCAAGGGAGAAAATACATAGAAAGTACAATACACAAGAGGAGAAAGAAGATTTCATCATCAAAAGATTAGAAGACTGAAAGAAATAAAGAGGGAGAAAGCATAAGGAAAAAGAGGAAGATATTTTGATATTCTGTTGATCCATGAAAGAAGAGAATTAGATAAGAAGGGTATTTTTTAACTTAAGAAGGAGTTGTTAATAGAGGGAGAAGTGTTATTCACAAAATTTCTTTTTAGTATTGCCTTACTATTTAACCTAGTTAATTTGATAGAACAAGATGTTCATCATTTGTTTGACTAGTTGATCAGTTTGGTTTGCCATCAATGCCAAAGAGGGAGATTGTTTATATATGATTGAAAGGATCATTTTAGTAAAGAAATTGTTGAAGAAATGTATTAAATCATTTTTTTTTCACTGATGTCAAACCTACTACATGCTGATAAGACAATTTCTTATATGCTTCAAGCACTATCACTTAGTTGATTGATGATGAGGATTTGATCAATAAGATGTAACAAAAGTACCTAGAGAAAGGATGAGTTATAATTACACATTGAAGTGCAAGAATTAATTAAAATAGATGTAACATTATGTATTGATGATCTACTTGAGGTTACAAAATGATTGGCTACACTTAGAAAGTTTAGAAGAAAAAGGTTGGACAAAGTTCATTTTTCTAAAGCTTTCCCAAGTTGATAAAGGTGCCACGAAAAGTTAGTACAAGCCAAGAAAAAAGTCAATTAGAGCTAAGTGAAGGAAATTTCTAGTGGATTCCAAACAAATTAATAGGTATTGAGCAAGTTAGTAGATGTTGAGTGATTTTTAGTTGATGTTGAGCACCAGTAAAATCCAATTGATGCTGAGTGATTTTGTAGCAGATGTCAAGTAACATAGTATGTTTCAAGCATCAATAAATTGATAATAACAAGTTACTACATTATGAAAAAGATCAAAGATTCACCAATTAAAAATTGAAAAGTTTTTTTTCTTAGAACTTGTGAATTAGGAGGAAGATAAGATTGATGAGTTGGAGATACATAATCTTATGTAAACCATTTTGGAGGTGAATTCAAATGGATTCTAAGAGAAGTTTCTAGAGAAGACAAGATATGGGGTAGATACATTGTATCCTACCTAATCCATCAAAAACCATAATTTTTGAGATGGATAATGAGTGGGAAAAGAGTTCTAATTCCTATATGTAGGGATGTCTATTCATGAATCAAAATAGGATAGAGGTCAAAAAGGTTTGGAAGCAAAAATATGACAAGAAGGAAGAGGGTTTGCTTCATCAAGTGACCCAAGAGAAGAAGTCTGCAATGGTGAGCTTAGCAAAAAGGGTAGAAAAGGATGAATGCTTGAAGGGTTAAAAAGCTATCATAACTACAAAGATTGGAAGGCAAGAAGAGTTGAGGACTAAATAGTGACCTGTAATTTACAAGTAAGGTTGTAAGTTATATCAGATCAAACCTATACTATTACATTTTGACAATTGTATCAAATTAGAGTAAATCCTTTGGAGAAAGGTTGACTTAATAATCATTAGAAAATCCTTAAACAGGGTGGAATTCCAAGTGATTGGCCTAAAGTCCTCTAACAAGGATCACTTTTAACAGGGTGATTGAAATCCCTTAATTGGGTCATATTTAAGAGTGTGTATTGTAACCTTTAATATGGTGTCACTTCAGAAGAGTGAAAAAGGAGTAGCATGTTATTGGTGGTTTTTCCCAAATTGGGTTTCCACATTAAATCATTGTGTCAAGTGTACTAATGGATGTATTGAGTTTTATGCTTTACATTCTTGCATATGGATTTAATAGTAACATATCAGTTTAAGTTAATAGATAATGAATGCATGCATGGTTGAGAAATTTTTAAGGGTTCACTGAATTGTGAAAAGTCTTATTTTGTACATCTAGACCTTGAATAATTGATTCACCCCCCTCTCAATTATTCTAAATGAATTCCAATAGGTTTGATTAAGCCCACGCATGTATAAAGCATTGAGACAAAACTACTCTAGAACCTATTTGATACTTCCATACAATTCAAATTTAAAACATACAACATAGTTACAAACAGTTATGTTGTTGGCAAATGAGATGTGGACAAAAATTGTGTAACTATTGAATTTTCCTTTCAATTTTTTGTTAAGAATTATAAGATGAATGACATATGAACTTGCTTGTAAATGATAAGATAACTGATGCAAAAAAAAAAAATTGTGAACTCTATATATATGATTTTGGGCCTTGAGAAAGATAGATGATATTTCATTAAATATGGATAAAAGACCATGAAAATAAGACAATTTCATTAAAAGAGGTGATTGAAATTTGTGAAATTGTAGAATTGAAAGCAACTTTCAAATGAAGAAAGCACTCATTCCCTAAATCATTTTTTGTTGTTGAAATTGTGCAATACAAAAAAATTCTAGATAAATATTCTATCATCCCAAACTTGACCTTGTAACCTCATAGGCAAGGAAGCATGCAACATTGGTAGGAACACTTCTAGCCATGGCAGGCCCAAAGCCCTTGTACAAACCTTTGATCCCTTCAGAAGCAACAATTTTCTTAAATGCATAGATTGAGCCAGAGTACTTTGTCTGGTGTTAATTATCAACCTAGATAACATTCTTCACAACATCAATTGGATATAAAACAAACCAAAAGGAAGAACCAACAAGCCCACCTGACATAAGGAGAGCACTTTCGCTCAATCTAGAAGTATCCCATCCTCCAGCCAAATACTACTTTATTCTCTCATAGACACCAAACATAACTTCATTTCCAGGCATTTCTTATGCTAAAGTAGGAGTGAGACCCTTAAATAGTCCTAAAATCCCTCCCTTAGACTTTAAAACATGCTTGGCTACATTGATTGGTCCATTGTATTTGATGGATGTTGCTATTGTTGTGGATGTGTCTATTTTATAGGAATTTAGAAGGCCTCAATATAAATATTATATGCTAATCTTTAAGGAAAAAATAACTAATTTACCAATAATATATTATTGGGTACATCAACAGGGCTCAAATGATGTACAAATGAATTGCATTGAACTATTAAGGTTTAATCCATGATTCCATGCAATGGTAGGTTGATTCCAATGGGTTTGAACTTTGAAATAAATCTCAATATTTATATGGACCATGTTGGATGCTTAATAATGTAGATTTATTTCCCATTGTATAAAGAAAACCTCAATAGTTCAGCTCAATGCTTGAAGTCTACTGGTGTACTCCATGATTTATTATCAAGAATGGTGAAGTTTACACAAATCACATCACAATACAACTACACCAATCCCTATGATACATGATTGTTGATGCTACAAATGTAGCCAACTGAGCTATAGTTAACTTTGAAGCTAGAAACTATGAGGCCTCACCCCGACCCATCATAGCATGGATACTATATTTTTATTTTGTTACTCAGGATTGGATATCTCAACATATAATTTGAGACTTTTTGGATAGTAAATTTTACTATTTATTTGATAATATTTACCTTGTGATTTCCAATTATGATAGGTATTAAAACTTAATTGGCATAGTCAACGAATTAAGCAATGTTTAATCAATACTTTATTTTATGATAAAAAGTGGAATTATGTTGTGATAAAAATGCTTAAATGGATCTTGTTAGGAAAGTTAGTAATATGCAGATTTTTGAGGTTTAATGAGTAAATGTTTTATAACAAAATGATGGGGAATAGGAAGTTAATTATGAAATGTGTTATTTTTGAATTGTAGAATAAAAAAATTATCATGTATCTTTACTTTTATATGTAATTTATATGTGACTTTTCATTGGACTACTAATGCTCGATTTTAGTGTACAAGAAATGAACAATGGATACATAATGGGGAAATAAGGTATAAACAAATGTTAATATGACATTTTCAAGGTCAATCTTTAGAAAATTTGTAAACCTCGTTGTGATGTGGTTATTTTGTAAATGTAAGATGTATGTGTGTATTATGTATTTGATAAGTAGATTTGGAACATGTCATGTGTAATGTAAAATGAATTTTGTGTGTGTCACTTGACATTTGTACTCATTATGTGAAAATGACATGTTATCTAAAGATGGATCATGTGGCCACCTTATCTCAAGTTAAATTCTTTAATTAAGAATTACACATATTGCCTTGACTTAGTAAGGGAAACAAAGGTTATCACCATAGGTAAGTGGTGATAAAAATAAACCCTACCCATGAAAATACTTTAAGTTAAGGGTCTAATAGTGACCCCTAGGGTTCCTAGAAGACCTAGGAGACCCCAAAAAGAATGCATTTTTTATTGAATCAAAAAATGGGAGTCTTATATAGGGGATTGGCCAAATTAGAAACCCACTTACCCACTCTCTAACTTTAGAGACATTTAGGATTTGGAGGAAGAGGATAAGGAGCTCTTCAACAAATTTCATTTGCCATTTCTTGGAGTGAGGTTGGTATCCATGATCCATGGTGTTTTTTCATTGCATTGTAGATTTGATATGGTGCTACTTCATTGCATTGTAGATTTGATATGGTGTAAATGTGGTTTTGTGAAGAATCTTGTTGTATTTGTGTTGAATGTGAGAAGTTTATGTAATTTATTCCTTGAGTCTTGTTTTGTTCATGTTGTTTTTTTGAGTAAATAGGTGTGAAGCATCACTCACCCTTGGGAGGGAAGAGATGCTAGGGTGAAGGGGTTAGTTGGGCTCACTCACATAGTTGAGAAACTCTCCCATCTGTTGAAACGATTTTGATGTGTTTCAATAGAGTATGATCTTGATGCTTACTTGCATTCTTGGGAGGTATAAGGAGGTGTATGAAGAGGGAAGATATTGTTAAACCTTTAAAGGGCATGTTACTTATGAGAGAATGGGAATATATGTGATTCATGGACTTGAAATTCTCCTCGTGGAAAGAGCCCACCTTCACCCTATTTCTTGATTCTATTGCTAAATCTTTGTACAAGCCTTGGGATGGGTTGTATTGTGTTTGTGTTGTGTTGTTATGATTATGCATGATATATGAGTTTGAAGGTGTGCAACCATTTCTGCCTTGTTTCTCCAAAGCTCCATGGGTGGCTCCTTGAAGCCTAGGATGAGAGGTGAGCCTCCATGGTTCTACATTTTTTTCTTATTTGCAGGTTTTTTTCTTGAGGTCTTGGATATTTGGAAATTGTGAAGTTTTACCTATGCATAGAAAGAGTGAACACTATTGTATTTGTATTGAAAAGGAGGACAACTCTAGCTTGTTATGTGATTTGATTTGTATTTGTAGGAGTATTGTTGTTGATCTCATACATTTTCCAATAGAGAGATTGTGAATGATCTATGCATTGAAAAAAGTCCTTCCATTTTGTATATCTTGATATGATGATTTCACCACCCTATGTGCATGCTTGATAATTGTATTGAATGTAAGTCTTGAGAGGAACATGAAGGAGTATTTCATTGTATTGATGTTGTTGTTTCATTACTTTGAAGAGGAATGTATTGAAGAAAAGGAATTATGTATCATGATATAAATTAGAAGAGTGAATAGAAGATTATCTCTTTGTTATTCCATCTCTTACAAGTCTCAGTTAAACAATTGGATGCATTTTATGTTCAATCTTGAAGTATATAGATGAATATAGAGTGTGCAAATTAATAGCTAATGAATTCACCTTTAGTTATAGTCATGAAATTGATGTCAATAGTGTAAATTGAAATAATTGATGTTCATGGAATTACAAGCAAAAGATTTCATTTATGTTTCATATTAGAGTATCTTGCAATTAAATTTTGATAGTACTATGCTAGTTGTTATGTGTAATACATTAGATTTACTATATAGGAATAAATTTTATAATGCATGATTCAAAGTTCAATTTCACTAGCTTAATTATAAATGATCATAGAGAACATATGAATAAATTGGGCAAACAAGATTAACTCAAACAATAAGGTTTGTAGATGCATATTGACTTGCTAGAAAATGTATGCCATTAAAAAAAAAAACCTCTCTCCAAAAACACAATCAATAAAATAATAATATCAGAATAAAATAACATTTCCCTACCAAAACCATTATAAAAAAAGAAAAACATTAACTCACCCATAATAAAATCTTGCCTTACAAGGAGTTAATCATCTTGAAGAGATCAAGTACAATGATAGTAAATTAATTATAAGGTGAACAAACAAAAAAATTGTATATATATATATAAAGTAAGAGAATAATTATTATAATCCTAAACTTAGATCAAAAAAATAAATAAAGGTAATATTTTTATATCTCCAACCTAATCTCTCTTACCTAGGTGTACCCTTGACCTCATTCTAACAAAATGAAATCCCAGCAAAAAAGGTGAGTAGTGGTCCCCACTAGGTGGCCATGTAATGGGTTGATTTTGAGTGTTTGTAAACAATAAAAAATCATGCCATGATTTGACATGGAACAAACATCCTCCCTAGGTGCCTAGTTTTGGGGAGATGTAAAAAGTGAAGGCCTAAAACTACACATCCACCCATGCCTAGGAAGAAGTGGGGAGAGCTTGAGAAATGTCTCAATAAATTTTTAAATTGTTTTAATCCAAACTATATTAAAAAGGGAACAACCCACGTCCACTTTCCTTAAGTTGATCCCTAGGCAATGGGACTTGTGACATCCCACTTGATTGGAGTGAAAGTGGGGCAGTTCCTAGGAGAATTTTCTAGGGAAGAGAAAGTAATTATTTGGGGAAGTAGGTAGACATGGGAAAATGGGGAATAGGGGTTGTGTAGAATGTAGAAAAAGGTAGTCGTAGTTGTGGAAGATATTTATAGGTTTAGTTGAAGTGGGAGATCTTTTTAGTGGGATGAAATACTTGACTTAGGTTAAAGGGAATAGTAGCCAATAAAGTAAGATACTTTGTTTTATGTATTTTATTTATTTTATGATATGAATTGGTCAAGTTAGTAATAGGAAGACATAGGGGTAGTTAATTAATGAATTTAAGAATACCAAGGTGAAATTTATTATGTTTTTGTTTATTATTGTTAAGATATTTAAAAGCAAATAGTTATAAAAAAAGGGTTAGTGAAATTGGTTGGGAAGATTTAAGTTAGTAAGGGGAAATTATCAAGAAAATATAGGTTAATGGATTTGTAGTGGATAGATATAGTGTGGTTTAATTTAGTAAATTGAAAGAAAGAAAGAAATAATTAACCTTAAGTCATAACCAAATAAATAATTAAAATAACTAATTAGGAATGTATTATATTGATCAAGATTAGAAGAGGGGTATGTAAGAAGTTATTCAAGGGATATTTATGTGGGAAGGCATGTATCCAATAAGGTAACTTCTATCCAAACATTCAGGGCAATTGTTAAACATCTCCATGTTTGCAACCCCTAGAACCATTCGAACTACATTAACATGGAAGTTGAATTTTACATGCATTGTGAAGTGTCTTAATTAAGAGTATAGAAGGTGAAGGGTTTATAACCAAAATAACTTTTTAACTTCATATTGTAACATTGATAGACAACTAGGCAATCCATTATAGGAAACATGAATCTAGATTTTGAATGGGACAATCCTTGTCCCATCAACTAATGTTAACATCTCCAAGTTTAAGTATATATTATGTATCTTATCTTTAGATTCATTTATAATTAAAAAAAATATAGTTGTGTTTTGCCTCATAAATTTTAGGACATAAAATTTTAGTATTGGAGCTACTCCCTTATGTGGAGTACATGAGAGATGAGAAGCTACACATCCATCGGTTCATTAAGGACCATAACTTATCTCTCTAAGGATTAGTGTGGTTGGCATTTCTTACCACTTTTAGAGAGGCAATTGAGATGGCATTGGTTACCAAAGAGTTTGCAAATGTGTTTCCATCAGAACTCCCTAATATGCCACCACCGAGGGTAGTTGATTTCCATATTGATCTCATGCTAGGAGCTAAACCCATATCTAGAGCACCTTACATGATACCCACACATGAGCTCAATGAGCTTAAGATTCAGCTAGAGGAACTTTTAGAGAAGGGACATATCTAACCTAGTGTGTCACCTTCGGGAGCACCAATGATCTTTGTAAAGAAGAAGAATAAATCACTCAAATTGTGTATTGATTACCGGTAGTTGAATAAGGTAACTATCAGGAGTCAATTCCCATTACCTAGGATTGATGACCTATTTGATCAGTTACAGGGATACTGAGTGTTCTCAAAAATAGATTTGAATTTAGGGTACCTGTTGGGGTTCTTTTTGGTATAGAACATATCAAGTAGATTGAAGCCTGATACCAAGAAACAAAGACTAGGGACAAGCCTAAGGATGAGCTAAATCCTATATTTAGCAAGGCTAAATCTTAGTTCTAGGCCAAACATTAAAAGAGTTAATAGGACTAACTTCACTTCAGGCTTTGCTAAGCCAAGGAAGAAAAAACTTCACTTCAGGCTTTGCTAAGCCAAGGAAGAAAAAACTAAGGGGTTATCTTCCCTTTAACTTGATTTTCTTCTATGCAAGATTGTCCCTAATAGCAGAATAGGTCAGTATTTCTTCTATAATTTCTTGACAAACTCCCAACTAGTTTAGCTAATTACAACTTAAAAAAAGAAAATCAAACAAGCCATGACCAAAATTTCTATCTCTTTAATATATGATAATAAGTTGATTTGTTGTTGTGATTGTTATAGAAAGGTGAACTAGCCATCTACTTTTAAACTTTAGAATGGACCAGTGTCTTATCCAATGGGATATAGAGTCAACGATTAGTAGTTTGGACCTTTTTAATTGGCTTGTGATTGAAAGTGTCAACATTAAAATTTTAGTTTCATTCTGATTCTCATCCATTCTATTAACATTAAGCCTTATCAATTATGGAAAGAAACTTATAAGAGTCAATCCATCTTGGCATTGTGGGCACAAAGTCAATCCATGCCAAGGACTACATCATAGGAACCCAACAGAGTAATACACAAGTTTTCAATTTGAATCAGACACTTGTGAATCAAGGAATCAATTGATACCCTAACCCCTAAAGCTAACTCAACCTCCCAATTAACATCTTGTCTAGTTGCCACTAGCCTACACTACTTCACTACAAAAGGGGATATAAAATAGTTTGTAGCTCCAAAGTCAAATAGTATAGTAACCTCATATCGTCTAATCATACATGTAGCCTCAATCACTATGGCCTAATTCTTGGCATGGTGGTTGTCACCCACTACAAACACCTTGTGGAATCTACCCATATCACCTATTGTAGGCTCTGAGGTGGCTCCTTGCTGACTTTCTATTATGGGAGCATGTGTACACTCTCTTGCAATATGACCCATACCATCACAAGCATAACATGGCCCACGGGTCTAAATCTACACTCCCTATGGTCTAGATTATTACTGACCCCCAATCCTACTAGATCCACTAAAGCCTCCCAAAGAGGATTGCTAAGTCCTAGCTAGTTGTGTATACTGGGTATGTGGCCTCTTATCACACCTGGGGCCTTGTGACTGCCACTATTTTGGATTAGAGCCCTAAAAACACTGAGATGACCTCTATCTAGTGTCCTACTAGCCTCTCTATTGTGTCTATGGGGACTTTGAGGACCTTGTCGAGTGGCTCTGGTTACCCTTCCAAGAGGGTTTTTGTGGTGCTGGCTACTGGGAGAAAGTTTGGTTATGGGACCGATCCTAAGATTCCTGTCTAGTACAAATGTCTTTGGTAACCAATGCCATCGCAACTGCCTCTCTAAAAGTGGTAGGAAATGCCAACCACACTAACCCTTGGAGAGATAAGTTATGGTCCTTAATGAACTAATGGATGTGTAGCTTATCATCTCTAATGTAATCCACATAAGGGAGTAGCTCCAATACTAAAATGTCATGTCCTAAAATTTATGAGGGAAAACACAACTATATTTTTTTTAATAATAAATGAATCTAGAGATAAGATACATAATATATACTTAAACTTGGAGATGTTAACATTAGTTTATGGGACAAGGATTGTCCCATTCAAAATCTAGATTCATGTTTCCTATAATGGATTGCCTAGTTGTCTATCAATGTTACAATATGAAGTTAAAAAGATATTTTGGTTATAAACCCT
Source organism: Cupressus sempervirens (assembly GCA_028749045.1). Classification (NCBI taxonomy): domain Eukaryota; kingdom Viridiplantae; phylum Streptophyta; class Pinopsida; order Cupressales; family Cupressaceae; genus Cupressus; species Cupressus sempervirens. The sequence continues at coordinate 725,172,139 of CM053787.1, forward strand.
TCACCTTCTATACTCTTAATTAAGACACTCCTTAATGCATGTAAAATTCAACTTCCATGTTAATGTAGTTGGAATGGTTTTAGGGCTTGTGAATACGGAGATGTTTAACAATTGCCCTGAATGTTTGGATAAAAGTTACCTTATTGCATACATGCCTTCCCATATAAATATCCATTGAACAAATTCTTACATACCACTCTTTTGATCTTGATCAATATAATACATTCCTAATTAGTTATTTTAATTATTTATCTAGTTATGACTTAATTATTTCTTTCTTTCTTTCAATTTACTAAATTAAACCACACCATATCTATCCACTACAAATCCATTAACCTATATTTTCTTGATAATTTCCCCTTACTAACTTAAATCTTTCCAACCAATTTCACTAACCCTTTTTAATAACTATTTACTTTTAAATATCCTAACAAAAATAACCAAAAACATAATAAATTTCACCTTGGTATTCTTAAATTCATTAATTAACTACCCCTATGTCTTCCTATTTCTATCTTGACCAATTCATATCATAAAATAAATAAAATACATAAAACAAGGTATCTTACTTTATTGGCTACTATTCCCTTTAACCTAAGTCAAGTATTTCATCCTACTGAAAAGATCTCCCACTTAAACTAAACCTATAAATATTGATCTCATGCTAGGAGCTAAACCCATATCTAGAACACGCTACATGATGCCCACACATGAGCTCAATGAGCTTAAGATTTAGCTAGAGGAACTTTCAAAGAAGGGACATATCTGACCTAGTGTGTCACCTTTGGGAGCACTAATGATCTTTGTAAAGAAGAAAAATAGATCACTCAGATTGTGTATTGATTACCGATAGTTGAACAAGGTAACTATCAAAAGTCAATACCCATTACCCAGGATTGATGACCTATTTGATCAGTTACAGGGATACCGAGTGTTCTCAAAAATAGATTTGAAGTTAGGGTACCTATTGGGGTTCTTTTTGGTACAGAACATATCAGGTAGATTTAAGCCTGATACCAAGAAACAAAGACTAGGGACAAGCCTAAGGATGAGCTAAATCCTATATTTAGCAAGGCTAAATCTCAATTCTAGGCCAAACATTAAAAGAGTTAATAGGACTAACTTCACTTCAAGATCTGCTAAGCCAAGGCAGAAAAACCTAAGGGGTTATCTCCCCTTTAACTTGGTTTTCTTCTATGCAAGATTGTCCCTAATAGCAGAATAGGTCAGTATTTCTTCTATAATTTGCTGACAAACTCCCAACTGGTTTAGCTAATTACAAATTAAAGAAAGAACATCAAACAATCCATGACCAACATTTCTATCTCTTTAATATATGATAATAAGTTGATTTTTTGTTGTGATTGTTATAGAAAGGTGAACTAGCCATGTACTTTTGAACTTTAGAATGGATCAGTGTCTTATCCAATGCGATATAGAGTCAACGATTAGTAGTTTGGACCTTTTTAATCGGCTTGTGATTAAAAGTGTCAAGACTAAAATTTTAGTTTCATTCTGATTCTCATCCATTCCATAAACATTAAGCCTTATCAATTATGGAAAGCAACTTCTCTAATTCTTGAATTAGCAGCAATCACTAAAAGACATACAACCTTTTGGATTGCATTAAATTGAAGAGAAACCTGTCTATTCAATCCCAAAGCTACAAACATATGGAAAGGAGACAAAAATACAAAGATAATGATTGTTAATAATAAAATCCTTCAATTTAAATCTTAATACTAACAATAGAACTCATTGTATGACACAAAGATAAAACCATTGGTCCCTAATATTCCTTCTTATATTCAAGTAAGTATACATGTAAACTCATTTAGGTCATTACAGAACAAAAGTGGATGGACTGCAAAATAATACATGACATATATAAAAAATCTATAGACAACTGACCTCTACTACTCATCTTGGAAATCCATAAATAGGATTGCAACAAGCTACAGATGAGAGGAGGACACATTTGAAAATTCCAATAGAAAACACAATTTTTGGGAGGCGAAAACAATAAATACAAGGACTAGTCTTCAAAATATTGATAAAAAAGGTAAGTAGCTGAGAAAGCAAAAATACATTAATGTTGAATCCTTGATCTTTTTCTTCCCCTTGTACTGTGCTTCTCGAATGCATAAAATATCCTACCTACATCTAGTTGGCAAAGCCTTTATTTCACCTACTACTTCCTAGACATAAATCTCTCTCTTGGTGGGCTAGTCAGTATTCTTTACCTCTTGTAAACCTTGAGTGGCCTTGGTCCACCTGACATCCATAATTGCCTTAAACTCAATGATAAATTTATTCAAATTTATCTTTTCCCTGAAGAGAGAATCAATTAAAGAATGAAAATGGGAATCAAAAGTATCCTAAAAAATAGCTGATGTAGTCTCTTTAGTCAAAATGTCATCAAAAGAGGTTGACCACTCCTACCAGTTTCTTACTGTATTTGTAGTATCCAAGGTTGAAGGTATAGAAGGTTCCATTCCATTTGACAATCTCTTTAATTTTCCTTGTATAACTTGCAACCTACCAGGAAAGAAGCCAATTAATTCTTTCACAATTTCTAGGCTCTCCTTGACTATGAAAATCTTGTCTAGTAAATCTAGCTTTTTAGGCATCAGCATAATTAAACTATCAAAGAATGGAATGTAAGGGCCCCAAAGGCCAAAAGTGGGTGTCAACCATAAGAGTGCCTCATTGCAAAATTACTTAGCACCTTGCAAAGAAAGAAAAGAGCTATGAGCCTATTGTGAGAGGTTCTTCAGAATATTAACCCTGTGGCTAGTCATAGCTCTAAGGATCCCAATCCTCACATCACCACCCTGTTGGATTGATTGAGTGTTAATAGAAATCCTCCTTGGTTATGAGGAATCATCTTCCTAATGGGGACACAACCCAAGAATGGAATGGACACAACAGAAAAGGGAAATTATATTAACTGAGAAAATAAGCTAGTACAAATAGTACAGAGAAAATAAACTTCAAAACATGCCCTAAGGGCTTACAATAGCCTAAATTTGGAGATAATTTCTCCTTTCAGTACCTCCTCTCAAACTCCACTCCGAACTGCCTTTTACAATGCTAGAGATCTCCTTAAATAGACCCCCGGAGGGTTAAGGACTAGGAGTACATTCTAGAAAGTGCTAGTAGGAATCCACCAACCAAATAGAAGGTTCTAGAAGCTGCATTAGAAGTCGACACAAATCTAGAAGAATCCAGAAATGGTAACCAAACTTCTGGGAGGCATAGCTTTTAAATCGTAGCTCCAATTGACAAACTGTTTACATTTTTGGAAAGCTCTCAAAGCGCTCTATAGCCCTATGGACAAGCTTCACTCATCCCCCATTTTTTGGCCCTTTTTTGAGGTCATTTAATGCCCCTAACCTAACTTTGAAGCATTCTTAGGAGGTCTCCAAAACCCAAAAAACTACAATAACTTTCAAACCGTGGGGCCTTTTGACCTGATTCTTTTTTTTGGAATGCTCTAAATTACAATTACATTCATCTAGCCAATTTACACCTCCTAGTTCACCAAAATGATGGCTCAATTACATACTCCTATTTTTTTGGGATTTACACAAACACTGATAGTGGAACTGTGAGAGTTGGAACCTTTATTTGACCCAAATGGGTATCCAGAAATGAAAACACATGAAATAGAAACTAAGTCTAAGTAATTTTTTTGGGTGACACAGGATTGCCCTTATACCTCTGGATGCTCCTGCATCAGACACCCAGGGTAGATTGAAAAGTGACCCTGTCACTTTATGAATGGTAGAGGAAATCCCAAATGGGAAACCTCAGCTACTGAAATCCAAGTTGAGTCCTCAATCAGCCATCCTTTCCACTTCACCAAATACTCTTCATACTGCCTATTTCTGGTACTCCTACCCACATGATGATCTAGAATGTCTTCTATCTCCTCCTTCTTAGAAGTAGGAATTGGACATGGCTCTAACACTGGCTCATCATCTACACCATCATCATGATACTATGTTAAGTCTGCAATGTTGAAAATAGGAGAAATGTGAATACCATCTGGCAGCTCCACCTCATATGCATTTCTTGAGTCATGTTTCTTCAGAATTTTGCACGGGCCAAATTTTCTTCATTTTCAGCTTGTTGTAAGTATCAACTGGAAATCTTTCTTTTCGTAAGTGCACCATGACTAAATCTCCTACTTGAAGTTCCTTATGTCTTCTCCTTTGATCAGCCCTAGCTTTATACTCTTGATTCATCTTGGTAATGTGTGCTTGAACCTCCTCATGTAGATGCTTGATATGTTCAACAAATTCCTCAACTTTAGCACTTGTCCTCTCCCCTTGTTCTATCTTCCTCAGCTCTGGTGCAGTCCTTGGGCTACTCCCATATACAATTTGGAATGGTGATTTTCCAGTACTCCTATTTATAGAGTTATTATAAGCAAACTCTACCTATGGTAGAATCAAATCCCATACCTTGGGCTTATCCCCAACTAAACATCTCAGCAAATTTCCTCGACTTTTGTTTACCACTTTTGTTTGGTTGTTAGTCTATGGGTGATGTGTGGAACTAAATTTTAGGTCTATTCTCAACTTCTTCCACAATGTCCTCCAGAAATACCCCACAAATTTAGTATCTTTGTCAGAAACTATACTCCTTGGGAGACCATGTAGTCTCACCACCTCTCTAAAGAACAAGTCTACAATATGGACAACATCATCAGTTTTGTGGCATGGAATGAAATGTGTCATTTTGGAGAACTTATCAACCACCACAAATACTGAGTCATTACCCCTTTTTGTCCTCAGCAATCCAAGAACAAAATCCATTCTTGTGTCTTCCCATGGCTTTGATGGAACAGGCAATGGCTGATATAGTCCAGTATTGTGGCTAAATCCCTTAGCAAATTGACAAACTTGACAACTCTGTACAAACCTTTTCACATCCTGTGACATTTGAGGCCAAAAATAATGTTCTCTCAGAATGGCAATGGTCTTATCTCGACCAAAATGTCCTATCATCCCTCCACTGTGTTTCTCCTTAATCAAATTTTCCCTCATGGAACTCCTTGGAATGCACAATTGACTACCCTTGAATAACATACCATCTTGAATCAAATAGTCAAACCACTTGGTTCTATCTACAGCAACAGGCTCTTTACAAACTTTCCATGCTTCAGCAAAATCAAGATCCTTAGGGTACAAATTCTTGAGTTCATCAAACCCAACTACTTCAACTTGCATTACTGTAAGTGACAACTGTTCTTACTTAGTGCATCTGCAACCCTATTAGATTTTCCACTTCTATGCTTCAACACAAATGTGTAGCTCTGCAAGAACTCTACCCACTTCATATGCCTCTGATTCAATTTACCTTGGCTATTTAGGTAATGTAATGCCTGATGATCAGTATACAAAACAAATTCCTTTGGCAATAAATGATGCCTCCATTTCTTTAAGGCCTGAACTATTGCATAGAACTCTTGATCATAAACAAAATACTTCTTTGCATCATTCAATTTTTCACTAAAATATGCAATCAGCTTACCTTCTTGGCTTAATATAGCCCCAATAGTACTGCCACTAGCATCACAATCCACCTGGAACACTTTTCTAAAATTTGGAAGTGCCAACATAGGCTGTTCTGCCACCTTCTTCTTCAGCAACTCAAAATTTCTTGCAGTTGTTGCAGTCCATTTGAACTCTTTTCTATCCCCTCTTATTGTATTAGTTAGGGGTGCACATATGCCACTGAAATTCTTAATAAACTTCATGTAAAAACTAACTAGACCATGAAATGATCTTACCTCAGTAGCAGACCTTGGAGTAGGCCATTCCAAGATAGATTTTACCTTCTTTGGATCCATTTTGAGACCTTCAGGTGATATAACAAACCCCAAATAGACTAACTCCCTTTTTCCAAAGATACACTTCTTCAGATTAATTAACAGTTTCTCTTCCCTTAACCTTTCAAGGACACTATGAATATGCAATAAATGTTCTTCCAAAGTCTTGCTGAAAATTAAAATATCATCCAAATAAACAATAACAAATTTTTGCAAGAACTTCTTAAGTACCTCATTCATGAGCCGCATGAAGGTGCTTGGGGCGTTCGTCAATCTAAAGGGCATGACTAACAACTCATAAAGACCCTCCTTGGTCTTGAAGGCTATTTTCCACTCATCTCCTTCTCGAATCCATATTTGCTGATAACCACTCTTCAGATCTATCTTTGTGAAGTACTAAGCTCCACTCAAGCAGTCTATAAGATCATCCATCCTTGGCAAAGGAAACTGGTACTTGATGGTTATCCTATTTATAGCTTGAGAATCTGTACACATCCTCCACTCTCCATCCTTCTTTGGTGCGAGTACTGTAGGCACTGCACATGGACTTAGGCTCTCCTGAATCAAGCCCTTCCTCAACAATTCCTGAACCTGTCTATTTAGCTCCTTTGTTTTAGTAGGAGTCATGTTGTGAGCAGCCTTGTTAGGCAAACTAGCTCCTAGGATTAAATCTATTTGATGACTGATTTGCCTTACTAGTGGTAATCCATCTGGAACATTATTAGAGATAATATCTCCAAACTCACCTAATAAATCTGAAACTTCAAGTGGTATTTCACTACTACCTTCTTTATCTTTCCTAGGAATCAAAGCATAGCACATATGTTGATGTTTCATGCCATCTAAAAACTTCCTTCCATCAACAAGACAAATCCTAGCACTTCTACATACCTTTTCACCTTCCTTTTTCATGGGCTTCAATTTGTGGTGAACTCCATCCTTTATTAGAGAGTATGTGTTTGCATGACCATCATGTATTGCATGCCTATCAAACTGCCATGGTCTACCCAACAATAGATGGCAAACATCCATCGAAATAACATCACAGAGAACTTCATCATGCTAACTCCCAATTTTGAATTTTACTAAACATTTTTCACTTACCAGGACCTTATGATCATCTTTTACCCAAGCAATCCAGTAGGGCTAGGGATATTTCTCCCTCTTGAGCTTCAGCTTAGAGACCATCTCTTCTGATACCAAGTTATCAGTGCTACCACCATCAATGATCACATCACAACATTTATCCTCACACTTGCATCTGGTATAGAACAAACTCCTCTGTTGTCCTAGTTCAATCTTGCCACTTAGTAGGACTCTTTCATTTACCAAGGTCTCTCCTCTTTCTACATCCTCTGAATGTGATGATTGTGCATCCTCATCCACATGAGCAACCCTAGCTTGGCCCTTAGCACTCCTATCTATCCTTCCTTGTTGTTGAGGGCATTCAAAGGCATGATGACCTTCTTCATTGCAATGGAAATAGGTACCACAGAAGCCTCCTCTTCCTTGTCCACATCCTCTACCTCTTCCTCTCTAATTTCCAAAGTCTTGATCACGAGAGCGGTTGAAACCCTCATTCCTCTGGTTCTTGCTAGTACCCTCATCTTCATTTTTCTTTTGGGTTTCATTGTGGCCTCTAGATGACCTACCACTTTGCCTTCCTCCTTGACCAGACCCTCTTTGTCTTCCTTTAAACCTTTTATTCAGCTTCTCTTCAACTCGTAGGGAAAATTGGTATGCCTCTTCAACGCTGGTCATTCTTACCAGACTTAATTCCTCCTGGATGCTAGGTCGCAACCCACTAATATAATGAGAAACCTTCTCCTTATTTTCTTCTTCATGACCTGATCTAATCAAGAGTCGATAAAACTCCTCTATATATTCTTGGATTGATCTTCTTGCTTGCTTTAACCCATGCATCTTCTTAAACAAATCAAGCTCGTAGTCCACAAGTATGAACTACTTCTTCAATTTGTCCACCATGTGATCCCACCTTGTAATCTTCTCCTTTCCTATTTTGTTTCTTTCCAATTGGACCTCTTGCGACTAGATTTTGGCATGGCCTTTCAGTTTGGCCTTTGCAAACTTAACCCTATCTGGGTCCCTGATATCCTCATACTCAAAGTATTCTTCTAGTTCATTGATCCAATCGATCAACTCATCTGGTTTCAGATTTCCTAAAAATACACCCACTTCAATTTTAGGTCTTTTCCCAAACTTAGTAATGGCCCTAAAAAGCCTTTCCTTTGTATGATTCAGAACTTCCCCATCAAATTCCCCTTCTGGTCCAATTTTGTCTTCTTTGTTGTCATCCTCACTTTCATCACCTACGGGCACAGTTGTTCCTCTATGGAGCTCCCCCTGCAATGCTTGTACCTACTTTTAGAGGGCTCTAACCTCCTCAAGATTAATAGCTCTAGACCTTCCACCATGCTCTCTTCATGGAGGCATCTTCTTAACTCAAACCCATAACCAAACAGTCCTGGTGCAAACTGCCTCACAGTCGATGCTCTGTCTACACACTTAGGAAAACCCGCTCTGATACCACTTGATGGGGACACAACCCAAGCACAGAATGGACACAACAAAAAAGGGAAATTATATTAACTGAGAAAAAAGCTAGTACAAATAGTAAAGAGAAAATAAACTTCAAAACATGCCCTAAGGGATTACAATAGGCTAAATCTAGGGATAATTTCTCCTTTCAGTACCTCCTCTCAAACTCCACTCTGAACTACCTTTTACAATGCTAGAAATCTCCTTAAATAGACCCCAGGAGGGTTAAGGACTAGGAGTACATTCTAGAAAGTGCTAGTAGGCATCCATTGACCAAATAGAAGGTTCCAAAACCTGCGTTAGAAGTCAATGCAAATCTAGAAGAATCCAGAAATAGTAACCAAACTTTCGGGAGGCATAGCTTTTGAACCGTAGCTCTGATTGACGAACTGTTTACATTTTTAGAAAGCTCTTGAAGCACTTTATAGCCCTATGGAAGAGGATCACTCATCCTCTATTCTTTTGGACCTTTTTGAGGTCATTTAATGCCCCTAACCTAACTTTGAAGCATTCTTAGGAGGTCTCCAAAACTCAAAAAACTGCAATAACTTTCAAACCGTGGGGCCTTTTGAGATGATTCTTTTTTCTAGAATGCTCTAAATTACAATTACATTCATCTAGCCAATTTACACCTCCTAGTTCACCAAAATGATGGCTCAATTACATACTCCTATTTTTCCAAGATTTACATGAACACATATAGTGGAACTATGAGAGTTGGAACCTTTATTTGACCCAAATGGGTATCTAGAAATGAAAACACATGAAACCAAAACTAAGTCTAAGTAAATTTTTTTGGGTGACACGGGATTGCCCTTATACCTTTGGATGCTCCTACATCACTTCCTTAGCATCCTTAGTCTACACCAAAGCCTCTCCAGTATCTTTAATTAGCACTGAAGTCCCTTATCTGTCCTCTTGAGCTATAGGTACTCTCTGTTCTACTTGTATCAATTGCTCTCTGAGGGATGTGATTTCATCCTCAAGGGCTTGGACCTTAGCTTCAACTCAACAATTTTTTCTTTTTATACATGAATACTTCTGAGCTCATTTTCATATAGCTTTCTAACAACAATGTAGTCATGTATAGCTTGGGATAATCTATTTATCCATTCCCTCTACATTGGCCTCATTCATAAATGAAAAATGTTTCAAGGCCTTAGATATCTCTGAGCTAGAGGTGCCTTGTAGAGTCCAAATTATAATTTTTCCCTACTCTATGCTCTATACATTGATCAATTTTGGTTTGTTAGAAGCCAAGGCCATGCTCCAAACTACTAAGGAATTAGTGTCAATGTTGAAACCAGTCCCTCTTTTTAAACCATCAGCACCAATTGCTTCATAGGAGATGGCATTCTCCTATCTTCTTATTTGATCAAGCATTAAAGCTTGCTCGAAGTCCCAACCTGGCACTAGCAACATACAACTTCTTTGGGCAAGATCTCTAGCCTCCTCTAGAGTCATTACTTCACTTTTAGAGTCATAGGCCTACAACTTCTCGATCAACTCCATCCTCTATTCATCTGATTTGTTAGTATTCATCTTGAGGAAAAGCTCACTCTATTTAGTTTTATATAAAAAAAATTTAAATTCATTGGATTGATGAATTCATCATCCTCTTTAGAATTGTTGAGCTTGGATGATCCTATTATCAAATCTTGCTACTGCTAGCTCAAGATCTGTCAAACTATTTTTTATTGCATCAGCCCTAGAATAGAGATAGTTTTGCCTCATGTCAACAAAACACTAACTGCTCCTTGGTAAAATTTGTAGAATTTTCTTTCTTTTATGCCCCTTTTCCATCCAGGATGCCTGGGGTACATACTCCTCTTCCACCTTAAGGGCTACATTAGGATTAGGGCTATCTGAGCACACTCTTCCCTCCTCTCCCATTGGGCCCTCTAGAATTCTAGCCATTATTTCACCATGGTCCATGACCATCTTCTTGATTCTCTAGGGATAAGGGATATCCATGTAGAAACCTGGGAACTAGAGATCAATCCTTTTCAATTCCTTCTCTACCCTCACTACATCATCCAATTTTGCAAGTTTATTAGCTGCCTCCCCTTTTGCTACTATATTGGGGATGATGTCTTCATGGGTTAATTCCTTGGAATTGGGTACCACATAATTTCTCATTTCCTTCAAAGTGGCCATCTTCCATCCTTTAGAATCATGCATTCTATATGGGCTGGTACACAAATTGTAATGATGCAAAAAAGAATGAACATGCTCTAAGGCCTCTTTACCAATAGTAAATAACCAATTTTAAAACATCTACACAAAAAGGTTCCCCTATTTGCCTTACGGTCTAAGTATTCCCTATTAACCATGAAAAACTACCAAACAAATTCAATTATTCCTAATCTACGAGGAATAAACTTCAGTAAAATGTGGGGTGGCTAGGGACAACCATATGCTCTCATCAAAGAAAAATTTGGAAAGAAGAAAATATCCCCCCAATTGTGATCTAATTTCTTTCCCTTGGTCAGTAGGGATGGTATTAGGAGATATTCCAAAACCTTAGGAGCTCTAAAGTACCCTAGGTCCAACAATTTCATTATGATAACATTGAAATTATTAAAAAATGATATAGAGTCAGAAAAGTGAAAAGAGGTATCCCATACCTATGTCTATAGTTGTACTAGAAAGTATCCATGTAAATTAGAGGTTTCATAAATGAAATTAGAGCTGATCTATCCAACGTTCTTGTAGAGAATTAAGTGCATCAATAGAGAGTAATATGGAAAAGTGAACTCCCTCATTTCTCCAAACCTTGCCCTGGCAATATTATCCTTAATTATATCTAGTATATGACTAACATAGTCATATTCAAAGGCATGGTAAGCATCCTATACATCTCTAGTAATTACATATTCAACCCCCCAGACCTCATCAAACCCATCCTTTTCTACAACTTTGTGGACACCATATATGGTTTTGACAAAATAACTTTTGAATTTGTCCATTGGCATCTTCTTCTGTATCTTATTTGGGAAATCACCCACCCTCTTTAAATCTCTAGGAATATTCTGTAACAATGAGGTTCCAGTAAAGGCATTGGTATTTGCCTCAAATATTCTCGATAAGTCCCTCAAATCTAGAGGCTAGCCCATTGCTTTGGTTAACCTAGAAGCCTCAATAAAAAATTCTCTATATAAGGTGTACATAATAGATCCATCATTCCTATGAAAAAACTTGGTGGCAGGATTGTCGCATCGAAATAGGGCTTTCATCAAATCCAAATCTATGAATACCTCTAGGAAAATTAACTTGGCTTGTGAAAATTCTTTCTCCTACAAGCCTTAGAAACAATAATGCAACACATACAGACAACACAAGATGAACTCAAAAACTAATTGTGTGAATGATGAATAGTGACGATGGGAATAGAAAATCTTATAAGTTGATATGCTTAGACGAATGTTAGAATGCATTGATTTTACATACGTGAGAATGATCTCAATCCATTTTGTCAACTTTAGGAACCATCACCATAAATTTCCAACTATGCACCTTTCGTACAGTATTAAAAATTGATTAGTTGAAAAGCTTATACTTCTTTTCTCATCATTATGTTTGTTGTAAAGATTAGATTCTACGATCTCGTGACAAGGTAACTGAAAAGACCTTTCGTAGCATCATAAAATTGTATCAATGGTTCTCTGACCCTATGCAACCCCCTTTAAAATATTTATCAGGAAGTCAAAAAAGTGGCAAACCCTTTTACGATCATACAATACCCTTTCTTGTCATAGCATCGATAAATTACTCTATCTTGTTCTACAATCTCACGATAAGTGGTCTCAGAGCATCGTAGGTTATCTTGTTATGCCCTACAATTATGCAATCACAGTTGAGCTTCCCAACTCATAACATCGAAACCATGCATTTTTCCTTCTATGATGTCATGGTTAGCCTAAAAACATCACATATTCGCCAATTTATTGTACCATTGGTGTGATCCTACAACAAACCCCAGTTGCAACATCAGAAAACTCTATCTTAAAAGCTTGAGATCTTATGATGAAAGTGCTATCATAAGATTAGGGATTGCATCCACTATGCATCTTAAAAACTTTCAGTCCCATAGATGTTGATAATAAATACATCTAGCATGTGTATGCAAGCCTCACTCGATAGGAAACTGACATTTGTCCTAACCACTGGTGACATGTTTTACCTTTTATGATCTTTACAATCCTACAACAACAAGTGTTGCACCATCTCAACATGCCTTGATCCTTCATATGATCATACGAAAAAGCTTATGCCATAGCATCTCAACTCACAAAATCACACCATTTGATCATGCGATAAGCATTGTAACATCTTCGAGTCCCATCTTTTGCTTTACAATTTGACGATGAAGCCTATGTCATAGGGTCATAACTATCCTTGCTCACTACTCCTGATGCCACAAACACACCTTTATCATAACATTAGAGAAGGCCCCCTCAAGGAAAAAACATAACATGACATGATCTAATGACAGAAAGGTCATCACGAGATTGGGAAGGAAAAGAAATATGTCCACAATAACATGATACAACAGTTATTATGAGATCACAAAAGGCCATCACAATTCTCTGTGATATTCTACTAACCCTCCATCATAACATTGCAAAGAAGAATGTTCTTTAGAAAAAGAAGACACACTCACTTATATGGCCTAGGGTTAGGAAAAGAGAGCAAATGGTCTAATCCACTAAGATTTATCAGATTTTGAGAATATAATTACCACCCTATTGAAACAAAATTCAAAATTTTCAACATAGTGCAGAAAATTATCATCAGTGAAAATAAAAGACCACCAGTGGCTCTCACTGGGGATGATGGATAACTAGTATCCATGCAAGAATTTAGAATCTCTAGTTTTACAAACCACACACTTGAAGAAATGAGCTACAACTAGAGGCTACATAACAAAATATACATATATACAGAGGCTATACACATTTTCATAGGTACTTACAAAATTACATTTATTCCTAGGAAGTGAAATACCTTGAACAGAAGTATCTTTTCAAAAATTTCCCATGAACTAGCAATTCTAAAAGATTTCTTGATAATTCTTTAATGAAATATGAATCTTCACCCCAAGGAGAATCAACCAGATAAGGTCCCAGCCAGATGGGATCAAATTTCCCATGTTTACCCTTATCCTCTAGCCTGGCATTCCACATTAAAATAAGATCATCAGTTTGAAATTTTCTAATGACTGCATTCCTATCATATAGATGCTTTGTCTATTATTGCAATTTCAAATTCCTTGTAGAAGCTACCTTTCTTGTTTCAGCTAATCCAACTAATTCATCAATCCTCTCATGCATGTCATTGACAATATCATCATCATACATCTGTATATAGTTTTACAAACCCATTAGATTGTTTTGAGGAATTCTGGCCTGGATACCATATACAAGGTCAAAAGGTGATACACCTATTACCTTCTTTATTGTTACTCTATCAGCCCATATAGCTAACTACAATTTTGAATCCCAAGCTTTTTTGTTATCTTCCAAGGTCCTCTTGATGACCTTCAATAAACTCTTATTAGTAGATTCTTCTTGTCCATTCCTTTGTGGATAATAGGGTGAAGAAACTGACCTAGTGATACCATATTTTTCACAAAATTTGATAAATTCTTCTGATATAAAACACATAGCATTATCAGTTACTATTCTTTCAAGACACCCAGATCTTGTAATGATGTTATTGAGTAAGAAATTATTTACCACTTTACTGGTTGAATTTCTAGTAGGGATTTCCTCAACCCATTTTGTGAAATAATCAGTTGCAACTAGTATCCAAGAAAAACCACTACTAGAGCTAGGTGAAATCTCACCTATAAAATCCATCCCCCATTGCTGAAAAGGTGCCTGGACTTCAACTGACTTTAAAGGTGTATTTCTAGAAAACTTTATTTTTCCTACAAATCTCTGGTATGAGTCACATTTCCTTACCAATATTTGAGCATCTTTAAACAAAGTAGGCCACCAAAAACCTGATCTTATAGCCTTATGGGTTGTAGTTTTTGCCATATAATGCCCACCACATATTCTTGAATGCATCTCATTTAGTATTCTTTCAAATTTCTATTGACCAATGCATTTCAGCAATATACCTTTAAAATTTCTCCACCATAGGATTCCATGCACAATAATATATCTAAATGAATGCAACTTTATAGTCCTCTTCTCATTGTCTGTTAGATGTGTTGGAGATCGCATATTTTGCAAATAATATATTACATCTTTATACCAATCACACTGATCCATATCACATGTTCCAAAAGAAGAAACCTGATCTTGTACATTTATTTGATTAGCATCTAAATTAGTTTGTGCCATGAGCTTAACTAATCCTTGACCTCTTACCAAATTAGTGATTTGTATATCCATGTTAAATTCTTGGATTCTATTGATCCATCTACATCTTCTCCTAGATACTTCTTGTTGACAAAAAATATCTTTCATTGTTGTATTAGGCACAAAAGTAATAACAATAGCACCAACTAGGTAACATCTAAAAGCTTTAATAGCCTTGACTAAAGCATATGCTTGTTTCTCATTTATGTCATATTTCAAGTCTGTAGGTTGTAGGGATTTTCTAAAAACTGCTATAGGTTGTTCATGTCCATTTTCATTTTTCTAAAGTAAAATTGCTGCAATAGTGTGAAAAGATGCAAAAGAGAAAATATGCATGGGCTTTTCATAATCAGGCGTCCTTAGAATTGGAGCATTCTTGATAGCACTTTTTTATTTCTTGGAAAGCAATAGTAGGCTCACCTTGCCAACTAATTTTAGCACCTTTCTTGAGCATCTTTGAAATTTGCCTACTAACCTTAGCAAAATTAGTTACAAATCTCCTTAACAAGTTAACTTGTCCAAAAAAAGATTGTATACCTTTGAAACTCTTTGGCTTCTGAACCTTGTCAATTGTTGCTACCCTTTTTGGACCAATTTTTACCCCTTCCTTTGAAACTATATGGCCTAATAGCTTTCCTTCTGTGACCCCAAAGTTACACTTTCTTGGATTCAAAGATAACCCCATAATCCAAAGCTTTAATGAAAATCTTTTCAAGGTGCTTACAATGATCTTCAACCCTTTTTGAATAAGCAGTCAAATCATCTTGATACACTACCATGAATTTGTCAATGTAGTCTTTGAAAGCCACATCCATGGCTCTTTCAAAAGTTGCCCCTACATTTATGAGACCAAAAGGCATTCTTACATATACATAGGTTCCCCAAGGAGTAGTAAATGCTACCTTGAATTGTTCTTTTTCATCAACAAGGACCTAGTTATATCCTAAAAAACCATCCATCATAGAGATTAAATCTGAACAAGTCACCTATTGTAACATATCCTCCATTTTGGGCAGCCCATGATTGTCCTTTAAAGATGTAATGTTTAGATTCCTAAAATCAACACAGAGCCTAATATCACCATTCTTTTTCCTGATAGGAACTAGGTTAGATACCCAAGAGGAATGTCTAATTGGTTTAATTATTCCTCCATCCCTAAGTTTCAATAATTCTTCCTACATCTTAGGGGCTAAAGTAGGTTCTACAGGTCTTTGTTTTTGTCTAAAAGGTTTGACATCTTCCTTAAGAGGTATAATATGCTGGAACAAATCTTTCCTATAATCCTTAAGGTCATCATAAGACCATGCAAAAACATGTGTAAATTTTCTTAAGAATTCTATCAAAGACTTTCTAATCTCAGGAGTTAAGGTCTTACTAATATATATCTTTTTTGGAGAATTATTTGAGCCCAAATTAATTTCATCTAATTCTTGTGATTTGTTATCTTCTGTATTTGAGTGCACCCTATCTTGATTATCAAAAGCCCTCTCTAACACAACCAACCATTTAGGTACCTTGTTATATTTCAATTGTAAGATATCTTGCCAAAAATATTTCTCCTTCCCATCCACTATTTCCACCCAAGAACTACAATCAAGTTCCTACCCATGATAGTTGTCCTTATTAGGAGGGAAATTTAAAATGTCTTGGTCATCTTCAAAAAATTGTCAACTATGAACATTATCTAGAACTAAAGGTCTGTTCTATACTTCCACAGTAGAAACACCAGCAAATGATATATCATCAGGGTTTATGGCCACATTTGCCAATAAATCTGCCATCTTATTATTACTCCTATCTTTCCACATTATTCTAAAGCCATCAAATGATTCAATCATGTCCCAAATAACATTCCTATATTGTTTCAATCTCTTATTTTTTGAAACATACATTCCTTTATCATGGGAAATACTTAATTCAGAATCACATATGACATGCATTTTATTAATTCCATGGCTTGCTACAACTTTTTATCCTAATAATAAGGCCTCAAATTTTGAAACATTATTGGTACATGCAAAATTAAGAGAAAAGGAATATCTAAATTTGTTCTTGTTAGGAGAAACAAAAGCAACACCTACCCCTAATCCTTCTTTTGAATTTGCTCCATCAAAATACATGCCCCGCAATTTTGGTGAATCCATACAACATGTAACCTCTTGTTCAATTGATGCAGGTAGTTTCACAACCTCTTGAATAACCAACTCAGATATAAAAGCATTCACATTTGTATCTAGGAAAAAAGTTGTATCTCTATCAATATTTTGTTCAAAAATATAAGTAACCCTTGGCTCTCTATTTACTTTGATAGACTTTTCCCCTAATTGGAAAGTAGCATATGATAAATCACACTGCATACTATCTCCCATTTCAACACTCCATTTCCTAGAAAGCAACATCCCATAATGAGGAGGAATATCCACCACTAGGACAAACATGGTTAATTCTTCTTTAGGATATGCAACAAGTCTAAAAGGTAAAGCATTAATAGTACCTACAATAGGTATCTCTTTAGCATCCATTGCTTTGCATCTACCTTGCCCAGTGTCAACTCCTAAGCCAAGAGCTTCCATAACCTTTAAAGGCATTATATTATTTGAAGCACCAGAATCAATCATACAATTTTTTAGAGTTCTAACCTTTATGATCAAGCTTAAGAAAAAAGGGTCAATATCCTATAAGTATGCAACTGATGAGTTATCCAAATACATTTGAGGTATCTGAGACATAACCTCTACATCTTCTTTTTCCTTTTCTAAATTTGGGAATTGTTGGACCAATGTTGGTTCCTGTGTGACAACACTATCATTTCCTATTCCTCCTAACCAAGACAAATCCCTGTTCTTGTGTTCTCCTATCCTAAACATTTCAAACAAAGAAATCTTGACAATGATTTGTGACAATATTAAAATCACATCAACTAGGTCATAATTGGCAGTTTTAGCATTAACATCTATGGGTATAGGAGATTGAATAATATATGATTCCTTTTGCTTATTACTTTCAAATTTTGATACCTCCTTTAATATAACTAGCGTAGTTATTTCTATCTCCTGAAAACATACCCTCTTTTTTGGCTCCCACCTTTTATTGTTATTCTCTTTCATCTTTGAAATCTCAGGAATACTTTTCTTAACTTCACTGGTAACTCTTGCAGGGGTATCTTTGGTAAAAATACCTGTTGGCTTCATAGGAGTACCATTCACAACTCTATTTCTTAAGTTATGAGTACTTTGAACTTGTGCAACTAGTTCTAAAGTAATCCTATCAATTTCTTCCTTGGAAGGCTTTCTCAAACTTATGTGGTTATTTTCAACCAGAGTGTTGCACACAACATTCTCATCATGACCTTCATCATCAAAAAAAACTCGTTGATGATATATATGGTATAAATTTCTTTGATCTATAAAATCATGCTCAAGATCTTTGATACTGAATTCCTCATCATTATCATAGAGATGAATCATGTTACTAACAATATCCTCTTGATTTTCCTCTTCTATTTCCTCTTCATTATGTACAAGCTAGGTTGTAGCAAAAGAATGAGCTATAGCCCAAAAATTTGGGGAATGGGGAGATTGACAAGTAAAACACTAGGGTACATCTTCTACCATGTTTATAGAATTTTTTTGCAGATTATTTGGTGTTTCCTTATCTTTATTTCCTTGAATATGGTTTGGAATTGGCTTTCCATCTTTCCATTAAGCAGTATAGAGATAATTTTGCACCCTAGGTTGTCTATTGAAATTGTTAAAAGGAATTTTTTTGCAATATTTTCTTTTTTTCTCGGTAAGCAAGAGGATTCAACTTTTTTAATAAACTTAAAACTTGCCCCATTGTATCATCCTCTAGCTTTTTTTTTCCTACAGTAGGCTTTTCATTGTCCTTATTACCTCTAGGATTAAATAACTTGGGATCATCCCTCTTTCCAAGTTTACTAGCAGCCCTTCTATTATTTTCAATATTCATAGCCATAGTATAAGCCTCTCTTAATGATTTTGGATCTTTATCCCTAAGAACATAAGCCATCTTACTATCAAAAGCATTGAAATAAGTAGTAAGAAAAACATCTTCATTCAACCTCATTACTTGAAATAACTTGTACATACCTTTTTGAAATCTGACATTGAAATCAAAAGCTAACTCATTAGGATCTTTCTTGATATTATTGAAGTCATTCAACATAAAATCAGCATTAGTCTTATCACCATACTATCCTTTGAATAAACCTCAAGATCATTCCATGATTTAATACTGTCATCAAGTAGTCTTCTAAACTAGTCTCTAGCATCCTTAATCAATGAATGAACAAAAAGTTTCATCACTACATCTTCATGTTCTACCTCATAGTCATTTAGCATATCCATGAATTTCTTGAGGTGTTCTTCACTAATAATAGCATTATTTCTAGCAAACTTTGTGACCTTATCCCTTAAATCATTTGAGATAGGATGAGGAAAACTATGGATACCCAAAAAAGACATTTGCCTATACTTTTCTAGATAAATTGGTATCATTTGAGAAACTAGAATACTTCAAGAGCTAGCTCCCATAGGATTACCTTGAAAAGGAGCTTGAGTTTGTTGAGATGGTTAAAAAGGAGGTAACTCACTAGTAGTAATAGAAGTTACAATAGGGGCCACTTGTGTAGAAATTTGGCCTATAATCAAAGGACCCACACTAGATATATAAGGGACAACTTGTGGAGTCTGAATGGGTTGGGAAACTAATGTAGAATTTGACTTAATGAATTGGAATTCTCTCCTAGTTTCAGCTGCCTAAGCTTCATTTTCTACTTTTTCAAGTTCCTTTTCCAAATCATCCTTTTCTTTTCTAGCTTTCTCCAAGTCTAAATCAGGTTTAGATATAGCAAAAGAAGTGGATTTTTTAGAAAGATGAGGTTCATTGATTTGTATTCCAATAGCCTTTTGCTTTCCTTTATATAAATCCTTCTTATTTATATCTTCCACTCTTATCTCCAAAGGTTTATAAGGCTGAACCTAAGCAAGTATAGGGTTCTTTGTCTACTTAAGGAGTTGTTCCTAGTTTTGAACATTAGACCTCAAAATATCCATATCCCCAAAAATATCAGAATGTAAATTAGAAGATTTCTCTTCCAATTTCTTATTTTTCTCTTATAATGAAGCCATTCTCCTTAGTAAATTATCTCTTTTAATGATGCTATTCAAGATAATTTTTTCCTTTTCCTTCTCCAAGTGCCCGTGCCTCATTTTCTCTTCTGCAACTCTTTTTCTAAGAAGGACAAGCTTTGGGTATAGCTCTTCATGATCTGTAGTAGTGGCCTTAGATTCAACTATATCAAAATCCATAAGATTTACCTCATTTGGATGATTCCTTGGACTAAAACTTGTGTCCATATTTCCATTGAAAGCCCAAGTATGGTTTATTTCAATTGTCAAATTTGGCTTATCAGGAAGGTCCCCCATAGGAGACATAGATTTATCATGAAAAACCCTTTGTTCCCTTACTAGGGTTGAAATAGTTTCTGCCAAAAGGGTGACCTCTTCAGACTTAGTACTCTTAGAAGAGGATTTCTTTTCTACTGTAGGATGAAATAATGATGGGGTTGACATATTCCCCCAAGAACCCAAGTGGTAGTAAAATCAAACTTTTCTTATTTGGATGCTTTCTTGTTCTAGGAGGTAACTCAAACAACAATGGTATCTCAAGGTGGTCCCTTGTGAAAGTACAAGTATTCTTTTTCTTCTAAGCCATTTTGTTAAGGTTTTCTTAAACTTATATCACTAGCTACGAAACCTTAGACTTGAGCTACCACCCTTATGAAGGGAAAGTATGAAATAAAGCCAAAAAAATAAAGAATGACACAAAGAAAGACAAAAAAAAGCCGAAGGCACCCAATTAGGGACCCAGTAACAGATTATTGCAAAATCATCCCCAGTAGATTCACCAGTTTGTTGGAGTTCTTTCTGATAAAGAATATATCAGGTAGATTTAAGCCTAATACCAAGAAACAAAGACCAAGGACAAGCTTAAGAATGAGATAAATCCTATATTTAGCAAGGCTAAATCTTAGTTCTAGGCCAAACATGAGCATAGTCAACAAGTATCACTTCACTTTAGGCTCTGCTAAGCCAAGGATGGAAAACCTAAGGGGTTATCTCTCCCTTAACTTGATTTTCTTCTATGCAAGATTGTCCCTTATAGAAGAATATGTTAGTATTTCTTCTATAATTTGCTGACAAACTCCCAACTACAATAACTAATTATACTTAAAGAAAGCACAAAAAACAACCATGACCAACATTTCTCTCTCTTCAATATATGAAAATAAGTTGACTTATTGTTGTGATTGTTATATAAAGGTGAACCAGCCATGTACTTTTGAACTTTAGAATGGACCAGTGTCTTATCCAATGGGATATAAAGTCAAAGATTAGTAGTTTGGACCTTTTTAATCAGCTTGTGATTGATAGTGTCAACATTAAAACTTTACTTTCATTCTAATTCTCATCCATTCCATAAACCTTAAGCCTTATCAATTATGGAAAGGAACTTCTCTAATTCTTGAATTAGCTACAATCAATAAAAGACACAACCTTTTGGATTGCATTAAACTGAAGAGAAACTTGTCTATTCAATCCCAAAGCTAAAAACATATGGAAAGGACAAAACTACAAAGATAATGATTGCTAAGGAATTTAAATCTTAATATTACCAATAGAATTCATTGTAAGACACAGAGAGAAAACCATTGGCGCCCAATATTCCTTCTTATATTCAAGTAATTATACATGTAAACTCATTCAGGTCATTACAAAACAAAAGTGGGTAGACAACAAAATAATACATGACATATATAAAAACTTTGCAAACAACTAACCTCTACTACTCATCTTTGAAATCCATAAATAGGATTACAGCAAGCTATAGATGAGAGGAGGACACATGTCAAAATTCCAATGGAAAACACAATTTTTGGGAGGTGAAAACAATAAATACAAGGACTAGTCTTCAAAATATCGATAAAAAAGGTAAGTAGCTAAGGAAGCAAAAAAACATTAATGTTGATTCCTTGATCTTTTTCTTCCCCTTCTACTTTGTTGCCCAAATACATAAAATATCCTAGCTACTTCTAGCTGGTAGAGCCTTTATTTCACCTACTACTTCCTAGACATAAATCTCTCTCTTGGTGGGCTAGTTAGTATTCTTTACCTCTTGTAAATTTGAGTGGCCTTGGTCCACCTAGCATCCAGAAATACCTTAGACTCAATGATAAATTTATTCAAATTTATCTGTACCATGAAGAGAGAATCAATTAAAGAATGAAAAGGGGAATCAGAAGTATCCTAAAAAATAACTAATGTAGTGTCTTGGGTCAAAATGTCATCAAAAGAGGTTGACCACTCTTGCCAGTTTCTAACTATTTTGGTAGTATCCAAGATTGATGGTATAAAAGGTTCCATTCTATCTGAAAATGTCTTTAATTTTCCTTGTATAACTTCCAACTTACCAAAAGAGAAGCCACTTAATTCTTTCACCATTTCTAGGCTCTCCTTAACTGTGAAAATCTTGTCTAGTAAATCTAGCTTTTTAGCCATTAGCATAATTAACATATCCAAAAATTTAATGTAAGGGCCCTAAAGGCCAAAAGTGGGTGTCAACCATGAGAGTGCCTCATTGTAGAATTTCTCAACACCTTGGAAAAAAAAAAAAGAGCTATGAGCCTATTGTGAGAGGTTCTTTAGAATATCAACCTTGTGGCTAGTCATAGCTCTGAGGATCCCAATCCTCACATCACCACCCTATTGGACTGACTAAGTTTCAATACTCATCCTCCTTGGTTGTGAGGACTCATCTTCCTCTGCATCCTCAGTCTGCACCAAAGCCTCAACAATATCTTTAACTGGCACTAAAGTCCCTTGTCCCTCCTCTTGAGCTAGAGATACTCTCTATTCTTCTTGTATCAGCTACTCTCTAAGGGATGTAATCTCATCCTCAAGGGCCTATTCCTACTTTGTGCTCTGTACATCAATCAATTTTGGTTTGTTAGAAGCTAGGGCCATGCTCCAAACTACTAAGGACTTAGTGTCAATGTTGAAACTAGTCCCTCTTTTTAAACCATCGGCACCAATCATTTCATAGGAGATGGAATTCTCATATCTTCTGATTTGATCATGCATGATAGCTTGCTCCAAGTCTCAACCTGACACTAGAAACATACCACTTCTTTGGACAAGATCTCTAGCCATTACTTTAGTTTTAGGGTCATAGGCCTACAACTTCTCAATCAACTCCATCCTCTATTCATCTAATTCATCAAGTTTCATCTTGAGGACAAGCTCACTCTATTTAATTTTATATAAGAAAATTTTAAATCCATTAGATTTGATGAATTCATCATCCTCTAAGAATTTTTGAGATTGGATGATCCTATCATCCAATCTTGCCACTACCAGCTCAAGATCTGTCAAACTATTTTCTATTGGATCAGCCCTAGTCTAGAGATAGTTCTGCCTTATGTCAGCAAAATACTGACTACTCCCTAGTAAAATCTATAATATTCTCTACCTGACCTGAGGAGGGATTTGCACAATTTTCTATCTTTTATGCCCCTTTACCATCCAGGATGACTGGGGTACATCCTCCTCTTCCACCTCAAGGGCTACATTAGGCTCAGGGCTATCTGGGCACACTCTTTCCTCCTCTCCCATTGGGCCCTTTGGCATTCTAGCCATTATTTCACCATGGTCACTAACCATCTTCTTGATTCTTTGGGAATAAGGGATATCCATGTAGAAACTTGGGAACTGGGTATCAATCCTTTTTAATTCCTTTTCTACCCTTAGTACATCATCCAATTTTGCAAGTTTATTAGTTGCCTCCCCTTCTGCTACTATATTGGGGATGATGTCTTCATGGGCTAATTCCTTGGAATTGGGTAACACATAATTTCTCATTTCCTTCAAAGTGGCCCTAATCCATCCCTCATAATCATACATTCTATATGGGCTGGTACAAAAATTGTAATGATGCAAAAAAGAATGAACAGGCTCTAAGGCCTTTTTGCCAATAGTAAAATCACCAATTTTAAAACATCTACACAAAAAGGTTCCCCTATGTACCTTAGCGCCTAAGTATTCCCTATTAATATGAACAACTACCAAATAAATTCAACTATCCTGTAAAGCTACACTAAGCATAGACCAAAAACTTAAAAACAAAGAACAAGTACCATAATGTAACAAATTTTTTTCTTAAAAATAAACTTATTACAAGAACAAATACACAAATTGAATCACTCTCAATCTAAAAACCTCAAAATGAAAGATGATATCATCCAAGTACATATCCATTATAATGTGAATAAACATAGAGTTTAGTACAATAACAAAGTACAATTTCATTTCTAATCACCTACATCCAACATAGGGACTTTAAATACTATTTCAAGAAGTAACTGCAACAGTTATCCTTAGCTACTTGCTAAACAACTTGAAGAACCTATAAAGTACATAGAAATACAACACAACACAAAAGAGGGCTCAGTACACACTCAGTTGAAAAGTGTAATCCACCTACATACATGTTAAAATAAACATATATATATATATATATATATATCCATAATGCAGATATCTGATCCACTTAACATAGTGCAGTTCAAAAATTAATATGCAAGAAGTAAACAGTTACTTAACAATGCAAAATTAAACTCGCACTAAGATTAAAACATAAATGAATGATATATATACTGAGGTGTCATCATTATGGCACTAAGATTCTGCATCCATGTATGGTAGGCTCATAGCCATCACATAACAATATTCTCTATTATACTTGTCAATGATAGAATAGAGATATGCCTTGTTCTCCATACTTAACCATATAGGTTTAAGTCATAGGTAAGGCCAATTATTATTATTTTTATATGCAATTAACCCACCCAATTTATTTTAAAGTTATCATTGAATTAATTAACTAAATAGGATAAACCAAATTCAGCCACCCGATATATGTTCATCACAGCTATTCTTAAAATACATATCAAATAGATATACTAAGAATGCACATGCAACAGATATAAAATCAGTATACAACATGATACTACATCCTATAATCCATTTGTAACACATCTTATTCTACCAATTTCAAAGGTAAATATAGATAATTAAAACAACAGAAACTAAACCTATAATATCAAGATCACGTAAGTACAATTGAACTGTTGTCTCAGCTCAATGATACTTATAGAATCTTCATACTATACATTCAATTTCCTGCCAACCTAACCATCTACTCTTAACTTCGAAATGAACAAGATAAAAAATCAAAATGCACATGCTATTCTTGTATTAAATGATATATCATCAAACATATATCATAATCTTCCTCAATACTTGAAACGACTTTCTATTTAAATTATGAACTGGAAACATCTTTATAACAAAAGAATTCTGTTTCAAACATCTTATGTCAGAATGATCCATAAATGCTATTAAAATATTTCATAATCAAAATTAAACATAATAAAAATTAAGTACAATCAATACTTATCAAATGATCATTAACAAGGTTATTAAAATACAAGTGTCTATTGAAGTTTCACCTTTGTTTGACAAAAAGCCACCACTCATTTATAAATACAACAACAAATAAAAACATAATATCTGAAAACATTATAAAATGCGATTCATAGAATTTGCATTGCAACTTCATCATGCCAATGATCAAAATAGTTAGGATGTAATTTTCCCTATACTATAAGATGTAAACTAGTTATTCACATAATGACTACATTGACATTGAAACAACAGCATATCCCTATGTCTTTGTTTATCAAATAATGTCATATATAGTTGCAAACTATTTCACTAAACATCAGTTATATACAACCCAATTTTCCATCAAATTTTAATAGAAAAATTATGCTATCTCTATGTTGTCTCTATTAGTTTTGAGTTTCACAGAAAAAGTTCACATAATGCTACCCTCGATAACTATTCACAATAGAAACCATGTCCATCCAACAACTAAAACTCAACTAAGCATATATCCATATTTTCTTACTTAAAACAATTTCAATTTTAATAATACTAAATTATGTTGTCGCAACTAAATTTCTATTTGATTCAAACTCTCTCTTGACTGTCTGATATAATGTCATGACTGGTGTCATCAATTAACTAAGTTCCAAATTTCATATGATTACCATAACAGTTGATAAGCAATTCCAACCTCATTACATTTCAAAAAGTATCGACAGTCAACAACATATTAATCACCAAACAACACTATAACACAATATAATTAATTGTTGGTTCAAACATAATTTACGTTTCATGCTAACTATTTGATGTAATGTTTACTCTCGATTTTAAATAGTTTCTTGATAGTTTTTTTATGTTATGTAATTTTCCTACCATTTAAGACTATCTTAATACTTGTGTTTTAATACAATCACTATGAGTCAAACATAACTTAGCACCCGTGATTGATATTTTCATAAGTCAAGCTTAGATTTTATATCCCCAACCTTATGCAAACTATATAACAATAATGGTACCTCTATCATCAAGTAAGTTATTTAATGTTACAACTAAACTCTTAGTCCATGCTACTATATAAGAATGTAAGGACATAATGCTTACTGGTTCAACTTGGTGATACCACATATAAATTCAAACAATGATACATGATTAAATCTAAACTATTTTACATAAAAACTGGGCCCAAACAATAACCATTTCATAATGTAACTATGTTCTATGTTGTATGTCATCTATATGACAAAATCCCAACATCACACACGGAGGTAAAACACACAAAAGAGAGCCTCAAATTTATATAATTGAACGTGGAAAAACCTGATTTAAAACAACATCTAAATCCAAAAGCAAACACAATTCTTGTAAACATACAATACCTATAATCCAAATATGGATATATACAGAACTTGGCACTATTTGCCCAATCCTGCATACACCCATACTTGGGTATTGATATACTTTTTAAAAATGCAGCATTTCCTATTTCCTTCAAACCACTCAACACCTAAATAATAGTAAAGAGATAGGTTAGAGAATGCCCCCTACCTCAAATCACAGTAGGAAGGAAAAGCCTCAATATAATCCAACTAGAAGCCCTTGAACCAGCTCAAGTCCAACACCAAGGCTTCTCAATACTTGACCAAAACAACAATGAACATCGATATGCAACTATGAGATATTGATTGATAGATAGAAACCCAAACTTGCTTAGCTTTATAAGCAAGGATTTCTTTCGAATTGAAACCCTTCATGATGTCGATACTCTAGTAATAGAACACAAATGTTATGCATTCACAAAGCAATGAGGCCAAATTATCAGTATTGCTCCCTCAGAAATCCAACTAGCAAAGGTATTGCGATCAAAACCATCAGTTCCATAAAACCTCATTAATCTTGCATTGAATTCACTAGTGACACAACATAGACTGAGTACATATGACAGTCCCATTACCACCGCCATATTTTGGCTTTCAAAACAATAAAAATTTTACCTTATTCAAAGCTTTCAAGACCCATTTAGGGTTATATGTATTAACAGATAATAAGCCCTTTTTAAAAAAATAGAAAATAGAAAATATTTTTCCCATCTAAACTTAGGGTATTTAAACCCTTTCAAAAACAAGCATATACATATGCAATGCGTACTAAAGTTATAAAAACAAATTAATATAAGTTATATACTCAAAACCATCTAAGGATTATATATACTTAGAAGAATTTAAATCCCTACTCAGTCACCCATACGCAAATACAATGACAAGCTCCAAACACATAGAGCATTTTAACATACAATTGAAATTGCAATACAAGTTATACATACAACCTAAAACTTTCTTTCCAATATCTTTTCAACATAGAATGCAATTTGCATCAAGTTTGAAACCTAATAAACATAATTGTTACCAAACAACACGCAAATATAAATATATATAAATATACCAATATCAAATCTTGAATACATAAGTATCCTTCAAACTAATAAAATAGTTTTGAACCAAGTTCTGCAATGAAAGACAACATATCAACTGAAATGATCTCCAAACAGTAAAGTCTTAAAATGCTATTGAACAAAAGTAGTGGTTAGCCTTGACACCCTCCCCTACTAGGATATGACGTTCTCCTAGAAGTTAGCAAACAAGTGCGAATGAGCTGTTCTCATCATTTCAGTGTCCTCCTAGGTAGTAGATATTTCATCATTGGGGTCCCATAGGACCTTTACCTACCTTATTTCTCTTCCTCTTAAACTCATAGTTTTTCTTTGCATGATCTACACTGGTTCCAGCATAATTTGACCATCCAAAATATGCAAATGTTTCCAATCAAGCATGTGAGCAATGTTAGGTATGTACTTACGAAAAACTAAAACATGAAATACATTATGTATGCATGAAAGACTCGATGGCAAGGCAAGTTTGTAGGAAACAAGTCCAATCCATTCCAAAATTTGAAATGGACCTACAAATTGTGGTGCTAACTTGGATCCCTTACCATAGCGAATTGGACTTTTACGTGGTCTTACCCAAAGAAATACTTTATCACCAACCACAAATAGATGGTCAATTCTATGCTTATCAACATATTTCTTTTGTCTATCTTGAGCAGTATAAAGGTGCTCTCTAATCCTCTTAACCTGTTGCTCCAAGTCTTGCAACATATCAGGTCCTAAAAGAGTCTTGTCTTCCAAATTATCCTAACTGAGAGGTGTCCTACAAGGTCTACCGTACAATGCTTGAAATGGTGCCATACCTATGGAACTATGATATCCATTATTATAAGAAAATTCTACCAAGTGTAAATACAACTCCCATTTAATCTGTCTATCCATTACGTACATCCTAACCATGTCTCTCAAAATCTAGTTGACACGTTCAATTTGTCCGTCTATCTCTAGGTGATAAGCTGAACTAAAATTCAGCTAAGTACCTAACTCTCACTGCATGGATTTCCAAAGAGAAGAAGTAAACATTGGATCCCTATCAAAAATAATCTTTTTAGGAATTTCATGTAACTTAACTATCTACTCCATATATATTTTGGCAACCATTGTTGCATTATAGGGATATAATTGGAATAAAGTGGGCAACCTTAGAAAAATGGTCCACTACCACCATAATAGTGTCATGCCTATGAGCTGTAATAGGTAATCCAGTAATAAAATCTATAGAAATGATGTCCCATTTTCATTCTGGAATACTATGTGGCTGCAATAATCCTGTACGGTGTTAATGTTCAGCCTTAACCCGCTGACATTCTAAGCATCGAGCCACAAAATTTGCTATGTCTCTCTTCATTCTAGGCCAATTGTAAGGCTGCTTAAGGTCAACATGCATTTTCTTGACACCCGAATGAGCCAAATATGGTGCTTTGTGGGCCTCAAACATAATCAGATTTCTCAAATCACCCAACTTAGGAACGTACACACTCCCTTTATATAGCAGTAAACCTTCAGAATTCACTGAATACCCCTCAAAATGCCCTTCCAAGATGCTGCCACTATCCATAACAACCTTAACATCCTGAAACCAATGATTTACAGAAATGTTCTGTAAAATCTTATCCTTAAGATCCACCGTTAAGATTAGAGAAGATAATTCATGTCACCTTCTGCTAAGTGCATCAGCAACCATGTTCTCTTTCCCTTAGACATATCTAATCTCGAAGTTGTATTCACATAGGAACTCCATCCATCTTTGTTGCCTAGCATTGAGGTTTGGTTGTGTGAAAAGATACTGAAGGCTTCAATGATCAGAATGTAACTCAAAACATTGACCCAGAAGAAAATGCCGCCACTTGATCAAAGCATGCACAATCACAGCAAGTTCAAGATCATGAGTAGGATAGTTCACCTCATCACTCTTTAGCTTTCTGGACTCATAAGCAATAACACATCCATCCTGCATCAACACTACCCCTATGCCATCCAAAGATGCATCAGTACAAACCACGATCTCCTTAGCAGAATCCAGGACTGCCAGGATTGGTGCACTGGTCAAACATTCCTTAAGTTTTTGAAATGCTGCCTCGGATTCATCTGTCCACACAAATTTATTCCATTTTCTCTAAAGAGATGTGATAAGATGCACTATTCATGAGAAGTTTGACACAAATTTGCAGTAATAGCTTGCTAAGCCAATGAAACTTTGAACTTCGGACACATTCGTAGGTGCTGGCCAATCAACAATACCCCAAATTTTGGATGGATCTATAGAAATTCCATCCCCAGAAATGATATGCCCCAAGTAACAAATCTTCAATTTGAAGAATTTGCACTTCTCAGGATTGGCATATAGTCTGTTCCTATGAAGGCATTCCAAAAATTGATCTAAATGTTACTCGTGCTCCTCAATAGAGTTAAAATACAACAAAATATAATCCAAAAAAACCACTATGAACTTGTCTAGGTAAGTCTTAAACACACTGTTCATTAGACTCATAAAGATAGAAGGTGCATTTGTTAACACAAAAGGTACTACTATGAATTCATAGTGTCCATATCTGGTCTGAAAAGTTGTTTTGAAAATATCAAATTCCTGAATTCTAAGTTGATGATACCCAAATTTTAGGTCAATTTTCAAAAAAACTTGGGCACCCTTGACTTGTTCAAACAAGTCATCAATTCTAGGCAAAGGATACCTATTCTTAATAGTGGCTTTGTTTAACTATTTATAATTGTTACAAAGTCTTAAGGAGCCATCTTTCTTCTTGACAAAGATTACTGGAGCACCCCAAGGAAAAACACTAGGATGAATCAAACCTTTCTCCAAAAGCTCGTCCAATTAACATTTAAGTTCAACCAGCTCCTGAGCTATCATTCTGTATGGAGTCTTGGAAATTGGTTTCATTCCTGGCACTAAATCGATTCAAAAATCAATTTCTCTTCTTAGAGGTATTCTAGGCATTTCCTCAACAAAAACATCCAAATTTTTTTTGCAAGACTAGATGATCGAGGGAAGAACCTCTAACTATGGAATCTTCTAAATCATTTACCGAAATGGCAAACAAACTACAGCCTTTTCAAGCACGCCTTGCCAATTGCTTGGTAGAAATTGTCTGCAAAGAGATGGGTCTCTTGATTCCAGCAATAACCCTAGCTATTCCAAGATCATCTATGCAATGAATTGTCTTATCCTTGCAATTGAAAATGGCTTGATGCTATTCTAACCAATCCATACCCAAAACTATGTCATACGATCCTAAAGGTATAACCCTAAGGTTCGCTGAAGTAGTGAAAGATTTCATATGAATCTTACAGTCAGGAGCAACAATATCAATGTTCACCATGGATCTTGATGCAAACTCCACTTTCCATTTATTCCTTACCCTAACCATAGGAATACCACTATGTGCAACTAAAGAAGAAGAAATAAATGAGTCTGTAGCTCTAGAGTCAAATAAGATAGATACTTTCATACCTTGAGTATTACCCTGAGCTTCAATAATAGTGTTCTAGTGTTCAACTTGCTTTTGATCTAGGGTTGCAAAAATATGATGGTTCCTAGTAGAATCACCAACAATCACTTCAGACCTAGTTGGCTTAGGTCCAACCTTCGGCTTGTCCCAACTAGGGCACTGTGATTGATAATGACCTAACTATCCACAATGAAAACACTCAATAGATTTCCTAAATCCTATGTTCTCTCTAGAAGGATTAGGAGATGGCTTATTACTCTACACACTTTGAGATGGTTGAGATGGTCTAGGATATTTTGAACCATTGAAATCCTTACCAAACTTCCTCCTCTTGAATTTCCCACCTGAAAATCCTAATTTCAAACTACTTTGAGGAGGCTTTTGACTCTTACTGACATCCAAAGTAGGTGGATTCATGCTGGTTTTGTATGAAGCCCCATGATAACCAGACTTCATCTCAATTAGCTTTGCTCACTCTGAAGCTTCCTGCATAGTAAAAGGTCAAAAAGTTCTGACTTCCTCCCCAATCTTGGGCATAAGTCCTCTGATGAAATGCTATATCATGGCCTTATCAATTTCTGCCCACCCAAAAAAATTCTTAAGCTTGTAGAACCTATGTTCATAAGCTTCCATTGTAGAGCCAGACTGCATAATCTAAAAGAACTCCTCTACATAGGCCTAATGCCAATATTTAGACATGAACCTCTCCTTGAAATTCTCTACAAAGAGTTCCCAAGTAACTAGGGAAATATCATTGCCAAGCTTCTCCAACTCATGTTCCCACCACAAGGAATAGAATCCCCTTAAATGCATAACTATCCATCTTAGCTTCGCATTACTCTAGTAATGGTGTAAGACAAAGCATCGCTCAATATTTAGCAACCAAGCTTCTGCCAATGTACCCTATTCCATACCATAGAATAATAGCCCTTTCATCTTGAAAAGATTATTGAGTTGAGCTCTTGCCACTAGATCATCCTCTATAAGAAGATTAATACCCTACACAAGAGGTCTCCTATCATTCGCTCCCCCACCAGGAATCTGGTTGTTAGTCTCAATATTATCGAGATGTTCCAGTATCCTCTGAAGTACAATAGCTTGGTCTACTTGGTTAGCTTGGTTGTTTCCAACCTTGACATTCTAATCAAACTGACTAACTCCAACATCATTCTAGTGCCTAGGACCTCTACCATAGCCCTTGCCCTTGCCTCTGCCTCTGCTAGTAAGGTTTCCTTTAGGAATTTTGCATCCTTGAGTTCCTCTAGTGACAGGAGGCATGATAGCAACCTACAAGAAAAAAACTATAAATATGCATCAATCATAGGTTAAACCCTATAACCCAAGAGTCCTGGTTATTCCAAGCTGGACTTTGATACCAAATGTAAAGCTACACTAAGCATAAACTGAAAACTTAAAAACAAAGAACAAGTACCTTTGTAACAAATTTTTTTCTTAAAAATAAACTTATTACAAGAACAAATACACAGATTGAATCACTCTCAATCTGAAAACCTCAAAATGAAAGATGATATCATCCAAGTACATATCCATTATAATGCAAATACATATAGAGTTTAGTACAATAATGAAATACAATTTCATTTCTAATCACCTAGGTCCAACATAGGGACTCTAAATACTATTTCAAGAAGTAACTTCAGCAGTTATCCTTAGCTACTTTCTAAACAACTTGAAGCACCTATAAAACACATAGAAATATAACAGAACACAAAAGAGGGCTCAGTACACACTAAGTTGAAAAGTGTAATCCACCTGCATACATGTTGAAATAAACATATATATATATATATATATATATATATATATATATATATATATATATATATATATATATATATATATATATATATATATATATATATATATATATCCATAATGAAAATATCTGATCCACTTAACATAGTGCAATTCCAAAGTTAATATTCAAGAGGCAAACATTTACTTAACAATGCAAAATTAAACTCGCACTAAGAATAACCCATAAATGAATCATATATATATATTGAGGTGTCATCATTATGGCACTAAGATTCTGCATCCATGTATGGTATGCTCATAGTCATCACATAACGGTATTGTCTATTATACTTGTCAATGATAGAATATAGATATACCTTGTTCTCTGTACTTAACCATATAGGTTTAAGTCATAGGTAAGGCCATTTATTATTATTTTTTATATGCAATTAACCCACCCAATTCATTTTAAACTTATCATTGAATTAATTAACTGAATAGGATAAACCAAATTCAGCCACCCCAATATATGTTCATCACAGCTATTCTTAAAATACATATCAAATAGATATACTAAGAAGGTACATGCAACAGATATAAAATTAGTATACAACATGATACTACCTCCTATAATCCATTTGTAACACATCTTATTCTGCCAATTTCCAAGGTAAATATACATAATTAAAACAATAGAAACTAAACCTATAATATCAAGATCACGTAAATACAATTGAACTGTTCTCTCACCTTACTTATAGAATCTTCATACTATACATTCAATTTCCTGCCGACCTAACCATCTACTCTTAACTTCAAAATGACCAAGATAACAAATCAAAATGCACATGCTATTCTTGCTTTAAATGATATATCATCAAACATATATCATAATCTACCTCAATACTTGAAATGACTTTCTATTTCAATTATGAACTGAAAACATCTTTCTAACAAAAGAATTTTGTTTCAAACATCTTATGTCAGACCGATCTATAAATGCTATTAAAATATCTCATAATCAAAATTAAATATAATAAAAATTACGTACAGTCAATACTTATCAAATGATCATTAATGAGGTTATTAAAATACAAGTGTCTATTGAAGTTTCACCTTTGTTTGACAAAAGGCCACCACTCATTTATAAATACAACATCATATAAAAACACAATATCTGAAAACATTATAAAATGCAATTCATAGAATTTGCATTGAAACTTCATCATGCCAATATTCAAAATAGTTAGGATGTAATTTTTCCTATACTATAAGATGTAAACTAGTTGTTGACATAATGACTACATTGACATTCAAACAATAGCATATCCCTATGTCTTTGTTTATCAAATAATGTCATAAACAATTGTGAACTATTTAACTAAACATCAGTTATATACAACCCAGTTTTCCATCAAATTTTAATAGACAAATTATGCTATCTCTATGTTGTCTCTATTAGTTTCAAGTTTCACAGAAAAAGTTCACATAATGCTACCCTCGATAACTATTTGCAACAGAAAACATGTCCATCCAACAACTAAAACTCAACTAAGCATATATCCATATTTTCTTATTGAAAACAATTTCAATTTTAATAATACTAAATTATGTTGTCGCAACTAAATTTCTATTTGATTCAAACTCTCTCTTAACTGTCTGATATAATGTCACAACTGGTGTCAACAATTAACAAAGCTCCAAATGTCATATGATTACCATAACAGTTGATAAGCAATTTGAACCTCATTAGATTTCAAAAAGTATCGACAATCAACAACATATTAATCACCAAACAACACTATAACACAATATCGATAATTGTTGGTTCAAACATAATTTGCATTTCATGCTAACTATTTGATGTAATGTTTGCTCTCAATTTTAAATAGTTGCTCGATAGTCTATTTATGTTATGTAATTTGCCTACCATTTAAGACTGTTTTAATACTTGTGTTTTCATACAATCACTATTAATCGAACATAACTTAGCACCTGTGATTGATATTTTCATAAGTCAAGCTCGGATTTTACATCCCCAACCTTATGCAAATTGTATAACAATAACAGTACCTCTATCATCAAATAAGTTATTCAATATTACAACTAAACTCTTAGTCCATGCTACTATATAAGAACGTAAGCACATAATGCTTACTGGTTCAACTCGCTGATACCACATATAAATTCAAACAAGGATACATGAATAAATCTGAACTATTTTACATAAAAATTGAGCCCAAACCAAAACCATTTCATAATGTAACTGTGTTCTATGTCATATGTCATCTATATGACAAAATGCCAACATCACACACAGAGGTAAAACACACAAAAGAGAGCCTCAAATTTATATAATTGAACGTGGAAAAACCTGATTTAAAACAACATCTAAATCCAAAAGCAAACACAATGCTTGTAAACATACAATACCCATAATCCAAATATGGATATATACAGAACTCGACACTATTTGCCCAATCTTGCATACACCCATACTTGGGTATCGATATACTTTTTAAAATTGCAACATTTCCTATTTCCTTCAAACCACTCAACACCCAAATAACAGTAAAGGGATAGGTTAGAGAATGCCCCCCTACCTCAAATCATAGTAGGAGGAAAAGCCCCAATATAATCCAACTAGAAGCCCGCAAACCAGCTTGAGTCCAACACCAAGGCTTTTCAATACTTGACCAAAACAACAATGAATACCAATATGCAACTATCAGATATTGATTAATAGATAAAAACCCAAACTTGCTCAACTTCATAAGCAAGGATTTCTTTCCAACCAAAACCCTTTATGATGTTGTTGCTCTAGTAATAGAACAAAAATGTTATGCATTCATAGAGAAATGAGGCCAGATTATCGGCATTGATCCCTTAGAAATCCAAGTAGCAAAGGTATGACGATCAAAACCATCAGTGCCATAAAACCTCATTAATCTTCCATTGAATTCACCAATGACACAATACAGACTGAGTACATATGATAGTCCCATTACCACTGCCATATTCTGGCTTTCAAAACAATAAAATTTTTACCTTATTGAAAGCTTTGGAGACCCATTTAGGGTTATATGTATTAAGAGATAATAAGCCCTTTTTAACAAAATAGAAAATAGAAAATATTTTTGCCATCTCAACTTAGGGTATTTAAACCCTTTCAAAAACAAGAATATACATATGCAATGTCTACTAAAGTTATAAAAACAAATTAATATAAGTTATATACTCAAAACCATCTAAGGATTATATATACTTAGAAGAATTTAAATCCCTACTCAGTCACCCATATGCAAATACGATGAAAAGCTCCAAACACATAAAGCATTTTAACATACAATTGAAATTGCAATACAAGTTATACATACAACTTAAAACTTTGTTTCCAATATATTTTCAACACAAAATGCAGTTTGCATCAAGTTTGAAACCTAATAAACATAATTGTTACCAAACAGCACACAAATATAAATATATATAAATTTACCAGTACCAAATCTTGAACACATAAGTATCCTTCAAACTAATAAAATAGTTTTGAACCAAGTTCTACAATGAAAGACAACATATCAACTGAAATGAACTCCAAACAATAAAGTCTTAAAATGCTATTAAAAAGAATTAGTGGTCAAGCGTGACATATCCCTAATCTAGGAGGAATAAACTTCAATAAAATGTGGGGTGGTTGGGGAAAACCATATACTCTCATCAGAGAAATATTTGGAAACAAGAAAATATCCCCCCCAATTGTGATCTAATTTCTTTCTCTCAGGTAGTAGGGATGGTCTTAAGAGATATTTCAAAACCTCAGGAGCCCTAAGGTACCTTGGGTCTAACATTTTCATTATGATAGCACTGAAATTATTAAAAAATGACACAGAGTCAAAATAGTGAAAAGAGGTATCCCATACCCATGTCTATAGTTGTAGTGGCAAGTCTCCATGTAAATCAGAGGTGAAGAATTAAGTGCATTAGTAGAGAGTTATATGGAAAATTGAACTCTCTCATTTCTCCAAACCTAGCTCTAGCAATATTATCCTTCATTATATCTAGTATATGAATAACATAGTCATATTCACAGGCATGGTAAGCATCCTATACATCTTGAGCAATTATATATTTAGCCACCCAAACCTCATCAGACCCATCCTTTCCTACAACTTTGTGGACACCGTATATGGTTTTGACAAAATAACTTTTTAATTTGTCCATGGGCATCTTCTTCTGAATCTTCTTTGGGAGATCACCCACCTTCTTTAACTCACCAGGAATATGTTGCAACAATGAGGCTCCAGTAAAGACATTAGAATTTTCCTCAAATCTTCTTTGTAAGTCCTTCAAATCTAGAGGCTGGCCCATTGCTCCAATTAATCCACAAGCCTCAATAAAAGATTCTCTATCTAAGGTGCACAAAAAAGTTCCATCATTCCTGTGAAAAGACTTGGTGGCAAGATTGTAGCATCAAAATAGGGTTTTCATCAAGTGCACATATATGAATAAATTTGGGAAAATTAACTTTGCTAGGTTCTTCTTTGAGGGATTACAAACTGCAACCTTCTTATCTTGTTTGTAGTAGAAGTAAAAGAGTTCAGAACTAGTAGTATCAGGGAATATAGCATCTCTTCATTTAGCATAAGGGGAAAAGAACACATGATCATCTATAGAGTTTTCATTGGTTGATCCTAGAAATAACTTTATCCATTCATCTAGAAAATGGCCAAGCCTCTTTTGTCTAGTTTTACCTTGCTTCGAGGTTGATGTCTCTAATACTGTCATTTCAAAGGTAGGGATTTCCATTACTTCCTAGTCTGACATTTTGTGGATCTACAACTGAATTATCTACAATCATGAAAATTCTATCTCTTACAAGCCTTGGAAACAATAATGCAACACACACAAACAACATAGGATGAACTCAAAAATTGATTGTGTGAATGATGAATACTAACAATGGGAATAGAAAATCTTATAAGTTGATATGCTTAGATGAATGTTAAAATGCATTGATTTTACATACATGAGAATGATCTCAATACATTCTATCAACTTTATGAAATGTCACCATAAATTTCCAATTATGCACCTTTTGTACAGTATTCACAATTTATTGGTTGAAAAGCCCATACTTCTTTTCTTGTCATTATGTTTGTTGTAAAGATTACATTCTACAATATCATGACAAGGTGACTGAAAAGACCTTTCATAGCATCATAACATTGTATCAATGGTTCTTTGACCCCATAATACCTCCTTCAAAATATTTATCGGGCTGTCAAAGAAGTGATAAAATCTTTTACGATCATATGATACCCTTTATTGTTGCAGCATTAGCAACTTACTCTATCTTGTTCTACAATCTCACGATAAGTGGTCTTGGAGGATCGTAGGTTATCTTCTTATGCCCTATGATCATATGATTTTTATTGAGCTTCTCACCTCATAACATAGTAACCATGCATGTTTCCTTCTACGATGTCATAGTTAGCCTAAAAACATCACATCCTTACATCGCTAGTTTATTGTTCCATTGGTGCGATCCTACGGCAAACCCTAGTCCCAGCATCGAAAAACCCTATCTTAAAACATTGATATCTTATGATGAAAGGGATATTATAAGATCAAGGACTACATACACTTTTGATCTTAAAAACTTTTGGCCCCACAGATGCTAATAATGAATACATCTGGCATGTGTGCGTTGGCCTCACTTGACAAGAAACTGACATCTATCCTAACCACTGGTGACATGTTTTACCTTTTATGACCTATACAATCCTACGAAAACAAAGTGTCGCACCATATCAACATGCCTTGATCCTTCATATGATCATATGACAAAGCTTATGTTGTAGCATCTCAACTCACAAAATCACACCCTCCTATCATGCAATAAGAATTGTAATATTGTCGAGCCCCATCTTTTTCTTTATGATTTGATGATGAAGCCTATATCATAGGGTTGCAACTATCCTTGCTTACTACTCTTGATGCCACAAACACACCTTTATTGCAACATTAGAGAAGGCCCCCTCAAGGACAAAACATAACATGACATGATCTTACGATAGAAAGGTCATCACAAGATCAAGAAGGAATAGAAACATGTCTACAATAACATGATACAACACCTATCATGAAATCACAAAAGGCCTTCACACTTGTCCACAATATTCCACTAAACCTCCATCGTAACATTGCAAAGAAGAATGTCCTTTAGAAAAAGAAAACACACTCAATTATATGGCCTATGGTTAGCTAAAGAGGGGTAATTGTGTAATCCACTTCAAATTTTGAGAATATAATTACCACCCTATTGAAACAAAATTTGAAATTTTCAACATAATGCAGAAAATTATCATTAGTGAAAATAAAAGACCATCAATACCATCAATTGCACATAATAGAAAGTGACATCCACAAGACTATAATCCATATAAGATATGGTCACTATGAGTTCACAGTGGTACCTTTTGGTCTCACAAATGCCCTAGCTATATTTATGAGCCTCATGAATGGGGTATTCTACACATTTCTAGATAAATTTGTAGCAGTGTTCCTAGATGATATATTGGTCTATTCTTGTGATGAGAAGAACACGAAGAGCACCTATGATAGGTATTGCAATGGTTAAGGGAGAATCAAATTTATGGTAGGTTGTCAAAGTGTGCCTTTTTTAGATAGGAAGTGCATTATTCATGTCATGTGATATCAGAAGATGGGATCTCAGTGGATCCATCCAAGATTTGAGCCATCATGGATTGGCCAACACCTATCAGTGTCATAGAGGTTAGAAGTTTAATGGGATTAGTAGGGTACTAGAGGTGGTATGTGGCAGGTTTCTCTAGGGTAGCTCACCCTATTACATCTCTTCAGAGAAAGGGAAAAAAATTTGAATGGATGAAAAAGTGTAAGGAGGCCTTTCAAGAGCTCAAGAGGACACTCACTATTGCACCCATTTTAGTAGTACCCAACCCATCATTGGACTTTTTGGTATGCACAAATGCTTCCTTTGGTGGAATTGGAGCTATCCTTATGCAAGAAGGTCAAGCCATAGCTTATGAGTCTAGGAAACTCAAGGCTCATGAGCTCAATTACCCTATTCATTATCTCGATTTTGTTGTAGTGGTTCATGCATTGGCACAATGACATTATTTTCTTCTAGGGAAATGCTTTGAACTTCATTCTAATCACTAGAGCTTGCAATATATTTTCACGTAGCTAAATCTTATTTTTAGGCAAAGGAGATGGATGGATTTCTTATGTGAGTACAATTTTGATGTAGATTATATTAATGGTAATGAGAATTTAGTGGTGGAGTCTTTGAGTAGACGGTGTCATGAGCTCACTTCCATGATTACAAGCATAGATTTGACAGAGCATATTATGCACCACCTACCTGAGGATGAATTCTATGTAGAGTTTTTCCAGATAGTCCATTCTCAAAGACCTCTTGAGGGTAAATTTTCTAATTATTCATTGGACTTTGAAGGATTATTATTCCATAAAGGGTGTATCTATGTACCCTCAATAGGTCACTTGCATGAGTTCATTATTCTGGAGGCTCATCAAGAACCTTATACGGCACATCCTAGAGTTAAGCAACTCTATGCTGACATAAGATAGCTATATCATTAGCCAAGTATGAGGATGTAGATTTCTAGTATTGTAGCTAGATGCCTAGAGTGTCAGAGGGTTAAGGAAAAACATAGACATCCAGGTGGGCTATTGCAACCCCATGAGATATCTAAGTGGAAATGAGACACTATTTCCATGGATTTCATTGTTGGTCTTTCGATGTCTTCTCATTGCCATGATACCATCATAGTGTCAGTTGACACCTTGACCAAAGTTGCCCATTTTTCACCAGTTAAGACTAGCTTCACCACCCCTACAATTGCATAGGTGTTCTTGCAAGACATTTTCAAACTTCATGGCATTCCTTGCAATATCATCTTGGATAGAGATTCTTTGTTTACATCATCCTTTTTGAGGGAATTACAAGTAGCATTGGGCACCAAGCTCAACTTAAACACCACTTATCATCCTTAGAAATATGGATAGGTAGAGAGGATTAATCATATTTTAGAGTATATGTTGTGGATGTATGTGATGGATACCCAGGTTAAGTAGGAAAAGTGCTTGCATCTTGCTAAGTTTTCCTACAATAATGGTCTTTATTCTTCCATAGGTAGGCCACCCTACCAAGCCTTGTATGGCAGACCTTGTAGGATACCCTTGAGTTGGGATAGGATCAAGGACAGAGTATCCATTGAACCATAGTTTGTGAAGGACATAGAACAATAGGTGACATAGAATAAACAACAAATCAAAGAGGCCCATGATAGACAAAAAAAGTATGCAGATGCCAAGAGGGTAGATAGGAATACATGGTGGGTAATAAAGTATTCTTAAGAGTGCAACCTCATAAGAGTCCAATCCATTGTGGAAAGGGCTCTAAGCTAGCACCTCATTTTTTTGGACCCTTCAAGATTCTAGAGTGGATCAGACTAGTCACGTATCATCTAGCCCTACCACCTAGCTTGTCGCATATCCATGATGTATTTAATGTTTCTGTATTTTGGAAGTATATTTATGATGAGTCTCACCTTATAGATTGGAATTCCTTGTAGGTGGAGTCAAATAAATAGACAACCTTGGAGCCCATTCACATATTGACTTGGTGGACCCTCTCACTTCAAGGTAGAGAGCTGGACCAGGTTAGAGTCTAGCGGGACTGTTATGATATGGTCATGGTATCATCGGAGGATGCAACACAGATGAGAGCACAGCACACCTATCTTTTTGATGAACTCTGGGAGGAAGTTCATGCCTAGGGGGGAGGATGTGAGGCCTCACCCCAACCCATCATAGCAAGGATATTATATTTTTATTTTGTTACTTAGGACTGGATATCTTGATATATTTTTTGAGACATGTCCGATAGTAAATTTTGCTACTTATATAATGATATTTACCTTGTGATTTCCCATTATGATATGTATTAGGAATTAATTGGCATAGTCAATGAATTAAGGGAAGTTTAATTAGTACTTCATTATTATGATAGAAAATGGAATTATGTTGTGATTCAAATGCTTAAATGGATCTTGTTAGGAAAGTCAGTAATATGTAGATTTTTGAGGTTTAATGAACATATGTTTTATAAGCAAATGATGGGGAATAGGAAGTTAATTATGAAACTACCCCTATCTTTTTTATGAACTCCAAGAGGAAGTTCATGCCTGGGGGGAGGATGTGAGGCCTCACCCTGACCCATCATAGCAAGGATATTATATTTTTATTTTGTCACTTAGGACTAGATATCTCGATATATATTTTGAGACATGTTCGATAGTAAATTTTGCTACTTATCCAATGATATTTACCTTGTGATTTCCCATTATGATATGTATTAGGAATTAATTGGCATTGTCAATGAATTAAGGGAAGCTTAATTAGTACTTCATTATGATGATAGAAAATAGAATTATGTTATGATTCAAACACTTAAATAGTTTTTGTTAGGAAAGTCAGTAATATGTAAATTTTTGAGGTTTAATGAATAAATGTTTTATAAGAAAATGATGGGGAATATGAAGTTAACTATGAAAGTACCTCTATCTTTTTTATGAACTCTAGGAGGAAGTTCATGCCTAGGGGGGAGGATGTGAGGCCTCACCCTAATCCATCATAGCAAGGGTACTATATTTTTATTTTGTTACTTAGGACTAGACATCTCCATATATATTTTGAGACTTATTCAATAGTAAATTTTTCTACTTATCCAATGATATTTACCTTGTGATTTCAAATTATGATATGTATTAGAATTATTTGGCATAGTCAATGAATTAAGGAAATTTTAATTAGTACTTCATTATTATGATAGAAAATGGAATTATGTTGTGATTCAAATGCTTAAATGGATCTTGTTAGGAAATTTAGTAATATGTAGATTTTTGAGGTTTAATGAATAAAAGTTTTATAAGAAAATGAGGGGGAATAGGAAGTTAATTATGAAAGTACCCCTATCTTTTAGGTGAACTCCAAGGGGAAGTTCATGCCTAGGGGGGAGGATGTGAGGCCTCACCCCGACCCATCATTGCAAGGATACTATATTTTTATTTTGTTACTTAGGACTAGATATTAGGAACATATTATAGTACATAGGGGTCCATTTATCATCCACATTATGAAATCCTGAGATAGGGAGTTGGTGGAGGGAGAGGCAGAGTAATTTCAAGCACTTGTCGGATTCACTTGGAGCTTGTTTCATGTTCCCTCTACACTGTCATTCTACCATCCCAAGATGATCATAATAAGGAGAGAGAAAGTTTTTTGTGTGCTATATAAAGAAATATTCCAAATAATTATATTCATTGGATTAATCTTCTCACCTACATTATTATATCCTAAGGTAGGGAATTGGTGGAGGAAGAGGTAGAGTAATTTCTGGCACATGACAGGATATCCTCTAGGGAACTGCTTGTAGCTTTTTTCATGCACCCTTTGCACCATAAATCTACCATCTTATGATGATCCTAATGAGGAGAGAGAAAGATTCCTTCCAAATAATTATGTAAATGAGAAAGAGATCATCACAAGACTCATATTTCTTTGGAGCTATTATATACTAATAATTATTTGTGTTGCATGATCCATGATCAAAAGGCATATTGGGGAAGTATATTTTTCATTCCTTTTACTCTACTTCATTATCAACAAATAATTTATGATTTGTCTGCATAATGTATGCTTTGTGCCTTTATGCATACATATCTTCATCATGTATGCTTCGTGTTTTCATGCATTCATGTGTCTACTTCGTGTTTGCATCATGTCTTCACACATCAATGTGTATACTTTGTGTTTGCATCGTGTCTTATACACTAATTATATACATTTTTTAGTGCATGCTTATGTTTTCATATATTCTAGTATATAGTTTCTTAGTGAGTGCCAGGATCAGAGACAACATCTTTGAGTATCCAAAGCATGAAGGATTCTTAGTGAGGGCCAATGCACCATGGACGATGAATAACAAGTGTGGAGATTGAGAACATTCTATCAAGATTGGATCAAGAGGATCTTTAATGAATGTTTTAATGCTTAGAAATAAACTACAACAAGACTCTACATTCTTAGTGAGTGATGGGGATTAAAGGAATACTTAGTAAACTCCAAGTGACAAAGACATTCTTACAAATGAAGCCAAGAAAAAATTATTAGAGGATAGATACTAAATGACATCAAGATAAGTATCCATCTTTAAAAATTATTCTTAGTGAATATTATGATCTCTAGTTTGGTTAAGCTTATGTTTTGCAATTCTAATTTCAAGTTGCAATTGTCATTTTAGGATCAATAATCGATAATACTAAATGGAAGATTTGGATTGCTTGAGGACAAGCAATTTTGGGAAGGGTGGACTGTCATGTCCCCTATTTTTTAATCAAATTTAATAATATAATGAGTCAAAGAAATAATAAAATTTTAAAAGAGAACATAATATTATAATAATTATGTTGATAATAATCATATAATATGATAGTAGCCAAGAAAGAATAATTAACAAGTAAACATAATAATAATATCATAATATTATTATAGTATTATAATAATATTATTAAATATATTATGATAATAATATATTATCAAAAAGAATATTATAATCAAGATGATTATAATAAAAATATCATTAACAATTATAAATTGCATATTATCTTGTAATCAAAATTATGACAATATGATATGAGTATAACATAATTAACACAATGAATATAATAAGATGATAAATAAATAATAATTATTCAAAATAAATAATGAGACCTACACAATTATAATTTAATCTATATTTTAGTTTAATAAATAAATCAATTATAAATA
Source organism: Cupressus sempervirens (assembly GCA_028749045.1). Classification (NCBI taxonomy): domain Eukaryota; kingdom Viridiplantae; phylum Streptophyta; class Pinopsida; order Cupressales; family Cupressaceae; genus Cupressus; species Cupressus sempervirens. The sequence goes on from CM053787.1 coordinate 725,217,000, forward strand.
ATTGAGCTCATATTAATATGCTTGCTAACTATTATTATATTAGAAACACTAAATTAGTGAAGATAAGTAAGTTGACAACAACCACTAGTCCCATCCTTCAAAAAGTCATGACTTCTGGCAGGAATATAAAAAATGGGAACACAAAAGGTCATCTAATTTTATGGGGGAAAAGGATATAAGAAGATATTACAAGCATTGTCATTTGTCATGCAGAAAGATATTTAATATCACTAGTATATAATAATTGGGAAATAATATGCGATCTAAGGCCATGGTGAATATGGGGTTCTGCAACCCAACAATTGTTGTCAACACATTCCATCGACTATGATAATGATAAAGTATTGATAGCACTAGAGTCAATATGGAGTCTAAAAAAAAATACAAATAAAGAAAAGTTGAACAAAACAAATGGACCCCCAAAATGGGTTCATTACATCTTTAATGAAAGTGATTACTATTTTCTACAAAAAACAAGGGCTATAGCATAGCTTAGTTCCTTTCATAGTGGAGGTAGGGCATGTTTTGGCTTTCTTAGTGTAGTTGGATTCATTATAATACTAATTGAAACCATGGCAAGAAAAATATATGACACCCTAACACAACAAAAAAATGAGATGAACCAAAACCTATCTTACTACAACTATTGCATCAATCTATTCATAGTTACTGATAATGCTATATGAAAATATTGGAGTTTTAGGTGCTAGAAATAGGTTCATACAAAAGAAATGATCTGGCCACATAGAGATTCCAAAATAAAAACTATCTTACTACAATTTTTCCATCAATCTATCCACAGTCATTGATAAGGCTATATGAAAATATTGGAGTTTTAGGCACTATAAATAGGTTAATACAAAGGAAATGATCTAGTCATATAGAAGTTCTAAAATAAAAATAGTCAAATTGATGAAGAATGACATACCTCAAGTTTTTGCATAAATATTTCATGTTGTTAATAATAACAATGGAGGAAAATGGGTATATTATGTAAGAACACTTCAAATAATCACTATAGTCAACTGGCTGAACACTTGATAGTAAAGAAAGACGTGTGGTAGTAGCAACATCACAACACTATGCCATAAATGTCATTAGAATCGCTATTGTATTAATGTTTGTAGTGGATGGAAACATTTTCCAGCTAAGAAAACCACCATAAGAACACATAATCTTAGTGTACAATGCCCACAAGTTTAGCATATTGGATAAACATAATTTTACACTATAGGATGGCTTTCAGAAAATAGATAAAAGTATTACAATTTATTGAGCCTAGTCAGAGTTTAGTTCATGGGAGAGTGACATTTTTATAGAGAGATAAAGGTATTGTCCATATTATGTACCAATGAGTTGGAGATCATCTTGTATTAGACATAAATTTTAGGCTAAAACACAAGTGAATGAGAGCAAAACTAAATATCATACCTTTTCCTTCTACTTTTTATTAGAATTGAACACTGGTCTGCGTATCTTTTCCTTCTACTCTTTATTACAATCAAACACTTTTCTGCATACATAAGTCACATTTGATATCCTAAAAATTCTAGTCACTCTTGGTAGGTTCTGAAAGGATAGAAGAATGCCAGGAGAGTGTGGCTTTTCTCAACTTTGTTTTGGACTAGACCTATAGTTCACATACCTTTATTATATCAAAATGGTTATAGAGAGAGGTTTTAAACTAAAACTTGCACCAACAGTGCAAGGTTTTAGCCAATTTGAATTATAAGATATTCTCTTTGAAAAATATTTTTATTTTGTTTATCTTGCATTTGCTAGATTTCTTAGACTAGTCATGATGTAGGCTTGAAAAACCACCCCAATAAACACATACTTAACATTTATTAACAATGGTACTAGTCTACACAGATTTTGGTAGTTCTACATCACTCCTCATAAATTTCCAAGGTACATGTTCTATAGTCTTGTTTCCTCAATTTTCTATAGGACTGTGCATAGGTGACTTGTCATTTTTGCAAATTTTTCAAAAGGGAAAGCTAGCTGGAGATGTAGTTCATCTAAGGTCTTCACTCTAGACAATGCCTTGTCTTTTAGTTTTGTCAATGTCAATTATTTCCTTCTTGAGGGTTAATCCTTGGGATTTGTGTATGGTTATTTCCCAAGCCATTGTAATGGGTATTTTTCTTTGTAGCCTAAGGATATCAGTACTATCAGTACCCTTTTGGGGTCTCCTCCATTTCATGGTAGTCCTATGTAGTTGTGTAACCTTGCTACAATATACAATGGTACATATGATGGTATTACTTTGTCCAACACTCCATTTGTACTTGCTTGTGTCCAGATATTTGGGGTGAGAATAATTTTTTTCCCTCAAGAATGACTTAAATGGATCACTAGTGTGTCCAATGCTCTTATGAATCCACAAGAAAATTGTGTGGATAATTTAGTCTTGCCACTAAATTCTCTTAAGCTTAAAGAATTCTGCACAAAATGCACATTAATTGATATTGAGAACCTTTCACTAGACCAATCATGGGCAAGAAGGTAGTGGCATTATAGAGAGACTGGATTTGTTCCTCTTAGTCATGAATGGGGATTGGAAAGATAAATATGGAGTAATTTAGTTTTTTTTCATAAATCTCTTGAATTTAGAGAGTTTTGCTGCTTTGCACATATATGCATTAACTAATGTTGGTTCCTAAATGGGAACCTTGAATTGAACCAACAAAAGGCAAGTTGATGGAGCCATGATGAAGAGATAGGATGAGTTACTTCTTGATAATGAATGAGTGTTGGAAAAATTAAGATAAGTTAGGATATTTCTCTCTTTCGTGAATCTACTCACTATCCAAAAATTTTGAAACTGGAGGTAGTTAGGAAACCAGAGATGTTACTATTAAAATGGAACTTATGTGGTTTGGACCCCACACTAATTTTTTTTTTGAAAAATGTGATAAGACTATCAAGGAGAAAGGAAGAATGGGATTTTTGTTGATGTGAAAGCTAAATAGTGCCAAAAATGAGATAAGGAACTAAAATAAGAAGCAATTTGGAAATTCATCAGATAAGAAAGATTCCCATCAGATGAATTAGAATTAGTATAGAAGGAATAATGATGGTTAGAGTGAACACAGAGCTATTGGAAAAAGAAAAAAGTTGATGCTGAAATTTAAACCAATTTTAAGGATAGAAGAAACCCACTAGTGGCAAAAATCAAAGGATAAATTTGTTGAAAGAAGATATAATCTCTATCAAATCTTACGTGTCCATACTGGTGCAAAGAAGTGCTAATAGAAATAATACAAGCAAAAATCAAAGGATAAAATTGTTGAAAAAAGAAGATATTATCTTTGTCAAAGCTTACATGTCCATATTGGTACAAAGAAATGCTAATAGAACTAATACGATCAACCTATTTTTGGGAAGAATAATTACGAAAAAGAAGAAAATCAAAGAGGTAGGAATACTATTCTTTAAAAATTTGCTGACAACTACAAAAGTAATAGATAATAGCTCTCAAGTAGAATTTATCAAGAAAAATCTAAAGTTCATTTATGATCTTGATAATTAGTTATTGATGAAACTAGTTGCAAAAATAGAAACCAAAGTGCCTATCTTTTCCTTTAGGGCAAATAAAAATCATAAACTAGTATGGATTTTTTTGAAAACAAAACTATACATTGTAGGCAAAGGATGTTTGAGATGCCATAGAACAAAATAGGAAGCAAAAAAAATAATAAAGGAGTGGAGCTATAGTTTATTGAGCTGAATTGTAAAATCTTAAAAACTAATGTTGAATCCTTAATGCCTTTACCATTACCATTCTATAAAACTATTAACAAAATTAAAATTAAGTTTGGGTTTACGATTCAAGAAATGCTTGGAAGTTGTAATTTTAGAGGAAAAAAATAGGCTTATGGTGGAGAAATAAATCTTTCAAAGACTTATGATAGCTTGTGATACTAACAAAGACATTAGGTTTTGGAAGGACAATTGGCTCAACCTACTGACTAGAGAAGCACCCAAATTCTGGCTCCTCCAAAACTCTCTTACCCCTATTCTTGGTAATAATGTTGCTATTACATGAATTAGGGGAAATGAAAGAACCTTGTCTCTCTTCTTGTTGATAGGCTGATTTCTCATAATCGTGAAAAGGGACTTATGGACCACCTAAATTCTATGAGAATCCCCTTCTTTGATCAAAAGGACAAGATTATTTGGTCACACTCTATGGGGTTAATGCCTGGAAATAATAATGATTTAAGATGTGATGAGTCCTTTCCTCCAAAGTTTTGAACACTTGTCTCATTATATCCAATAATGGTGGATAGTTCCATGAATTTCATTGTTGTTCACTATAGATTATTTACAATCTTAGAAGGTGATTCTATCTCTCAAATCCACTTTTGAGAGCCTGTTATCACAAAAATTCTACTAGGTGGAAGTACTCTTCTAAGTTAGAATCCAGTCAAAAGGGCTATGGGAAAATCTAGGGGTACTTGCATTAGCATCAATCCTTTAATTTCAAGCTTTGATTAGATGCCCATCCTAAGTTATGGAGGACTATTGCTTTTTTTCTAATTAATTCTACCAGTCACATTGAGATGTCTAGAAAAGGTTTCATGTATATCTCACATGAATTATAACCAATTGATTTGAAGCCAATTGAAAACTAAAATAAACTCCCTTACCTCTCATTTGAACCAGGTTTGGAAATTTTCCAATGGTTACATTTGGACATAAGGGGTTTTGAACTTGGGTAGCCTAGTTTTTGTACCAATAACAACCTCTTGTGGACTGTGATAAGATTTCTCCCTCAATTCTCCACCTTAGAGTCTCAAACTTGTTATAAATAAAAGATAATAAGATATACCAACTTCCTATCAAGTTTGATTTCTCATTTGAATCCATACACAGGCACACCAAGTCAAACAACAGTATAAAAAAATGCAGTAAAACTCTATTTTTTTTGTCTGCAATTAATTCAACTTCATTCAATTCTTATCTCTCCAACAATTTTCAGTTTTTTACATGATTTTAATAATTTCCCCCATAGTTACAACCAATGGTGGGTGGTTATAATTGTTGGGCAACCAAAAGTCTCAACTAAAAATGCAATCAACATGTTTTTGCAACATTATTGCTAACATCATTTTTATCCACAATTTGACAACTATCTTCCTAGCCATCTAGCTCACTTTCACAAAAACAATAATTTAGAAATGGAAATAAAATCTTTGAAAATATCCAACACACCCATAAGAAATAACAAAAATCAGTAGGAAAATAATTTCATTTAAGAAATTACTACATACTAGAGAATAAGAAATAAATTTTGCTTGAGAAGATTTCTAAAAAAGAAACTAAGTGCAAATAATCAACCAAAAACATATGTCTTTGTTGTAGGCAATGACATTTGTTTCGTACTGGTAAGGAGTTTCAATTGTTGGTAAGAGACCTATACTTTCTCCTAAAGAAATTGTTTGTTCCTTATCATAAATAGTTTTAGGTTAAGTTTGGACTCTTGTGTGATTGTGGAGCTTCTATAAATGTAAAAAACATGGTTCTTGGTGCTGCAACATGTATAGAAATAAATTTTGGATCCTATAACTATATTTGTTACTGTAGAAGTATCCAAAGCACAAATTTTCATGAATCCTAGAGTCCAAGCTATTCTGGTTCCTAATGCCTTTTACAACTTTTGTGCATCTTTAGAGGCTGCCAAATTCCCTTCAAGCCACCTTCACTTTGATTTAATCCTAGCAGAAGATATTGAGTCTATTTATTAAATTAGTTAATATTAATCATATATATTTAGTAAAAAATAACATGGGGTTTGTGTTGAGCTTCAATGTTTGATCTATCATTAGAGTCATAGCTGAGTCCAAGAAGGCTACTTGCACTGGAGGTAGAATACTTACCATTTCCACACCTTGTTCCTCTATATTACAATATAACACTTAATTGGTAAGGAATTCATCACACCTAAAGGAAGTTCCCTAAACCATGCTTGAATTTCACAACATGTAGATAATTTAGAGCTACCATTAGCAGAGATTAGTACTTTGAAGGAAACTACTATTTTGAACTCACAGATTCCATTATGAATAGTTGTAATAAGCATGGATACTAATAGCACAACAATAACAATATTTAATATAGATACAATACTAATAGCCTCTGCCTACAAAACAAGTATTGCTATTCATAACCACCACTTATAAGAGCATATAATCAGCATGTATAATCTTTTTGTTTATCATTTCCCTGCAACACATACATTGATGATCATTTACTATAACAAACACAAATATATACTATAGAAGTGTGAACTAAGATAAGTTTTGCACTTTACAACTTCAATATAGAGTCTTCTATTGGAAAAATGCTATGATAAGATAAACAGTTTGAATTGTGATGAAGGATGCTTTCCAAAACAAATTTTAAAGACATTATTTGTTGTCTTACCTTGGACCAATTAGTATGTCTAATATTTCATGCATGTTATTTGTATATCAGTAGTATTAAAATACTAAAAGAAGCATTACATACATAAAGAGAGAGTAAGACACAAAGTTAAGCCAAATTAAGTGGGGCATGTTTGTTTTAGACATTCTCAACAAAATCAATGCAAGATAGAAATAGGTTAGAAATCCATCAAATTTTCAATAGTGCCTTTAGATATTCCTCTACTTAAGTGAGATGGTGGTAGTAACCACTAGGATTATTTGTTCAATATGATCTCATGCACTTTGTTAAATTGAAAAACTACAAAGAAGAGCATACTTTCCTGAATTTGAAGAGTAGTTGCTACTTAGAATAATATCTCTAGAGGAACCTAATGATGGGGCCTTGAAAGATTGTTGCACCTACTAGAGAGTCTTTTAAACTATTTTGTTAAATTAGAAGCTAAGAATAATTTATACTTATGCCATATTTTATTTCAAAAATATTTAAAAGAAATTATTAGTGCATGTTTCAAAATTAATTTAGCAACATATTTTTATTTTAAAACTTTTTATGGAACTACTTCACTCTGAAAATCTTCTATATTCTTTAAGCAACACTTGCACCCTGTATTAGGCCACTAAATTAGACCTACAAATATTAATATTTAAATCATATATAAATTAACCCTAGTAATTATTATTTGATTAAATTTTCATCACTTCCAATCGGGTTATTGAGGATAAGGAAAGCCTCTTGGTTTGGATTGAGGTTGGAGTCATCAAAGTAATGAAACTCATTGATAGTAACCCTCTCAAATTTTTCTAATGTAGACATGAGATTAATAACATATCTCTTTGAAGCTTACTATCCAGATACTTCCAAGTAGATTTTTGTCATTCCAGGTGTGGCATTCCTACAACATAAAAAATGTTAGTGCTAAATTATTTTGGTTATCTAAAGTCAAACATTGGATGTAGTTCTAGTTTGTAGAGGAGATTAAATGAAGTTAAAACTCTAGGGCCATTGTTCTTGATTCCAACCACATAGAAGGGGAAAAAAATTAGTTGTAAAGAGACTTGTTGTAGTCTTATAGATAGAATTCATCTCATTAACTGAGCTAGGATTTATAGGTGACTTCAATAGTGCTTCATGCTACCAAGACTGCACATAAGTTGCAGTGAACCTAATCATGATTCAATATTATTTTTTCCATCAGTCTGGAAGGAAAGTCCATTAGTTTCATTATTTCTACTAGGAACACAACAACTGTAGCTTGATGCTAATATTGAACATATCATGGAAGGAGATAAATATTGGCAATGCAATCCTACAAATGATTCTAACCAAGTGTGTTACAAGTATAGTGAATATTTGATATTCTTGATGATTTATCTTATTGATTCAACTATGAATTCTTCAGATATTTTCGAATGATGAAAATTACTTTTAGAATCATTACCCTATAGATAATTTAATGGTAGTCTTCAAAAAATTGATTTAAACTAAGAAGAAATATGATTCCTAAAGTAGTAGTATATATGTTATTATAGGTTTTCCTCTTCAAAGAAATAAAATAAATTGGTTGTATTTTGATAAAGCATAAATTATTTTGATATCCATTGGAGTTTTATTTATTTCCATCTCTTTGCACTTTTCCTTATCCTCAATTTTCCATATAATATGCTTCTAAATATACACTTGAAAAGGGCTATATAACTTATTCTATCTTGGATTAGCCTCTAATATGTTATGGTGTTGTCTAAAAAAGCTCTATTTTATTGGAATCTACAACTGTGGGATCCCCACATTCAAGATCTTGGCCTCTGTGATGGTAGCGATAATGGTGATGGTTTTAATATGTTTGATGTTGATCTCACATTTGAAAACTATAAAGATGTATTTGGTAGTTCACATGACTAGTCTGATTCACTATTCAAGGACACAAGTATAGCTTGCTCCAACATGGATAGGGATATTTCTTTGTTGAGTTGAGTGCTCACATCGAAAATACTCCCAAGGTTTGTTTGCTAAGAATGTACCTTTGGCTAGAATTTTTCTCTTACAATTACATCTAGTGTATTCTCCCTTCTAAAATTTACACACATAGGATAAGTTTTTATTCTATGATCATGAATATGGAGAGCACATTTCTTGGCCAAATATGAAGAAAAAACTTTCTTGTAACCTATCAATGTTATTTTGATAAATTAGTTACCACTATTGGTGTTTGACACTCATGAGAAATCATAGTGACTACTTTGCTTCCCTCCTATTTATTGATTCTTCCTCTTTGAGTGACCACATGCTTGAGATTTTTAGAATACTTAATAGTGGGTTTTACTATGATACTAACTATATTGGCCTTTCTTTCTTCAACATCCAATACCTTCTCATGCACTAGTCTCTTAGGAGACTCAGAAGCATTCACATTATCTTCAATAGAAATGTCACTTGTGTCATTCTTGGACTCCTTGATAGTATCATTTACCAATAATTCACCACATTTTACACGTCTTTGAGTTACTACTTATTTTGGCCTCTTAGAATAATTCATAGTTAGTTTAGCATTAGCTTTCAACAACTCTCCCTTCTTGTGCTCACCCTTAGAACCCTTCTAAGTAACCACTTTTCTGGTAGATTTGGAAACACTGACAGTGACTTCAATAGGGACATTAGTTCAAATGTTTTTGATCTCTTGAGAAGCTTTAGTAACAACTGACTCTTTCTTCTGCCCACCATGTCATCCACTTTGATTAGTAGTAGGTACATCAAAAACATCCTTGGAGCTAGCATTGACTACCTTCTCCTCATTGTGACTGCTCTTATGTCCCCTTCAAGTGACAACTTGTTTTAGGAATTGTAACAAAGTTGGAATGGGTTCATTTGAGACACATAAGGCATTAAATGTATCCTCTTTGTTGTTATTTTTCAAATCCTCCTTATGCTCACCCTTATGGCCCTTGTGAGTGACCACTCCTTTGGGAGATTCAAAAACATTCACAGTGGCTTCAACATGAACATCACTTATAGTTTTCTTGGTCTCCTCAATACTATTAGTTACAAATAGCTCTCCCTTCTTGCCACCATTTTTTCCTCTTTGATTAACAATAGGTTCATTTGGAACATTAATCACATCAATCTTATATTCCTTAGAGCTGGCATTCATTAGCTTCTCCTCCTTGAGGCTACGTTTTTGTCCCCTTTGAGACATGACTTGTTTTAGGCACTCCATAGAAGTTGAAGTGGGTCCACATGAGACATAAACTACATTAAACTTATTATCTTCACTGCTATTTTTCAACACCTTGACCTTCTACTCACCCTTATAGCTCTTGCAAGTGACCACTACTTTAGGAGATTCAGAAGCATGCATAGTGGGTTCAATAGGAACATCAGGTACAATGTTCTTGGCCTCCACAATACTATTGGCTACCACTAGCTCTCCCTTCCTCCCACACTTCTATCTTCTCTAATTAAGATCCAATTCATCTAAAACATTTACCACTTCAATCTTGTCTTCTTTAGAGCTACCATTTGTTAGCATCTCCTCCTTGTGGCTTGACTTTTGTCCCCATCGAGTCACAATTTGTCTTGGGGGCTTTAAAGAACTTGTACTAGGCTTAGCTAAGAAAAAAGCTATATCAACCTTATCCTCTTCACTAATAGTTTGCAACATCTCCTTCTTGTGCTCAAGATTACAACCCTTTCAAGTAATTACTGGTTTGGGAGTTCTAGAATTATTCATGATGGCTTCAATAGAAACACTTGTTACTATGTTCTTGGCCTCCTCAATACTGTTTGTTACAATTAAATTTTCCCTCCTTTTGCCTTTTTGTTCCCTTTGTTTCACTGCTAGTTCATCTAAAACATGAATAGTATCAATCTTTCTTTCTTCAAAACTACTAGTCACCTACTTCTCCTCCTTTTTCTCCTTAAGTGTCACAATGTTCTTAGGGCACATAAAGGAATTTGAAGTGGGTTCAACTAAAATAAAAACTGCATTGACCTTAACCTCCTCACTACCTATTTTCAATACCTCCTCCTTTTTGTGCCTTCCTTTTTGTGAATTAAGTGTACTATCAATAAATATTTGGGGTGGGTAAGTTGAAATATTCTTATTCATTTTCTGATTCTTGAGGCTTGTATGGTACTGGTAGTCTTTATAAAGTCTTTCACAAGTACTAAATGCATTGGTCAATGAGCAATGTGGATAATTGAAAATTTAAAATATTGGGTATGGTAGTTTAGTGCTAATGCTCACATAATCATTTATTTTTTTAACAAATAGATCTTTGTTGAGTTTGGTCCCATTGATCACATATATATCATGAAATATGAATAGAAATAGAACAAAGGTGGGGCAACTTTTACTCTTTTTAATAGTTTGATTCATAAAAGTGTTTCATGTTAGAGTAAATAATTAATTATTTATTATTTATTCTATTACTTAAGCTTACTTAAGTAAATGCATTCATTTAATATTTTGTATTTAATGCATGTAGTGGTTAGTTGATGACAACATGGGAGTTTGTTCCCTTCTAGCATGTTCCACCTTTTGTGGATGTGTGCTAAGTTTTCATCCTTATATTCTACCACCTTCTAGCTTGTTCTACAAGCTTCCATGAGCTCTTTATAAGTGGGCTCCCTCATTGTATTTTCATAAGGCATTGAGCATATTGTAAATACATTTTCATTGTGTTTGCACATATTGTCTCTCATGTCTGTTTAGGGTTATTCCCTTGCTCCATGCTCTTCCTCTTCTTGGCTTCTCTTTGACAGGTTTTCACATGTAGGTGATCTTGGGCATCTTTGGAGTTGGCTTTCCTCAACTCCAATATGGTATCAAAGCCTTCTTATTGCAGCTTCATTGAAGAAATTTTGAAGCCATGATTTGAAGTAACAAACCCTATTTTGTTTGTGTATTTTTTCTTCAAATCAGGGGATCAACTTTTTTTTGAAGCACTTTGGGCCCAAACAAACATCACCATTAGATCCGAAAGGCCATTTGCAGTCAGAATTCATATAAAACTTGTCAAATTTGGAGATAGAGCTCCGGGAGGCAAATTTTTTTTACATTAGGGCCTTTCGTACAGATCATACGAATGCACGACGATTTAAAAATTTTTAAAAAAAGGTGCAGACTGCACCACCGTGGGGCCATCCGTGCTCTGTCCACGACTCCCCAATCACCGGATGTAGCACCCGCCCTTTGCCTATTTTTGGAAGCCGCTACTGTTTGCGCCCTCCACCATGGGTGCTCTCCGCCCATGCCGTGCTAGTCCACTGACTTTGTTCTCTCCTCCCGGTGGCATGTCCTATTATTGCCGCTGCTCTGCCCAGATCTGCAACATTCACCGGCATTTTTCCACCAGCGCTTCAGTTTCTACCGACTGCGACAGTTTCTGTCGTCTGCATCTGCCTCCACCCACCTATAGTTGCTGTGACAGTTTAGCACCCACGTGGCATTTTTTGGTTCGCTAGTTTTTTGCACCATTAGCAGTAATAGCACAGTTAGCCGCACCGTTTGAGCCACTCACTGTGTGACACATGGTAGTGGTGCCACATGGCACTTTGCCATGTGGACCCTACCACGTCAGTTCATTTGCCACATGGCACCTCTTTTTGGCGACAACAATTGTCTGGCCATCAAATTTAATCTAATGGATTGCTAACATTAGCATGACATCATCGCTACATCATCATCCTTGCATGCACCTCTCCTGATTCAGTTTTGGACCTACTTGTGGTTTTTGGCCCTAACTTTTGCATACAGAGGTATTTTTACGATTCGAAAGAAGCATCAAAAAATTAGTTCCGAGACAAAGATTTTGGTGTAGGTATTTTTAGGTTTTGATGCTTTTTCATTGCCCTTTGTTTGTTGAAGTCCAAAGTCCTTTTTTGACTCTAACATGCATATCTTTTGCGTCCCATGCCCATTTTTTGAAAACTTTATATTTTTGGAAACCTAGTTCTGTGAACTTTTCAAAAATGTAGTCCTTTTTCTTAGTTTTTGGCCTTTACTCTTTCTATCATAGCTTTGGCATTTTTTTCTATATGGTGGATATTTTGAGTGATTTAAGCCCGAGGATCATTTTCCTAGCATGGTTTCTCTTTTTTTCGACTATACTTTCTTTTGTATTAGCTCTTTTTTAGTTTTGATTATTGCAGCTATCATTTTGAAGCACTTTTTTGTTTCGCATTGAGATAAAGTGCCACTTTTGCATTTCGGGGGTCATGAACGTTGTTTTGAGTCAGTTGTACTTGCACTATTTTCATAAAGCACCATGGGGGGGATCTTTGTTTGCTGCTTTAGGCATTCTCCCTTTATCAAGTGAGTGTCCCTTCCATGACATTAGCCCCATGCAGAGTCAGTTAGACCGTGTCTTTATAGGTGTCTATACCTCTTTTCCTATCTCCTCGTTCTTGGTTCATTTGCAAGAGACTTTGGCCCACCTTCTCAGTTGCCTATCATCACACCCTGTCTGTATTAAGGGAGGGTTATGCTATTGTTCTAACGCATCCTTGGTTTGATGGTTCGATAGTGTGAACTATGTATTTAGTGGTTGATCCTATATACAAGGTGATTGCAGTGGTTGGCTACCTATGCATTTCAGTTGGATGGATCATCTACCATATAGACATGCTTGGTTCATGCCTTATTCTTCCATAGAGGTTTTTCAGATCAATAGCTTGACAAATTTGTAGCTTCTTCATGCTTCAGTGATGCTCCTTCATGATCACTTCTTGTTCCTATTTTAGGGGACAATTTCCCTAGTTGGAGGCTTCTTTGGTTCTTCCCTAGGTTCTTACCTCTTTTTGGGGGAGGGTTTTTCCCACGTGGTTTTCTCTCTTTCCCCATTTACAGAGGTTGCATTTTTTTGTATTGTACATGGGTACCTAACATTACCTCATTGTCGGGACCCATTCTGCATTCATCTTAGTTTTGTGAGCTTAAGACATTTCCCTAAGTTGCACTTAAGGGGGGGTGTTAGAGTAAATAATTAATAATTAATTATTTATTCTATTACTTAAGCTTACTTATGTAAATGCATTTATTTAATATTTTGTATTTAATACATGTAGTGGTTAGTTGATGACAACATGGGAGTTTGTTCCCTTCTAGCATGTTCTACCTTTTGTGGATGTGTGTTGAGTTGTCATCCTTATCTTCTACCACCTTCCAGCTTGTTCTACAAGCTTCCATGAGCTCTTTATAAGTGGGCTCCCTCATTGTATTTTCATAAGGCATTGTGCATATTGTAAATACATTTTCATTGTGTTTGTACATATTGTCTCTCATGTCCATTTAGGGTTTTTCCCTTGCTCCATGCTCTTCCTCTTCTTGGCTTCTCTTTGACAAGTTTTCACATGCAAGTGATCTTGGGCGTCTTTGGAGTTGGCTTTCCTCAACTTCAACATTTTAGGGTTGATATTGGCTTTGTTAACTATTAAAATTATATGTGTATGATGTGCATTTTTTAAATATCTATCTAGAGAAATGGATGCAGTAGCTATTAACAAATTACATGGAGCTTTCACAATGAAGGAAAATATTGTGTTTTCAATTGCTAACATTTCCTTCAGTGGGTGCTTATTTTTGATATAGTTCTCAAATGTAAACTAAATTTTAGCCTTATGAAAATGTATTTTTTGAGGGATGCAATCTTTGACTATATGGTTTGCAGAGCCTAAAAGACCCAAAGTTGGAGATGCAAGGTTTAGACTTCTATTTATCTTGTCACCTAAAACATGTTACATCAATATGTATCTTGAAATATTAGTGTATTCCCATCTTATTTCAGGTGTTAAGTTTTTTGTTATATTATATAGAAATGGCACTATGTTTGGAGAACTAGGCTTTATTATTGAAAAATAGAGGCCATTTTGATCTAGGTAAGGCATTAGTAATTTAATGGGTTTGAGTTAGAGGCTTCAAATAATGTATTTAGTAGAATCATTTTTGTGTTGCTTATGTAGGCCTATTGTGAGTGGTGGAGGTCACTTAGGAGGATAGGGTGCACTTGGAAACTGGTAGCCCATGGGTGTAGCAAATATGAGAATACCATTCCCACAAGTTGGATAACATCCATGTGGTAGATCATCAATCCTAGTGGAAGATCATGAATTTTAGGAGGGCATTCACCATTGGTCAGGCCATTCAAGTATCACTTTGTAGATTATATTATTTATATATATTATAAACATGTGGGAGTTTCCACTAATATTTTTAAGGAGAGTTGTATCATTGTTTAATATAGAAAAATTCTAGTTTCCCTAATGGAAGCTCCAAAAGAGTAGATACATCCATGTACAAGACTTGCAATCTTGGAATGCAAGCTACAAAGCTCGAGAAAGGAGTGGAAAGCTTGCAAGTAGCTTTTTTGTACATGTATGGTGTTGATATTTTTTTGAATCATCATTTTACTTTTAAATTTAGTATTGACATTTTAGAAGCTATTCTTTTGATAGGCTCCTTTTGAGGAGAAGCACTTCCACTGCTTTGATTTCCAAAGGAGAACCAATGAACTTCCCATTCAGAAGGAGGTGTGTTACACTTTATTCTTGCAAGTTTTCTTTTTGTAGAATCTTTACACTTCCCTTTTCACATTTGTTTGATATTCTCCATTTCAAATTATATCAGTGTTTTTTTTTCCAGAGTGGAAGTCTTGTTTAATTATTTCTTTTTGTACTTCTACTCAGTTAATGTCTCGACTAAAGGAATTCAATTTTGTATTGTTTTCAATTCTTAATTAATTCATTGAATTTTATCATTCTTACTTGTAGTCATTTAAAATCTTGACACTTGATCTAGGAGGCTCAAATTGTAAAAGTGAACTAGTCTTGATGTCAATACATTTTAAAGAAAATTACCTTCTTTTTTTTATCTCTTTCTACAGATGATTTTCATGCTTATCATTAATTTAATTCCTTTCACATGTATAGGGTGAGGAGGTAGATTATAGGGGTGTTCTACATCAAGATGGGTCGGTTGTAATGTTTGACACTCTTGATCAGTTGAAGGTGAATTTTGGATATAATTTTTTTTTCTATTCAATGATAGTTGCTATAATGTCTTTGTGGCCCCAAATAGTTGTTCAAGTGTAAGATTTTATTTGATTATTCTTAAATTCCTAGTACGTGAAATGTGAATTTCTTAACTTTGACTCTTTGTTATATAACCTTTTTGGGTACTATATTGAGAATGAAATGAAACAAATAATATTTTTTTATGTATTCTTTAAAGAGTGTTGGCTCAATGGAAGAGCACCTGCTTTACAAGCAGTAGGATGGTGGTTTGATTCCATCATGCCCTATTATGACCAAGTATAGTACCAAATATGTGATTAAATATACTATTGAATATGCTACTAAATATGTGACCAAATATACTATTAAATATGCTACTAAATACACTATCAAATATGTGCCAAATATGTGACTAAATATGCTATTGAATATGCTACTAAATATGTGACCAAATATACTATTAAATATGCTACTAAATACACTACCAAATATGTGAATAAATATACTAAATAGTGATTAAATATGCTACTAAATATACCGTTGTATATGTGACTAAATCCACTATCAATTATACAACTAAATATGTGATTAAATCAATGATCAAAATTAGTGATCAAATAAGTGACTAAAATCATTTAGTAGTATATTTAGTAGCATTATAAATGACTGGATATTAACTACTATTAGTCACATATATACAAATTTTAGTAGTTTTTTTAGTCTCATATTGCTATTTTTGTACTAGTTACAATCCCAATAAAAGAGAACATTGTGAAAGAACTTTTTAGCCTCTCTAGTTGAAGTTCCATAATCAAGGATTCTACATATTCCAATACAAGAAGGTTGTTAGTGAATTGAAGCTTTCTTGTTTACCGATAGTTTTAGGGAGGAGGTAGGTTTTTTGGCACATGGTGAATTGAGCTATACACAAAGTATATAGTAGTATAATTTGAAAAATAATTCAAGGGTTGAAGTTCATATCAAACATAGTTTGTATATATATCCATCTTCTACTGATTTCATTTAGTTTTTGATTTGGAAAACAACTTGCATAAACTCTACCAACTATTTCATAATTATTGATAGTAGCTTGTGTACTTAAATTCCCATTAACTTTGATTCCTATGTACAATTGTAATTTTGAGTTAACTATTTTATTTCTCAATAAATTTATGCAATTTGACATGAAAAATATACATTCATGGCATATAATGAAGGTTTCTATTGAATTAAAGGTTGTATGTTGGATGATAGTTCTGGAAAAAAATGGATGATAAAGGAGAAAATGAAATAAATAGAAAATTGATATAATTGTACCACATTTTTAAAATTTTCTATCATACATTCTCCAAATTTTGGTAAGTTTCATGAAACATATTAATCATCACACTAGATTGAACTGGAAGTGAGGATATAATCCAAGTAACTTCTATACTCATAGATTTAAACTCTAACTTTTAAAATCAAGTCCCCACCTTGCCAACTATTTCACTAACCAATATGAATTTTTCTAGTATATGTGGACTTAGTTGTCATAATAAGTGTATTGAAATTATCTAAGAATCATTAAAAAGAGCATACAAAGATTTACATTCTAATGTAGTGATTAAACCAATATTTTTAAATCCTAATTATCAAGTCAAACATTATTTAATATTATAAGTCCTTATTTGTAACCTCATTAATTTATAATTCTAAATAAAAACATAAAATTAATAAAAAAATTTAAAAATCTAATATATCCAATGGTAAAAAGTACATATAAAGATTTTAGGAATAAATGGATGAGAGAAGTTTCAAATGCACATTCAAAGTGTTAACTTGGAAGTTTCCAGGAAGTACTCAACCACCATTTCTCTGCACAAAATGAATCTATTCATCACTTAATCTCATTCATTCATTCCTATGCTTGTATGTGTTGACAACTAACTAAGAGTAGTTCATTTCTCCAAATAGTAGATGAGAATACAAAAAAATCTATTGAAAAACTACTGCTTCTATGATTTGTTATGGCTTTCATGCACCTCCAAGAATAAAAAATAGTGTCTTTAGTTTTGAAAATTTAATATGATTTGATTGGAAAATATTCAATTTTGTAGCCAAATAAAATGAATGCACCAACAAAATTTCATCTTATTATTCACTTTTTAGCAAGTTGTGTATGATTCTTTGACAAACTCGTTGACTGGGCAACTGCAATTTAATACTGAGATCAAGATTTATATGCTATTTGTTCAACATTATGTGGAAAGCTCATGGTCTAGTGGTGGAATATGGACAAACAAAATGTCATTGATGGTTTCCCATGTTGATCTCAGATTGGTTTTAACAAGTGAGTGTTTATACACTTAAGTCATTTACTTAGTTCATGCCAAATAAGTAGTACATGCTAAGCACAACATGTATAAGATAGAGCATGTCAAGTCAATAATGAGTACCAAGCCACTCATGTGTCGAGTCACTCAAGTGCCAAGTAGATAGTGTATGTTGAGTGATTAAGGAGCCAAGAAAGCAGTGCATGTTGAGTTATTTAGATGCTCTGTCATACTACACAAATTAGTAAATGATGAGCATCAGAGACTTTATATGCTTAGTAACACAATTTTGACATAGTTGTTTGTAATGGAACACACTACTATGTAAACAATTTTTGAGCTGACTTATAGATTGAATTACAATATTTTGGAGATAAGGATGAATCTTAAGTTGGAATCCCTATGAAGGTCATGCACCCAATCAAATAAAGGGAAGGTTTAAGTGGAAAAATGGATGAATCACAACCATTGATTCATACCTAACCCTAAGTCACCTAAGTCTTCTCAAGGAGGAAGAAACCTAAGTTTTTGAGTGTAATGTAAAAGGAGTGAAGAGAGAATTTTGCATGTACAAATAGAGCATTCATGGTGGCTAAGAAATTGTGAATTGAAATTGCATTGAAGAATCAGTTAAAGGAGAATAGAGGAAGGGAATAGTAAAAAACAATGAGACATCTAATCTAGAAGGATCAAGAATACATCAGTTTGAAGTGATTTTCATGAAGAAAAAGAGTTCTAAGCATAGGATTAATCTTGAGTCATTCTAATAGGTGAATCAGTTAAATCTCTTAATAGAGTAGTCCTAATAGGCTATATTGAAATCCTCTAACAAGGTGATTACTTAATTGTGAGTTAAAGTCCTTTAAAAAGGAACACTTCTGATGGGGTGTTGAAATCCTCTAATAGGGTCAGACCTACTAGTCTTTGTAAGCCTTTAATAGTGTAGACCTTTCATAGGGTAGATCATGTTTCACAATCAAATATTGTAACCTTCATTGAATACACTTTATTACTATAGTAGTGAAGATTTTTGGGCATCATCTCCACCCCATTTTTACCTTCTCATTGGAGGGTTTCTCAGTAATCATATCTGGTGCCATATATATGTGTGAATGCTTACTTGTTTACATGATTTATATGTACATGCTTTACATGGTATATTCAATTTACTTATTGAATGTATGAGATGGATGTGTTTTGAATGTTTTATGGGTTAAAGTTTAGACTGCTAATTCATGCCCCCCTCCTCTCAGAAGTTTACTTTTCCTATTGTAATTCTAATAATAAGTATTAGAGCCTAGATCTCTGAAAGAGAAGCTTTTCATCTTTGAGGAAAGATCTTGAAAATGGAAGTCTAAAAGTTGGGAAAGATCATTGAGAATTAGGGAATTGAAATATAACCCATTCTACATCAATTGAATGAAGCAAGAGAAGACCTAAAGAAATATTTAAAGAGAAGGAAGGAAATTACCATTGAGAAGAATGACACACAATACAAAGAGATGGACACCACTAAGATATTTTCCAATGGTAACTCAAATGAATTTGATGTAGCGGTTGCAAATCTAATGGAAAAGAACAAATCCCAAGCTGACAAAATTAGAAATTTCAAGTTAGAGCAAGAATAACAAGCCATGATTGAAGAAGGAAAAAGAGTTTTGACCAATAGACTGGAAGAGAAATCATTAGAGCTAACCAATATCTCCAACATGTAATTGGATACTCTAAGTCAAATGATGAATGCTAACTATGAATTGAATGCCAAGGACATTGAGATAACAACATTAAAGTTGTACAATGAGAAATTGAAAAATGACCTAAATTGGGAAAAGGAAATCGCTAAAAGTTTCAATAAACCAAGTAAAGTAATCAAATACTTTGAGAAATTATTAAGATCTCCTAGATCCAATAATGATATATCTAGTCTAGGATACACAAGCACTGAAGATGGGGAATCATTCAAAAGTGCTAAATAAAGGAGCAAAAAAGATAAGAACTTTAAAACTACTTGTCATAATTGTGGTAAGAAAGGACATACTGCTAATGTGTGCAAGAGAAAGACTGTAAATCAAAATGTCAAGCATATGAGCATGGTTCACTACCATAAGTGAAACAAATAAGGTCATCAAGAATATGAATGTAGAACTATGACCATGCACACACAAAGATTTGAAGGATATTGTTACAACTATCACAAGTATGGACATAGAGATTTTGAGTGTAGATCCAAACCCATGTGGTCATTAGATAGGAAAACAAAGGTAAAGAACAACGATTACTCTTAAAACTAGGATTATAATAGAAAATATAGCTATCATTATTATCAAGATTATGGACATGTTCCTAGAATTGCATTAGGAAACACTTCAAAAGTGACTACAAAAGGTGATTGAGTAAAACCACATGTTTTAGCTATTTGAAGTTTGGTCACATCAGTCAATATTGTCAAACAAGGTCAAAGGAACCAAGTTTTGATTTCAATAATAGTAAAGGAAAAGGAAAGGAAGATATTGAAAATGTCATAAATGAAATGAACAAGACATAGAAGAAAAAGGAGGATTGCAACACATCAAGTGGAGAAGGGATCACTTGACCCAATGGGTCAGGTGATTACACCTAATCAAACTAAGCAATTGAGAGGTGTGTGGGACTAATATTCATAAGTTATATCATACATCAATTCCAAAAGAATTTAGTACTAAAAAGTCTACATAAGCATGAATAAAGATACAATATGTTATTAGGAATCAAAGAAAAATCTCTAAGTTTTTCATGTTATTGCCGAGCATGAAAAGTTTCCTATGATTTCCAAGTGAAATACTAGAAGATGCCAAGCTAATAAACTGACTAGTCAATGTCAAGCTCATAATGGATACCAAATGAATGAAAATACAAGTGTATGTTGAGTGAGCTTGAATGTAGTTAATGCTGAGCTTATAGCTATGTAAGCACTCAACATTAATTACAATGTTTCAAAAGGGTATTTGATCAATTTTTAGCTCATCTTACATCATTTCAAAATCAAGAAAGATCAAGGAGAGATAAATTCAATCAAGAAATTCATCAAAAGTGATTGCAAAATATTTGAATAGATATTCAACACCATTTCATTAGATTTAGCAAGGTATTTATTGTGTACCAATTTTCAAAGCCATACCAGATATTGCGTATGAACAACATCCCTCTGGTGCATTATCCATGATACCACAAAAATTTTTAATGGTTCAAGATGTCAAAAATGTTACAACTATAATATTGGAAGTATTGGAGACATGGAGATTAGACAAGCATATGATAGACTATGTGAAAATTGGGTGTTAATGGAAGAATTTAAGATTGTAGAGAAGAAAGGGTTAACTCATGCCCTCTATCTCATAAATATTTTCAAAACTAAATGGATTATGGTTGTATTGAGTAGAATTCATGATAGTTCACTTTGTTTAGACAATGGGCCAATTAAAATCACCAAAAGAATAATCCATAGGGTAATACGGTATCCAACCCTAGATCAAACTAAGACATTAAGGAGAAGTTCAAAATAGGTTATCAAGAAGAACACATGGGCTACATGGAATAAGAGAGGAATGACTATTAACACCATCACAAATCCTCTAATAGATTTTTTAATAAGGGTAATTGCACACAATTTTTACCAATCGAGAAGATTGAACTATGTGCCCTATATTGCAGATATTTTGAAGGTAAGTTAGATCACTTGTCCTTGGTGGAGTAGTTGACTACTATAAAAAGGACCCTCCAAGAATAGATGACTGATTTCAACATTAGATTCCAAAGGACTTGGACTAGAATTCTAATCCAGGTTAGGCCCTCCATGGAATATTCCTTTTTGTATTATTTAGAGAGCCTAAACAATGATATATTAGTCTTAATCCAGTCTATGGGAGGAGTCTCATTACCAAAATCATATGAATTAGTTGTGACAGTAGAGAATTGTCTAATCTAGGCTAGAAAAATAGCACCAAGGTCTCCAATGCCTATTTTTCCATATATTTAGTCAAATACACCCCTAATCATTCCTTCTTTTACACCATTAACTATTGTCCCAACCTTACCAATGGCTACAAGCAGTGATTCTATGGCTGCAGGGCCATCTCAAGAATTATAAAAGATTAAAAGTAGTCATCAAAAGATGGAGAATATCTTACAAACTATAGGAAACAAGTTGGCAAGCCTCAAAAGTAAACAATACCAGGGATGACCAATTTACCAACAAAACAATCAAGGGGGAAATCCAAATTACTAACAATAGATAGGGGAAAAACAACAAAAAAATCAAGGTGTGAGGCCACCCTATCAAAATAATTATCAAGGGAACAAACAAAATGTTGACCCAAGGCTTTTTCAAACATTTGCACCAACACATTTGAATGTTGTCAAGGACTTGGTACCACCTCAAAATAATCTAGCTGGTGAATATGAATGGTTTTATCCTTGTAACCAACCACATAATCAGACAACATGCTCTAATGGAGGCATCCACCAAGCATTGATGGTTCAAAGTGTTGCAAGTGCACAACTAGAAGTAGTTGGAGATACAACTGAACAACAACATGATCCAAGTTTGGCTAATACTACTTTCATGAATTGGCAAAGAGAGCATTTTTGTGGGGTGAATAGGGATGCACTAATTGTAGTGCATACAAGAGAAAAGAAAAGAGATTTAAAATTGGAGAAAGCTATGAACAAAGGTCAGGAACCTGCAATTGATGAGGCACTATCCACTCAAGCACATGTATCATAGTATAATCCTACAAAACTAGCTAAATAATAGCCATAGCCATAATCAAATCAGCTTGAGGTTAAGAAACATGCCAAGATAATTTCAACCATGCCTTACAACATAGTGGATGACATGAAGAGGATAAATGCCACAATCTCTACGTGGAATTCTTTGGCTATACCTCGACAGACTAATTTTCTAAAGAAAGCTCTATCTAAGGAGGAAGATCATACTTTGATGGCTAATGAAAACCACAAGGAGGTCTTGCCAAATGTTTTTCTAGTGGTCATCTCTCTAAACAACCATAGTATTCAAGTTAAAAATGTGAAATCACCCCCTTTTATGTATCTTTAATCACTAGAGATAGATTAGTGTATAATTGCATGGTAGATCATGGAGCTACCAGCTCCATAATGCCAAAAAAAATAGCCAATTAGTTTAGTTTGGTTTATCAACCTTTAGAGAAGGGGGTAGTGCAGTTGGGTGGTTCTACTATAAATACTTTAGGAGTTATCAAGGATGCTAGTTTGATTCTCCATGCATGTCCCAACTTCTCCATCCCTCAAGATATTTTTTTAATTGACCTTCTTCTATACTTCACCCTCTATCTATCAAGATAATTCACAAAAAAACTAGGAGGATGTTTTTCCTTAGATTGGTCTAACATGTTGTTTAGAACCCGCTATGGGACCAAAGTGACCATAAAATTAGAAGGGCTTTCAAAGAACCACATTAAGCCATATATACCCAATGTAATCAATGAAAATTATGTTACATTTGATCAAGATGGAAGCCTTATTGCCCTAGAAAAAAGCATCCAGGTAGAGAACATTCTTGATATACTCCTTCATGAGTGGACAAGAAAAGATACTTCAAGAAATCAAGGAAACACCATTTTAGATGATAGTTTGGGAAATTATGTATTCCAAGGGATTGGTTCAGTTATACCAAACATTTTTAAAAGTCCAAATGAGCCTAATAATAAATAAGATAAGGTTTGGGAGCTATACTTTGATGACTCTAGATGCAAGAATGGTTCAAGTGGAGGAGCCATGTTGGTCTATCCTCAAGGGTTAAATACTATGCATATTTTCATTTTAGTTTTGCATGTACTAACAACATAGTTGAATATGAGGGCTTAATTTAGGGGCTAGAATGGGCCAGATTAAGAGGTGTCAAATGCTTGAAGCTATTCTGGGATAGAGAATTAATTTTCAACTAGATTAGAGGGATGCATATGACCAAAAATGACACATTGAGAAGCTACAAACATAGAGTTTGGGATGAACTTGAAAATTTTGATGCTTTCAACCTTATTGTTGTCCCTAGAAAATTAAATTACCATGCTGATAAGCTAGCTGCTATAGGAGCATAGTTTTATGTGGCTAAGAATATCAATAAGGAAAATGTACAACAATATATCAAAATTGTAGTCATGCCCTATATACTTGATAACAATGTTAACTGGTAAGTGTTTGATAGTGACAAACAAATTCTAAATTTCTTTCTTCAAGAAGATGCATTTGTAGCATCCAAAAAACATAAGCTAAAACAACAATATGGTGATCAAATTATATAGCTAAAGTAAAATAAGCTACACAAGGGATTAGTTACCCTTGAATCTATCTTCAACACAAATGACCAAGTTAGAAAGAACAAAACTAGCTTGATGGATCAATAAGATCATTAGAAGGATCTAGAGATTGCAAAAGGAAAGAACTTAAAATTTGGAAAAGTAATCACATTTGAAGAAAGGAAATCTTATGTTCAGCTTTTTCAAGAATTTAGTGATATTTTTGCATGAGACTATAAAGATCTAAAGTGGTTTAATCCATATATTTCCCAGCATACCATTAATTTAGAGTCAAACTTCAAGCCTATAAGATAGAAGTAGAGACTAGTCAACCCAAAGCTTGAACCCTTAATGCAAAAGTTACTATTCAAACTTATTGACAGTGGGATGGTTTTTTCTATCAAACATACCAATTGGGTATCAAAACTTGTTCCAATTAGGAAAAAGAATGGATAAATAAGGCTATGTGTTGGTTATAGAGATCTAAGTAGGCATCATTAAAGGATTGATACCCTTCTAGTTTGGAGTGTTTTTCATGCCTTGATGGTTATCTAAAGTACAACCAAGTCTTGGTCAAAGAAGAGGACAATTTATAACTGTATTTACCACAAAATGGGGCATAATGGTATATATGACTATGCCTTTTGGTTTATCCAATGTAGGGCAACATTCTGGAAGGCCATGGACATGGATTTTCACAATCTGATGTGCAAATTTGTGCTAGTCTATCTTGACAATATCATAGTTTATTCAAAGACTGTTACAAACCATGTTGGCCATCTCATGTAATTTTTTCAAAGATGGAGGTAGTTCGGTATATCCCTTAACCCTAAGAAATGCATATTTTCTATCAAAGAAGATAAGTTATTGGGCTATGTGGTGTCCAAACAAGGTATAATAGTAGACCCATAGCAAGTAGCATCTATCTTGGAACTACCCCTACCTCATCTTAAGAGAAGTCTACAAAGTTTCATAGGAAGAATAAAATTTGTTAGATTCTTTGTACCTAACATAGCCATTCTTTTGAAATCACTTGTGATAATGTTGAAGAAAGATGCAATTTTTCAGCTGGACTAAAGAAGGGAAGAGTAGTTTTTAGGCAATAAAAGAGGCCTTAGCATCACCAAAACCACTAAAAAATCTTGATTTCAAGAAAGACTTCATTTTATATTCCTATGGTAGCCATGATGTGATTTCAACACTTATAGTACCAACGGATTCAAAAGGGTTTGAGTAGCATATTACCTTCTTTGGTAAAGGACTAGAGGATTATGAACAAAGATATAGCCTTATTGAGAATCATGTGTTGGTCATTGTAAAAGTTTGAAGAAGTTTATACATATTTTGTCTCATATTTAAGTACATATCATGGTAGCTCACCCTAGTGTTAAGGACTTGTTACTTAGCAATGATGGACCTTCAAGAGGTCACTATTCACCTAAGACAACAACATTTAAAGTTATGTGGGTTGGCTATTACTGGCCAAGCTTTTTAAAGGATGCCCATGCTTGGCTAAGAAAATTTGTTAATTGTTCCATGTTCATAGGAAAGGAAAAGTTTCTCACTTCACCATTGCAACCCATTCAAGTACAACAACCCTTTATGAAATGGGGAATATATACCAATGAGTCAATTAATCCAAATTCAAGTGATGACACAAGTGGGTTCTAACTAATACAAACTATTTTACTTGCTGGATTAATGCAAGAGAATCTTGAGTGTAAGAGAAATCATGCATCACCCAAAAATATTTTATTTTAAGTATTTTCTATTCTAATAAGGACTAGTAGAGAGGGTGGTTACAATTTACGGAAACTTGCTATTTTTTGTAAGTTTGTCATATGAGCTTGAAATGTTCTCATTTTGTACAAGAAGGTTCATTTTAGAGATATAATCCTAGCATTAAAATCTCATTGCTCCAACTTAAGTATCAGAGAAGTTATTGCATCTTTTTCGTGGAAAAAATTGTAGAAAAATCTTCAGACTCACTATTGGAGGCCTTAGAGTACCTGGATGAGGTATAAAAACTTGATAGAAGGGTGCTTGTGTAGTTATGAGCATGTAAATTAGAGCAACAGTTCAAGAATTATGGCCTTCTAAAGTTGGGCTACCTAAAATATCTAAAATAATTGTCAAAGATGTATTTAGCTGACTCTTTATGATTTGTTAGGGTCTGTCAGTGCTAGATATTAAGTTTCAATGTCTAGAACCTTTTGGACAACATAAAATTTACTATTCAAGAAATGCACAAATAGTTATCTAGGATAGCCCTAGGTGGTATTTCACAACTTAGTCTTGCAAATTACTATAATGAACGTACCCATGTGGGTTAGCATTTTGTACTTGTGAATTCTGTAATTCTACATTTGTGGCACAAATAAGAAGTCCATATTTTGTTCTTGCATTTGTTTTTGTTCCTTTGGTTTTGTTATGTATTTATGGTATTAAGGAGAGCACCATTCATCAAGTGGTATCAAAGCTACAATTCTTGAGTGTGTGGATAGATCGTTGACTATGAGACATTTCACAGCAAGACCATGGTTTGGGTTGAGTGTATAGATAGAACATTGATTGTGAGGCAATTTGCACTAGGGTTTTAGTAGAATCATGAAAATGCCTCGACAAAGAGAGCATGGTGGAAGAGATATAGGTGTTACACTTGAGGTTTTCTAAGCCCTCTAGAGAAAAATGTAAGCATTGGAAGAAAAAATGCAGAAAGGAATAAATCTTCTTGTAAGAGATGAAAGTGAGGATGAGGATGATGTAGAAAAAATTCTGAAGTAGAGGTAGTTCTAAACCCAAAGGAAGAAAGGATTTTTAGGGTCATCTCCAAGATTGAAAAAAGACCTAAGTTTGAGGTTCTCACATTTTTAGAAAACCTTAATCTAGAGGATCTAATCAATTGGATCAATGAACTAGAGGAGTACTTTGATTATGAAGATATTGAGGATCCTAATAGGGTCAAGTTTTCAAAGGCAAAATTGAAGGGACATGTGAAGATCTAGTGGGAGGATATTTAGTTGGAGTTAAATAGAAAAGGAAATGACAAAATCAATAGATGGGAATGGATTATAGCTAAATTGAAGCAACAATTCATTCTTGTGAATTATGAGCTTGATATGTTGAAGAAAATGCAAGAGTTGAAGCAAATAGGAAAATCTATTCAATGGTATACTGAAGAGTTTTATTGAGTTCTCAGTAGAATTGGCCATGTAGAAGTTGATAAGGAGAAATTGGCTTATTATCTTTATGGGTTAAGCCCAAGCATGCAGGATGAGCTGATCTAGTTCAAATGAACAATGTTGAGGAGGCATACTAGTTTTCCCTAAGAGTTGAGGAGAAATGAAGCAACAAGTTTGAAAACAAGAATAACTAAAGAGGTCATTATGGAAGATCTAGCAGATGATCTTATAAAGGCCATAATGATGATCAGAGGAATGAGGATGAGATTGGAAGTAGCAATCAAAATCAAAGGGGAAATAATTTCAATTGTTTCCATGATTAGAATAATAGAGATTAGAGAGAAAGAGGTAGAGGACAAGGATTTGGAACAGGAGGCTTCCATGGGAGATGTTTTCACTGTAGAGTAGAAGGGCATATAGCATTTAAATATACCTAGGACCAAGGAAAGACATATCAAAGAATAGAAGGCTAGGCCATGGTTGCACATGTTGATGAAGATGGAAGATCATCACATTCTAAAGATGCTAAAAGAGGAAAAGTCCTAGTTAACACAAGAGTCCTTATGTGTGATGAGAATGAACCTGATCAAAGGAGTTTGTTTCACACAAGGTGTAGATGTGAAGATAACTATTGTGATGTGATTATTGATGATGGAAGTATTGAGAATCTTGAATCAAAAACAATGGTCAGCAAGTTGAAGCTGAAGAGACAAAAGCACCCATGTTCATACCATATTGCTTAGGTGCAAGTTGACCACAAGGTCATGGTCAATGAGAAATGCTCTATGAAGTTCAATATTGGAAGCTACCGGGATGAGGTACTATATGATATCATACCTATGGAGAAATGTAATATGTTGTTGGGTAGGCCATGGTAGTTTGATAGGCATGATGTACATGATGGGCGAGCAAATACCTACACTCTAACTAAGGATGGAGTGAAACATAAGTTGAAACCTTTGAAGGATAAAGAAGAAAAGGTATGTAGTGCTGCCAAAATATGTTTTGTTGATGGAAAAGAGTTTTGCAAAGGTATGAAGCATGAGCATATGTGTTTTTCTATAATTCCAAAAGATAGTAAAGAAGACATAGAGGAGGTGCCTATATAAGTTGCATATATATTGGGAGAATTTTTTGATATTGTATCACATAATGTTCCTGATGGATTGCCCCCAATGAGGAAGATCAATTAGTAGATGGATTTGATTCTAGGAGCCAGTTTTCCAAACAAAGTAATGCATATAATGACACCAACAAAAAGTGAAGATTTGAATAGACAAGTTCATGAGTTGTTGCAGAAGGGGTTGATTTAGAAGATTTTAAGTCCACAATCTATACCAATAGTATTAGCACCAAAGAAGAATGGAGAATGGAAGATGTGCACAGATTCTCACACTATCAACAAGATCATAATCAATTATAGATTTCCATTGCCAAGGAGGGATGATAGTATGGACTATATGAGTGGATCTGAGTATTTCACAAAGATAGATCTGAAGAGTAGATACCATCAAATTCATATGAGAGAAGGTGATGAGTGGAATATTGATTTCAAGACAAGGGAAGGACTACACGAGTGGTTAGTCATGCCTTTTGGGCTAACTAATGTACCAAGCACTTTCATGCAGCTCATGAATGAGGTACTGAAGGAGTTTCTGGGTAAGCTTGTCATTGTTTACTTGGATGCTATTTTGATCTTTAGTAAGACATTAGAGAAGAATTTGATCAATATTCACAAGGTGTTTGATAAGTTGAGGGAAGAAAACATGTTGATAAACTTGAAGAAGTGCAATTTTGTAAAGGAGCTGGTGCACCTCGGAATCATAGTCTCAATAAAAGTTCTGAAAATGAAGCTAGAGAAAGTGAAGGCTATTCTTGAATGACCTACTCCAAAGAGTGTGATAGAGGTAAGATCTTTTCATGGACTAGCTAGTTTTTATAGAAAGTTCATAAGAGGTTTTAGCAGTATTTGTGGACCCCTGACCAAGACAATGAGAGTGAATAGGAAATAATTTAAGTGGACTATAGGAGCATATAAGAGGTTTAATCTATTGAAATAGAATGTTTTTGAGCAGCCTATTTTAGCACTTCTTGATTTTAACAACGTGTTTCAAGTAGACTTTGATGCTAGTGGTACTGAAATAGGAGTTGTTATGAGAGAAGAAGGTAGACTTGTTGCTTATTTTAGTGAGAAGTTGAATTATGCAAAAAGGAAAATATTATATTTATGGTCAAAATTTTTATGCTATAGTTCAAACATTGAAGAAGTGGAGACACTATCTTCTTCCTAAGGAGTTTGTTTTGTATATTGATCATTAAGCATTTCAATATTTAAATAGTCAAGGAAAATTGAAGCAAAGGCATTTAAAGTGGGTTGAGTTTTTGTAGAGTTACACATTTGTTTTGAAACATAGGAGTGGGAAGTCTAATAGAGTTGTAGATTCTCTTAAAAGAAGACAACTTTATTTGATAGAAATGAAGATAGAGGTGGTTGGGTTCAAGGAACTCAGTACTTTGTATTCAGATGATCTTGATTTTAGTGAAGTGTGGAAGGCTTGTATAGAACCTATTATACTTGATAGGACAAAGTGGTTAGATTTTATGATCCATGATAGTATGTTGTTCAAAGGAAGCTAGGTGTGCATTCCTAGAAGTTCAATGAGAGAAAATCTCATCAACAAGAAGCATAGTGGAGGATTGGTTGGACATTTTGGTAGAGATAAGACCATTGCTTTAGTTGGTGAGAATTATTATTAACCACAGCTACATCAAGATGTGAAGAAGTTTGCACAGAGTTGCAACGTATGTCAGATGTCAAAAGGAGTGAAGTAGAATACAAGGTTGTATCAACCATTAACTATACTAGAGAAACTATGGGTGGATGTTAGCATGGATTTTATTCTTGAATTATTTTTGTGGTGGTTGACAAGTTTTAAAAGATGGCACATTTTATTCCTTGGAAGAAGACTAGTGATAATGTTCAAGTGCCAGATTTTTTTTCAAAAAAGTGGTTAGACTACATGGTCTTCCAAAGAGTATAGTTTTAGATTGAGATACCAAATTTTTTGGGTATTTATAGCATAAATTATGGAAGAAGTTGAAGATAGAGTTGAAGTTCAGCTCATCACATCATCCATAGATTGATGGACAACTAGAAGTTGTGAATTGTAGTTTGGGAAAATTGTTGAGATGTTTGGTTGGAGACAAGCCAAAAGGATGGGATCTAATTTTAACATAGGTAGAATTCGCATATAATGATTTTGTGAATAGGAGTATTGGTAAATCACCATTTCAAATTGTATATGGGAGTAGTCCTAGAAATGCTTCTAAATTTAGATAGTTGGATAAATGAGAGATAAGTAGTGTTGAAGCAGAATAATTTGTTGAACATTTGAAGAACATCCATGAAGAGGTGAAGAAACACATCATAAAGCTGAATACATAGTATAAAGCTAAGGCATATGAGAAAAGGAGATATAATGAATTTTAGATTGGAGATGAAGTCATAGTTCATTTGAGAAAAGAGTATTTTCCAATGGGGACATATAATAAGTTGAAGATGAAGAAGTTTGGACTGTGCAAGATAGTGAAAAGGTGTGATTTTGAAAATTCTTATGAAGTGGAGTTGCCTACTAAATTGAATATTTCACCAGTATTTAACATTTTAGATTTGACAGAGTATAATAAAGGAAGTGACAGAGATGAAGTTGCAGAATCATAGTGGAGTATTCCAGTAGCTAGTTCAGCTACAAAGGAGATTGAGGAGATACTAGATAGTCATAATGGAAAAAGTACAAGGAATATAAATTGTGAAGAATATTTGGTCAAATGGAAAGGGAGGCTAGTGGAGGAGTCATCATGGCTAGCAAGGGAGGAGGTTAACCAACTTGGTTTTCCTCTAAACACCTAAGAAGTGATAGAGTCACTTCTCAAATTACCCCAAGTGTCTCTAATTCTGGAGCATCCTGGGTCTAAGAGAAATCTTGCATCACCCAAAAATATTTTATTTTTAGTCTTTTCTATTTTAATAAGGACTAATAGATTTGGTGCTTACTAGTTATGGGTACTTGTTATTTTTAGTAAGTTTATCATATGAGTTGGCATTTCCAAAAAGTGGTTATAATAGCCAATCAGGGAAATAGTTTGAGATTTATAGACTTTCAAAGTTTTTCTACCTAAAATATCTAAAATAATTGTCAAAGATGTATTTTTCTAACTTTTTATGTATTGTTAAGGCCTATTGGTCCTAGGAATTAAGTTTCAATGTCTAGAATCTTCCCGGGCAACATAGAATTGCCAATTTAAGAATGACCCAAACATTTTCTAGGACAACTCTAGGTGGTAGTTTGTAGCTTAGTCTTGTAGATTATTGTAATGAAGGCACCTATATGGATTAGCATTTTCTACTTTTGAATTCTATAATTTTGCATTTGCAGCACAAGTAAAAAGTCCATTTATTGTTATCGCATTTCTTATTGTTTCTTTGTTTCTATTATGTGTTTATGGTATTAAGGGGAGAATTCTTTATCATGGATAGAAGTAGTAGCCTTAAAAGAATCTAATGAATTAGTTGTGCTTAATTTTTATGAATATATTATTTTTAGGTTTGGAGTACTTGATTCTATTGTATCAAAAAATTCCCTAGATTTTTCAAGATTGAAAATAAGTAATTGGGCAGTGAAAAATGGTATTTAACTTAACACTTCTTCCAGTTACTATCTATTGGGGAATGAATTGGAAAAATCCACCAATAAGAATCTAATAAGAATTATCAAAAGAACCTTGTAGGATAATCAACATGATTGGAATTTGAGGTTGAAGACTACCTTATGGGATAATAGGATCATCAATAAACGAGTGATTGGGAATTCTCCTTATATGTTGGTCTATAGGAGAGAAGCACAATTACCAATATCCATGGAACTACTAGCACTGGATCTTGCCAGCTAGCTAATCCTATTTGAGCCAAGTGATCCTATGGAAATAATATATTCCCAACTTTTGGAGTTGGAAGAAATCAGAGACAAAGAAATGCAAGCCATGTAGTATCAACAATTACAAACTAAGAGGGTTTTTGATAGAAAAAAAAAGTCAAGATTTTTTTAAGTTGGAGATATAGTGCTCAAATGGGATGAGTTCAAGAGAAAGTTAGGTAAACATTCTAAATCTGATGCTTTCTATAGTTGTCCATTCATTATCATAGAGATCAAAGAACATAATGCATTCCAACTTTCAACAATAAATGGACATGTTTTTCCTATTCAATGAATGAGATACACCTCAATCCTTTCTTTGAGGTATGATCTATCTATCTTTCTCTTGAGTGTAAATAGGTTAGGTTTTGTGCTTCCAATAAGTGTTTTTGCACTAGTTTGTTATCATGTTCCCTAAGCACTATTATAGTGCAGGTTTGTTTTGGTTTAGTTTTCCTTATTTCAATAAAGAATTCCCAAGCCTCTCAAGAGCCAAGAAAAAAAATTACTCATATCCAACACCCTTGAAATGACTCCATAGCCTAATGGAAAATTTAGGCTACTAGTTTGATGTCCAAAAGATAGCCATATCATAGAAGTCACCAAAGATGTTATCAATTTTGATCGCCCTATGCAAATTGGTGGAATTTCTGAGACTTTTTCCTAGCTAGGTGCCTATGAAGGGAGCTAGTGTAAGAATGAGTTTCACTTTTGAGGTGTTGACCAATCTTATATAGAACCTAGGGTGGTGGTCATGCCTACATTGTTTAAATTATTCATAATAGCCATGCATGCATGAGAGGGATATGTAAAACCTTGGTCATATCCTTTAACTCCCTAAACCTTCAAATCTCTTATATTGCATGATACATCCTTAAAATATTTTAGGTCACAACCCTACCACTACCTTCCATCGCTTTGTAGCTCTAATTTATTCCTTAACCATAGGATAGGTTGTGAAGAGGTGAATAGTCAAGATTATAGCTAGTCACATGATTGCAAGCTGCTTCAAGTTTAAACATATTCATGTTGGAACCAAGAAAAGTTGAGTACGGTGGTCTACTGCAAGCCTAACTCGAGGTCAAAATGGAAACACAAAAAAATGTCTTGTTCACTCATTTGTAGGGTTAGCAGTTGGGTTAGCATCTTAAGTAGCAAAGCTATGAAAAGGTCTTGTTCGCACTATCACATAATTAAATAATAGATAGGCCCTAATCAATGGAAGGTTGTAATATAGTTCATTTTATGATATCACATGGCTGCAATGGTTAATGGAAGGAAACAAGGTGTGGTCATGACACTTCAATCGATGGTCAAAATTTGGTCTTTGTATGGTCGCAAGTCAAGTTATACCTTTAAAAAGACCTCAAGGGGTGCACAAATTTTTTTCATGACTGTCAGGTCTTCCAAGATTGATGGTTGGCATATTCATGCTTTTCAAAGTTTCTCAAGCTTCAATCAAAGTAGGGAAGCGAGTGTTTTCCACATGGACAAGGTGGGACCAGAATCAATAGTGGGCTGCAAAATGAAGGGTGTGTTAGAAAAGTGACAGAGGGGAAGTGTTTGATTGGTCAAATGTTGCTAACTATGCCAAAGGTTTTTCAATTTTATAGCTAGCATAAGATGTAAGGAAAATCTATGCCTATTGTTATGTCACTAGTGGGAGTTTCTCTACCTTTAATCATGGCAACATTATGACATAACATGATGTGTCATGGTGGGCTAGGTACAGGAGGATATCCTTTGGTCATAGTATTGCAAGGGTTATTTTTGAAGGAGTATTTCATCGAATGAAGTAGATTAGTTGAATCAATTTACTCAATTGAAATGAGCTCCAAAACTTCAAGTCATGATCGTGTAAAAAGTCAAATAGCTTAATCATTTCCAATGGATCAAGCACAACCATAGAAGGTTAATGTTGCAAGGTATTTCTTGTGAGGTTCCTGTGAAAGCAAATAGTATATGCATGGATTTCGCTTCTAAGGTTTTTTCGCCTTCATGAAAATACTCAAGGTGGTAGTCATGTTCTACATTCTTGTACTATTCATAATTACCATGCATGGATGAGAGGGATACATAAAATCTTGGTCTTAGGTCTTCTCCTTATATCCCATAGTCTTTACATTTTCTTATTTATATGAAAATTTTCTCATGGATATTTCAAGTTGTGATCTTATGACTGCATTTCATCACCTTGTTTCTCCAATTTATGTCTTAACTATTAGATAAGCTATAAAGATGCAAGAGAGTCAAGTTCACAGTTAGCATGGCTTCATAGTAGTAATTGTTAGACTCTAGTTTCATCTTGCGAGGACTAGAAGTAGTTAGGACCGCATGACCATAGGTCAAGTTTTTCCTTAAGAATAATTCTATGGGCCCATGATCTTTTTGACTATCAAATCTTAGTTATTCCTCTTTCCAAAGATGCAAAAAATTTAATGAAAGCAAGAATGTGAGTGTTTGCAATGTGGACATGGTGGGACAAGTTTTAGCTGTGGGCCACAAAATGAAGATGTGTTAAAGAATTTTGACATAATGGATATGTCTTATTAGTCAAAGGTGCTAACCATGATAAAGGGATTTCAATTTCATAGCGGTCTTTAGATCCCAGTTGATTAATAACTAGCATTTTCCTACTTTGTGAAGATGGATGATATTTAATGAAAGTGGGATTATGAGCATCAAACACGTGACATGATGGGACCAGGTGCATGAAATTTTGTTGATCACATCATCACAAGGGTTTGTTGACAATTAGTACAATTCAATTTTTGAAGGAGTTGTTTATCAAATAACACAAACAGATTCAATCAATGCACTCCATCGAAATGAGCTCTAGGTTTCAAGTTGCAAAGTTGTGAATGTCAACAAATCAGTTAGAATTCAGTGTTTTGCATCATTGCAAATGGTTAAGGATAACCCATGGTTTGGGATGAAAAGTAGTAAATTTCTTTCATTACACCATTGAATGTAGTCCAAGTTAACCATAAGTTTAAGCCACACAATTGCAAAATACCTTGTTCGCACCATCACACTTGGTTAAGAATGGACTAGGGTTTGAGCTATGAAGTCGCATTTTCCTCTGTTGCACTCTCACTAGGTCAAAGGGTGAGTTAAAAGTCACAAACTTGTGATATGAAGTATGGAATAGTTAATATAGAGACTAGTGCAATGTTTCATGTTCCAAATAGTATTTGTTTCTAGTGGTTCTAATGGGGTGACACAATTAAAGATATAGGTATGCACTAGTTAGTGCCATGATCATTGCAAGGTCGTTGTAGTTTGTGTGTTAAGGTAATTTCTTGCTGCAAAGCAATGATAGAGAAAAAAAGAGGAGGTTGTAGTTTCACAAGGTCAAGAAGACAATGATGAGAAATCAGGCGCAAAGCTATGAAGAAATTAAAATGACCTATCTCACAAGGTCATAGCTAAAAGGATGATATGACATTTAGTGGCCCCAATTTTGTGATAGGCTATCATCGTAATATCATAAGAAGATATGAAGCAATAGAAGTCCCCTAGCCAATGAAATTCAAGAAAGGTACTAGGCATGCAAAATTAAATAAGTTATCTATGTTTCATTTAAGGTGGTGGAAATATTGTGTAGGATTCAAATTGAAGGGGACAAGTCAAAATTGAAAAACCATGAAAGATGTGCATTGGTGCTCAACCTACACAACATGATGGTGATCTGATCTTTAGATGGAGTATGATTATAGGAAACTTAGATGAAATTAGATATGTTAAATGCCCCATCAAGAGAGAAATTAATGTCTTGGAGGTTGATTGGAAAGATGCAAGCTTTGATGATGGAAGCAATTGAAGATCTTGACATCCAAGGCAATAGAGGATGAACAAAATTAAATGAAAGACTCCTGGAGCAAGTGTCACCATGCCAATTTTGTAGACACTTTCCTAGTTTTTTTTTTGAATATAGAGAATATTTAGATGCAACATCATGTAATTTCTTAGTATTCATTCTTTCAATCATACTTTGACATGTGTCCTCCCATCTAAGTTTTGTTGCAGTCTGTTAGAAGTTGTAATCTTTCCTTGGTGTGTTTATAAACCAAGGTTAGACCTCCTTTCTTTATTGTTATAATATATAAGGATATAAGCCAAGGTATCCTAATATTTTTTTTTTTGTCCTTTTTCCACTACATCTTATTTTGTCCTCTAGTGGAATATGTGAGGACAAATATTTATTGTAATTTGTAATTTAGATTATTCCTCCTTAAGAGGAATCTCACACTTGGCCTCACACACTTATGAATGGTGGAATTCATAGACATGGGAGTTACATTCTATCTCCTCTCTCTCATCTCTATTTAAGAGATGACCCTCCTCTCTCATCTCTAATGAGGTTTTCTTCCTCTTCTCAATTATTGTATGAGCATTGCTATCTTGCTCTCTCTCTCTCTCTCTCTTCTTAGGCTTATCACGCCTCATTCATAATGTCATAAGGGGTTTTATTTTCTTTCCCCTTTCCAAATATCTTGTCACATGCTGTTGGATCTTGAAGCTTTCTCTCTCCTATCTTATGGTAGGGTAAAAGCACAGATCTATGTCACCGTTTGTGATACCAAAACCTATTTTCGTCAAATCTCATCTCTATCAAAACTCAATTTTTAAAAAAAACTAAAAATACCCTTTTATAGATCTCAGATTCAATATCATCATTATATAAATTTTTGAGTGTTTTGATTACTTATAATATGTTATAATCTCAAAGTATTATAAGTCAATATTTCAAAATTTCAGAAGATGCTCCCTCAAAAAATGAAAAAAAATAGTAAATCATATCAAAAAAATTTAAAAATTATATTTATCTCTAGAGGAGAGAATTCTCTTCACGAAAATGTAATTTTTTTTCAAGAAGGTATATATTTGATAGGAAAGTTTTGACGGGAGGAAAAAATTGTTGCATTCTGATAAGGTCAAGCTTGAGTACTTATAACAAAGAAAATATACATCAAAAATAATTATTTCTTTTTTTGTGCACTAGCTATGCATGTCATCTATAAGATATTTTCAAATTAGAACAAAAAAAGATGATTTGCATATACTTGTTTGACTTGAACTACACCCTATATTTTTTAAAGTTAAAAAAGAGACTTCAAAATAAAATAAAATGAATAAATTCTTAATCAAAAAAATTATCAAAATTATAGGCATAAAATTCATCCATTTTTACACATTTCATCAGTTTACATCATCTTCATATTTTAAACACAAATACCATTTTTTTGTAACTAATGTTGAACTGTCACATTCTGATATCACGTTTCTTTATAAAAGGTGACACAGGTTTGTGCTTTTACCCGGTAATATTCTTTCATGCATTAACTCTCTTATATTCTTTCCTGGTCTTGCTTATTTACATATTTCTTTTTCCATTTCTAACACAGTCCTTCTCTATTTAGGAATTTCTAAGATGTGGAGTAGGGGTTCCATTTTTAATGCAAAAAAGTATTTCTGTCATGATTTCTTAGAAGTCCTTTAGAACGTTTTCTTTAGATTACTTTGCAACCACTTCTAAGGAATGTTATTGAACTACCTTTGAAGCTTGAATAAAGGAAATTTTAGAGGCCCTTCTTGTGTTCATCTTGTTGTGTAAGTAATTGATCTAATATAGCTTTTGTGATTTATTTTGATTCCCTAAGTTAGTATCTCAGTTTTATAAGAAAATGACGTTTTTGAATATTCATATATATTACAAGTTGTGAGATTTTCCTTCTCTTCATGTTGATTAACCATGAGTAATATTACTCTTGTTAGCTTCTTGTTTAAAGTGTATCCTTCGTGTAAAATATTTATGTATGAGTTTTTCGAGATCAATATTGTGCCAACCTGTCATGCCCCCATTTTGGAGGCAATTTGATTTAATTAATTTAATTAATTAGGTTGTCCAAAATAATGAATATTTTATGAGGATGACTAATTAATTATTTTAATTAAATAAATAAGTGGTATTAAGTTAATTATTTATAAAGCTATCAAATAAATAAAAATTAAAAGATAACTTTATATTTAATTAATTTAATAAAGTGACTTGAATTATAAAATATTTTTATAAAGTCACTTAATAGATAAAATAAAATAATGTTCTAGAAGTTTCTAGAGAAAGTGGAGAAAACGAAGGATGGAGCTCTTGTGAGAACACTATAAAAGAAATGGAAAAGCTTCTTTTAGGCATGCTTGGAAATATCAAAGAAATTGAAATTTTTTTTGGAGATTATGTCTCAATAGTTTGAAGAACGAAATCTCTTCAAGCTGGAAATCTTGATGCCATTGAAAGATATGGTCTTGAGATTCATGTGGTAGCAGTCTGAAAAAGAAGATATGAAAAAAGTAGTTCAAAATGTAGAACCGAAAAAGTAGGCCGAAAAAGTAGTCCGAAAAAATAGTTTTGAAAAAAGCAATCCGAAAAAGCAATTTGAAAAAGGGAATCCAAAAAAGTAGTTCAAAAAAAGCAGATCTAAAAAAGTAGTTCGAAAAAGAAAAATGGAAAAAGCAAATTCAGAAAAAGCAAGTGGAAAAAGTAGATCGAAGAAAAAGCAAAGCAGAAGGGGCAGCATTGAAGAAAATTATTACAGCCATCTACAACCAGGTTCCTTTGTTAGTATTTCTTTTTTAGGGTGTTATAAGTTTCAGCTGTAGGTGTGCATTATATTAACATTATCATTTTTGTAATCCATTTAAATGCCAAAAAATTCTTGGCCATATTTCATGAGCATTGTATTAGAAATTTCATTACAATTAAGGAGATAATAGTTGCTGGTGTCATTTGAGCAATTCAATATTATTATTTATCAGCTAGTTAGTTTGCATAACAACTGTTTGTAGAAATGTTAGTTAGCTGTAGGTGTTCATTTCTCATGCTTAGATCATATATATGCATTGAATATTGTCAGAATAAGTTACACATTCATGTTAGGTCATTGGGTAGTCCATTTTGAGTCTTCTAGCACAAGATTCTTATTGATGCAAATTGAAGAAAGATTCATTTAAAGCAAGCTAAAATACTATATCAAACATATGTCCCTTGCATGTGAATTGTTTGACAAAATTCTTGG
The DNA here is from genome assembly GCA_028749045.1 of Cupressus sempervirens. NCBI lineage: Eukaryota > Viridiplantae > Streptophyta > Pinopsida > Cupressales > Cupressaceae > Cupressus > Cupressus sempervirens. The sequence goes on from CM053787.1 coordinate 725,256,301, forward strand.
AGCCTTCAATCAGCATTTTTGAGAGCATATTTGAGGAGGGTTATTAGAATGGTATCAAAGCTTGCTTGCAAAGTGTTTGATGAAATGTCAAGCAATTGAAGTATAAATATTTTTGGTGTTTGAAGAAGTTATAGCCTATTGGGGTCATTACAGTGGTATCAGAGCTATAAGTCCTACCATCCTGTGGAGGTCTTATAGGGAATTTGGAATAGCCAGATAGAGAGAAAAATGTTAGAAAAAATGAATGCCAGTCCAAATTAGTGAAAGGAAAGATTATTACAATTATTAAACACCTTAGCATAGGGACAGCGATCAGCAGAGCAAAGAGCACAGGAACAAAGTCAGATATTTGAGCTTAAGATGCAGATGATGACTTTTCAAATGGGGTTGAATGCTAATGTGGATGGACGAAATAATTAGAATGGTAATAACCAGAGTGGTAATAATCAAGATGGGACACATAATTGAGGCAAACAAGTTGGGGAAAATTTTGGTCATGCACCCCAGCAAACTAGGACAGTGAGTTCATGGCCCATGATTCCCACATTTCCTCCTAGAGCTCCAGAGTAGTCCGTACCAGAGCCCCAGATCAGAGATATGAAAGACCATATTATGATGGCTTGGGGAAGTCTACAGCAAGAGCTTGGATTCAAAAGATTGACACATACTTTCAAATGAACCCTATGCCTGAGGAAGAAGCTATTAAGTATGCAGCAATTCACCTGGATGGGCTAGCACATGAGTGGTGGCATCATGGTATGGTCACTATGGGTCATGCACACATTACCTCATATGTGGAGTTTATGAAGAGATTGACTGAAAGTTTTGATAGGCCCAAGGATAGTACCTTCCCAATGATAGGCAAAAACTTGTATGAGGAGTTTAACAGACATGCTGATTCAATATAGGGAGACATTGGCACATCTTCAGGTAATGATTTATCTGCATCATCTTCATAGGCAGAAGGGGTTTCAAATGTTGTACAGGTTGAGCCAGTTGCATCAGAAGGTGATATCATAGGCACATCGAATTGCATGATTGACACAAATAGTGATTCTAGTACAGTTGGGCTGGATGAAGTTACAACAGTTGAGGATACTATCATGTTTGAGGACAGTACTGTTGATCAGAAAGTGAGCATTCAGGACTTTCTAAAAAATGAGTATCAAGCACAGTTGGATGGTTCTTCACATGAGATAGAGGCTAGTAGCTATTCACTTGGTTTGGCAAGACAACTAAAGACAAGGGACAAGAATATTGTCACAACTTTATCCCATCATGATAGGATACATGGATTGATTAAAAATCACATTTGGATGATTCAACTACAAGAGAGATAGAAAGGATTCATAATAGGTTCTTCTTGTGATGACTTACAGTAGATCAAGGAAGGCATGGAGGCAATGAAGTTGGCTCTCTAGCATTTTGAGAGACGTGTGGATGAGTGTTGTCTTGAGGTGAGTTTAGTTCGAGAGTTAGCACATATAGCAGGGACTCAGTTTCCTTTTACAGTCGGGTCACATGTTGATGATGATATCAGTATGTCTAGCATTCACACTCTGGATTCAGAGACTGTAGATAGGTTCGTGAAGTTAGTTGGTATTGTTCACATTATTGAGGTGAGAAGTTTACTTGAATTTCCAGTTGGTTTCTGTTCATGGATTAGATGTTGGGATCCTTATCTTAGTACTTGGGATCGTTTTGACCGAAGATATTTATCATTCTTTGGTAGTAGTATCTGTTACACCACCATGGAATTGATTAGTAGTTTACTAGGCGTAGTTCTCATCCATGCCAGTAGCTTGTTTGATGCTGGAATTAGTTTTTACACACCTTTGTTGGGCATTGTTCATGTATCCAGTTGACCATTCTTGGTTGAATGGGTTGATGATCTCTCAAATATGACAAAGTTTACAGAAGAGTCCCAGGATCTGATTATTACAAATGACACCTAGAGGAATGTTATGCATAGTTTTGACGACTTAGTCTCCTCAACAGTTTCCTTTGATATGGAGATTTATGTTGATGCTTTTGTCACTCTGTTTGATGATACAAGTTCAGTAGTTGGACTGTAAAATTTTGATTGTAGTATTACAGATGATAGCTATTTTGAGGTTACTCCTTTGGATAGTGTACCAGGGATAGAGTATAGGAGTTTGACCAATCAGCACAATCATTTGTCTAGTTAGCTGAGAGTTAGTGAGCAAGACATTGCTATCGTTTGTGAGCATTTCGATGCTACTCGCCAGTTGTTAGCAGTTTATGGATGGGGTTCTCCTACTAGTGATAAGCAAGGAAGTAGTTATCTTTCCTTGACATAGATCCACTCTTTATTGGAGGCTATTCAGATTCTGAGAGAATTATATGCAGTTGTAGTCGACACAGATTATCTTATGGAGTGGGGGAGTACAGTATATGAAGCATTATTGGCCAAGGAAGATGAGGTGAGTGAGCTTACTTAGCAGCTTGACATGACTTTTGAGATTCTTGAGAGTACATAGTTGGCTTTCAAGGAGTCACAATTTCATTTGGCTAAGGTGATCGTGGAGTTAGAGTGACTGCAGTCTTTACTAGATTCTATATAGTCACAAGCTATGGTGTCTGGTGATCCAAGGATGTCCATGGTCGAGATTGTCAAAGATAGTGGAGATGGGAATGCATCCATCCTTGATGCTAACATTGGCATATTGGGTTTGTTCACACTAGAGTCAAGATCAGTTGAGTTGGGTGCTATAGCAGATTGTTGTGGTATGCCTGACATGGTGGTGGCCTCTAGTACTGATGACACAGAGACTAGAGATGTTGTATCAAAAATCATGTGTGATATTGGTGAGCCAAAAGTTGGCATGGTTCATGCTAGTAATACTACTCCCTCGGCGATGTCTTCGGAGGTAGTATTTAGTTCCAAGTTGGTTAGTGATCGATTGTAGTTAGTTTCATCTAGGTTGCAATCTGATCCACTAACTAAGATTGGCACATTCTATCAGCATTACACTATGAGGTATGCTCATCAATTTAAATTTGATGACCATGTCGATGAGATGATGATACAGAGATATAATTTGATTCTTAGTGCTTGTCATTAGTTATGGGATGGTTTGACGCCACAGGTTGAGAGTTGTAATGGGCATGACATGGCAATAGGTTTTGTGGTTGACAGCTTGATAATACATGACTTAGAGAAGGAGTTTGGGAGTGATGCTTTAATGGTTTTGGTCATTGATTCTACTCCTTTGGCTATGACATCTCCTGACTTAGCTAGTGATCAGTCATAGTGGGTTATATCACTTGTTCATGGTGAGCTGCTGACTGAGGTTGGTTCTTTTATCAGCATTATATTGTAGGGTATGTACATCAGTTAGCATTTGATCCTTGTGTTGAGGAGTTGATGGTAGGAAAATTTGGTTTTGATTCCATTTCTTGCTATTTATCTTGTGATTTCTTTTCACCATCAGTGGTGCATGAGAGTTATGGTTATGAGACAATGGCCGGTGATCTGTAGAGTTGTGTCGACTGCAAGAGTTGTGCAGTGTGTGGATTCTCCATACATGGTCCAGTTTCATTCGAGAGTGTTCACCATTGTTGCAGAGTTGGATTATACATTTTGTATAGTCCAGTGGGATGCCTTGATGGTATTTACTATGTTGGCAGCTTGATTTGTCCACTTTACTTGGGTTTCTGATGTTCTAAGAGTTTGTGTCTCGCGGGTTTTTGATTGTGGCAGTTGTGATTTCAGAGTTTGGTTGAGCTGTAATTATTAGTTGTGAGATTTTCCTTCTCTTCATGTTGATTAACCATGAGTAATATTACTCTTGTTAGCTTCTTGTTTAAAATGTATCCTTCATGTAAAATATTTATGTATGAGTTTTTCGAGATCAATATTGTGCCAACTTGTCATGTCCCCATTTTGGAGGCAATTTCATTTAATTAATTTAATTAATTAGGTTGTCCAAAATGATGAATATTTTATGAGGATGACTAATTAATTATTTTAATTAAATAAATAAGTTGTATTAAGTTAATTATTTATAAAGTTATCAAATAAATAAATAGTAAAAGGTAACTTTATATTTAATTAATTTAATAAAGTGACTTGAATTATAAAATATTTTTATAAAGTCACTTAATAGATAAAATAAACTAATGTTCTAGAAGTTTGCAGAGAAAGCAAAGAAAATGAAGGATCGAGCTCTTGTCAGAACACTATAAAAGAAATGGAAGAGCTTCTTTTAGGCATGCTTGGAAATATCAAAGAAATTGGAATTTTTTTTGGAGATTATGTCTCAATAGTTTGAAGGACAAAATCCCTTCAAGCTGAAAATCTTGATGCCATTGAAAGATATGGTCTTGAGATTCACATGGTAGCAGTCTGAAAAAGTAGATACGAAAAAACCAGTCTGTAAAAGCAGTTCAAAAAGCACAAAAGAAAAAGTAGGCCGAAAAAGTAGTCCAAAAAAGTAGTTTTGAAAAAAGCAATCCGAAAAAATAGTTTGAAAAAGAGGATCCAAAAAAGTAGTTCAAAAAAAGCGGATCTAAAAAAGCAGTTCGAAAAAGAAAAATGAAAAAAGCAAATCCGGGAAAAGCGAGTGGAAAAAGTAGATCGAAAAAAAAGAAAAGCAGAAGGGGCAGCATTGAAGAAAATTATTACAGCCATCTAAAACCAGGTTCCTTTGTTAGTATTGCTTTTTTAGGGTGTTATAAGTTTCAGCTATAGGTGTGCATTATATTAACATTATCATTTTTGTAATCCATGTAAATGCCAAAATAAGTCTTGGCCATATTTCATGAGCATTGTATTAGAAATTTCATTGCAATTAAGGAGATAATAGTTGCTGGTGTCATTTGAGCAATTCAACATTATTATTTATCAGCTAGTTAGTTTGCATACCAACTATTTGTAGAAATGTCAATTGGTTGTAGGTGTTCATTTCTCATACTCAGATCATATATATGCATTGAATATTGTCAGAATAAGTTACACATTCATGTTAGGTCATTGGGTAGTCCATTTTGAGTCTTCTAGCACAAGATTCTCATTGATGCAAATTGAAGAAAGATTCATTTAAAGCAAGCTGAAATACTATATTAGTCATATGTCCCTTGCATGTGAATTGTTTGACAAAATTCTCTGAGCCTTCAATCAGCATTTTTGAGAGCATATTTGAGGAGGGTTATCACAACAGTGGTATTAGAGCTTGCTTGCAAAGTGTTTGATGAAATGTCAAACAACTGAAGTATAAAGATTTTTTGTGCTTGAAGAAGTTATAACCTATTGGGGTCATTACAGTGGTATCAGAGCTATAAGTCCTGCCATCCTATGGAGGTCTTATAGGGAATTTGGAATAGCCAAATAGAGAGAAAAATGTTTGACAAAATGAATTGTAGTCCAGATCAGGGAAATGAAAGATTCTTACAATTATTAGACACCTTAGCATAGGGACAGCGATCAGTAGAGCAAAGAGCATAGGAACAGAGTCAGAGATTTGAGCTTATGATGCAGATGATGAATTGTCAAATGGGGTTGAATGCTAATGTGGGTGGAGGAAATAATCAGAATGGTAATAACCAGAGTGTTAATAATCAAGATGGGACACATAATTGAGGAGAACAAGTTGGGAACAATTTTGATCATGCACCCCAGCAAACTAGGATAGTGAGTTCACATCCCATGATTCTCATATTTCGTCCTAGAGCTCCAGAGCAATCCGTACCAGAGCGCCAGATCATTGATATACAGGACTAGTTGAGGAGAGATTGGGAAGCCGGAGGTCCAAATTTTTTTGCTACAATTACCTTGAGGGAGTATACAGATGTGTGGATGAAGCATATGCCACGTGGACATGACAGGAACTAGAGCTATGAGCTACAAAATAAAGTAGGGAAACTTTAGTTACCATATTATGATGGCTCAGGGAAGTTTACAGCAAGAGCTTGGGCTTAGAAGCTTGACACAAACTTTCAAATGAACCCTATGCCTGAGGAAGAAGCTATTAAGTATGTAGCTATTCACTTGGATGAGTTACCACATGAGTGGTGGCATCATGGTATGGTCACTATGGGTCATGCACACATTACCTCATATTTGGAGTTTACGAAGAGATCGACTGAATGTTTTGATAGGCCCAAGGATCGTACCTTCCCTATGATAGGCAAAAACTTTTATGAGGAGTTTAATAGACATGCTGATTCAATGCAGGGAGACATTAACACATCTTTAGGTAATCATTTATCTGCATCATCTTCACAGGCAGAAGGGGTTTCAAATGTTGTGCAGGTTGAGCCAGTTGCATTAGAAGGTGATATCATAGGCACATCGGATTACGTGATTGACACAAATAGTGATTCCAGTACAGTTGGGCTGGATGAAGTTACAACAATTGAGGATACTGTCGTGTTTGAGGATAGTACAGTTGATCAGAAAGTAAGCATTCAAGACTTTGCAGAAAATGAGTATCAAGCACAGTTGGATGCTTCTTCACATGAGATAGATTCTAGTAGCTCTTCACTTGGTTTGGCAAGCGAGCTAAAGACAAGGGACAAGAATATTGTCATGACTTTATCCCATCATGATAGGATACATGGATTGATTGAGAATCACATTTGGATGATTCAACTGCAAGAGAGATAGAAAGGAGTCACAATAGGTTCTTCTTGTGATGACTTACAACAGATCAAGGAAGGCATGGAGGCAATAAAGTTGGCTCTCTAGGATTCTACAAGACATGTGGACGAGCGTTGTCTTGAGGTGAGTTCAGTTTGGGAGTAGCGCATATAGTAGGGACTCAGTTTCCTTCTATAGTCAAGTCACATGTTTATGATGATATGAGTACATCTAGCATTCACACTCCGGATTCAGATACTCTAGACAGGTTTGTGAAGTCAATTGGTATTGTTCACATTACTTAGGTGAGAAGTTTACTTGAATTTCCAGTTGTTTTCCATTCATGGATTAGATGTTGGGATCCTTATCTTAGTACTTGGGATCATTTTGATTGGAGATATTTATCATTCTTTGGTAGTAGTATCTATTGCACCATCATGGACTTGATTAGTAGTTTTCTAGGTGTAGTTCTTATCCATGCCAACAACTTATTTGATGCTGGAATTAGTTTTTACACACCTTTGTTGGGCATTGTTCATGTATCCAGTCGACCATTCTTGTTGGAATGGGTTGATGATCTCTTAGATATGACAAAGTTTACAAAAGAGTCCCAAGATCTGATTATTTTCAAATGACACCCAGGGGGATGTTGTGGATAGTTTTGAGGACTTAGTCTCCTCAATAGTTTCCTTTGATACAAAGGTTTATGTTGATGCTTTAGTCACTCCATTTGATGATACAAGTTTAGCAATTGGATTGTAGAATTTGGATGGCAGTATTACAGATGATAGCTATTTTTAGGTTACTCCTTTGGATAGTGTACCATGGATAGAGTATAGGAGTTTGACCAATCAGCACAATCATGTGTCTAATCAGCTAAGAGTTAGTGAGTGAGAAATTGCTATCATTTATGAGCATTTCAATGGGTTCTCCTACTAGTGATGAGCGGGGAGGTAGTTATCTTTCCTTGATAGAGATCCACTCTTTATTGGAGGCTATTCGGATTCTGAGACAGAATTATATGCAGTTGGTAGCCGACAGAGATTATCTTATGGAGTGGGGGAGTATAGCATATGGAGCATTATTGGCCAAGGAAGATGAGGTGAGTGAGCTTACTCATTAGCTCGAGGTGACTTCTGAGATTCTTGAGAGTACACAATTGGCTTTTGAGGAGTCACAATTTCATTTGGCTAAGGTGAGCATGGAGTTAGAGCAACTGCAGTCTTTATTAGATTCTATACAGTCACAAGCTATGGTGTCTAGTGATCCAAGGATGTCCATGGTTGAGATTGTCAAAGACAGTGGAGATGGGAATGCATCCATCCTTGATACTAACATTGGCATATCGGGTTCATTCCCACTAGAGTTAGGATTAGCTAAGTTGGGTACTACAACAGATTGTTGTGGTATGCCTAACATGGTGGTGGGCTCTAGTACTGATGGCATGGAGACTAGAGATGTTGTATCAAAGATCATGTGTGATATGGGTAAGCCGAAAGTTGGCATGGTTCATGCTAGTAATACTACTCCCTTAGTGATGTCTTCAGAGGTAGTAGTCAGTTCCAGCTTGGTTAGTGATTGATTGCAGTTAGTTTCATCTATATTGTAGTCTGAGCCACTGACTAAGATTGGCACATTCTATTGGCATTACACTGTCAGGTATGCTCATCAATTTACCTTTGATGACCATGTTGCTAAGATGATGATAAAGAGATATACTTTGATTCCTAATGCTTGTCATCATTTATGGGATGGTTTGATGCCACAGGATGAGAGTTGTGATGGGCATGACATGGCGATAAGTTCTGTAGTTGACAGCTTGATAATACATGACTTAGAGCAGGATTTTGGGAGTGATGCTTCAGTGGTTGTTGTTATTGATTCTACTCCTTTCACTATGAAATCTCTTGACTTAGCTAGTGATTAGTCACAGTGGGTTGTATCACTTGTTCATGGTGAGTTGTTGACTGAGGTTGGTTCTTTTTATTAGCATTATACTGCTGGGTATGTACATCAGTTAGCATTTGATCCTTGTGTTGAGGAGTTGATGGCAGGCAAATTTGGTTTGGGTTTCATTTCTTGCTATTTATCTTGTGATGTCTTTTCACCATCAGTGGTGCATGGGAGTTATGGTTATTAGATAGTGGTCGGTGATCTATAGAGTTGTGTTGACTGCAGGAGGTTTGCACTGTGTGGATTCTCCATACTTGGTGCAGTTTCATTCGAGAGCATTCACCATTGTTGCAAAGTTGGATTATACATTCTATATAGGCCAGTGGGATGTGTTGATGGTATTTACTATGTTGGCAGCTTGATTTGTCCACTTTACTTGGGTTCTGGTGTTCTAAGAGTTTGTGTCTTGTGGGTTTCTAATTGTGGTAGTTGTGATTTTGGAGTTTGGTTGAGCTGTAATTGTAAGTTTGATTATGGATTCCTCTTAGTTATATTACAGAGGATATTGCAGGAGCCTGTGTTTATTGACATTAATATAGTTCATGACTACATTTGGGATCTAGGAAGATTGATTGGTTTATTGTTCAACCATTGCTTGGGGAAAAGCAATTTCAGGAAGGGCAGACAGTCATGCCCCCATTTTGGAGGCAATTTGATTTAATTAATTTAATTAATTAGGTTGTCCAAAATAATGAATATTTTATGAGGATGACTAATTAATTATTTTAATTAAATAAATAAGTGGTATTAAGTTAATTATTTATAAAGTTATCAAATAAATAAATATTAAAAGGTAACTTTATATTTAATTAATTTAGTAAAATGACTTGAATTATAAAATACTTTTATAAAGTCACTTAATAGATAAAATAAAATAATGTTCTAGAAGTTTCTAGAGAAAGTGGAGAAAATGAAGGATGGAGCTCTTGTGAGAACACTATAAAAGAAATGGAAGAGATTCTTTTAGGCATGTTTGAAAATATCAAAGAAATTGGGAAATTTTCTAGAGATTATGTCTCAATAGTTTGAAGGACGAAATCCCTTCAAGCTAGAAATCTTGATGCCATTGAAAGATATGGTCTTGAGATTCACATGGTAGCAGTCTGAAAAAGTAGATACGAAAAAAGTAGTCTGTAAAAGCAGTTCAAAAAGAAGAATTGAAAAAGCAGGCCGAAAAAGCAGTTTTGAAAAAAGCAATCCGAAAAGTAGTTTGAAAAAGAAGATCCAAAAAAGCAGTTCGAAAAAAGTGGATCTGAAAAAGTAGTTCGAAAAAGACAAACGAAAAAAGCAAGTGGAAAAAGTAGATCGAAAAAAAAGAAAAGCAGAAGGGGCAGCATTGAAGAAAATTATTACAACCATCTACAACTAGGTTCCTTTGTTAGTATTGCTTTTTAGGTTGTTATAAGTTTCAGCTATAGGTGTGCATTATACCAACATTATCATTTTTATAATCCATGTAAATGCCAAAAAAGTCTTGGCCATATTTCATGAGCATTGTATTAAAAATTTCATTGCAATTAAAGAGATAATAGTTGCTAGTGTCATTTGAGCAATTCAATATTATTATTTATCAGCTAGTTAGTTTGCATACCAACTGTTTGTAGAAATGTTAGTTGGTTATAGGTGTTCATTTCTCATACTTAGATCATATACATGCATTGAATATTGTTAGAATAAGTTACACATTCATGTTAGGTCATTGGGTAGTCCATTTTGAGTCTTCTAGCACAAGATTCACATTGATGCAAATTGAAGAAAGAGTCATATAAAGCAAGCTGAAATACTATATAAGCCATATGTCCCTTGCATGTGAATTGTTTGAAAAAATTCTTTTAGCCTGCAATCAACATTTTTGAGAGCAGATTTGAGGAGGGTTATTATAGTGGTATCATAGCTTGCTTGCAAAGTGTTTGATGAAATGTCAAACAACTAAAGTATAAATATTTTTGGTGTTTGAAGAAGTTATAACCTATTGGGGTCATTACACAACCTTTAACCATTCAGAAAAGCTTCGTCATGTCAAGTCAACAATCTGTTCATTCCAATGTTTGGTGGATCACCTTAAGTTTATTAAATTTCACTTTTCAATATTTACATTTCATACAAGTAAACTGTTAACCACAATTCCCTTCCACCAAAAAATCAAATTCAATTGATAAATTGTTCAATGGACACCTAGGTTTTTTTTATGAAATGATTTAACATTGGCTATTATTTTTATCTTATAATATGCCTTAGAATATTTTAAGGCATGACCATGTGATTCACATGGTCATGGTTGGTTAAGTTCTAACTAAAGTCAAAATGGCAGAGGTGTAATTTCTTATGATCACATCATTGCAAAATTAATTGGCTTAACCAGGGTCAAGGTGGTGAAGGTGCATTTTTCTTTATTTCTGCTTGATCACAAGTTTATATTAACATGTTATTGTTTATGTTGTGATAGCCTGAAAAGAGCAAGCCTTCAATGTTTTAAACATACATCTGACACGATTAGATCTTTCATATCTATGGCCAATTCATGATTGCAATAGGTTAAGAGAAGGCTAAGGTTTGAGTTGCAATCAAGTTATTGCCTTGTGTTTCACTGAGTTGTAAGGTTAGGAGGTGAGCCTCAGGTTAAGGTGATGATAGTGGAGATGCAGTCAGGAACTCAACCTTCACAAGGTCATGATAGTTAATGGAAAATTCTAGAGGTGGGATATGAAGTAGAAATAATCAATGGGTAGTAGTTTTGCAAGAAAGAATTGTTATTAAGGAGAGGTGGTGGTAAGGCTACGATCATGAGTGGGCAAATATAAGATATAAAATTGAATGCTGCCAAAGTGGTAAATGATAAGAGATGTTTGGTCCATGTGGCAAGGCTTGATGGATAACTCCAATTGACTAAATTTAACATAGTTGATTTGGTAAGATGATGGTAGTAGGAGAAATTCCTTGATGATGAATCCAATCTTTCTGATCTTCTATAACCACTTTCATCATTCCCTAGGTCTAATAAATACAAAGAGATCCTCCACTGCCACCTATTCATAGTCAAAAGCTAATAGCCACCATTGCTAACCTCTCAAAGCTTTTTTTGGTGATGAAGTGATCTTCTCATGTATGGATTTACACTGTAATCAAATCTTTCCAGTTTTGTAGTGATTATTCTCTATAGATTTGATTGTAGTGTTTGAATTCTGTCTTATGATAGAAGTTTTCTAAGTTATGCTTTCACTATAAAAGAAAATATTGTACTCTTTGTTAGGGTTAAATATTTTCTATTTCTTTGGTATTTCCTTGGTAGGCTACTATAAATTCCCTCTTTGCCTCTATATTATATGAGATCCTATCTTATCTCCTTTAGATATCAATGTATTGTGCAAGCTTTATCTAACTCTCTTTGATATATTATGGATATCTATAATCTACATTTCTATATCTATATTGGCTCGTGAATGATAAGAAATGAATCATTTTTTCCTCGTGTCACTCATGTCATTATCTAATCTCTATGTAGTCAATAGATTAAAGAAAGTCTAAATCCATATCTCTCTGTACTATCATAATAATGGTAATATGCATGTATGGGAAAAGATTGATCTAAACATCCTATTTTGGTGCATCACCTCTTTAGAATAGATTAGGTAGTTACTTTCATGTATTTCTTCTCCATTTTCTATTCAAAAATAATTTAAGTGCATCCTAATGGTTGAGGAAGTTGACCTTCTCTAGAGACTCAACCTCATAGTTCAAGTCCCATGTCTTGGAGGTTGTTTCCATGGTTTACAAGGTTGTCCTTAAGTAAAAAATTTGGACAAGGGTGCAAGCTTTTGTGACAACATAAAACTTTTATCCTTTTCCCTCCCAATTTTAAAGTTTGTGTTTCAATGGAAAATAGGTAAAGCATCATAAGGAACTAGCCTAGAACCCAAAAATTTGCTCCTAATCCTTATACATCTACTACCCAACAATGTTTCCATATTACTTGAAGTGATTGAATTCTAGGATCCAATTAAAGTGTAGCTTTTAGAGATAAAAATTTTGGCATGCTTGGTGGGATTCTCTTGACTAAGTTCTTTCAAAACTAACCTTTACAAGAGATTTTATTAATATTTTTTTGATTCTAATATGTTTAATAAAAGGAATCCTATTTAGAGGCTATTCTATTGCATATCTGGTGACTCAATCTCATGGTTTTGAATAGTAGTGTTGTATGAGAAGAATTGAGACTAGAAGCTCAAAGTATTTTGAATATTTTGAGCTTTCTTCACCCAAAAGAAGAGGAAGAACACTTAAAAATACCCTTCATTTAGAGAGAAACCAATCTATACCAACTTCCATAGAAGATAGATCATTGTTGTCTAGCAAAAGGAGAAGAAAGCTTTCAAACAAAGAGGTTAGATGGCATTCAACCTCACCATCTTTTAGGATATACTCTCTCTCTCTCTCTCTCTCTCTCTCTCTCTCTCTCTCTCTCTCTCTCTCTCTCTCTCTATTTTCTACACCATTCATAGTAGTGCAAAAAATTACACATTTAGCACGTGTCATTAGAGTCATTTCAAATTGCCAAGTACCTATACCAGCAACAATAATGTCAAGGCCATTTGACTTTGTGCCTTTTAATAAATGTAATGCCTTAAATCTTTCTAAACATGACAATATTACCATTGCAACACTAAAAAGTTTACTAGAATATATAGGGGAAGGGAAAACTATGACATTGGAGCATATTAGAGATATGGCAACCCTATGTTACACCCATCATGTCACACAAGATAATGTAGCTATAAGATTGCTAGCAACCTCTTTGAGAGGAAAGGCATTCCAATGGTTTAGAGGACTAAATGTGAGCTCTATCACCATGTGAGATGACTTAAGGGATGCCTTGAGTAGATATTTTAAAGATAAGTCAGAATATTTATCCTTGGTGGAGTAGTTATCTACTATCAAAAGGCCCCCTCAAGAATAAATGACTGATTTCAATATGAGATTCCATAGGACTTGGAATAGAATTGCAATTCAGGTTAGAGCTTCAGCTGAACATGACTTTTTGTATCAATAAAGTTTCCTAAACAAGTGATATATTAGTTTTAATCTAGTTTATGTGAGGGATCTCATTGCCACAATCATATAAGTTGTAAGAGCAAAAAATTGCCTAATTCAGGCTAGAAAAATAGCACCAAGGCCTCCAATGCCTTTTTTTTTGGACATTATGTCAAATATTCCACTATTCATTCCTCCTTTTGCACCATTACCTATTGTTCCAACCTTATAAATTGCTATGAAAAGTGATTCATTTGCTATAGTACCATCTCAAGAATTATAAGAGATCAAAAGTACTCAACAAAAGATGGAGAATATCTTGCAAACTATAGGAAATGAGTTGGTAAGCATCAAGAGACAACAATACCAAGGATGAACACCTTACCACTAATAGAATTAAAGTGGAAATCCATATTATCAATAGTAGATGGGGGGACAACATCAAAAAAATCAAGGTGTGAGGCTACCCTATTAGAATAACTATCAAAGAAATAGGCATAATGTGAATCCAAGGCCTTTTCAAACATATGCACCAACACCTTAAAAATGCTATCAAAAATATGGTACCAACTTATAATAACTTAGCTACTGAATATGAATGGTGCTATTGATGTAACCAACTACATAATTAGGCAACATGTTCTAATGGAGTCATCAATCAAGCGTTGATGGTCCAAAATGCTACAAGTGCGCAATCAAAAGTAGCTAATGTTGCAACTAAACAACAACATGATCCAAGTCTACCTGAAACTACTTTCATGAATTGTTAAGGAGAGGAGTTTTGTGGGGTGAATGGTGATGCTCTAGTTGTAGCTCATACTAGAGCCATGAAAAGAGCTTCAAAAATTGAGCAAGCTACAAATAAGGGTAAGGAGCCTACAATCAATGAGGCACCATCCACCCAAGCACATGTGTCATAGAGAAATCCTACAAAAACCAGCTAAAGAGTAGCCACAACCATAATAAAATTAGGGTAATGTCAAGAGACAATATAAGATACATCCAACTATGCCTCACAACATAGTGGACAACATAAAAAGATGAATGCCACAAAGTCTAGGTGGAATTCTTTGGCAATCTTGGGGCAGACTAATTTGCTAAAGAAAGCTCTATCTTAGAAGAAGGATTCTATAGATATGGCTGATGAGAACCCTAAGGTGGTCCTGAAAAATGTTGTTACAAAAGTTACTTCCCAAGAAAACAACAAAATTCAAGGTAAAAACATGAAATCACCTTCCTTTTATGTATCTTTAATCATTAGAGATAAGTTAGTGAATAACTATATGGTAGATAGTGGAGCTGCTAGTTCCGTAATACCAAAGAAAATAGATGATCAACTAGTTTATCAACCTCTAGAGAAGGGGGTAGTGTAGTTAGATGGTTCCACTATAAATACCTTAGGAGTTATTAAAGATTCTAGTTTGAATCTCCATGGATGTGTCAACTTCTACATCCCTCGGGATCCTTTTGTAATTGGCCTTCCTCCATACTTTGACCTCTATTTGTAAAGAGAGTTCACAAAAAAAAAAAGAGGATATCTTTCCTCAAATTTGTCTCACATGTTGTTTAAAACCTGTTATGGGACCAAAGTGACCATCAAATTAGAAGGGCTTGCAAAGAACACACTGAGTCGTATATACCCAATGTAATCAATACAAATTGTGTTACATTTTATCAAGATGAAAACCTTGCTATCTTAGAGACAAGCACTCAAGTAGAGAACATTCTTGATATACTCTTTGATGAGTGGGCAGCAAAAGAAGCTTTGAGAAGTCAAAACAACACTATTTTAGAAGCTAGTTTAGGAAATTATATTTTCCAAGAAGTTGATTTAGTTACACCAAACCTTTTTAAAAGTCCAAATGAGTTTGATAGTGAGAAAGATAAGGTTTGGGGGTTTTAATTTGATGGCTCTAGAAATAATAATGGTTCAAATGAAGGAGAAATGTTGGTCTCTCCTCAGGTAGATAAATACTATGCATCTTTTCATTTCAATTTTGCATGTAGAAAGAACATAACTGAATATGGGGGTTTAATTGAAGGGCTAGAATGGGATAGAATGAGAGGTGTCAAATGTTTGAAGGTATTTGTAGATAGTTAATTGATTTTAAATTAGGTTAGAGGGCTAAATATGACCAAAAATGGTATATTGAAGAACAACAAGCACAGAGTTTGGGATGAAATCAAGAATTTTGATGTTTTTAACCTTATTGTTATCCCTAGGAAATTAAATCAACATATGAATAGGTTGGCTACTATAGGAGCACAATTTGATATAGCTAAAAATATCAATAAGGAAAATGTACAACAACATATCAAAATTTTGGTTAGGCCTTCTATACCTAATAATGATGTTAACTTGCAAGTGTTTGACATTGATGAGAAAAATCTAAATTTCTTGCTAGAAGAAGATGTGTTTTTAACATCCAACCAAAATAAGCTAAAGCAACAATATGGTGACCAAATTATATGGCTAAGGTCAAATAAGTTTCCCAAGGGATTGATTACCCTTAAATCTATCTTCAACATAGATGATCAAGTGAGAAAGAAAAAAAAAATTAAAAACAAAATCATTATGAAGACCTTGAAATTGCAAAGGGAAAAAAATTAAAATTTGGAAAAATAATTGTTGTTAAAGAAAATAAATATTATATTCATCTCTTTCAAGAATTCAATGGTATTTTTGCATGGGACTATACTGACCTTAAGGGGTTTGATCCACAACTTTCCCAACATACCATTGATATGGAGCCAAACTCCAAGCCTATAATACAAAAGCAAGGATCAGTCAACCCAAAGAGTGAAGCTTTAATGCAAAAGGAAGTGTTCAAACTTATTGAGAGTGGAATAATTTTTCTTAGCAAACATACTAGTTGGGTATTGAACCTTGTTCCAGTTAGGAAAAAGAATGGGGAAATAAGGTTGTGTGTTCATTTTAGAGATCTTAATAGAGCATCATTGAAGGATTGATACCCTTTACCATCCATGGAGAAGATACTCCAATGTGTTTCTGGTTTAGAGCATTTCTCACTCATTGATGGTTATTTAGGATATAACCAAGTTTTGGTTAAAGAAGAATATCAATATAAGATCCCATTTACCAAAAGTGGGGTACAATGACATACATAAGTATGTCTTTTGGTTTAACCAATACAGGAGCAATGATCTAGAAGGTAATGGACATGGATTTGCATAATATAATATACAAGCCTATACTGGTCTATCTTGATGATATCATAGTGTATTCAAAGAATGCTACACATCTTGTTGGCCATCTCACACAACTTTTTGAAAGATTCAAGGAGTTTGGTATATCCCTCAATCCTACGAAGTGCATATTTTCCATCTAGGAAGGTATGTTATTGGGCTATGTGGTGTCTAGGCAAGGTATAACAGTGGATGTAGAATGAGTAGAAACTATCTTGGAGATGCCCTTACCTCATCATAAGAGAGGTCTATAAAGTTTCATAGGAAGAATATGGTACAAGCTAGAGCTTTTGTTGCACCAAAAGATCAACCTGTTAATGCTTGGTTAAAACCACTAGACTGATAGAACATGAGAGATGGTTAAGCCGTGTCTTGAATCCCAAAGTGGAACATTGGTAGTTAGTCCAACAATTCCCCCATAGAATTACCTGAGGAGATTCAAACTTGTGACCAAGCTCTAATACCACTAAAAATTGTTGTGTTGACATCAATGACAAACACAGTAATGAATGTAACATATCATCTTGATAATGATCTAATTATGTTTCTACAATATCCCCCATAGAAGTATCATCAACATTCATGCTTCCAACAATCTCCCCCTTTGGTATTGATGGAAACATAGATCAAAAACATCTAGTTCCAAAAATACCAATAGTAAAATATTGTTAACCTTTCTTTTCAAATCCTCTTCATCAATCTTCTTCCCCATTGATATACCTCAATGTTCTCTATATTAGTTGCAATCTCACCCTTCAATGTACTATATATCAAACTATTTTTCATGTTGTAATATCTCCCTCATTAACATCAATGTCAAAGGTTTCAAAAATCATCAATCTCTACAACAATTGTCTCTAACTTTCTCAAGTCTCCAATGACACTTTTCAAAAAAACATTCAACAAGAGTCATAGATGACTCCATCCATTAGATATACTCCCCCATATAGGAAGCATCAACATTTATTCTAGACAAAAAATAGTTCTTTGTTACACTATATTGATGCATTCTTGCATCATCTACTTTGATTTAGGAAGGGGCATAACCCCTAGCGTACCTTGCAAATACTCAAAAGTATCTTTGGGAAGAGGCTTGGTGAAACTATTTGCAATCTTCTCTTCGGTGCTTATGCATACTCCAATCTAATTTCCTTGCTTGCAACTTTCTCTCTCAACATGTGATTTTTGATAGCAATGTTCTTAGTCTTAGAATGCAACACTGGATTCTTAGACATATTCGCTGTGCTTATGCTATCACAATGTATGACAATAGGTTCATTGGATTCTATCCTTATATCCTTCAACATCTACTTCATCCAAACAACTTGATTACAATTGTTTTCTACTGCAACATATTTTTCTTTTGATGTACTTTTTGAGGTATAGTCATGCTTCTTGCTTAACCAAGAAACCAATCTTCCTCCAAGAAAGAAGGCTTCACCACTAGTGCTCTTTTTGTCATCCATATTGCCTACCCAATCAACATCAATATAAGCATTTAAATTGAAATCATTAGATCTATCATACCATAATCTAAACTTTTTTTTTCCTTTAATGTATCTAAATATCCTTTTGACTATTACATAATGTGCTTCTCTGGATTATGTTGAAATCTTGCCATAATTCCAACTACAATTTCTATATTCAAGCTTGCGTGAGTTAGATATTGCAACCCTCTGATCATAGATCTATACTTCTTCTACTCTATAGTAGGTGTCTTATCCTTTGTAAATAACTTGTGTACACTTACCATACATGTCCCAACTAGTTTATATGTTTCCAAAATAAACCTTTTTAGTAGATCTTTCAAATACTTAGTCTAATAAATAAAGATTCCTTCTTTGTCCTACACAATCTGTGACCCTAGGAAGTATTTCATTTTTGCTATCATGCTAATTTCAAATTCCTTCTTCATTTCTTCTGCAAACTTGTCACTTTCATCATCATTTCCTTCAAATATTATATCATCAACAAATATTACCAAAATAATCAATCCATCATCTATTTCTTTCTAGTATAGATTACTTTATGCAATACCTTTATGGTATACTTTGTGCTTGTCCAACCTTGCATACAAAATTATGGGTGTTTTCTTTAAGCCATACAATGTTTTCTTTAATGTGCATACTATGTCCTTGTCATCTATTAAACAAAAACCTTTAGGTCATTCTATATATACCTCTTCTTCAAGTTCTACATTCAAAAATGCTGACTTGACATCCATTTGATACACTTTGAATTTCTTATGTGTTACATAGGCTAAGAATAACTTTATTTCTTCTATTCTTACCACAAAAGCATATGTTTCATCATAGTCTATTCCTTATTACTATGAGTAACCTTTACATACCAATCTTTCTTTGTTCCTTAAAAGTTCACATTGTTCATTCATCTTTTTTCTCAATACCCATTTTGTTCCCATCACATTATTGTCTATTGCTCTGGGGACCGATTCCCATGTCTCATTCTTCACTATCTAATCCAATTCTTCTTTCATAGATTGCTTGAAATATTCATCTTTACATGCTTTATTTACATTCTTTGGTTCAACATGAGACATCAAACATAGTTCTTCATTGATTCTGCTTCTTGTCATCACACCTTTATCTCTTCTTCTGATGATCTACTCTGGTGGATGATTCCTTGTCATATTCTTACTAGAAGTAGGAGTTGTTATCTCAACTCTTAGCTCTATTGAGGTTCTAAGATTTGTTCATGTCTTTTCTCTCCTTCATTCTACAAATCATTGTTAGTCTCAAAGAATACTTCACCATTATTTGGTTTAGTAACAACATTCTCATGATTAGAATTGTAATCAACTACTCTTTCTTGTATCTTGAATTTATCATCAACTCTTACATTTTTACTCTCAACAATAGTCTTAGTTTTTAGATTATAACATCTATAAGCTCTTCTTTATAATGAATAACCAAGAAACATACCTTCATCACTTTTAACATCAAACTTATTAATATCATCATCTCTTTTGATGTAACATTTTCTACCAATTTTTTTTGAGATTCTTAACTATAGGTGACTGACCAAACCATAGTTCATAAGGGGTCTTGTTTGTGTCTTTCCTAACTTTCACTCTTTTCATAGTGTAGACTATTATATTCCCATATTCTCTCCAAATCATCTTGGATACATCATTGTCAACTCACATAGCTCTTGCTGCTTTTGTTACTGACCTATTTCTTCTCTCTAAAATGCCATTTTGTTTAGGGGTTCTCGAAGCTAATAAATGTCTTTTGATTCCATTAGCTTTACAAAATATGTTAAACTCATTTGAAGTAAACTCTCCTCCTCTATCTGATCTTAAATATTTAATCTTCATACCTAATTCATTCTCATCTCTATTCTTTAATATATTGAATTTATCAAATACCTCAAATATTTCTTTAATAAATACAACTCAAATAATTCTAGAAAAGTAATCAACTAAAATCATAAAAAAACTTTCACCATAGAATCCTTTAGTTTTGGTAGGATCACTAAGATTTGTATTTACAATCTCCAACTTTTTTGTAGTAGTAAACTTCTTATTGGGAAAAGAAGTTCTAGTATGCTTTGCCAATACACACTCCTTGCAAATTGTGTTAGTAGGTTTAGCAATCTTAGGTAAATCTCTAACTACAATCATACTACTTATTTTCACAATGATGTCAAAGTTTATATGACAAAATTTCTTATGCCATAACCAATTATCATCTACCATAGCAACCAAACATGTCCTTTTAGTTAAATTTAGCTAAAATGCATTACCTCTAGATCTAGTTCCTATTCCAATTACTTTTCCATCTTTGTCTCTGATCATGCAAGTCTTCTTTGTGAATTGTAACTAATAACCTTTATCCACTAGTTTTACAACACTCAAAAGATTGTGTTTCAAACCATCAACAAAATATACATCCTTAGTGTTAGTCTTACCATCAAGAGTTATAGATCCAATGCCTTTAACATGGCACACTGCATTGTTTCCAACTCTAACAATACCTTCATCATGACTTTTGAAGTCAACAAACTTGTTCATATCACCAACCATATGATGTGAATAACCACTATTAATTATCCATTCTTATTTCTTTTCAGCTTCTGATACCAAAACCATCTTCTCTGGACTTTCTTCTTTAATAGCTACAAATCCTATTTCATCATCACTAGCACTTACTACTTGTTCATCAAAATCATCTTCTTCATTTTCATACAAACACTCTCTATCTCTTCTAGGTTTGAACTTTCCTTTATAATTTTTTCTCTTTTAGGACACTTGGATTCATAATGACCAAACTCATTACAAGTCCAACATTTAAAATGTTTCTTACCATCCTTTTCTCTTCTTACTAGAAGGGCTACTCCTTTTATCTTTCTATCCTCAACATATCTTTTACTACTAGAAAAATCTCCTCTAGCACTTGTGCTCCTTAATAAACTAGATCTAATATTTAGGGCACTAAATTTTTGTTTTGTTTTGGTCAATTCTCTAGACTCTCTAAGCTCATTCTCAAATGCTTCAAGTCTCCCAAGTAATGTTTCCTTTGTGAAATATTTGGTACAAGAGATCAACACATGTATCATTTGAGCTGCTTGCTTAAATGGTGGTGTTAAGCTCTTCAATATTTCCAAATCACCTCATCATCTTGCTCAGTTCCTCCTAGAGATCTGATACCTACAATAATTTTTTATATCCTACCTACATATGTTCTTATAGATTTATCTTCCACTATTTTAGCATCTTGAAATGCACAAATCTAGCTTTGTAGCCTTAATTTCATAGAATATTAATCACCTTCAAAACTATTTTCTAAAGATTTCCAAATGAAGTATAGGTAGCAATGTTTCTCTAGCTCTCATCTTAGACATGAAAAATTCTCTCTCTTCCTTGGTACAATTTTCCAAATCACTTTCAACAATAATTGTCTTTTTTGATTTTGTCAAGATCATATATCCTAGACACATACATAGCAGATGTGTCTTCATCTTTTCCTTCCAGCTATCATAATTTGTTCCATCAAATTTAAGACTATCCTTTCTGATTATGTTTATCATGGATCTCCCAAAGTTATTAAACTTTATCTTCAAGGACCTATTTCTCTGATACCAACTGCTAAAATCTAGAGTTGCCATTGCACCAAAAGATTGACTTGTTAATGCCTAATACAACCACTAGGCTTATAGAACACAAGAGGTGGTTAAGCTATGTCATGAATCCCAAAGGGGAATGTTGGCAGTTAGTCCAACAATCCTCCACTCAAAGTTACCTGAGGAGATTAAAACTTGTGACCAAGCTCTTATACCATTGAAAATTGCTATGTTGACATCAATGACAAACATAGTCATGAATGTAACATATCATCATGATAATAATGTAATCATGTTTCTATAGTACTCCCCCATAGAAGTATCATCAAAATTCATGCTTCTAATAGAATGAATTTTGTTAGACACTTCCTACCTAATATAACCACTCTTTTGAAGCCACTAATGACAATGTTGAGGAAGAATACAATTTTTAGCTGGATTAAGGAAGGGAAGAGTAGCTTTCAGGCAATAAAAGAGGCCCTAGCATCAACACCAACATTGATAAACCTTGATTTCAAGATATAATTCATATTATATACTTAGGGCAGCCAAGATATTATTTCTATAGTTTTAGTACAACCAAATTCAAAAGGTTTTGAATAGCCTATTGCCTTTTTTGGTAAAGGACTAGAAGATTATGAAAAAAGGTATACCTTTTGAGAAACATGTGTTGGCTATTGTAAAAGGTTGAAGAAATTTAGACACATGTTGTCTCATACCAAGGTACATATCATGGTAGCCCATGCTAGCATCAAAGAGTTCTTACTCAACAAGGATTTAAATGAAAAGAGAGCCATGTGGACAACTAATGTGATGGAATATGACATGGATATCAAGATTACCAAATTGGTTAGAGGAAAGGGCATTTGTGAGATGACTGATGATGTAACTATCATAGAAGATAAGGAAATAGAATTAAAAAATCTATTTATCCATGGAGAAACTACAAATGATCAATCAACAAGCTGACTAAAGGAGATTACTCACTTTCTACAAATTGGAGAGTGCCTACCTAATCTAGATAGAGTTAAGATAAGATATTTTTGACTTCAATTTATTTGTTATGTGTTAATTGATAATATTTTGTTTGGGGGAGGTGCATAGATAATGATTAGTTTGATAGGATCCTATATGAGTTCCATGATGGACCTTCAAGAGGCCACTATTCACCTAAGACCACAACATTCAAAGTTATGAGGGTTGGCTATTATTGGCCAAGTTTTTTCAAGGATACCCATGACTAGGTAAGAAAATATGTTGAATGTACCATGTTTTTTGGTAAAGAAAGGTTGCTATTTTTTCCATTGTAACCCATCTAGATTCAATAGCCCTTTATGAAATGGGGAATAGATTTCATTAGAGCAATTAATACACCCTCAAGTGTAGGGAACAAGTGGATCCTAGCTACTATAGATTATTTTACCCATTGGACATAAGCGATAGCCTTGAAGGAGGCCAATGAATTAGCTATGCTCAATTTTTATGAAGACACTATTTACAAATTTGGAGTACCTAATTTTAATATCGTGGATAATGCCCTTTATTTTATAGAGGTTAAGGTAAGTAATTGGGCAGTAAAAAAAATGGTATTTACATTTATGCTTCCTCCAATCACTATCATCAAGGGAATAGATTAGTAGAATGAACCAATAAAATATTATAAGGATGATTAAAAGAACCTTGGAGGACAATTAGTGAGACTAGCATTCAAAGTTGAAGTTTTCTTTATGGGTTGATAGGATCACCCCTAAAAGAGAGATTGGTAATTATCCTTACATTCTAGTATGTAGGAGAGAAGGATGATCACCAATATTTACATAACTACTAGCATTGGATCTTGCTAGCCAATTGGTCCTATTTGAACCAAGAGATCCTATGTATCTACATATTCCCAACTTTTGAAATTGGCGGAAATTAGAAATACAACAATACAAACTATGCAATATCAATAGTTGTAGACTAGGAGGGCTTTTGATAAATGGGAAAATTCAAGAGTTTTCAAAGTTGAGGATCTAGTGCTCAAGTGGGATGATTTCAATAGCAAGCCAGGTAAACATTCCAAATTTTATGCTTTCTAGATTGGTCCATTCATCATCATGGAGTACAAAGAGAAAAATGCATTCCAACTTTCAATGATGAATGGAGATGATTTTACTATCTCAGTGAATAAGATACACCTCATGCCTTGCTTTTTGGTATGATCTATTAGTCTCACCCTTGTATGTAAATAGGTTAGGTTTTGTACTTCCAATAAGTGTTCATGCACTAGTTCATTATTT
Source organism: Cupressus sempervirens (assembly GCA_028749045.1). Taxonomy (NCBI): domain Eukaryota; kingdom Viridiplantae; phylum Streptophyta; class Pinopsida; order Cupressales; family Cupressaceae; genus Cupressus; species Cupressus sempervirens. Next base: position 725,280,451 of record CM053787.1, read on the forward strand.
TGTGTTCCCTAAGTGTTGTTCCAACATGGGCTTGCTTTAGTTTAGTTTTCTTGTTTTCAATAAAGAGTTCCCAAGCTTTTAAAGAGTTGAGTGAAATGATTACTCATATTCCACACCCTTCAATTGAATCTATGGTCTGATGGATAGTTAAGGCTAATTTCTTTGATGTCTAGTAGGCAGACATATAGTAGAAGTCACTAAAGATGTTACAAATTTTTACCAGTATGTAAATTGGTAGAATTGTTGTTATATATTCCTTGCTAGGTGCCTATGAAAAGAGATAATATATGCATAGGTTTCACTTCTAATGTGTTGCCACCTTTGTGAAAATTCTTAGGGTGATAATAATGTTCTATGATCTTTTACTATTCATAATTGTCACACATGTATAAGAGGGATACATAAAATCTTGATCTTAGGTCCTAATTATTTATATTTTCTTATTTATATGACAATTTTCTCATGGATATTTCAAGTTGTGATCTTGTGACCACCTTTCATTTCCTTGTCACTCCAGTTTATGTCTTAACTATTAGATGGGCTATGAAGATGCAAGACAATCAAGCACATAGTTAGCATAGCTTCATAGTGGTTAGTGCTAGACTTTGGTTTCATGTTGTAAGGGAGAAACTGCATGATCATAGCTCAAGTTATGCACTAAGAATACTTCTAAGGGCCCATGATATTCCTAGCCATTAAATCTTATTAATGAATGTGTAACATATTCCCTCTTTCCAAATATGTAGGGAATTAAAAAAAGAGGGAATGCAAGCATTCAGCACGTGGACATGGTGAGACAAGACTTAGATGCAGGCTAAAAAATGAAGATGAGTTAGAAGAATTGGACATAATGGTGGTGTCTGATTGGTCAAAGGCACTATCCATGACAAAGGGTTTTTAGTTTCATAGTGATCATTAGATCTTGGTTGATCAATGACTAGCATTTTGCTACTTTCTAAAGATGCATGATATTTAATGAAAGAGAGAATATGAGCACCAGACATGTGCCATGGTGGGACTAGTCACATTAAGGTCTTTTCATTGCATCATTGCAAGGGTTAGTTGACAATGAGTGCAATTCTATTTTTGAAGGAGTTGTTTTTTGAATAAAATGAATAGATTTAGTTGATGAACTCCATTTAAATGAACTCTATGTTTCAAGTTGTGAAGCTTCAAATGTCAACAACTCAGTCAAAATTAAGTGTTTCATATTGTCACACATAGTTAAGGCTAATCCATGGTTTGGGTTGCAAAGAAGTGAACGTCTTTTATCACACCATCACATGTAGTCAAAGTTAACTTGAGGTTTAAGTTGTGAGGTTGTAAAATACCTTGTTTTCATAGTCATGCTTAGTTAAGAATAGACCATGGTTTGAGCTGTGAAGTGGCATTTTCTTTTGTCACACTCTTACAAGATTAAAGGGTGAGTTCAATATTTCAATGTTGTGATATGATGTATGAAATAGTTAAGCTAGCTGCTTGCACAACATCACATGTTCCAAATAGTCTTTATGTCTAATGTTTCCAATGGAGTAATGTAGTTAAAGATACATGCATCATAGTGTCACATGATTAAATAAGTCTTAAGATCTAGAGATTGTGAGGATGCAGAGTGGTCAGTGTTATAGTCATTGCAAGGCCACTGTAGTTAGTGTATTAAGGTAATTTCATGCTGCAAAGTAGTGATAGAGCATAAATAGAGGAGGTCCTAGTTTTGCAAGGTCAAGAAGACAATGATGAGAAATTGGTCACAAAGTTATGAAGTAGTTAAAATGACCCATATTGCAAAATTGTAACTAAAAGGATGATATGACATTTTTTGCCCCTGATTTTGTGATAGGCTATCATCAAAAAATCATAAGAAGATATGAGGTAATAAAAGGCCGTTGACCAATGAAATTAAAGAAAGGTACCAAGTATGAAAAGTTGAATAAGTTATTGATGTTCCCATTAAGTTAGAGGAAATGCTATGTAGGATTCAGATTGCATGGGACAAGTCAGCACTAAACAACCATGAAAGATCACCATTGGTGCTTGATCTACATAACATGATGGGGAAATGATCTTCAAATGGAGTATGGTAGTAGGAAACTTAGGTGAAATTAGATATGTTGAGTGGCCCATAAGGATGGAAATTAATGTGTTGGAGGCTTATTGGAGAGATGAAAGCTTTGATGGTAGAAGTAGTTGAAGATCTTGATATCTAAGGAAATAGAGGATGAGTAGAATTAAATGAAAGACTCCTACAAAAAGTGTCACCATGCCGATTTTGTGGCTACTTTCCTAGTTTTTGTTTCAATGTAGAGAATATTTAGATGCAACATCATATGATTTCTTGGTATTCATTCTTTCAATCATACTTTGATATGTGGCCTCACATCTAAAGCTTGTTGCAATCCTTCTCTATTTGAGGATTTCAAAGATGTAGAGTAAGGGTTCCAATTTTTATGCAAAAAAGAATTTATGTTTTGATCTTTTAAGAGTCCTTTAGAATATTTTCTACATATTACTTTGTAACTACTTCTAATGAATATTGTTGAACTACTTTGAAGCTTGAATAAAAGAAATTTTAGAGGCCCGTCATGTGTTCATCTTGTTGTAAATCACTGATCTAATATAAGTTTTGTAATTTATTTTGAATCCCTAAGTTCATGTCTTAGTTTTATCTGCAAGTGAATTTTGGAATATTCATATAGGTTATAAGTCATGAAATTGTGCTTCTCTTCAAGTTGATTAACCGTGAGCAATATTATTCCTATTAGCATCTTGTTCAAGGTTTTTCCAACTTGAAAAAAATTTGTGTATGAGATTTTTGAGATCAATATTGTGCAAACCTTTAACCATTCAAAAAAGCTCCATCATGTAACGTCAACAATCTTCTCATCTCAATGTTTGGTACATCACCTTCAGTTTAGTCAATTTCACTTTTCAATATTTATTTTTCATGCAAGTAAACCATTTATCCCTTTTCCCTCCAAGATTTTAAGGTTCATTTTTGAAGAGAAAATAGGTGAAGCATCACAAGGAATAAGCCTATAAACCTGAGATTCACTCCTAGTCCTAGTACACACACTACCCAAGAGTGTTTCCATGTTACTCAAAGAAACTAGATTTTAGGTTCCTGTTAGGATGCAAATTTTAGAGATAATAGTAAGTAACAAATCTGAAGAGGATTCTTTTCTTGTTTCTTTAGAAATTTTTGATAATTCATGGGTTTTAGATTTAGAGGATTCATTTCATGCTACACCCAGTAAAGATTATTTAGTTGATTATGTCCAAGGGGATTTTGTGCTTGTTTATTTGGGAAATAATGAACCCTATCAGATTTTTGGAAAGAGAAAATTTAAAATTAAGTTGAAAAATGAGAATAATTGGCTACTACATGAGGTAGAAATATTCTAAGGCTGAGTAGGAATTTAATTTTAGTAGGGAAACTCAGTGATGAGGGTTGCATAGTTACTTTTAATGATAAAAATTGGAAAGTTTCAAAAGGTTCCTTTTAGTAGAAAAAGGTGTGAAAGTGGGTATTTTATAACTTTGTATAGGTCATAATGTCCCTTCTACTTTAATTCTTTTAGAGAAAAATGAATATTTAGGAACAATTGTTGTAGTTGAGTAGAGAGAACAAATAGATGTTGTACTATCTAATATGTAATGCTATGGTACTTGAGTGAGAAAGGTATTGAATTACTTCATTCAAAGAAAGTTTTTCTAGGTCTAAAATATCTCAATATGGATTTCTATGAAAGTTGTGTGCATGATGAACAAATAAGAGTTAGTTTTGAGAAGATTGGGAAGGAAAAGAAAAATGAGAAATTAGAGCTTATGCAAACAAATATATGGGGACTAAGTCAGGTATCATCCCTTGGTGTCTCTCATTATTATGTTATATTTATTGATGATGCAACTAGAAAATTATGTGTCTATTTCCTTTGATAAAAATTTGATGTATTTACAACTTTTAAGAAAGAACATTTCAATACTCAGATTCACCACACAAAGGTTGCGAGGTTTTTTCGCTTTGCTAGGGTTTCTTGCTTCATGTGAACTTTCAATTTTCTTCTCTACGACTCTTCATCTGAACATAGCTTCTGTAGCCACCACTTGTCAAACCACATTTACTACAGAAGCTTTTAGGCCAGGATATAATGGCTCTAGTCAGCAGTGAACCAGTTGTTTTTGGTATTCACGCTACTGCTTCGAACTGTCATGGCATTGCCTCAGAACAAACACCCACACAAGTTTATCCCGAAGGTATTTCATGAGATAATCTTGACATTATCCTTCCTTTGAAAGAATTTGATGTTACTTGTGACTGGATAAAGCAATATACCTTGATAGGTTATTTTGTTGGTAGGACTCCACCTAGAGCTATGCTTTGAGACTAGGTTAACAAATGTTGGACTCCTCATGGAGTCTGCCTTGATGCTATGCAAAACCTTACCAAAGGTTTTTCTTTATTTCACTTGGCTAACCCGTCACAAGAAGACGTGGTCTTTAACAATGGACCTTGGTCTGTGTGTTCCTCTCTGCTTGTTTTCCAAAAATGGTCCTGAGACTTCATAGTCTCGGATGATAAAAGCTTAGGGTTCCTATGTGGCTCAAGTTTCTAGGTCTTCCCTTGCCATTTTGGCCTTTCATTCAGTCCATTGCCAAAGCCATTGGCAAATTTGTCACCAAGGACCCTGAGAAAATTTTTAATGCTTTCCCATAGCGATGCATTTGCATCAAAGTTGATTTTTCCAAGGATCTCAAGGATTCTGTGGAAATCCATATTGGAGCTCAAACCTTATCCCAGAAGGTGTTTTACTTGAATCTACCCAACACCTATTATAGGTGCCAATTTGTGGAACACAAGATCAAAGATTGCCCTCTGGTTACACCTAGGGTCAAGCCACACCTAAAGAAGTGCCTCCCAAACAGGCTGAAGGAATAAAGGAAGAATGGGTTACTGTTGGGTGCAAGGGCAAGGTTCCCTTGAATCCCTTGTCCCCCAAGAAATATTATGTGATGGTCACTGTGGTTCCTCCTATTTCCATAAGAGCATCCACACCGGCTAGCATGAGGACACAACTGACTTCCACAGTGCCTATTTTGAGGGTTTCACAAGTTCCAAACCTTGCTAGTATGCAAGGGATTAAGGAAATCACCAGGGTTTCTACCTTGGCTGGGGTTCATGCTCCTCTTATAATTTCTTCCATCATGCCATTAGTGAGAAGGTGTTCTTGCAGTTCTCCTAGACGTGCAAAGATACTAGAAGTGAAATGACAAGCTATAAGGTCAGAGGATTTCTCGTCTAACTTCCACTCAGTTTCTACCTTCTTGTAGAATAGCTACTCCTCTCTTGAGGATGAGGATGATATCTAAGAGTTATCATGAACTTCCTCTCCTAGAATTTTTGAGGTCTTTTAAACCTCCCTAGAAAATTCTATGTCTAGGACACCCATCATAGACTTGGTAATTTAGACTTTTTCTGACTGCAAGAAGTTAAGATTTCTAGTTTCATGCTTTCTACTATGTACCACATCATTTGACAGGATGGTGTTATGTTTTCCTCTTAGCATGAACCTGGATGAGGTGGTGTAGTCACTCTCCTATCACCTTGCCTTCATTCTACTATTAGTTCACATGGTTTTGACCCCATGCATAGAATTATCTGGCTTTTTCTTTCCATTCAGAATCATTCTTTTGGAGTCTTTAATGTTTATGCCTCCAATGATGTTGTAGAAATGTCCCTGATGTGGGTTTGGCTAGCTAACAACTTGCCTCCTGCTACTTGGGTCATGTGTGGGGACTTCAATATGGTTGAAGTGGCATATGACAAAGATGGCATTCTGCCCCTTCAGTGGATAGCTAGGGAAAGAGAAGCCTAGTACTACATGAGAAATAAATTGGGCCTTTTTGATCCCAATACAAACTGCCACCAGGGTAGTGGGGTCTGGCACACTTGGTCCAAACTTTGAGCTAGCTTTGACCTTAATTTAAAACATCTCGATCATGCTATGATCTTTGCACAATCTTTTTTCTCTTTTTCTAAAGATCAAGATTTTCCTATCATTCCCTTGATAGATGTGATGTTATCCAACCACTATCCCATCTATTTTGTCATTTCTTGGCAAATAGCTATCCCCAAGGTGGCCAAGTCTTAGTTCTTCCTCAACACATCTATGCTGCTATATGCTTCCACCATCTCATGCATCCAAGATGTATAGAATTTGGAACCATGTTCGCCATCCTAATGGGGATGGATTCAATGGTGGAATGATGCCATTTCTAGAATTGCTTAGTTTTTGTGCATCTATGGGTGCCAACTGGCAATTTTTAGGAAATGCTCTTATGAATCCAAACTCGTTGCCCTCAAAAAAGCCTTTGAGACTCTCACCTTCAACCCCTTTGATGTGGATTTTCAAATTCACCTTGCCAAGCTTTTCCATGACAAGAAAATTGCTAACAACTATGCTACCCATGGAGCTCAAATCAAGGCTTGTCTCCACTAGTTGGAGGTTGGCGATAAAGCCTCAAAGGATTTCTTTTAGGCTCTCTGAGCCCATCATGCCAATGGTGGGATTAGAAAGATCAAACAAGGAATGGATGTTCTATCTAGTCTCCCTAACATCCTGCAAGCATTTGTTCATCATTATGAGAATGAATTTTCTTCATAGGGAAATTTAGTTTCTTAAGAGGAAGCTCTCAGAAAGTGTATCTCTATTACTCCAAACCACCTTGCAGTTGAGAAACATTCTTTCTGTGAGCAACTTCTTTCCCTTAGAGACCTTAAAGAGGAAATTTAATCCATGGTAGATGAGAAATCTCCTAGGTGTGATGGCTTTCCCTGTGAATTTTACAAACACTTCTGGGAATAAATAGGTCTTGACCTACACAAAGTCTATCTCGAAGCATATCATACTAAAAGCTTAGGAATGATAATAAATAAAGGGAATATCAAATTCATAACTAAAGCTGGTGATCCTAAGGACATATGCAATTATCCTTCTGAATGTGTCTTATAAGATCATTGCCAAGGTGCTCTCTCTCAAAATTAGGTACATGTTGCCTTTAATTATGCAGCTTGAGCAAACTGGCTTCATCAAGTCTAGATATATTCTTGACAACATCATTGCTTCCTGGGAAGGTATGGAATGGGTTTGCAAGTTCAAATAGTAGGCTATTTTTTTAAAGATAGATTTTTCTAAAGCCTGTGATCACATTGAATGGCCCTTCATCTTGGCTATGTTTCAGGCTCTAGGTTTTGGTCCCACTTTTCTTCATTTCATGGAGATGCTCTTTGGAGATGCTAATGCTTGCATTACCATCAATAATTTGCAATCTGAGGCTTTTGGATTTTTTTTTTCAATTAGGCAAGGTTGTCCTCTAGCTCCAGTGCTTTATGTCCTTGTTGCTCAAGGTTTTAGTTTTTTGCTAGCTCATTCTATGTCTTCAGGGCTAGTTCATGACATTTCCTTGCCTAAATCTTCCTCCTAGTTAGTCAATGGTATTTTTTCTAATGATTCCTTTCTTAAGCTTCTTGAGGATGAAGAAAACATAAAAAATGCTTTAAACTATCTAGACACCTTTTGTCAAGCCTCTGGCTCTACCATCCAATGGCATAAAACACTCTGGTATTGCTAGTCTTTTTTGCCAGCCCCAGCTTGGCTTAACCAGTTCCAGTGGAAATGAGTTACTCACAGGGAAATCTTCTACTTTCTTGGCATTCCCTTTGCCTTCCAAGCCTCTCCTATGGAGCTTTGGAATGTTGTGCTTGCCAAGATTAGCAAAAAGCTTGACTATTGGATCACCAAGCTGCTTTCTCTTGCTGGTAAATTCCAAATTTGTTCTAAGATTCTTGCCACCTCTCATGTGTACGATTCTTCCTATTGGGCACCCTCCAAAGCTTCTTATCTCAAGGTGGAACATTTTCTAAGAGATTTTCTTTGGGCTTCTAGTTCTAACCATCATGGTTTCCACAAAGTTTCCTATGATTTTTTTTGTCTCCTAAAGGAGTCTGGTGGTCTTGGTCTGCTTTCCACTCAGAAATAGGGCCTTGCTCTTTGTGTAAAATGGATTATCCAAGCTATTTTTGGGGATGAATCCTAGAAGATTCTGGTAAGGCATTGCATTTCTTTCAGCTTCCCTATTAACAGGCATGCGTGGAAGGGTATTGGTTTTCAAACCCTTCTCATCATGCATGAACTAGTGGCCATTCAGGGCTCATTTGTTATTAAGAGTATCTGGAAAGCCTAGGAAGCTCTTAAGTCATGGCTTTGTTGGGCTAGAGATGAATTTCACAATGGACCCTCCTTGAATCAATAGAACATTTGGTGATCTCCCCTATTTGTAATTCAAGGTACTCCTCTTGCCAAGATTCAAGGTGCCAGTGCTCTGCATTTTTTCAAATGTGGCATCCGAACTCCTAAGGATCTCTTTTCAAGAGTCACCATGAGTTTTAGGTCATGGGAAGATATGCAAGTTTTGTATTGCCTTGTCCGTATGGATCAACCAAATTTTGACTTTCTATTTTCTTCCATCTCTATGCACCTAGTTCATAAGGTGTAGATTTAGTCTATTCGGCCTTGGTGGCATGATTGGAAATGGTATCCTACCACTCCATTTGCCAATTATAAGCCCAAAATGGGTTATAGATGGCTCTCACCCCATCTTCTAATGGTTGACATGCTTAACAAATGGTGGCATTTGCAATCTTTGCTTTCTCGATGGAGAAAATGTTTTGACACCATTTGGAGTGCTATTACAAAACCCAAGATTTTCCACTTTTCTTGGTGCCTTGCCCTCCAAGGTCTTCCCCTGGGGCCTCAAATCAAGCACATTGGGGTCTCTGATCCCAGATGCCCCTTTTGTGGTCAACTTGAGTTCTTTTTGCATATTTTCTAGTTTTGTAAGCATGCTCAGAATTATTGGCACTAGATTCATAATTTTTTCAAGCCTTTCAAGCCCGAACGATTTTCATGGCACATGATCCTATTGGGTGATTCCCCTAGAATTGCTTGGAAATTCACTTAGATTTGGCATACCTTCAGGATGGAAATTTTTTTTTCTCTGTGGAAAGATAGGAATGTTGTTCTATTAACTCACTATTTTTTGGATGTTAACATTGCTGTGTACACTAAGGCATACATTTGTAATAATGTGATTATGCAGATCTAGGTGCAAGCTAATAAAGTTTCCCTAGAAGTTTCTCACTTACATGAATTTTTAAATCACTAGGGAAATGCTCCTTCCACCATTCCTTGATTTCCTCAAGATGCCTCGATTGATGCCTCTATGCCTCATGGCTACCATTCTTGCTGCCAATCCTCAGGCTACTACTCACACATGCCGAGCTCCCATGCTTTCGACCACCACTCTCCTAGTGGCAGTGATGGTAGATGGAGGTGCCACTCTACTTCCCCACCCCACAGTGGTTTTTTCTGGTCGTCAGCTCCTCCTCCTAGGCCTCGATGAGTGAAATCTAGGAAATTTCCTTGCCTAGCTTTGGTGATTTCTCCTCCACAACCAGATGTTAAAGATGCAGAGGTTGCCCCTGATCCTGTTGCTACTAATGATGACTGGAATGGTCCCATTCCACCCCACAATCCCATTGATACATGGGTATTTCCTAATAAAGATGATCCTCCTCCCTTAGCTACCACTACCTTGGTAGCCTAAGGTTATTTATTCTATTTTTTTTTATGAATAGTTGATGTTTCTAGCTGAGGCCATGTTTTCAAGTCTGGCTTTAGTCATGTGAAATCTTTCACAAGGTTATCTTGTATCCTCCGGCCCCTTTTTTGTGAATTTTATTCGTAGTATATTTTATTAATAGAAAAGAACTATTCATAAAAAATAAAAATAAAAACTTTTAAGAAATGGAAATGCTTGGTTGAGAATGAGACTCGTAAAAAGCTAAAATGTCTCTGATCTAATAATGGTGGTGAGTACTAGAGAAAATAATTTGAATATTATTGTTCCTCTAATAGTATTCATAAACAAAAATCTATTCCAAGGAATCTATAGAAAAATGGAGTGGCTAAACTCATGAATAAGACAATAATTGAGCATGTAAGGAGTATGAGGTTGCATGCTAGGTTTCCCTTAAATATGTGGGTGGGGGTTATTAATATTGTTGTATATTTGATTAATGGAGATCCCTCTATTCCTTTGGGCTGTAGTACTCTAGAAGAAGCATGGATTAGTAAGAATATTTAAAGTGAAGTTAGTTGTAAAAGGATTTACATAGAAAGAAGGTGTTGATTTTGATGAGATATTTTCTCCTATTGTTAAAATGAGTTCTATTTGTATTGTTTTAAGTATTGTGGCTACTAAAGATTTTCATTTGGCATAGCTTGATATTAAAACAACCTTTCTTCATAGTGATTTGATGAAGAGATATTTGTAACACAACTATAAGGATTTGAGGTTAAAGGTAGTTGGAGACTTAGCATGCAAATTGAAGAAAAGTTTATATGGCTTGAAGAAAACACCTTAGTCATGGTATCTAAAATTTGATAGTTTTATGCATTCTCTTGGATATAGTAGGTGTCAATCAGATCATTGTGTTTATTTTAAGAGGTTAGATGACAAAATATACATTATTTTATGTTTATATATTGATGATATGCTTTTATTTGGGTCTAACATGGATCAAACGAAGGGGTCATAAGATCACTTAGCACATTCATTTTCTATGAAGGATTTGGGGGAAGTAAAGAAAATACTTGGTAAGAATATTTTTAGAGATAGAAAGAACAAAAAATTGACATTATCTCAAGCTAATTATAATGAGAAGGTGTTGAAACATTTCTCTATGGAGAATGCTAAAGCTATCAACACACCTTTACATGGTCATTTCAAGTTAAATAAGGAGATGTGTCCCAAGACATAGGAAGAGGATGACAAAATATCCAAGGTACCCTATGCTTCATCTATAGGAATATTAATATATGCTATGGTATGTACTAGGCTAGATATTTCACATATATTGAGAGTTTTTAGCAGGTATATGAGTCATCCAAGGATTGAGCATTGGAATACACTCAAATGGATTCTTAGATATTTGAGAGGAACATTCAGTAAATGTTTACATTTTGGGGGCTCTATTAATGATTTATGGGGCTATGTTGTCTTAGATTTGGTAGGGGATATTAATACCAAGTAGAGTACTACATGTTATTTATTTACTATTGATGGGATAACATTCAGTTGGATTTCTTGATTGTAGAAGGTTAATGCTTTATCCACTATAGAGGCAACCAAGGAGATGATATGGCTTCAGTTCTTTATGGAAGAAATGGGAAACCCATAGAGGGATAATTACTTGTTCACAAATAGCCTAAGTGTCATTCATCTTGCAAAGAATTTTTCTCTCCATTCAAAGACAAAACACATATAGTTGAAGTACCATTTCATTCGGTCAATTTTGGGTGGTGGATTATTAAAGATGGAGAACATAAATATAGATGATAATCTAGCAAATATATTGACCAAGGAATTAACAATAGAGAACTTGAACTCATCTTAAACTTTGGTTGGTCTTCTAGACTAAATAAAATAAAAGAACAATAAATTCTAGGGTGGTTTGACATTCTAGTGGGAGCTATAGGTTTAGAAATGCTATGAATAGTCTCTAAGTGGGAGGTTATTGTTGTGGAGTCTAACTAGTCTCCAAGTGAGATATTGTTGTGATGTGTAGCCTATTTAGACCTAGAGGTCTAATTGGCTCAATTTCCCCTTAGATTATTTCTGTGAGGGTTTGAGGGAAAAACCCCTTGTAGGGTCCTTGGGAAATGCCCCAGGTGTGCTCCCTATCACAACACAATACTACGTCGAGGGGAAATGCCCCCATGGGGATTTTTGGGGGTAGTGTCCCCAAAGTAAAAAATGACTCACTATTGTAAAAGGCACTGGCTACTATTTTTTCTATTGGATGACTTATTCTAGCCCTAATTTTGTAAGCGACAAAAGCTTTTATAAAATGGCTTTGGGTTAGGGAATTCATAATGTATGATGACATTATAGCTTCTTGTAGTGGTATTGAGCTATAAGGGATTATGAATTGTAATCACTGGATAATAATAATATTGGACTTTTAATTGGTGGACATAGCATAGGGATTGGGTGAACCACATTAAATCTTTATGTCTTGTGTTCTCTTCTATATGATATATTATTTTTTTATATTGGTTATTTTTGCATGTAATTGTTATTTTTTTTTCTGTGGTTAATCCTAAACATAAGGTGCAATGGCTATGCCAACAAGTGGATATGCAAATAAAGTATAGAAAAATGAAATATCTTTATTTCATCAATTATATCTAAGTGCTTGAAAAATAAATAGTTTGAAGGAAAGGAAACAAGTGTATGACAAGCGAATAAACAAGTAATGTAGAGCACATTTGTCTGAATATGTTTCTTCCTTAAGGCTTGACATTTTCTTGCTCACACACTATGAAATGACTAGACTATAGAAATGAACCAAAAAAAATTCAAAATTAAGTAATGTATTGGTCTATTTAATTATTTTTTAAAGAGGATTTTTTGGGATTTCACTTTTTTGTGTGTGGGGTGTGTCCAAAGGGTGATTTATGTAGATGTGATTATCAGTACAACAAAAAATCTTTCAAAATAGTAGAGGAGGGTAATTTATATTTGGTAGAAAATGTGTGTCACTTGTTGGGGTTTTCCACATTTCCTTTCCTTTCTATAAAATTCGTAGTCATGGAAATTGATATCTACAAAACAAGATTTATTATTTAGATCAATGTTAAGAAACATATGGTAGAAATGGTGATAATGCAATAAATTCTATAGGGTACTAAAAGAGTAAACGTCTCATTTATTTATGTTTTCAAAGTGAATGTGAACTAGAAATTTTGACGATGTATAGTATAAAATCTACCACCTCTATTTTTGGTAGAGAGAGAGTTGTTGCAAGTGAGCCTCTTCTTTTCTTATTAGAATTGTGCATGAATTTCCTTGCATTTTTGCACATATTTTGTAACTAAAATTTCTTATGATGTGAAGATCATATATAAATCTAACTCTAGAAATTATAGTTAATTTTATGCCTTGTCTTTCCACACTACCAATATGAGTAGTTACTTTATCCAATGTTAGGCCTTTGGATTTATGTATAGTTATGTTGCATGCCATTATGAGCAGTATTTTCCTATGAGTTCCTAATGAAATAGGAACTATAGGTACTTTTCTAGGGTTTTCTTCATTCCATGTTAGGTCACTATAATTATTGAATCACACCACAATATACATTGGAATATCGGGTGGTTTTGAAGTAGGAGTGTATATAATATCAATAACCTCACCTAAAGCACAATTGACAAGTCCCATTTCAATCCATATGTTTGTTACAAGAATGAAACATTTTCCTTTACATAGTAGCACATATTTCTCAATATTTTTTTTATCAATTCCCACATTTTTAGCTATATTTCTAGTGTTTGTTTTCGAACTCAATGCAACAAGGTGGTTCAACAATTTTAACATTTTTAGGATGTGCAATTTAACAAAATCATTTGTGGAAAACAAATGTATTGACTTGTAAAATTATTTACTCTCCATGGAAGTGATGTAGTTATTTGTGTGTGTCATTAGGATCTCCCAATAATCCAACTTTGGTTTGACATTTTATATTTCTTGTAACATATTGTGAAAATTTTCTTGTGTTGAAGACTCTCCTTGCTGACAGAAGACTATTTTTAATATGTCTACTATTCTAAATTGTTCCCATAACATTTTTTTAGTTCATCATGATGCATAAATAGGAATGTTCATCACAAGAAGTAATTGTGAAAGGTCTCCAACCAAAATAATAGAGGCACCATCAAAGCATAGGTGTTTCTTGTGGGGGTATGCTTCACAAAGTCTTTTGTCAATTTTGAGAACCAACTTTGGGCCTATGAAACTTATTTCATCAATGAGAATACATTTAATCCCCTTTAAGTCTTCTTGGAATTTTTTGAATTCTTCACCTTGCAAGGGTTTCATTTCTTTAATAGGAATCTTGAGCATTGAATGCAATGTTGAAGCATTGATGTTGAACACTACAAATTCTATAGGGGCTAGTGTTAGGAGTGAGTGTTTTTATGTTGGAAATATTCAAGATATGATAGGTTATTGAGAGAGGAGGGGTGAATCAGTAACCTCAAAACTTTAAACAATTCAGCACTTTAACCATATATACTATTCACCATTTATCCATCTAATCTACTACATATATGAGAAATCAAACATCCATAACACACGTATACAGTGATTTGGTAACCCAAAAACCTTCCAAAATAGAAAGTAAAATTGGGGTGGGGATGCTAACCACAAAACTTCATTACTGTAGTATGAAGTTGGCCTGTTAAGGCTTACGTTGACCACTTTTGGTGATGTAACCTATTAGGAGCACAAAGGACTGCTAGGTCCACCTTGTTAGAGGATTTATAAACATACACTGAAGTATGCACTCTATTAGAAGATTTATACAAAGACTGTTAAGTCTACCCTATTAAAGGATTTACAAAACTAATTCACCTATTAGGATGAAATAGTGGATCTACTTACAAACTTGATTTTCAGATTAGATCCTTGAAGTATAGATCATGTCTTGTGACTGATGAATCTAGACTTCTCCTTGTAGACCTTGTTGAATACTCTGCTCTTCTGCTAATTCGCTTTCATTCTTCTCAAAACATTACATGTCTCTCTTTTATACTTCCTTACATATATTATAAATGATATAATACATTACATATATACCATTCCAATAATTACAATTATAAGGTCGACCAAAAAACAAGTGAACAAAATATTACTGAGTCGGCCAAACAGTAAATAACTCGGGTTCATTGAACTGACTCGGTGACCTTCTGATACTCGGCATTCACTACATTACTTGGCATTATAATGGACTTAGTATAAGTGAAGGCTCGGTCCATACTAATCACTTGATGTAGTTCTAAACTCAATAACCATTGGAGACTTAGTAGATATAGTATCACTCGGTAAAAATTGAATCCTTTGTTTACCTTGCTTTCACTCGGTAAACACTACACTTTCATTACTCAGTAAAAATTGTGCTTCCATCACTCGGTAAACACTACACTTTCATTACTCGATAAAAATTGCACTTCCATCACTTGGTAAACACTATGAAGCTTGGTGAACACTAGAATGCTCAGTGTGAACTGCAAAGCTCGGTTAACACTAGAATGCTCCATGTGAACTACAAAGCTCGGTATGAATTACTTAAGTGATGAACCTATAAGGTAACCACTGAATGCTCAGTATATACTATAGATTCTTGATGTAAACCGTGAAGCTTAGTGAGTGTAGGAAATTGAGTGCTGAGCTCGGTAGTTATACTGATATAGATAAGTGTTGTCACTAATGACAATAATAACTTAATGCCAACAATCTCCCCCTTTGGCATTAGTGAAAAAAACAATTATAAGCCAAGACATATGTACATTACTTGACTCAATGAATTTTGGTTTTCCAAAATTGATCTTTGTAGAATTGCTGCATATACATTTCTATATACCTTCTTGATGACTTATAATGTATATAGAATGATACTTATGTACACATGCTAACACTAATGAGTGCTAACTAACCCTATCATTTATAGTGATACCTCTCCTCATTTAGTATGCTGAATCTCTGAATCTCTCCCCCTTTTTGACAATAATGCCAAAGGACTACATATATATAGTTTATATGGCTACACCAAAGTGAGATATAAATTCTTGATGTACCTTAAGGATGGTTGCAAAAGTACTATCCCAAGTCTACTACAAAATTTGACAGGTGGAGAGAGCAATTTAAACTTCTACTAATAATTGGATCAAGTGATCGGCCACTGAGAAGTTCTAATCTTGGACCAATGTTTTGCAATGAACAAGAAGTTTCTATATTGTGTCCATGATAGGAAGGATCATGTTCTGGATGTCTATGAGTATAGACCAGATTCTAGCTTCCTCTCTCAATAGTTCAGCCTAAACATTTGCCAAATATCTAATTTTGGTGTGATGGGAGGTTGTGGAGGAGGAGTCCACCTTTAGCTTGGATGCACTTGATAAAATATCAATGTCAATCTTATTTAACTTATCCTTTATTTCTTTGGTAAAACTAGAAATATCACAAAGTTTAGCAAAAAGTGATGTTGCATTATTAAAATAATTTTCAAAATTTCACAAAAATGTTGACAATTCAACATGCTTTATTGCTATCTTTTGAGAAATATGCTCTAGCACCTTATTTTCAAATTTCTTTTCAACTTTATCAATAAGTTTCTCTTGACTGGAAGAATCTTCATTAAATTTTTGTCCACCTCTTCTAACTAAATCAAAATGCATTGAGTAGAATCTACTTCAACACCTATGGCATTTGCAATTATATTCTTGGCATTTTCAATTGTTTTATATTCCTTATCGCTTTTTGATCTTAACTATTTTTGCATATTTTTCATCTCTATGAGTTGACTGGCTAACCTCATCTCTTCAATGGTAGCATTGTCATAGTCAATCTTAGGAATCACTATTTCTGTGTCTAAATCAATCTCTTCTCTGATTTCCTTTCCAATGATCAAAAGTTTTAATTGATGCCTTTTTTTTTACTTTTGTGATGACTGGTTTGACCTTAGGAACAAACACAATAGTGGAGATAGAAGGGCTAGCAGTGAAAATTGGGATAGGACCTGAGGAATGAATGCCAATAGAAGTATTAACTGGATCAAAAATTGAAAAACTTCCCAAAAATGGTATCATACTTGGTAAAGTACCCATAGTAGAATCTAAACTATTTGGAGTGGAAGTGGATATAGATGATGCTAATGGAAACAAAACTATAGAGCTTACTGGAACTGATGAAAACAAAATTGTAGAACTTACTGTTACATTTACTGATGATGAAGGAGTTAAGGAGGTTGACTTGATGGCTGAAGAAGTGATAGACATCTTGGTAGATGAAGTGCTTGGAACATCTATTTCAGATACCTGGAGGTAGGAGGAGGTTGGTGAAGATTGAGCAATTGATGTGATTGTTGTGCTCACAATCTCGCTTGTAGAAGCTACCTACAAAGTAGATGTAACTGTCTTTGGTGGAGAGTAAGGAAGGGATGCAATAACTTTTGCTGCAACTTTTACTAGATCTTCTTCATCTTTATCTTCCTCATGTGCTTCTTCCTCCTTGTCCTCTTCCTCTTTTTCTTCCATAAGTACATGCAGCCCTTCTGGAGTAACTATGATGGATGGAGTGCTATCAAAATCATCAATCATTACTATCATCATCCTTGATTTTAATAGGGTCATCACTAGGTTTTTGCAAATGATAGATGTTCTTCCATGTATTTGTTGCATCATTTACAACATGCTCAATTTCCTTAGTTAAAATCAAACATGTGTGAAATCTAATCATCATTTTACCTTCATGGTTCTTCTTTTCTACCTTAATGTCTGGTCCAATGAGACTCGGTAGAAGATTCTTTAGGGATTTATCATATATATCTTTGGCCATTTGGGTGGCTGACTCCCACCTAGGTTGCAATCTCTCCAACAGTTCTTTGGAGATTTGAGGGGTAAGCTAGTCTGGGGAGTATTTCCATTTTCCCATCTTATTGAGTACTAGTTCCTCAATTTGCATTTTCTCTACATCTGTCCTTGTTTCAAATTTCAATGCCTTGAAATTTGTGATGCTAGCTCCTTCCAATTGTTTCAATCTATTTTGGAAGGTCAGTTGGGGCTTGGTGAATACTACTTCACCTTTGTTCTTACCTTTCTTTCGCCTAGTGAAAATAGCTGTAGAGGCTTTGGGTGGTTTGGTGATGATTACCTTGCCCTTCTTTTTGACTGGTTCTACCTCCTTTTCTAATTCTTCTTCTATATCTTCTACTTCCTGCTCCTCTTCTACATCCTCACCTTTTCATTTAGTAAGCATGAGAGGGCTAGTTTCAATTTTCAATTTGGCTATCTTCCTCTTTCCTTTACTTATGGCCTGGGGTAGCTTGATTTCAAGCTCAATTCTAGACTTCGCCTCATCATATGTTCCAAAAATTGGTTGCTTTGGGTCTTCTAGCTCATTCACCAGTGTTTAAATAATATCTTTGGGCTCATCAATATTCACCTCATAGGGAAGAGGTTTTACCTATGCAACTCAAGGTCTAACTACCTAAATGTACACTTTATCATAGTCAACCATGAAGCATACATCATCTTTGTAATCTTCAACAAGTTTTTGTGGAATTTGAAACCTATTATTCATCCTTTCCTTGAAATCTTCAAAATAATTATCCATGATGCTATCAAAATTTTCACCCATTTCTTTTACAAACTCATTTATCTAATATAGAATAGGAATGTCTTTTCTCCACACTATAGTTTCTTTAGATGGAAAGAATTTTTGAACATAGAAAAAAAAACAAGTCAATAAGGAACCAAATTTGTAGGGATTATTCTTTGAAGTCCTTATGCTTTCCATGCTCTTGTTCAATTGTTTCAACAATAATTTTGATAGTTCAAATTCAAGGTTCTTTTTCACAATTTTGAAAGCCAAATCCATAGCCTCATAGGGCACACTGTCAGATGACTAGAGCTATAAATTTTGTGGGCAATAACATAGATGCCGAATCTTAATTCAATGTCATAAATAATGCTAACCTTTAAACCTCTCCCATCCCACTCAGCTAGGGTTTTCTTTTGCAACTCCTCTTAACCTAGGGTTTTGATGGTTTTTTCTTTGCTGAGTATGGGGAGACCAGTAATCTTATGAATCATCTTTTTGGTGATTAACACTAGCTGCTCTAACCATAGTTGCCCATTGTGAACATGACTAAGTATGTACCTGATCTAGTTAGTTTGAAAACTTCTTGGCATATGCAAAATGTGGGTTAACACTTTGGTCTCCAAATGTTTATGCTTGAGTTTCAAAAAAAAATCAACACTCATTTCTC
Organism: Cupressus sempervirens; assembly: GCA_028749045.1. Classification (NCBI taxonomy): domain Eukaryota; kingdom Viridiplantae; phylum Streptophyta; class Pinopsida; order Cupressales; family Cupressaceae; genus Cupressus; species Cupressus sempervirens. The sequence continues at coordinate 725,299,397 of CM053787.1, forward strand.
CTAGGGCATTATCCATCTCTAGGTTTCCAATCTCTTGAATAGAAAATTTGAAATGAGTATGAGTGTTATTTATGAGAAGTACCTTAGGTGGAGTTTGTGATTGAGCTCCATTGGGGTCGAGTGATTCTACAATTGCTAGAACTAGTTTCAAATTCAACACCTTCCACTCAACACCTTTAACTAGCACTTTTGAACCTAATTTTGTCTTGGTGCTATTGCTACTCCTAGATGTCATTTCTGCTTGGTAGGTGTAAGAAAAATTTGAACAAATTATTTACTTAAAATTCGCTAAAATTCCCTTGGAATTTTTTTTTGAATCACTAGAAATTTCTTAGCTCTGTAATCGTGGTGAAAAATGAAATCAAATTCTACCCTTTTGATGAAATTTTTTCCATAAATGCTTGGTATGAAGGTAGATGAGCTAACATAGTGCTTGACAAGCTGTCATTCACTTGCTTGGTAGAAGCTTGCAACTTGGTGATTTGAACAAAACTTTTAGTTACTCTCAACCTAGCTCATTAAGGTCTTCAACTAACTTTCCATAGAAGATGCAACTTGGAAAAAGATATGCTTTCTTTGATCCTTGTGTATCTAGAATGCTGATTTGATCATTTTTCTTTCTTTTATTTTGGAACTGCTTGAGATATCACTTAAAGATGCAATTCCATATCCTCCTTTATGAATCTAATTGGAATTGATGGAGTTCCTCACTTCTTGAGTGACATTGCCATCATTTGAACTATCTTTCTCAGAATATTTTGGAATCCACTATTGCCTCATCTACTTTCGAATGCTATTAGCTTTGTTTTTCTTTTCACCTTCAACTCTTCCTATGTTCATGTAGTTTTTAGCTATGTGACCGAGTTTTGTACATGTATAACATCTTACAATAGTGTCCTTCCTTAAGTGATGTCTTGTACAGTTTATACCAATATGTCCATATTCTCCACAATAATGACATCTGCACCAGGTATTGTAGTCCCATCCAAATGTTTCTTTAACAAGTTTTTTAGCTAGATTGAATGATTTCGATCTACATTGGAATGCCTTCTAACCATGCTTCTTACATTTGTGACAATTGCCTTCAAATTTTGGTTTCTCATTGCATTCATTAGCTTTATGACCATGCTAACTACAATTATAGCATTTACCATTGAATTTAGCTTTTCCTTTACTCCAAAATTTGTTTGATGTATGACCTAACTTACCACAGTGATTGCAAGTAGGTCTTTGATTCCTTTGGGCACCTTTTTTGGAGGTTTCACCTTCTTCCTTATAACCAAGTCCATATTTACCTTTTTTTCTATGAAGATTCTACTCACTTTGTTGATTTAATTGAGTCATGTCTGCTTGAGATTTCATCATTCTTTTATTGACTTGTTTTTCAGTGATTAAGTCATTTTCCAAACTTTCATTGATTTGTCTTTCAGATCTCAAGTCACTTTGTAAGCTTACATTGATTTGTCTTTCAGTGATTAAATCATTCCTTAGGCTTTCATTTTTAGATCTCGGATTCATAATTTCTTCATTTGCATTAGATAGTTGATCCACAAGATCTTCATGCTAAAGGGATTGATTATTTCTTGCCTCTAAGTCTTCATTTTCCTTGTTTCTCTATTCCAAAACTTCACATAGCCTGATTGATTGGATTTCTTATTCTCTTTTAGGCTTTCTTACTTCTTCCTATAGAGAGCCATTCTTTGCTAGAAGTTCTTTGATTGCCTCATTAGCTTCATCTAAACTACTTGATGGTAAAAGGTCTTCAATCTTTTCTTCAACATACTAATGGTCATTCATTTGTCTTGCAAGTTCCTTCCTTCTCTTCAGGGATTGAGAAAGATGCTCCTTTTCTTCTTTGAGTCGAGCCATGGCCATTTCCAAATCTAGCTTTTCATTTGCAATAGCTTTGTCAAGTCTGAATATCTCCATTGTCCTTGATCTTTGCTCAAACTGTCAAGCTTTGTCTGCAGAACCAAATTGCTCTGATAACAATTGTTGGAAATATTCAAGATAAGATAGGTTACTAAGAGGGGAGGGGTGAATCAGTAACCTCAAAACTTTAAACAATTCAGCACTTAACCATATATACTATTCACCATTTATTCATCTAATCTACTACATATATGAGAAATCAAACATCCATAACACATGTGCATAGTGATTTGGTAACCTAGAAACCTTCCAAAATAGAAAGTAAAACTAGGGTTGGCATGCTAACTGCAAAAATTCATTACTGCAGTATGAAGTTGGCCTGTTAAGGCTTATATTGATCACTTCTGGTGATCTACCCTATTAGGAGCACAAAGGACTACTAGGTCCACCTTGTTAGAGGATTTACAAACATACATTGAAGTATGCACTCTGTTAGGAGATTTATACAAAGACTATTAAGTCTACCCTGTTAAAGGATTTACAAAATCAATTCACCTGTTAGGATGAGATAGTGGATCTACTTACAAACTTTATTTTCTGATTAGATCCTTGAAGTATAGATCACCTCTTATGACTAATGAATCTTTACTACTCCTTTTAGACCTTGCTGAATACTCTACTCTTTTGCTAATTTGCTTTCATTCTTCTCAAAACATTACATGTCTCTCTTTTATACTTCCTTACATATGTTGTAAATGATATAATATATTACATATATACCATTCCAATAATTACAATTGCAAGGTCGACCAAAACAAAAGTGAACAAAATATTACTGAGTCAGCCAAATAGTAAATAACTCAGGTTCACGAAACTAACTCGGTGACCTTCTGATACTCAACATTATCATGCACTTGGTAGAAGTGAAGGCTTGATCAATACGAATCACTCAACATAGTTCTAAACTTGGTAACTATTGGAGACATGGTAGATATAGTATCACTCGGTAATGACTGAATCCTTTGTTTACCTTGCTTTCACTCGGTAAACACTACACTTTCATTACTGAATAAACATTGTGCTTCTATCAATTCGCAAACACTACACATTCATTACTCGATAAACACTACACTTCCATCACTCGATAAACACTGTGAAGCTCAGTGAACACTGGAATGCTTAGTGTGAACTACAAAGCTTGGTTAACACTAGAATGCTTGGTGTGAACTGTGAAGCTTGGTATGAACTACTTAAGTGATGAACCTATAAGGTAACCATTGAATGCTCGGTACATATTGTAGATGCTCAGTGTAAACTGTGAAGCTTGGTGAGTGTAGGAAACTGAATGCTAAGCTCGATAGCTATACTGATATAGATAAGTATTTTCACTAATGGAAATAATAACTTAATGCCAACATTTTTCAGGTCCAAGTTTCTACTAGGTTCTTATTTGATGCATGCTATCAAGTAAGATTCTCTTGTCTCAATTATTCCTTGTATAATTGTATGCAATGGTTCTATACAAGGGCATGCATTATATTTTGTAATAATTTTAAGAACACATTTTTTCTCCTCTGATAACTTGTAGTTAGGTTGTGGAAAATTATGTGGCATGTGTTCAACTTGGTTTTCTTTTTATCATGTTTATGTATTGTGTTGTGATTTCATGCAACTCTTTAAGTACTATGAAATTTTCCCATCTATAAATTCTATCAAACTCACGTCTACTAAGAAAGCCTAGTTCATTTATGCCATTGTTATTTGTAGGGTCCACTAGAGAAAGTAAATGTCATTCATTCATCTCTATTACTCTATCATATCCATTTAATTATCACCCTAGTCATCCTTTGAACATATATCATCATGGGTGTTGCGAATAACATGTCACCCATCACAATTGGTTGGTTGTGTTCATTCTTCTCTTTCATTTTTTCAACATTCATTTGTCTAAGTACCTCAATGTATTCATTGTCTAGGTAGTATAATGTAAAATCACCAATACTGGATAAGTGCAATCTCATCAACCATTGCCATCCTAAGAAGTTATCCTTATTTGGCTTGGGTATCCCTTTCTTGTACATCTTGATCTTTAACTCGACTTTCTTCAAACTTTCCTTTAAAGTACCAAAGCTTTGGTACTAATTTTTAGAATGATTTAGAATAACTGAGAGTGGCGGTGAATTAGTTATCCTTAGATCCAGATGTATCGATTCAACTTTTAATAGCTTCAAACAATCTCATTAAATAGCTTGGTTCATAGAGAAATATATAAGCAATGTAACATTCTTTAAGTTATTTTTTTTCTCTATATGTGTGCCAACTAATAGTAAAATAAATAGCTATAAAAATAGCATGCATAAAGTAACATCCGCACATGTAAATAACACTTTTACACTAGGATTTAACTTTGAAACCCAATTTGGAAAAAACCACCAAGTAACATGTTACCAATTTTCACTCTTCCAAAGTGAGCTTAGTTAAGAGATAACCTTGTTAAAGTTTATAAAACCCACTATTAAATGTGACCTTGTTAAAGGATTTAATCACCCTATTAGGAGTGGACTTGTTAGAAGAATTTGGATAATTCTATTAGAATCTCACCTTGATTAAAGGATTTACAAAATGACTATTAGGTCAACCTTGATTAAAGGATTTTAACTATTAGAATGACTAGAATGTAACAAAAAATTTGATCTATAAAAATACAACTCACTTTGAAAATTTAGATCTCCATTCCCATATCTACTGGTTCATTGACTGACCTCCATTATTATCTCCATCATTGATCTACTCAGCATCCCTTCAAGTGATCATAATTCATTAATCTCTTCACACTTATCCTCTATTTCCCTGCTTCTCACAAATTCTCCTAATGATTGCCAAAAAAAAACAAACTTGTTGGAAATGAGAATGGAGTAACTGAGAGGGGGAGAGGGTGAATCAGTTACCACAAAAAAATTTCACAGTCCCTTAGATGTCTAAAATCTTGATCTTGGTTACAGATTACTGAAACTTGATAATGCAACAAATACTAATAATTATTAAGAACTGGTAACCAAAACAATTCAGCAATCATGAACACTAAAGAAACTAGATTTAACATGGAAACACAATATGGGAAAAACCACCAATGTAACTAGTTACTGTTTTTCACTCTTCTGAAGTGAGTCCTGTTAGGAGCCAACCCTGTTAAAGGTTACAAAACACACTGTAATGTGTGACCCTATTAGAGGATTTAATCACCCTGTTAGGAGTGGCCTTGCTAGAGGTCTTTAGAACAATTCAACTGAACTGTCACCTTGTTAGAGGATTTACAATAGGGCTATTAAACCCACTCTGTTAAGAGATTTTGAGTTCACTATTACAATGGTTAGAAAGAAACAATGAAGTGACCTGATATAATGTGCAATTTATCTTTGCTGATTGCAGATCTCTATTATACTTGACTGGATCCTTACTGATCACATACAACTTTGTAGCTCCTTCAATGCATCTAATCCTCTATCACACTTTTTCAACATTTATCTGATTCTCCATCACACTTTTTCAAAATTTGCTCATATGTTCAATATTCGCACTCTTATGCATCCAAACTCTTGCATCAATGAATTCACAACTTGATCTTTCATATATACCTTACAAATTATCTTAGTCAGCTCTAATCACTGATCAATAATGAAACAAATACAATAGTCGGCTAAAAAGAATTACAAACCAACAAATCCCTTTACTGGCCGACACTGCTTGGTTAATACTGTTCAAAAAATAATTCCTATGTTAACTGACTGAGCTCGGTTAATACAGCAAACTCCATGACATCCCTTCAATCGCCGGGAGAACTCAGTAAGTATAGATGACTGAGTGAGCTTGGTAGAAACTATCTTTGCCAAATTCCCTTTGGACACCGAGTGAACTTGGTAAACATTGACTTTCCTTTGTTTACCTTCCCAGATCGGTAAACACTAACTTTTCTTCGGTTACCTTCCCAGCTCGGTAAACACTAACTTTTCTTTGGTTACCTTCCCAGCTCGGTAAACACTAACTTTTCTTTGCTTACCTTCCTAGCTTGGTAAACACTAACTTTTCTTCGCTTACCTTCCTAGCTTGGTAAACACTCTGTCACAGTTTCCTTCGATCACCGAGTGAGCTCGATAAGTACTGAACTTCCTTCGTTTAACCAAGTTAGCTCGATAGAAGCTATCTTTATAGTGTAATATACAGCAATGCTCGGTAGACACTGTCTGATGACTGATATGACATTTGTGTAACATCAAAGATAACACTGAATTAACCAATTGTATCCAACAATCTCCCTCTTTGGCATTGATGGCAACACAACATGTCATAGTAGAATGAAATTTGAAAACAAGTCCTTCTCTTAGTGGAGCACTATATGTCAACATAATACTTCTCCATTTTAGATAGAAACTTCTCCCTCTTTTAGTAATCTCCCTTTGTGAAGGAATTGTATAACAGAAAGATATGACAGTTTTATTCTCCCTTTACAAATGCTTACAAATTTCAGAATAGGTATTACAGTTTTACTCTCCCTCTTTGACAACACATGCCAAAGACAATATAACACAGTAAAAGCTCTTTTCGTATGCCAAAAGTACTTCTCAACTGGATTACAGTGTACCTCATGTACAGATTCATATGCAATGACTTCAATACTCTACTGCATCAACTTGATTGATTTTCAACTTGTCATAGGTTGATGCATCACTTAAAACTTTATTTTAGTGAACTTCAGATAGGGGAGTGATCCCTAACTTACCTCTAAGATACAAGAATGTATCCTCAGGTAATGTCTTTGTGAATATGTCAGCAATTTTTTCCTTTGTATGCACATATTCCAGTCTGATCTCCTTGTCCTACACCAATTCTCTGACAAAATGATATTTTATTGCTATGTGCTTGGTCTTGGAATGCATCACTGGATTCTTGAATATGTTGATTGCACTAGTATTGTCACAGAACATAACAACTGATTCTTTGATTTCCATCTTCATTCCTTGCAATAGTTTCTTAAACCAAACAATATTAGAACAATTTACTACTGCAGCAACATACTCTGCCTCTACTGTAGATTGGGATGTACAATTTTTCTTTTTTCTTGTCCAAGAAACCAATCTCTTTCCAAGAAAGAATGCTCCTCCACTTGTGCTTTTTCTGTCATCAAGGTTCCCTACCCAATCAGCATCAGTAAAAACTTTCAAATCCAAATTACCTCCAAATTTGTACCATAGCCCATAATCTTCAGTTCCTTTCAAATATCTCATTATTCTCTTCATTGCCATCAGGTGAGTTTCTCTTGGTTTTGCTGAAAATCTTGCAACAATACCAACTGCGAGAGCAATATCTGGCCTAGTATGAACTACATACTGCAATTTTCCAATCATAGATCTATACAATGTTTGATCTACCTCTTTGGATTCATCATCTTTGGTAACTTTCAATCCAGTACACATAGGAGTTCCAACAGGTTTGTAGTCCTCCATACCAAACTTTTTCAATATCTCCTTGATGTATTTTGATTGAGTAAGAAAGATGCCATTCTTATTTTGTTGAATTTGAAGACCAACAAAGAATTTTATTTCACCAAACATAGACATTTCAAATTCCTTGTTCATTTGTTCTGAAAATTCTTTGCAAAGATCATCATTCCTTGTAAAAATAGTATCATCTACAAATATTTCTGCCAAGACAATCTTATTATTTGATCCTTTCTTTATATACAAGCTACTATTATCATTAGCTCTTTGAAAACCAATCTGAATAAGATAATTATGCAATCTTCCATACCATGTTCTAGGAGCTTGTTTCAGACCATACAGTGCCTTGTGTAATTTGTAGACCATGTTCCTTTTATCTGGATCAACAAAACCTTCAAGTTGTTCAATGTAAACTTCTTCATCTAGTATTCCATTGAGGAATGCTGACTTGACATCCATCTGATAAACTTTGAATACTTTCCATGTTGAGAAGTTATCTCTATTAAGTTTTGGAATTTCTCTTTTGTAAGACATCCTGATCTTTTGCTTAGATCCTTGAAATCTTCTCCTGCAAGTACCAAAAGCTCTAATACCAATAGTCAAAAATGAGAATGGAGTAACTAAGAGGGGGAGGGGGTGAATCAGTTAGCACAAAAACATTTCACAGTCCCTTAGATGTCTAAAATCTTGATCTTGGTTACAGATTACTAAAACTTGATAATGCAGCAAATACTAATAATTATTAAGAACTGGTAACCAAAACAATGCAGCAATCATGAACACTAAAGACACTAGATTTAACGTGGAAACCCAAAATGGAGAAAACCACCAATGTAACTAGTTACTGTTTTTCACTCTTTTGAAGTGAGCCCTATTAGGAGCCAACCCTGTTAAAGGTTACAAAACACACTGTTAGGTGTGACCCTGTTAGAAGATCTAATCACCCTATTAGGAGTGGCCTTGCTAGAGGTCTTTAGAACAATTCAACTGAACTGTCACCTTGTTAGAGGATTTACAATAGGGCTGTTAAACCCACTCTATTAAGAGATTTTGAGTTCACTGTTACAATGGTTAGAAAGCAACAATGAAGTGACCTGATATAATGTGCAACTTATCTTTGCTGATTGCAGATCTCTGTTATGCTTGACTGGATCCTTACTGATCACATACAACTTTGCAGCTCCTTCAATGCATCTGATCCTCCATCACACTTTTTCAACATTTATCTGATCCTCCATCACACTTTTTCAACATTTGCTCATATGTTCAATATTTGCACTCTTATGCATCCAAACTCTTGCATCAACGAATTCACAAGTTGATCTTTCATATATACTTTACAGATTATCTTAGTCAGCTCTAATCACTGATCAATAATCAAGCAAATACAATAGTCAGCTAAAAAAATTACAAACCAACAAATCCCTTTACTGGCCGACACTGCTTGGTTAATACTATTCAGAAAATAATTCCTATGTTAACCGACTGAGCTCGATTAATACAATGAACTCCGTGACATCCCTTCAATCGCCGGGAGAACTCGGTAAGTATAGATGACTGAGTGAGCTCGGTAGAAACTGTCTTTGCCAAATTCCCTTTGGACACGAGTGAACTTGATAAAAATTGACTTTCCTTTTTTTACCTTCCCAGATCGGTAAACACTAACTTTTCTTCGGTTACCTTCTCAGCTTAGTAAACACTAACTTTTCTTCGGTTACCTTCCTAGCTTGGTAAACACTAACTTTTCTTCGCTTACCTTCCCAGCTTGGTAAACACTAACTTTTCTTCGCTTACCTTCCCAGCTCGGTAAACACTCTGTCACAGTTTCCTTCGATCACCAAGTGAGCTCGGTAAGTACTAAACTTCCTTTGTTTAACCAAGTTAGCTCGGTAGAAGCTATCTTTATAGTGTAATATGCAGAAATGCTCGGTAGACTCTATCTGATGACTGATATGACATTTGTGTAACATCAAAGACAACACTCAATTAACCAATTGTATCCAGAAAAACTAACCTTAGAAAACATCTCTTATGCCTCATTAAATAGGTAGTTATGATCTTTTGTCACTTAAACATCATTGTAGATCTTAGGGTTAGGTCATATTCATCGAATCATTCCATCATTTTGTTCTTCTTCTCCTTTCTTGATATTTCTAGAAACATTAGATGAAATCCTTGTCTTTTATCATTATGAAAACTCTCTTCATGCATTAAATATACCATCTCATGAATCCTTATCATCCACGTGCTTTGACTAGTCAAAACAAATCAAATGTGTCGACCTCAAACTTGATTCTTTTACAAACTAAAAAATTCATTGTCACTCATAAATCACTATGTTCTTCTCCTTGGTCATAATTGTGTAGCTCAATATACATAGGCATGTTTCACTTGGCCATTACTATGTTGGGTTGCTATTAACCTTCCTTTATCTGCTTTCTCAAAAATGACTATCACTTAGCTTAAACTGCTAGTTCAACTTCTACTTAAGTTCCTTAATATTAATTAACTGAACAACACTGATACCAAGTCATGCTTAGAATTTAACTCAGATCTTGTTAGTTCACTCATAAATTAATTTTATTTATCTTCTTCACTTCATATAATGATTAAACAACATATTATCTTGTCAATGATTAGCTTATCAAGCACCCATTGTATTTATATTATAATTAACTTCTCTCGTGCCTATCAAAAACAACTCTTCAAATTGTATATTGTCATTTATGTTATGAAAATGTTAGTATTAACCAATAAAATATAACTATTAATCAAACAATGTTAGTGTTAATCAAGTGGTCGAGCATCAAATGAATCATAGTGTTAACCAAGAGCATCAAAGGAATCATCGTGTTAACCAAGTGGTTAATCCAAATATTAACGAAGTATCATTAGATTACACTTGTTAATTATTTGATTAATTAAGGTAGACTAGGCATGTGCAGGATCATAGTCAACCAAACTATGACTTTAAGTGGTAGTGAAAAACTAGCAAAACAGGATTATGTCAACTTGACACTTGAATTTAAAGTAGTTATGGAGTTTATATCAAAATGTTGCAAGAAAAGAATATATAAGAAATTGAATGTAGTTTCTAAAATACTAGGCCTTATTTGGAGAAAAAAATATATTTGATTGGTCAATATTTTGGATTTTAATGTAGTACTACAGAGGTTTCAAGGAAAAAATAAAAAGTAGTTCTATGTCTGACCACCTTAATCAAAATAAACTGATAATATTTTTAAATATAATTATAGATATAAAAATTAGACTCATGCACAGATGTGACACATATCTTTGGGTATTTTTATTTTGAATAAAAAATTAAATATGAATTTTCTACCATAACTTTTTTAGACTAAAAATACTCTTGTGTCCAACCATCTTAACTAATTGAAAACTATACAATTTTTTTTTAAAAAAAATCTTATAATAGGAAAAGCATAGAATGTCACAAATCTTTTGGGTTTCAAAAATTGTATACTAGTAATTTAACTAACATTATATCAATGGAAATCTGAGAATGTTCTCAAAAAACCCTTTTCATTTCATCAAATTTGGATGAAGAAGTTGTTAGCTATATGGTCAAAGTCATAAACGCACAATAATAGGCCAAAAACACATTTTTTGGGATGTTTTTAGAGTTTACCATGGAGGGTTGGCATCCAAAGAAAAAACAAGCCTAATCAAGCACCTATTCCCAAATTAGATACCCGTTCTCAAATCAGATACCCAATTTTCCCAAAAAATAAATAAATTATTTTACTTTTAATAAAAGAATAAAAAATAAATTTTATTTTTTTCCAATAATTTTTAATAGTATGACCCCTTTTTAGAATCCTTAGTATTTTTTTAAAAGGCTTTAGGATCCTTAACCATACATATAATAGTTCCAAAGGATCAAAAGGGGTCAGAAGGGTGCCCTTTGACACTCTTTGACCCATTCAATCACAATATGTGTGCTTATGGGTCCTAGGACCCCAACCACATAAATGATGTGATCTAATGGCTCAAAAAGGATCTTAGAATACCCTATGAACCTTTTTGACCCATTCAATTACATTAGGTGTGGTTAGGGTCATAGGATAATGTATTACCCCTTTCGTCACATTCGAACACATGATATATGTTTCTAGGACCCCTAGGAATGTATTTTCTTATTTAATGGGTCAAAATGGGTCATATGGAACTTTATGATCCCATTCGACCATTCAAACACATTTTGTATGTCCCTCCTAGTAACATATGATGTCATTTAATGAGTCCAAATGAGTCATAGGGCACCCTATGACCACATTCGAGCCATGCAAAAACATGATGTATCTCCCTAGGGGTTTTAGGACCCCTAGAAGCATATCTTGTCATATAACGGGTCAATAAGGGTCATAATGTACCCTATGACCTATTTTGATCCATTCAAACACATGATGTATGTGCTTAGGGGTCCTAGTACCCATAGGCACATATGTTATCATATAATGGGTCAAAAGGGATCATAGGGTAGATTATGACCCCTTTGAATCCATTCAAACACATGATGTATCTCCCTAGGGGTCCTAGTACACCTGTGCACATATTTTGTCATATAATGAGTTATAAGGGGTCATAGGGTACTCTATGGCCCCTTCCAACTTATTCAAACACATGATCTATATTCCAAGGGGTCCTAAGACCATGAGGAATATATGTTCTCATTTAATGTACCAAAAGGGGTTATAGGGAACCCTATGACCCCATTTGAACCATTCAAACACATGATGTATGTCCCTAGGGGTCCTAGGACTCCTAAGAACATATGTCATCATATAGTAGGTCGAGAGGGGTCATAGTGTACCTTATGACCCATTTTCAATCCATTCAAACACATCGTGTATGTCCTTAGGGGTCCTAATACCCCTACAAACATATGTTGTCATATAATGGGTTGAAAGGGGTGCTAGAGTACTCTATGACACCTAAGATAAAGAAAGAATATGACATAATTAAGATCAGTAGAGGAGGTGAATTCATCTCAAATGAATTCAATGAGTTCTAAAATGAAAGAGAAATCAAGAGACATTTATTAACACTTAGAACACCAAAGAAGAATGGTATAACATCTAGAATTGAGTAAAAAATGCAAGACATAGTGATTACAATGTAAAGAGAAAATTCCAAGTGGATAGATGAAAGGAAGGGAGGACCTAGGAGTATGGATCCTACCTCAAGCTTAACACCATGAAAATAGTAGGTTTAAAGAGGATATATTAGGTTTTACCCCAATTCCACCTAGGAAAAAGGATAGAAAAGGGAAGAAAGAAGGAAAGATGCAAGGAGATTGATGATCTCACATTAATTAGGTGCTAAAAATTTATTAAAATAGAGTGCATCCTATTTAAGATGATCCATTTATCCCCCAATTTAGCAAGAGTGTGGACTTAATCCAAAATCTTGGACTAGTAACAAGGATGAAGCAATGTCATAACTACTAGAAAAGAACAATGCCCTAGTGAAGGGAACCAAAAGATCTGAAGATAGAAGAAGAAATTCATTTCATCACTCTACATGAAGCCATTGAAGAAAAGAAGAAAGCAATAGAATATAATCTCATGGCTATAGAATACAAAAGAGAGATAGGTAGCAGAATTGAAGAGACATCTTTTAAAGTTTAGAAGTTTACAAATACTCAGCTTGACATGATAAAATAAAATTAGCAATTGCAAATCAAGAAGAAAACAAAAAAGATTTGTAGATCACAATTCTAAAGTTACAAAATGAGCAACTAAAGAATGAGTTAAGGAATGAAAAGGAACTCATGGAAAGGATGAACACACCAATGAAGCAATCAAGAATTTTGAAGATATGATGAAGTCAACAAGAATAATAGACACATCAAGATTGGACACAAAAAAATTTCAACCACTGAAGAAGGAGAATCATCCAAAAGTGGAGAACAAAGGAATGAAAAATCAAAAGAAAAACCTACATCTTATTACTATGGAAAGATTGGACATACAAAAAACATTTGCAAAAATAAAAATGGTAAGAAAACTCCAAAACCTAATCCAAGTGGTAATTGTTCTAAATTTAAGAAAGTAGGACATCAAGCTCATGAGTGCAGGACAATGAGCACAGACTCAACAAGAAAGGTATCTAGCTTCCAAGGTCGTTGGTACAACTATAAAAAGTATGGACATAAGGCTTATGAGTGTAGACTTAAGATGAAATCACACTAGTCACTTGGAAAACAAACTCATGTAGCAAAGAATGGAAAATCCTATGACTAGGATTATAACAAATGGTATAATTATCACTATTATGGAGAATACAAAAATATTCTAGAGAATTGCATCAAGACAAATTTTAGAGGAAATTACAAGAAATGGATAAATGGTAAGATAGTATATTTTAGTTGTCTAAGAGTGTGGCACATTAGTAAGAATTGCAAAACCATGACACCTACACCAGCACCAAGAAATGAAAATTAAAAACCAAAAAAGAAATAGACATGGATAGAGGCAGTAAGAGCTAGAAGTAGAAGAGTAGAAGACAATATGGTCACCCAATCTAATGGATCTAGTGATCACACCACATCTCACTAAAAGGAAGAGGTATGTAGGAAATGTATACTTGAAAGCTATATTTTACATCAATTCCTATCATTAAAGTAAGGAAAAGATATATTTGCATAACTAGAGATGTGTTAAGAAATGATAGAAATGAAAATTCAGTAAGTACCGAGCATCAGTGGTACAGTCTATATTGACCAGGTCTTTTAGTATATACCAAGTGATTGTGAAGGATTGCATATTGACTGAGTAAGTTCATAACTTTGATTGAGCTAAAGTTAAGTCTAAGCCTGGCTGTCATACACTATCTCAGTATGAGGACATTAATTGTAGACCTAAATTGAAGGATCAAAGGTATATTTCAAATTTGAATGATTAATTTTCTTACCTAGTGATCAAGGAGCTCACATAAAGATTCAAAAGTGATCTCAACAACTAGAGAAAGGAATAACAAGAAGTTATCATGAAATTTAAGAAGAGAAGTAAGTATTACTCTTATTGATGAGTAAGGTATTTTGTGAAAATTAAGATATTTTGTAAAAATATTTTATTAAAAACCCTAGTTCACAATGGCATTTGAAAGTGAAATGTCAAAGGATAACAATGCACGAATCATAAGGAATGATTATCGACCTCGACCAAATTTTAGAAACATAGTTAATATTGAACTCTTATTGATAATCTTAGAGCATTGACATCTATTCCACTTAGAGTGTTGACTATGAAAGACATCAGATTGTGTTATCAATGTAAGATTGGAGAAATTGGAGATTTTGAAATCAGGAAAACTTTTGACAAGTTATGTGTAGATGGAATTCTAAAAGATGAATTAAAAATCATTGCAAATAAAGGAATTACTCGTGCCCTATATTTTCCTAAAATTTTCAAGAAAAAATGGATAAAAATTGTTTTAAGCTAAGTTGACGACATGAAAATATCGTTGGAAGGCAAGCCAATAAAAATTAGTAAGATAATCACTTGAAGAGAAACTAGGTATCTTACATTAGATGAACCTAAGAGAATAAGGAATGGAACATAGAATGAAATTGAAAACCTAACCAAGGAAAAGTGGAATGATCATGGAATGTCAATAGACAACATTGAGGATCTATTAATTGAATTTGTTTTTCATGTGATCGCACACAATTTTTATCAATCTAGCAGATTGAACAATCTATCGTGCATTGGAATTGATTTGGGATACAAAATTGTGAAGAAATATCATACATATGATCTTAGTGAGCTATAGTTACAACAACTTATAAAGAACTTGGAAGCAATAAGAAGAGCTAAGAATGGATCATGTAAGTTTGGTTTCCTATTACTTTTTATATTTTTCTACGTATAAAACTATTTCCCTACTATTGGAAAGGTAACATGGGATAGAAATAGGACTATTTAGATTAGTTGAGTGACCTAATAAAGAGGTTGGGAGATAATTTTGAAATAGTCATGGACAACTATTTTGAAGAATTGAAAACTAAAATGAAGGGTAGGTTGATGATTCCAAAATTAGTTGTGGATAAATATTATGATGAAGTATGTTTCATTATGCACATAGATTTTGTGTAAGCACAACTAGTAATACTAATTGTAGCATGGTTGAGGCCTATACCCTTTGAGGTAAATATTGATGACATATCAACAACACTCACTACTTTATTGGAAGTAGACATATATGCTAGTGTCAACTAGTTTGGCACATATGAAATAGTTATTGTCAAGTTGAATGTTGAAGCTGACACACCTAATGTAGGAAAGTAAGGAGAAATAATTTTTTTTGAGGATAGTATAGTAGAATAAGGAGAAGGTTTAATTCAACCCTCAGAGGCAGAGGAAGGAAAAGAAAAAGAGCTTGTAGTTGTGAAGTAGAAGGCAACAAAACAAAGGTCAAAGATTGTAATAATTGTACCTAAGGTAAAGGAAGATCTCCAAATGAATATACAAGAAATGGTGACACCATCAAGGCCAAAGAAAAAGGTTACCCTTACCAGAAGGAGGTTAATACAACCTACTATCAAGATACTACCAAGAGGTATATCAAAGAAGAGAAAGCAGGTAGATGAGAAAGTAAAACCAAAGAAGAAGATGATAGTTGCACAAGAGGGTGAAGAACAAGAAAGGATAGAGTGTGATGAAACCAATAAACTACAAGTTGTAAAGAGACTCCCTCTAATGATTGTAGATTAGGTATGTGAAAATATGATAGAATCATAAATTATTTTGGCTCTTAAAGACTTATAGTATGATTCTTTGGGCAATGAAGATCAAGATAAACTTGAAGAATCTTTAATTGATATGTTGATCAAGTTTAGGCATACACCTATGGAATTAGGAACTAGAATTCTTGTGGGATTGTACAATAGAATGGATGCCAAATGGAAATGGGAATTGACCACAGAGAAAGAAATAAGAGAAACATCATTGGCACATGTCATTCCATAGTTGGGAAAGACACATGTATATAGCCCTTAAAGATTCTATTTAGAAACTCATGCCAATAGACAGGGCATACAAAGTTTTAAAGAATAATGTTTCTAAAGTTAAGGAAGCCAATATTAAATTTTGGAAAGAATAATTTGGAGTATTTACCCCAACTATAGAGGTGAGGGAAGCCACGATGCAACAAAATTTGAAGATGGGGACAAGAAAGAAGTGGCCAAGCTAGCAATGGAAATGGAAGAACTTATTAGTGGAGTTAAAATAAAGTTGTACTATCACAATTGAAGATGATACTGACATCCATCCACCTAATCAAAATGTACTCATTGAAGAGGAAATCCAAGGATTGATGAAGGACTCAAGAAAACTCTATACAAATGCAATTGTGTTATAAGTAATTGAATATCCAAAGCTTGAAGTTAAGAAGATTGATGATGCTACAGTCACACTAGTTATAGAGGTTACAAGTGTTAAAAAACTTGGTAAGATAATTATTGTATATTCACCACCAATGAATTGTATGCAAATTTTGAGAAAGGGAGTAAATTCTAAGAAATTTTCAAGCACAAACTTGGCAGATCAAGAAATAACATAGTAAGAGAAAGAGGATACTCAACTCTCATTCAAATTCTAAGTGCAAAGGTTGAAGAACCTATACCAGTGCAACAACCAAAGGAGAGATCAAGTAAGAAAGGGAAGCAATTATAGTTATCGCTACTAAGTGATACACCCTCAAGGTCTCAGGCTATGACTCATGTAGAAGAGGATGACGATGAGTTAGTAGACCTTAATAAGCTAATTAAATTACCTAAATATGATTTGAATATTCTTACCTTAGAGAAAATGCATGAACTATAAATCTTGTTGAGTCAAAAGGGTAAACAAGAACAACTAAAGAGAGAACAAAAGAGAAGGGAGAATACAATTGGTTTTTGAAAGAAATGATTTTATGCTAAACTGTTATTGCCACTAATGTCCAAGGGGGAGATTATTAATCTCTAAGCCTATGTTGCTGATTAGTGACCAAACACTTGGTCATTTTCAAGTAATTTACTAGGTGAGATTACAAGGTCATCATTACAACTGAGTTATCTAGTAAAGGAGGAGAAGACAATACATAGACTAAGTAGAACAATGATTGTCAAGCATTTAGTAGAGACTAAGAAGATATGTAAGCCAAGGAATATAGTATGATTCGAGTAACATAATGATGACCAAACATTTTGAGAAGTTATCAAGTGTTGAGCAACATCATACATGACTGAGTGTCAGAATACTCAGGTGTCATGAAATGTAGTTTTGATATGTGAGTTTGTAATTGCACAAACCCATATGTGAATCATTTTGTTTGAAATTTCTATGAGATTTAATATATATAGAGCTAGATCAGATTCTAATTATGTGTCATTAGTAGAAGCTAATGATCCCTAGGCAAAAAAATTAACCAATCAGAAAAAGGGATATAAGTGGAAAAAGATGATGAAGTTTAAACCATTGATCAAGATCTAGAAGCTTCACATGAAGTCTATTTAAGGAGGAATGTAACCCTAGAGTTGACGCACATGCACGCACACACACACACACACAGAGAGAGAGAGAGAGAGAGAGAGAGAGAGAGAGAGAGAGAGAGAGAGAGAGAGAGAGAGAATGAATGAAATGTGGAAAGGATATATGCATGTGAAGGAGCAAAAGAGACAGATCCAATAGAGAGAGAAATCAGAGCAATGAAGGAGTGAACATATTTATTAGATTAGGATAATCAGATTAGAGATAGAGGAAAGAGAAGACCCAAAATTAGCTTGCAAAGCATACTAAGGGTCAAGTACTAAATCATTTATTTTGTAATTGAGATAGGGAAATTCTCTTAATAGAGTGGACCTAACAGGCCTATGTAAATCTCCTAACAAAGTTTTTAGTTTATTATAAGTGTCAAGTCCTCTAACAATGAAAGACCTAATCATTGTTAAAGTCTTTAATAGGACAAACCTCTCACTAGGTAGATCACATATTATGGTAAAAAATTATAACCTTAATAGGTTAACTTTATTGTTGTAATAGTGAAGATTTGTGGGTTTCATCCACAGTCCAGTTTTACCTTCATCTTGAAGTATTTCTGGGTAACCAAATCAGCGTGTTATGTGTTGAATTGTTATGGATGTGATGAACGTATTTGATGTTTCAACATTATAGATTTAATGATGAATTAGGTTTGATTTAATCAAATTGATTTTAATATCAAAAGTTTAAGATCTTGATTCACCCCACAAGTAATACACACACACACACACACACATATATATGTATGTATGTATATATGTACATGTATATACATATATATATGTACATTTATATATATATGTATATATGTACATATATATATACATATACATATATATATATACATATACATATATATATATACATATAAATATATATATACATATACATATACATATATATATACATAAACATATATATACATATACATATATATATACATATACATATATATATACATATACATATATATATACATATACATATATATATACATATACATATATATATATATATACATATACATATATATATATATATATATATACGTATATATGTACATGTATATATATATTCTTATTCTAATAGTACCACTAACGTAACATTGGGATCTCCATTATGATTAGCTGCTTTAACCAATGATGCTAATGTAACACCATCCCATATTAATGACTGACCATTTTCTTCATATTGTTGAATTTCTACTATCATCTAATCAAGATTGTTTGCAATATACAAATGTAGTGCATCCTTTAATGCCTACTGCTAGCAAACTTTTCATGTCATATTGCCAAAAAAATTTAGGCCAGCTTTATGGTTATGTTTGATGATTAGTGTTATTTGATTTACATGATTTGATTCCAGATTTTATTTCATACTCACTCGATTTATGTTATGAGTTACTTGGTACTCATTTATTTATGGGTATATGGTCATTCTTCAATGATTATGCTTGGATACAATAATTTTAGTTATTTCATGATGATAGTTAGATGGATGATTTGTATACAGTTTCTATGAATACTTACCCCATACTTCCATGTGTATGGTGTACCTATATGTTTTATTTATGTATGGTGTTTTTGATGTGGTTGAAGGAGGGAGTTGTACTCACCTACTAGTTGGGATCTACATGATGCACCACTCCCTGCCATTACCTATTTAGTTTAGATTATATGTGTATGTACATGCTTAGATTTTATGTAGATTGTAAGTACTGAGCATCTACTTCCCTGAATTGTCAAGATGAGTGTGCCCTATCATAGTATCTCAATGGTAAAAGAGAGGAGATAATTCTTGACTCCAAATCCTAACCTTAAGCCAATTGCAATATAAAGTAGGATAAGTATCCAAGTTTTACCCTTCTAAATTTGTCAAGTCACGTGAATTCATGGTTTTGATAGTTGAGTTTCTTTTAGTATTCTATACTTTACAATGGGTTTTCGTATTTAGTCTTTTGGGTATGTGGTGATTTTTAGTTATAATTAAATAAAATTAAAAGATAATTTAATGATTTAATTTAATAAAAAAATTATTAAAAAAATTTAGCATTTAAATAATTAAATTTAAAGATTTAAAGTTCTAAAGTTCTAATTTTGGTGTAATCATATTTATTTAATTTAATAATATTCTATTTAGGAGTTTCATTTTTATTATAAACTCTAAATAATATTATTAGTTAAATTAATAAATATCTTATTAAAAATGTCTCAAGATTTAATAAAAGAGAGAAATGAATTGATTTAATAAAGTTATTTTAATTACTTTGTAAAAAGGTTGCACATGAGAATTAAAATACAATAAATTAATTAAGAAAAAGGTTTCATGTGATTGAAAATCAAAGCCCTAATTTTAGGGAAAACTCTTTATTAAGAAATTAGAGCTAATTTCTCCATACAAAGATTTGGAGGTGCCAATTTCTGAGAAGAGGGTTTTCGAAAGAAGGGGAAATTTCTTGCGAGCTCCATGAGTTTGATGTTTTAACATCAGATCTAGGTAGGATCTTGTGAGTTTTGCATAGTAGTTTTTGTTCTTTGAATTCTCTGTCTTCTCCATGTTTGTAGATTTATTTTCAAAATTCAATTGGGTTGAAACCCTTGTATTTTAATTTATTGTTCTTTGATTGAGAAATATCTGTATATGAATTGAAAATTAGAAATCCTCATTTTGTTAATTTTAGAGAATTTTGTTTTGATCCAGGAAGGGTTTGGAAAAGAAATAAAAAATTTGAGATGTGAAATTCAACTAGTTATTCATATTTTTCCAATCAGATCTATCACACAATTTTTATTTAAAAAAATATGTTAATTAAAATAACCATGGTAAATAGTTTTACTATGATAATTCTTATCACATATTATAAAATCGTGATATTATTTTTTAATAGGAAAAGTTTTGTTTTGTTTTGTTTTATCAAAAAATAAAGATAAAATTAGTGATATTTATTTAAGATGGGTAGGGCCACCAAACCTCCACCCACCCACGACATCTATGGAGGTTGCACGACAGTTGTAGGAGTAGGTATTATCGTAAGGCAGTATGTTGTTGCTGCTGCAACATTGACACTATGACGACAACATGCCATCAGTCGGTAAGCTTGAAACACTTTATTGCATTTTGTATTTTTAAAATTTAAAATTAATAAATTTTGTTAAATATAGTTTATTTTAATTATTATTAAACTAATTTAATTTTTAATTAATTAAATTAAAAGATATGGTAGTATTAAATTAGTTAATATTATTTTATTATTATATTAATAAGTATTATTAATAAATTAAAATTATTTATTAATAGTTAATATTAATTGTTTAATTTTTTAATATGAATTTAAATATATATGTTAGTTATTAAATTACAAATGTTACAAATAGTTTTCCATTTTAAATCATAGGCTATAATTAGATTATTTATTGTTACATCTAATATCAATTTAATTCGATGATCATTATGAATTTTTAGGGATAGATTTTAAAATGAAGTACACAAACTTGAACCCTATTGTTTAATCAAAATTGCATGTTTGAAACTACACTGTGATGTTGTATGTTTTCATTTGTGTTGGATTTGGTGTTGATTTAGAGTGTTGACTAGTTTGGATGTCTACCAGAGGTTGGGGGTTATTATTTTTGTGATGTCGTGTGATGTCATGGTTTTGAATGTGATCTTTGTGTTATGAATCAATTTTCTATATGGTGATTGTATTGGTGAAATCTGTTGATTTTGATCAGTCACATTTCAACGCTTTCCAGTTCCTTGTTTAAGAACCGATGTGTGTTATTTTGATCTTATGATCTCTTATGCTACTTTGAGCTTAGGGTAGGTTATCTTTATGTCTTGTTGGAAAGTAGCTTACAATGGAGGTTGGAGTCCTAAAGAGGCTACCCAGGTAACCCATTGTAGGTTATTTTAATAAGTGATAATATTTCATTAAATAAGAGTAAAATGAACTAATAAGAGTTAGTGTTTTTCCTTGCCCATACCTTGACTGCTACTACAAGCTAGGCTAGGAGTAGAGAGGGTGCTTGGTTGCAACCTTGCCTCATTAGTATGCCTTGTTTGTATGAAAGGATATTGATGTCGCATAGAGACACTAGGAGACCAGAGCCCAGAGAGGCTATCAAGGTAACCTTAGAGCTGGCTCATGCGATGCCACTTCCCCACTTACATAGTAGATCTCTTATGTGTCTTTGTTGCCTCTATGATTAGATGATACTTGTGTCTTAGTAGCTATTGAGATAGTTTTCTATCAGGATTTTCTTGACCTAGATGTTGGTTATGACTTGTGTATTGATATCCATTTGGGACTTGAGTTTATCTCCTTAGCATGGTGGGAGTGGGCCTTTAAGATCCATCCATTGTATACCATTGCTGGATGTATATGTGCAATTGTTCCTTTCTATATAATCTTGTATTTTTTAAGTATAGCTATATTCTATTGTACTATATTTTTTTACCAAAGATTCTATGGGATGATGCATTTTATATATGATGTATATTCTTTGATTTTTTAATACTCTATGACATGTACAATGGATGAATATGCATTATGCTAAGTGGAATCCTATGTAATTGTATATTCTTTAAATGGATTTGTACTTGTGGTTTATATCTGATGTGGATTTGGTATGTATCATTCTAATTATTAATTAAACTTGAATGTGATTCAAAATCATGGAACCCTTAAGAGATGTAATATGTTCTGTAATGCTTACGCATGTATGTATTTTATTTCCTCCACTATGTTATTGGATGTTATGATATTTAAAAAAAATTTTACAAACTTAGTGAAACTTTAGATTAATTTCTTCTAGGTTCCTTGGTAGGGTATTACTTTTGTTATCAGAACCCGAGTTTCTACATTAGGAGCTCTAGGTATATTGGAATGCCACTAGTTGTCAACTAGTTAACTAGAATGAAACTTAAATTGCTATATGCATCTATTACAAACTTGAACACTTGAACTTCAAAACTAAAATGTAGAAAAGGAAAAACTTGAATAACTCATGAGTTGGTTTTCAAACATATTTTCTTATGATTGTTCCTTATGGTGGTATGCCTTTGTTGATTTGTGAGCATCTTTGTTGTTCTTGCTAGGGTATTTTTAGTGGAATCTTATCCTCCTATAGGGGAAAGGGTTCAATGGGACATGCACAATGAGTGGTAGAGTTTTATCTTTCTTGTAGGCTTACAAGAGTAAGCCTAAGTCTAGGGGGCTAGTTAACTTTTCATGTCATATTGCCAAATTCTTTTAGGCCAGGTTTATGGTTATGTTTGATGATTAGTGATAATTAATTTACCTGATTTGATTGGATATTATTTCATACTCAATTTATTTATGTGATGAGTTACTTGGTACTCATTTATTTATGGGTATATGGTTATTCTTCAATGATTATGCTTGCATACATTGATTTTAATTATTCTATGATGATAGTTAGATGGATGATTTATTTGCATTTTTTTAATAGATACTTACATGATACTTGCATGTGTATGGTTTACCTATATGTTTTCTTTATGTATGGTGTTTCTAATGTGGTTGAGGGAGGAAGTTGTAGTCACCTGCTAGTTGGGATCTACATGATGCACCACTCCCTACCATTACCTATTTAGTTTAGATTATATGTGTATGTACATGCTTAGATTTTATGTACATTGTAGGTTTTAAGCATTGACTTCCCTGAATTTCCAAGATGAGTGTGCCTTATTGTAGTATCTCAATGGTAAAAGAGGGGAGATCATTCTTGAGTCCAAATCCTAACCTTAAGCCAATTGTCCTAGAAAATAGGACAAGTATATGAGTTCTACCCTTTTGAACTTGTCAAGTGATGTGAATTCATGGTTTTGACCATTGAGTTTGTTTTAGTATTTTGCACTTTATAATGGGTTTTCGTATTTAGTCTTGTGGGTTTGTGGTAATTTTTAGTTATAATTAAAACAAATTAAAATATAGTTAAACAATTTAATTTAATTATAATTTTATTAAAAAAAATTCAATATTTAATTAATTGGGAAATTAATTAAATAAAATAATTAAATTTAAAGATTTAATTAAATTTCTTTATCAAAAAAGTTTTGTGTCATTGTAAAATAAAAGCCCTAATTTTTGGAAAACCTCTTTATTAAGAAATTAGAGCTCATTTCTCCATACGAAGATTTGGAGGAGCCAATTTACAAGAAGAGGGTTTTCAAAAGAACTGAAAATTGCTTGCAAGTTCTGTGCGTTCATTGTTTTAACATTAGATCTAGGTAGGATCTTGTGGGTTTTGCGTAGTAGTTTCCATTCTTTTAATTTTCTAACTTCTCTGTGTTTGTAGATCTATTTTCAAAATTAAATTGGGTTGATACACTTCTATGTGAATTTATTTTTCTTCAATTGAGAAATATCTGTATATGAATTGAAAATTAGAAACCCTCATTTTGTTAATTTTAGAGAATTGTATATTGATACGGGTAGGGTTTGGGAAAGAAATCAAAATTTTGAGATGTGAAATTTGACTAGTTATTCATATTTTTCCTATCAAATCTATCACATAATTTTTATATTAAAATTATATTAATAAAAATTACCACAGTAAATAATTTTACTATGATAATTTTTATCATATATTATAAAAATCGTGCCATTATTTTGTAATGGGGAAAGTTATGTTTTTTTTTTTTTATAGAAAAAAAGGAGAGTGATATTTATTTAAGGTGGGTGGGGCCACCAAACCCCCACCCACCCACGACACCTATGGAGGCTACACAATAGATGCAGTTGTTATCATAGTAGTAGGAGTTGTTGTAAGGCATTACACTGTTGCTGGTGTAGCACCACCACGTCAGTGTGCCATTGACTAACAGGCCTAAAAAACTTTATTGCATTTTGTATTTTTTTTTTAAATTTAAAATTCATAAATTTTGTTAAATATAGTTTATTTTAATTATTATTAAACTAATTCAATTTTTAATTAATTAAATTGAAAGATATGTTAGTATTAAATTAGTTAAAATTATTTTATTATTATAGTAATGGTGATTATTAATAATTAAAATTATTTATTAATAGTTAATAATAATTATATTAATAGTTAATATTAATTATTTATTTTTGTTAATATGAATTAAAAAAATATATGTTCATTATTAAATTACAAGTTTTGGGAATGGTTCTCTATTTTAAACCATAGGTTCTAATTGGATTATTTATTGTTAAATCTAATATTAATTTAATTAGATGATCATTATGAATTTTTAGGGATACATTTTAAAATGAAGTACGCAAACTTGAACCCTATTGTTTAATGAAAATTGTATATTTTAAAAAGAAAACAAAATATATGGAACTACACCGTGATGTTGTATGTTCTCTTTTGTGTTGGGTTTGGGATTGACTTAGAGTGTTGATCAGTTTGGATGTCTACTAGAGGATGGAAATTACTATTTTTGTGATGTCATGTGATGTCACAATTTTGAATGTGATCTTTATGTTATGAATCAATTTTGTATATGGTGATTGTGTTGGTGAAATTTGTGAATTTCGATCAATCATATTTCATTCCTTTCTAGTTCTTTGTTTAAGAACTAATGTGTGTTATTTTGATCTTATGAGATCTTATGCTATGTTGAGCTTAGGGTAGGCTATCTTTATGTCTTGTTGGGAAGTGGCTTACAATAGAGGTTGGAGTCCTAGAGAGGCTACCTAGGTAGCCCATTGTAGGTTATTTTAATAAGTGATAATATTTCATTGAATGAGAGTAAAATGAACTAATAAGAGTTAGTGTTTTTCCTTTCCCATGCCTTGGGTGCTAGTATAGGCTAGGATTGGAGTAAAGAGGATGCTTGGTTGTGACCTTTCCTTGTTAGTATGCTTTATCTACATGAAAGGATATTGATGCCACATAGAGACACTAGGAAGCCAAAGTCTAGAGAGGTTGTCAGGGTAACCTTGGAGTTATCTCATGTGATGACACTTGCCCACTTACATAGTAGATTTCCTAGGGCTTTTTTTTTCATCTAGGATTAGATGATACTTGTGTCTTGGTCTCCTTTGAGATAGTTTTCTATCAGGATTTCCTTGACCTAGATGTTGGTTATGAGTTGTGTATCGATATTCATTTGGGACTTGAGTTTATATCCTTAGTATAATGGGAGTGGGTCATTTAGGTTCCACAATGCCGAGTGGTAGTTCATTTTACTTATACCATTGAGATCTATCCATTAGATGCGATTGGTGGATGTATCTGTGCAATTGTTCCTTTCTATTTGATCTTGTATTTATGATGCATGGTTATATTCTATTGTACTAGATTTTTTACCAATGATACTATAGGATGATATATTTTATATATGATGTATATTCTGAGCTTTTCATACCCCATGTCCTATACAATGGATGGGTATGGATTTTGGATTATGCCAAGTGACATCCCATGTAATTGTGTATTCTTTAAATGGATTTGTAATTATGGTTTATCTTTGATGTGGATGTTAGTCTCAGAATGGTTTTGACATTTGAGTGCCAACACGCTTAACCACTTTCTACA
Organism: Cupressus sempervirens; assembly: GCA_028749045.1. Lineage (NCBI taxonomy): Eukaryota > Viridiplantae > Streptophyta > Pinopsida > Cupressales > Cupressaceae > Cupressus > Cupressus sempervirens. The sequence goes on from CM053787.1 coordinate 725,325,842, forward strand.
TTGGAGCCAAGCACACTACAGTGAAGATCAAGTGCCAAGTAACTTCAAGTGCTGAGTAATATTTAGGTGCTGAGTCATAGACCATGCCAAGAAAAATAGGAATGCAATAGGAGCCGAGTGAGATAGTTCTGTTATATGTGCCAAGCATCAGGAATCAATAAGTGTTGAGTAACACAAAATGCGTATATGAGTTTGAAAAGGCACAAACTCATATGTAAACCATTTCATGGCTGACATATAATGAATCTCAAAGGATCAGACAAATAAGATCAAATCTTTTATATTTCCTATGCAATCTACATGTAGCCAATAAGAAAAATGGGGAAGGCATGCATACAATAATAAAAGTGCAAGGAATGAGCAGTAAATAGAGATTCAATATGGATTGTAGATCCATATCTAAGCCTAAGTCTTCAAATGACTTAATAAGAAAGATGAAATCTCATTGTATTAGAGAGGATGAAGAAGTGTATGAAAAAAATATAGTGGAGTTTAGAGTGCAGAGTAAAAAGACTTAGAGGAAAAGAGTAGCAAATAGATATTTAGTTGATCAGAACTAAGCAAGGAATATGAACAGATATCAGATTTCATAGAATCAAGATTAGAGAAAGCAGATCAAGTGTCTGAATTTAGCAATCAAATATTGTAAGCTATTAGGTTTATTATACCTAATACTCTCTAGCAATTATATTAGAAAAGAAAATCCTATGTTGATAGGTTAGCTTAATAGCTAGGTTGTAGATTCTTTGAAGAGGTGATTAAATCCTTTAACAAGGTAACACTTCATGTAAAGTGTTTGTAAATCCTTTAACCAGGTCACTATTAACACAGTGTAAATCCTTTAATAGGGTAGGCCTTTAATAGGGTAGACCATTAGAAGTGGTCAAAAATTATTACTACAGTGATTTTGTGGGTATCATCCCCACCCCAGTTTTACCATCTTATTCTTGGAGGGTTTCTGGGTTACCAAAATCTCAAGTGTTATGTGGTGATGCATATATGTTTCTAATGATTTCTTAATGTTTATATGCATGCATGTTCATTTCAATAATATGTTATTAAGGGTTTGAAAATAGGTCAAAAGCTAGTACTTCTGATTCACCCACTCTCTCAAAAGCATTCTTTCCATTAAGACATTCCAAAAATTGGTATCAGAGCTAAGTTCTCTCAAGAAGAAGCGTAACAGCTTTGAGGAAAAGATCTAAAGATGGAAGTTTTCAAATTTGGAAAGATCATATAGAACCAAGTGATAGATGTTCATCTTTCTCTACACAAGGTAGAAGAAGCTAGAGTGGAATTAAGAAAATCCTTGAAAAGAAGGAAAGAGATAGCCATAGCTGAAAATGATAAAAACTACAACGAGATTGACACCACACAAGTGTTTGCCAATGGAGACACTAAAGAGTTTGATGTAGCAATAGCAGAACTGATGGAGAAAAACAAAGTTCAAGCAGAAGAGATAAGATCTCTCAAGATGGAACATGAATCACAGGCCATAATGTTATGTGAAATCACTAAACAAAAAAAAAGAGTAGTTGAGGATAGAGTCATGATGGAAGATGACAAAATGAATCTTGCAAACAGACTGGAAGTGAAATATACATAATTAACAAGGATCTCAAACATGCAGATGGATACACTTGCCCAAATGATGAAACTTCATCATGAACTCAATATGAAAGATATTGAGATCTCTACTTTAAGGATGCAGAATGAAAAAATGCAAAATGAATTGAACAGAGAAAAATAAATAGCAAAGAATCTCAACAAGTCAAGTGAAGCCATCAAGTACTTTGAACAGTTGCTGAAATTCCCAGGATCAGCCGATGATACATCAGGGCTTGGATACAATAGCACTAAAATAGGGGAATCATCAAAGAGTGTTGAGCAAAGAAGTGACAAAGGTAAGGATTCTAAACCCACTTTTCATTACTATAATAAAAAGGGCCATGCTGCTAATGTGTGCAGGACTAGAAGAATCAATTAGCCAAACCCACCCAAAAGCAAGGGTTACTGTCACAAGTGAAATATGCAAGGACATATGACACAAGATTGCAAATCCAAAGTCAAAAGGACACATAGATTTGATGGGTATTGTCATAATTGTAAGAAGCATGGACATAGAGCATTTGAATGCAGATCAAAGCCTATGTGGACATCAAATCAACCAGAAAAAATAAAAGAAAAGCACTACTGCTAGGATTATAACACCAGGTATAGCTGTCATTATTGTCAAGAATATGGACATATACCTCAGAACTACATAAGAACACATTTCAAGGGGAACTATAAAAGATGGTTGAACCAAATCACATGTTTTAATTGCTTGAAAATTGGTCATATCAGCAAAAATTGTCCTACAAGGTCTAAAGCACCAAAAATTGAATCCAACAAAGGAAAAGAAAAGATTGATGTCGAAAAGATAAGAGGGAAAATGAATAAGACTTGGAAAAAGAAAGATGAGTGTAGCACATCAAGTGGAGGGATCACTTCACCCAATGGGTCAAGTGATCACACTTCATCAAACTAAGCATAAGAGAGGTGTATGGGACTAATATACAAAGTTACATCATACACCAATCCCAGGATAAAGAAGTACTAAAAAGAAGAAATAAACATAAGCAAAGATGCCAAGACATAATATGAAGATTATCGCAAAGCTGTCAAATTGTACTCGGATGCCGAGTAAATCCCCAACACATGCCGAGTTCCTAACAGCAACTGAGTTGATAACTGGTGCCAAGTTAAATAACTCTAATGGAAGCTGAGTGAAGTGGAAATGTAGTGCAAGCTGAGTAATGCTAAAAATCCTTTAGAAGCCAAGTGGATAGTTGAGCATTTAATGCAATGGAAATAGGGTATATTATCATGATTTTAATCATTTATCTTCATCAAGAATGAGAAGCAAAGAAGAGAAAGAGAGAAAAGTGACTTCATAGGAGAAAATCCAATATTCCAAGTAGATTCCAACCCCTTGCAATGCACTTTTCATCGATCTTGAGGTATTTTCATTTGTGCTGAGCTATGTATTTTCATATTTTTGTGTAAAGGAAACTCTAGTTTGCACAAATGGCTTCGAGTTCTAAGAAAACCCATGATGAAGAGTCGTTTGAAGTCCAACTAGTATCTAATGAGGTTAAGTAGCCTAATTTTCATCGCATCCCTAAAGTTGCATACAAGAACAATGCCTCCAGAGCCCTTTCTCACATACCCCCAAAAGTTGTAATGGTTTAGGATATAAGAAGATGCTATAATTGTAAGATAGGAGCCATAGGAGATATCAAAATAAGAGAAGCCTATGAGAAGTTGTGTGTAGATGGAGTTTTGAAAGTTGAATACAAAATTGCTGAAAGGAAGGGTTTAACATGAGTTTTGAGTTCTCCCATCGTATTTAAGACAGAATGGATTAGACTTGTGTTAAGTAGAATTCATGATGGTAATCTATGGCTATAAGATGTTTCCATCAAGATCATGAAAAGAATCATTCATAGGGTAACTAGATATCCTACCCTAGATTGGTACAAGACCTTGAGAAGTGAATCCAAGGAGGTTATTGAGAAAAACATAGGTGCCTAGTGGAATAAAAGAGGAATGACAATTCACACTATTCAAGATCCTCTCGTTAAATTTGTTGTTAGAGTTATTGCCCATAAGTTCTATCAATCCAGTAGACTCAACAATGTGCCATGTATTGGAGTAGATGTAGGCTACAAATTGATGAAAAGGGATCATACTTCTGATCTTATAGAACTTCAACTACAACAGATTAATGAAAACCTAGCAGCTATAAGAAGGACAAAGGGTGCCCAATGCAAATTTGGAGCAATTTTGGTTTGTGTACTCTTTTATGTTCAGAATGAATTTCCTTCTTTTGGAAAAGTTACCTGGAGAAATGATAGAACTATCATAGCCCAAATTAATGAATATATAGGACAAATGGGAGACAATTTTGATGCACTAATGAAATCTATTTTGAGGATTTCAAGAAATCCATGAAGCAAAGGGTTAGAATACCAGTTTCCTTAGTGGAAAGACATACTAATGTTATATGCTTCTTAGTTGATATTTATTTCACCTATATCCAATTAGCAGCTCCAAGGGTGGGATGGTTAAATCCATTTGGTTATGAGATCAAAATAGATGAAGCATCTACAACAATAACTACATTATTGGTAGAAGAGATAGACAAGAGTGCCCCACACTTTAGCACTTATGATGTGGTAAGGTCAAAGGTGAATATGGAGTTAAATACTGCCTCCATAATGAAGAAGAAAGATAAATTGGTGAAGAAAATTAAGAAGAAATTTGGTGAAGGAATTGAGGCTGAAGCAGAAGAAGAAGAAGATGATGATGATGATGATGATGATGATGATGATGATGAACAAGAGCAATGCAAAATGGAATTGACTCAAGGCCTAGGTGAAGACAAGGAGGAAGGTGCTAAGGAAGAAGAAGTTGAGGGAGCACCAACCCAAGCCGAGCCAAAGAAAAGAAAGGTAATATTATAGCCTCCAGCCTAGCCCAAAATAAAGAAGGGTGCTAAGCCAACTTAATCCAAGCCACAAATACTAGTCACAAGGGCTACCACAAGGGCATCTTCACAAAAGGCCAAGGATCAAATCAAAGGAAAAAAGAATGTTATTGAATAGACTGGTGAAGTGCCAAGAAAAAGAAGAAAATACGTAGCACAACTAGATTCTGATGAGAAGGAAAGAACAAAGTCAGAAGATATCAGCCAATTCAGAGTGGTAAGTCAACCTCCCAAATCAGCCTTAGATAAAATTTGTGAAAATATTAAGAATGTAGATTTTACTGATTTGAAAATCATTGATTTCAATAAGCTAAGTAAAGAAGAAAAAAACAAAATAGAGGAATTAGTATATGCCATGATGACTGAATTCAAGCCTACACCTCTAGAGCTAGACAATACCATGCCTAGAGAGTTTTATGAGATAATTGAAAAAAAATGGCATCATTGTCTAAAAATTGAAAAGTAAATAAGAGAATCTACCTTAGCATAGGTAATTCCTGACCTAACAAGAAGTCAAATAACAAAGGCTAATAAGAAATATAGAGGCAATTTCACACCAAAGCATAAAGCCTTTGATATCTTACAAAACAAGATTGAACATGTTGTCAATAAGTCAACAAAAATATGGAAGTTGATATATGGCTTGACTACTATCAAAGATGGAGAAGAAGATCCCCTTGAGGGACAAAACACAGAACATGAAGAGCCTAGTGAGAAAGAGGAGGAAGAAGTAAAGAATACCGAAAAAGGAGAAGAAGAGAAGAAGGAAGAAGAAAAGAAATGAGAAGGAAAAAAGAAAGGGGAAGAAGAGAAGAAGGGAGAAGAAAAGAAAAATGGAGAGGATAAAGAAATAGGTGAGGAGGAGAAGACACAAAAACAAGATAAAATAGCAACAACTGAGCAAGAGCAGCAACAAGACCAGGGTGTGCAAGACACACAATTGCCACCTTCTAGCCCTCCTCATGTACCCATCACACCTGCAGAAACTATAACTACACAGGATGTTCCTGACACTTCTACTTACAACATCAATCCTTTAACTGTAGAGGATCTCAAAAGAATCCTTGACCAATCCACACAATAAGCAAAATTATGTATAGATACAGTATTGGTCAGTGTGGATGAATTACAAAAATTAGTAGAAAACAAGTTAGAGATAAGGTGAATCCACAAGAACCACCTTCCATCATCTCTATAGCTACTAGTGGTCAACTTCAAATGCAAATAATTGTTTCATTAGGAATAGTTGATACCATAGTACAGAAGTTGAGTGCAACAGGAGACAAAGAAGTAGAACAAACATGACAAACTATTACATCTGATCCTACAACAAAAACACAAGGTGCGCTTCCTAAAATATCTATAATTAATAAAGGTAGTACACAAAAGAAGGAAGTAGAGGAAACCCCTAAAGAGTAGAAGGAAATAGAAACATTGATAAATTTTCCTACTTCGAGAATTCCTTCAAAATAGCCAAGCAATGATGCAATGTCACTGCAAATATCAGCACCAGGATCAAGTACTACAAAAGTTCCAAGGGTACTTCAATATGGAGACCCTGAATTAAATGAGGAGATAGTCATACCAAGTTATTGTGTGCTAAAATGTTGTCTAGACTAGACTATGCACCCAAAAATGGTCGCCTAGACTATGGGCCCCCATTATTCAATTTATCAATTTATCAAATTTTCTGAATCAATGGTTTGTAATATATTCAAATCAATTTCCTTGATCAAATTCGATTTATTTCATTTCTAAGATTGATCATTTTATTCCAAGTCTTATTTAATTAAAAGAAAATCTTCTCTTTTAATTAAATAAAATAAAATCCCCATTTAATTAAAAGAAAACCTCTCTTTTAATTAAACAGTTCATCCACATTTAATTAATTAAGAGAAAAACCTCTCTTTTAATTTAATTAAATATCTTCTATTTAATTAAAAAGAACTTGCTCCCTTTTAATTAAATAAAAATCCCACTTAAATATCTCTTTTGATGAAAAAAGGAAATAAAATAAATTCTTTTTATTTAATTTCTCTACACTTAAAAATGTGATCTAAGTGGGATTTATCTTTCCACTTTCTCCTTTTTTTTAATTGGTGGAATCTTGTCTCACATGGATCACCACTTTCTTCTCAACCACTCCTCTTTTCTCATTGGTGGAATTTTGTCTCACATGGATCAAGCTCTATTATCCCATATTGGTTGTGAGAAGCCTCTCACCTCCATAATTTTCTTTATAAGGGAGAGCCCTCTCCTCATGTTAGAGACCCATGATTATGCTATCGTTATGCTGCAGGTTTGAAGACCAATTTTTGAAAGAGTTTGAATACAAAAACTTTTTGTGGAGAACTTCTATTTTCTTGTCTTTTTCTCTCTTGCACCCATCATGGGCTTTTAGCTTAGATCTTGCATTTGTAGATTAGATTTTGATTTCATAGATTAATTCATATTTTCATGCATATTTGAAGATCATGGAGACTAGCATTCTTGCTTTTCCTCTTTGAATCTCTCATCTCATGGTGTACTTGCATGGGCACAAAAATAGGTCAAACTGAGGGCCTCCATTGCAAACCCTTGCACTCTATGAGTAGAGAGCTATGGATCGATTTGTGAGGGCTCATTCTTGAGTTTTCTTACATGTAATGATTCATAGAAGTGTGACAACATTTTAGCACACATTTTTGGCGCCCACCGTGGGGCTTGAATCAAGTTTTTAGCTCCATTTTCTTTTATTTTTCATCTCTAATTTTTTACAGCAGCATATTGGATCTAATCAAGTGCTTTTGTAAATTTTTCACTTTGGTTTTAAGACCAAACCCATATATAGATTGGTTTGCAGGCAAAAAATCTAGTTGGTTTAAAGATTCAATCATACCTTTTAAACCACTTATAGTTTGGTTTTGAAATTTATTTTTTACGTTGGGTATGTGCCCAACATGTCCCAGTTCAATTTTCAAATCATTTTGACATGATTTGTGCGCGTTATGAATTTCTCTTTATTTTTCATAAAAAGTCATTTTTGATCGCAAATCAGCGTATTTTTTGGAAAAATTTACATTTTCAGAAATATTTTTTAATTCTAATGGGGGTTCTTTCTTTGTGTTTTGAATTTTGAGGCCATATTAAAGATCAAAAACTCGATTTGATGAATCTAGCCTATTTTGAAAAATTGGGTCCCTAGGGCACAAATGAAGAATTTTTTTTGAATTTCTTACATTTTTGGAAAGCTCTTTAGTTTTTACTAGGGGTCTCTTCTTTTCATTTCTATTTTTGGGTTCAAAATCATAGCAAAAAAAAGGTCTAATCATGTTGACTAGGTTATTCGTATTTTTTTTTTGCAGGGATTTTCGTGTTTTTTTGATTTTTTTCTGTTAACTGCTCACTGTTTTGGGTTTTTCTATGTTTTCTGATTTTTTTGGAACAGTGTAGCAGCAAGTTATGATTTCATTGGAAAAAAGTGCTAAAGTTGTTAAAAATAGGTAAGATCTACTAAGCGCGTTGCGAGGACTTCAGGTATTCTTCTTTGGCTGATAACACTTTGATTTGGAACTTTAAAATGAACCTCTCATGTGTCTAGCTTGTGTGTTTTTCTTATGCTTTTATTTTTCAAACACATGCATAATTGATACTAGTTTGTAATGTCCATTGATTTTTATTTAGCAAGCTTGGTTATTAGTGATAGATTTAGATAGCTATATTGGGTTATTGGACTCGCTGAATCCGCTGGCCCCTCATTCCACCCTGTGTATGCAAGATCAGTGCCACATTAAAGGGGATGGGTCTACAGGATAGAAGCGTTAAGTGCTCCACTTGGCAACCCTCTTGTGCTTTCTAGAACTCACTAATCTTCGAGTTTTGGACTCGTTTTGGCTTGTGTGAGGAGTTAAGTGTTCCACATCTTTGGACTCACCTTGCATTAGTTAAAGCATTAAGTGTACCACCTTGTGCTTTTTGATTATTCTTGGATAGATTTTCTTTTGGAGAATTAACATCTATACACACATAGTAATTAGGCCCCATGAATACTATTCATGGATCTTGAGGGAGTGAGTTCCTAGTGAAACTCCTCTCAAAGATGGATTCCTTGTAGGTGGGGAGGATACTTTGAGAATCTCTTAGATAGATGGATCTTCAACTTGGTGATTGAGGCATCTTTTCTTCAGAGAGGTTGATAGATCACTAGGGGTTGATATCATACATCTTGAGATAATCTTAGTTAGCATGTCGGATTAATCTGGTTGCTTTGATTGGGCTAAAAGTGAAAAGGTGTCAAAACCTTGGATCTGAAAGCTAAGTCCCCTTGTGGTTCACTATTGTGAGTCGGTCACCTTTAGAGAGGGTTAACCATAGCAGACAATCCCTATACAGGGCAAACTGCAGACAGAACCTCAAGTGGTAATAGCCACTTCTGCCGTGGTTGCAACAATCGCTATATAAATGTCCTCGTGGAAGAAATCTCCATGGGGTATGGTTCATTGTGGGTTGTCAGATCTCCCTAGCAGCTCTTGAAGATTAAGTTCTCAGACTGTGTCAAAACCTCGGTGCGCCGAGATTGGAGGTCACCCCTGTGAATCATAAAAGTTGCAGAGTCAAACCATTACTAAAAACCTTAGAGAGGCCAACTTTTATTTTCTAGGGATCTATGCAATGATTGTGAAACTTTTTGAGAACATACACAATTAGCTCTCCTAGGGATTAGCATAAACTAAGTCACTTGATTGCTCATGTGCAAGGTTGCTTTGCCCCTTGTTCATTGTTTGAAGACTGTTTGCTTGAAATCCTTGTTTTCTATCTTGTGTGCTTGGTTTATGATAAAGAATCTATTGATACATCTAGTTGGATATTTAAAATGAACAAAATCTGAGTTCTTGAGTTGAGACTTTACGATCGAATAACTTTGTTATCCCATTATTTCTAGTCTCCCTAGGTTGGTCCTATTTGGATTAGGCTACTTTTCTCATTGTTAAAAGCCTTTTTGCACCATGGGTTATTGTGCTTTGACCTCTTGAATTAGTAGTCATTGATTTCACAAGAGATCTTGTTTGGAGTTGGTGAGTTAGAAACCATCCTTGTTGAGAAAGATATACACTTGGATCCTTTGATATTACACTTGGAGAGTCTTAGTAATCTCTTGTCCATCCACTTTCATCAAAATTCAATTTTAATTATTTATAATTTGGGTAAATCATCCTCCTGGTCTATATGTGCTAGGGTATTCATCCAAAGTTGTGGGCATCTCTGTGGCAGTGTTGGTTTATGCCTATTGCAAAATTCTATCTTATCACATCTCTTTTGGACAAGTTAGTGCTTTTACTATCCTAGTTTGATACCAATATTTTTTAGGGTTATCCTATCAACTAGTACATTTTCTTTCATGTTGATTACAAGTGCTATTACATGTTGCTCAACATTCAAATGATCTCAAATGGTATCAAATTTTCCAAAATGACTCTTGGTCTTCTTTCTTCTTTATCTTCCATGTCTTTCTAGTCTCTCATTTCCACTCTTCCTCTTCTTCATGTCTTCTTGATTCTTTTCCTCCTATTATCATATAGTCTACCTTCTTCTATTCATTCTTTCTCTTCTTCCATACTTGATTCTTCTTCTTCTAGAACCATGGATCTTGGATATCTTTTTAGGGATCCTCATTTGAGCTCAGATGAAATCCACCTCCTTCTTGAATTTGAAAAGTGTTGTCACTCCAATAGATGCATGGATGCTAACGTTGCAACAAAAATGATTAAAAAAATGGATAAATCAGACACTTTTTCTAGGATCATGTGCAAGATTAAATCACAATATCCTTCTTCCAAATATTTTCCATCTTCCAAGTCTTATCATGATTCTTCTAAATATCATACAGATTCTTCATCCTCCAAGTCTTATCATGATTCTTCTAAATATCGTTCAAATTCCTTATCTTCCAAGTCTTATCATGATTCTTCTAAATATCCTTCATATTCTTCATCTTCTAAGTCTTACGATAATTCTTCTAAATATCATTCACATTCTTCATATTCTAAATCTTACCATGATTCTTCTAAATATCATTCTTGTAGGTCTTCACCTACCTCTTCTTCACAATATCATTCTTCTTCTACTTCTACCAAGAGTCTTATTCCTCTTATTGAGATAGATCATAATGAACAACATGAAAAGTCTTGTGATACGCTTATCTATAATTCCTCTTGTGGCAATGATTATGATGATGATGACTATTATACTCCTACACATCCTAAAAGTCCTCCTAGTCCTATGCTTGTGCTTAAAGGGGATGAGTCAAGAAAAGATATTGATGGTAATTCACATGAATCAAATCTTGAAAACAACATTGATAAATTTTGTGAACAATACCTAAATGATAAATCTGCATTTTTTGATGAAGAGAAAGCATTTTTTTGTGCTGAAATACAACATCAATGGGATAAGAGTTCCTCTTCTAAGAACCCTCATGCTGAAAATAAAGATTACACTCTTGAGCAAGATCATGTTAATGTTGAACCTTTGTCTTCTGATGCTCCCCTTCCATCTTCTACTTCCTCCACTATCCATACATTCCATAAAGATTCTAAGACTCTCAAATCTTCTACCAATCCTTCATCCAACAAAGATCCTAATGCTTTTCATGCAGTTCCCTATAGTTATCCTCAAGGGCTACCTCTTAAAGAAACTCAAGCTAACCTTCACTTGGCTACAAATACCTTTGATAATGCTAAACCTAAAGAGCCTAAGCCTTCATGCACTATAATGCCTACTTCAGCTAGTCCTTCATCATCTATTCCAAAGTCTTCCATACAATTCCAACATGCTTCCTTCTCCTTAGCACTGGCTTCATGTCAAGAGGACTCTAAAAATGATAAAGAAAAGAATATAAAAAAATATCAAGATCAAGAACCTTCCATGTCATCCAATCATTTTCACAATGTTTTTGATACATTTCATGGTTCTTTTGATCCCTTACACCCTTTCTCATTCATTCCACCATGTCTTAAGTCTTCTCCTAAGCAAGATCAAGATACTGCTTGCACCACTGAGCTTATTGATGATAAAAATGGCCTTAGTACACTTTCTCCTTCCAAAGATGATACTTCCATTAAGGTTATTAAAAATGATGCTATTACTTCCAATGTTGAGCCTATTGAAAATCAAGAGAACAATTCTATGCTTATGTTATCCAAAGATCCTTGTCAAGATCAAAGTCTTCCATCTTCTTGTTCTACCACTCCATGTTCCCTTCCACTTTCTACTCTTCCTAAGTCTTCTCAAGTTTCAAGTACTCCTATTAAAGAAGTTTCTCCTATTCAGGATCTTCATGATATTATTGAAAATCTTAATGCTCACTCTAAAGATGCTGATGTCCTTGACTGTCATATAGATATTGATGAACTTATTGATTACCCTTTTGCATCTTCCACATCCATCCTTGGACCTCCCCCACCAATACTAAATGCTTCATATCTTCCTTCCATCTTGGGTCCTTATGTCCCTTCACTTTCCCCTCCCAATTCTCCTAGTTCTTCATCCATTTTGGGTCCTTATGTCCCTCCCTCTCCTATCTTTCCTCAAGATCAACATAGATGCATATCTTTGAATCCTTTTCATCCACCCACTCACCTAAACCAGTCATATCATCCTTCTTCTTCCACAAGTTCCAAGTCTTTTGGAAGTAACTTGAATGTTCAATACAAGAAAAAGAAGCAATTCAAGAATCCATATAAAAAAGAAGACCATCATGTCTCTTCTCATCGACATAGGGGCATTAAGTCAAAAGAGATATCTAAGAAAAAAATTACAAGACAAGTATGGGTTCCAAAATCCATCATTGAAGATATTATCTCTAAATCATCAAAAAGAAATGAAAAGAAGCCTAAGGCTATATGGATTCCAAAATCTCTCTTGAGAGAGTCTAATGTTGAACAACAATTAAATTTGACATTCAAGCTTCCAAAGAATTCTGCTTCATCTTCTTCCAAAAGCATTCTTCCATTCCATGTGCCTAAACCAAAACCTCTTCTTTCTACTCACATATTCCTTCATTCACATTTTTTATATCCTCACCACCCTTCAAGGCATGTGTTGATGTTGATCTTTCCTTCATTTCCATTTTTCAATCTCACTCACTTCGCATAAAGCCATATCCTCCATTTTTGTCTCCCAACTTCGTTTCCCTATTAGCATCTTTGAGTATCATTTGAATTCCTTTATATATCATGGTTTAAACATTTCAAAGATCATTATCTCAAAAGCTTGACTTCTTCCAAAAAAAAATTTGAAAAAGATTGAAAAAAAAAAGAAAACTCAAGAATTATTACTTCATGTAAGAAAACTCAAGAATGAGCCCTCACAAATCGATCCATAGCTCTCTACTCATAGAGTGCAAGGGTTTGCAATGGAGGCCCTCAGTTTGACCTATTTTTGTGCCCATGCAAGTACACCATGAGATGAGAGATTCAAAGAGGAAAAGCAAGAATGCTAGTCTCCATGATCTTCAAATATGCATGAAAATAAGATCTATTCTATGAAAACAAAATCTAATCTATAAATGCAAGATCTAAGCTAAAAGCCCATGATGGGTGCAAGAGAGAAAAAGACAAGAAAATAGAAGTTCTCCACAAAAAGCTTTTGTATTCAAACTCTTTCAAAAATTGGTCTTCAAACCTGCAGCGTAATGATAGCATAATCATGGGTCTCTAACATGAGGAGAGGGTTCTCCCTTATAAAAGAAATTATGGAGGTGAGAGGCTTCTCACAACCAATATGGGATAATAGAGCTTGATCCATGTGAGACAAAATTCCACCAATGAGAAAAGAGGAGTGGTTGAGAAGAAAGTGGTGATCCATGTGAGACAAGATTCCACCAATTAGAAAAGAGGAGTGGTTGAGGAGAAAGTGGAAAGATAAATCCCACTTAGATCACATTTTTAAGTGCAGAGAAATTAAATAAAAAGAATTTATTTTATTTCTTTTTTTCATCAAAAGAGATATTTAAGTGGGATTTTTATTTAATTAAAAGGGAGCAAGTTCTTTTTAATTAAATAGAAGATATTTAATTAAATTAAAAGAGAGGTTTTTCTCTTAATTAATTAAATGTGGATGATCTGTTTAATTAAAAGAGAGGTTTTCTTTTAATTAAATGGGGATTTTATTTTATTTAATTAAAAGAGAAGATTTTCTTTTAATTAAATAAGACTTGGAATAAAATGATCAATCTTAGAAATGAAATAAATCGAATTTGATCAAGGAAATTGATTTGAATATATTACAAACCATTGATTCAGAAAATTTGATAAATTGATAAATTGAATAATGGGGGCCCATAGTCTAGGCGACCATTTTTGGGTGCATACAGTTATTACTCAAAAACAATAAGCATTGATCAAATCAATGAGGTGTAGGAAGCATTGAATAGAAGAAAGAGACATGAGATACTCAGGAAGGAGTATAAACAAAAGTAAAAATTACATGAGATTAAGGACATCTTTATGGATGCCTTTAGTTTGCAGTCACTAGATGAGTCAAAGCATATAATGGAGCAATTATCAAATATTGTTGACCAGGTGGCAAATGAAGACCTAGAAACAAATGTAAAACTTATGGAATGATCTGAAGGGAAATTCCAAGTGAAAGTAAATGAGAAAATATCTAGTGAAATTGCACTTTCCTACGTTGAATTGGAAAAAACACTTGACAAAGTTAAAAAGGTACTTGAAAATATATTCTCATTGTACAAAAAGTTGTGCAACTTTTCATACTTCACACAGGAGACAAGCCAAAGAATAATGAGCTTGGAAAGGAATCTAAAGATTTCAAACATGCAACTACCCAAAGGTCCACCTCAAAGTGAGAAGCACTTTAATCAAATGCTTCACACTCAGAAAGAAGTAGCTATGTTAATAGAAGAAGAGGCCACCATCAAGGCCAAACTGATATAGCTACAATCCTCCATTACCCCACACTTGGAAGTATTACATAAAGAATAGGTCTATGTTGAAAATATTCTCAAGAAAGATCCTAATCTTTCTACTTTAGATGGACTTGTTCACCTTGTTGTAGAGATTTCCATACAGCACAAGTCATTGTAAATTGCTTTGCATAATTGGGATGTAGCTCTCAAGATAATTATGGAGGTAAATAGCACATTTTTGGCAAAATATGGTCTTAACCCTTAGCACTCTTTGACATAAGTGTCAAAAAGGGGGAGATATTATAAAGAGAATGGGGGAGACAAGAGAATTTTTTAAAGGGGAGATAAGATAAAAGGGGGAGCATGACATACAACACAAAATTTTGGTTACCAAGATAGCACAGATAATGGCACAATCCACTTAGGGGGAGTTACAATAATTTTGAGGTATATATTGTAAGTTACAATATTTTGATCAAGTTTTCTTTTAAAACCTCTGTATATATATACCAAGTAGATTAGTGAATGTACTCATAAGGTCAGATATGTAATTCTTAGTTAAGTGTTTTTGATACTCATGTCAAAGGGGGAGATTGTTAGTCTCAGAATGGTTTTGACATTTGAGTGCCAACACACTTAACCACTTTCTACATTGGAGTTGAGCACACTATGTATGTCGACCCACAACATGTGCCAAGTTAGAAAATCCAACAAGTGCCGAGCAGTCTTCAGGTGCTAAGTTAAGATCAAGTGCCGAGTAACTTCAAGTGTCGAGCATGATACAAGTGCTAACTAATATTTAGGTGCCGAGCCATAGACCATGCCAAGCAAAATAGGAACACAACAGGAGTTGAGTGAGATAGTTCTGTTATATGTGTTGAGCATTAGGAATCAGTAATTGTCAAGTAACACAAAATGTGTATATGAGTTTGAAAAGGCACAAACTCATATGTAAACTATTTTATGGCTGACATATAATGAATCGTGAAGGATTAGACAAATAAGATCAAATCTTTTTTATTTCCTATGTAATCTATATGTAGCCAATAAGAAAAATGGAGAAGGCATGCAACCAATAAAAAAAGTGCAAGGAATGAGAGCTAAATAGAGATTCAATATGGATCATAGATCCATATCTAACCCTAAGTCTTTGAATGTCTTTATAAGGAAGACAAAATCTCATTGTATTAGAGAGGATGAAGAAGTGTATGAAAAAAATATAGTCGAGTTCAGAGTGCAGAGTAAAAAGACTTAGAGG
Organism: Cupressus sempervirens; assembly: GCA_028749045.1. Classification (NCBI taxonomy): domain Eukaryota; kingdom Viridiplantae; phylum Streptophyta; class Pinopsida; order Cupressales; family Cupressaceae; genus Cupressus; species Cupressus sempervirens. Next base: position 725,341,538 of record CM053787.1, read on the forward strand.
AAAAGAGAAACAAATAGATATTCAGTTGATTAGAACTAAGAAAGGAATATGAACATATATCAAATTTCATAGAATCAATATCAAAGAAAGAAAATCAAGTGCCTGAATTCAGCAATCAAGGATTGTAAGCTATTAATTTTATTATACCTAATATTCTCATGCAATTGTATTAGAAAAGAAAATCCTATGTTGATAGGTTAGCTTAACAGCTAGGTCGTAGATCCTTTGAAGAGGTGATTAAATCATTTAACAGGGTAACACTTCATGTGAAGTGTTTGTAAATCCTTTAACTAGGTCACTATTGACATAGTGTAAAGCCTTTATCAAGGCAGACCATCAGAAGTGGTCAAACATTATTACTGTAGTGATTTTGTGGATATGATCCCCACCCCAATTTTACCCTCTTATTCCTGGAGGGTTCCTGGGTTATCAAAATATCAAGTGTTATGTGGTGATGCATATATGTTTCTCATGATTGCTTAATGTTTATATGCATACATGTTCATTTCAATAATATGTTATTAACGGTTTAAAAATAGGTCAAAAGCTAGCACTTATGATTAACCCCCCCTCTCAGAACCATTCTTCCCATTAAGACATTCCAACAGTGGATTCAGTATCTATCATTTTTAGTATTAATAAAACTTGAATGTGATTAACATCATGGAACCCTTAAGAGATGTAATATGTTTGTGTGATGCTTATACATATATATATGTTATTGCTTCCACTATGTTATAGGATGTTATTATATTTAAAAAAATGTTTGTTAAACTTGGTGAAACTTTAGGTTAATTTCTTTTGAGTTCCCTAGTGGGACATTACACATCTCACTCACAACCAGTTGTAAAGAAAATTAATAGACCCCTTAGAAAAAACTTATATTTAAGATTTATAAGAATTAAAAAATTACAATAACATTTTATAATTACCTCTCACTTCCTCAATCTACCTTTCCCCATGAAGTACTCTCGTTCAAATTTATTAATGGAGTTTGGATCCCAAATATGATCTACATGGATATTTTTTGTAAATTTGGGAACATATTCACTAATGTACACCATGGTCAGGTATACTATATATATCCCTCAATCATAGAACCCTCAAAACATGCTCTTTGTCAAAGCAAGCCCTTCATAAATGTCAACTTCCTCTCAACCATCGACATTGATATTCAATCTCCTCAACTTGATGTATGATGTAGTGTTTTTGAGCATTGAAAAAAGTAAAAAGTTGACACTTTTGTATTTCACACATAAGCTGGGGAATTTTTCCCTTCCAATAGTATATTTATTTTCTATTAATATCTTTAGAGGATAACCACCTAAAAGAGATTCAACATGCAAGACCATATAAATGAGATTTGAGAAAAAAAAATATAATCAATTACATAAAAAGTAAAGCAAGTCATGAATATAATATATATGTACAACAAATTTAAGATATAACACTTCCAATCTCATGTATTTTTAAAGATCATATATAACTTGTTCGACACTATTGTCAAACTAGTGTGGGAGCCATAGAGGTAGGATGTACTGCAATTATTAAAAAGTGATCTTTTACATATTATTAAATTATACAATAAAAAGTACATGCAATTTTAGAAATATAGTGTAAGTAGAGAAAAACATGACTTAGCTTGATGAAGGTATGCCAATCACGTATTTTCAACCCTGGCCCAAAATCACCTTTCATTGATATGAGACTACTTATATTTGTGCGAATTTTTTTTTATGACTTCTTTTAATGCATCACTTTGCTATTTCATTAATAACCAAGGAAGGGAACTCATATTTATGCAGTCTCCATTGCTATTTGATTCAATGAAATTTTTTAGTGCATGATTGGATTCGTGAATACCATTACAAATTTTAGCAATTTTTTCTTTGTCACACCTTCCATCCAATATACATAACATCAAAAAACTGCACAATTAGGAGATCCTTGTAGTACAAAAACCTACCAAACTGACTGGAATAACTTTTTATTCATCTAGAAAGTTGGTCATTAATGCCTTGAAAACCTTCATGAGCATTAATTACATAAATTCTAAATAAAATACAATATCAAAATATAAATTTCAAAAAAAAAAAATTAGTTGGAATGACATTACCTCAACAATTTACTCTATTGTATTCCAACTTCCATAGATGAGGTGTCATTCTTTGTGGCCCTGGTGTTGTCTCTTCTTTCCCATTAAAAACATTCTTTCTTTAATTTGGTACTTATGATTACTATGGAGAAAATTCCTAAACTCCTTAAACACCTGGTTTCCTAAACTTCTTAAATGATGGGATTGTATCTTTAGACCACAAAATGGACATGCACATTTTATTTTTGTCTAAATACCTAAAATATCATGTACAATTGGATTAAATATGTTAATTTTGATATTTATAATTATTGTGTGCAACTTAAACATACAAAAATAATGTGCAAGTACTATATTATACCAAAAATATGTGACCTTAACAATATAACATACCACAAAACGAGTTAGTGTAGGGGCATCATGTATTGTCCATACAAGCATTGTATGTAACTAAAATTTTCTTTGTCCAATTAGTATAGAGATGTCATACATAGTGACCTTATTCCATAACTTCAACAACTCATCAATAAGGGGCTCAATATACATGTTAATATCTTTCACTCGATACTTGCCTAGTTGAATGAACAAAAACATTACATAATTATTATGACCACTTTGATGTGGTGTTTATAAATTAATTTAGATAACTATAAAATGAAAAAATACCTTGTACAATTATTGATAATATTGTTTTCTCCATCTTTATGGACATATAAAGAAGAATGTTATTATTAATAACAAAAATAGGCCACACTGAGTAAACATATCTCATATCTCCAAATGGATTGACATTTTCTGATGCCAATGGAAGCTTGAGATTATGAGGTACTTCTTTAAAATGTGGCCAAGTTTTTTTTTATGTCTTTAAGTACAAAACTATCCATAGATATTTGCATAATTCCATGTTGACTTCTATTGCATGCATGGATATTCATAAATTATGTCAAGCTAGTGCACTTGAATAATTGTTCAAGATTTGGAATAATAGGAATGTACCAAAAAACCTTGTGAGACACCTTTTTTGGTACTTTATCTAATTGATATCTACTAATATGAAAATTAGGGCATTCTATTGCAAATTCATGTTGTGTATGACATAGAATGTGATCATTGAGACATGCATGTATTGTCAAATACTTCATTCCAATTTGACTCATAATAGTAGATAATTCTTGGTATGAATGAGGTAGAATGTTTGATGATGGTATCAAAAACTCACCTATCAACCTAAAACAAAAAAATTGATTTTTTAATATAATGAATAATAATGGTATGGTAACAATGAAGATGACAAAAAATGGCATACCTTAGCATATGTGACATTGCTGCATTGGATAAACCATTCACAATTTTCAAATTCACCGACAACACCATAGCAAAGAGAAGAGTTTTTTGGAAGCCTTAGTATAGGGTATCATATGCCTTCTCAAGCATAAGTACATGAAGATCATCTTCATCATTATTATCAGATGCGCTAGTACCATCATCTTGATCAACTGTGAAAATACCATTTTCTTCAATCATGTCCTCTAGCACATTATTAGTTGTGCCAAAACCATCATCTTTAATTGTGTTCTCTATTGTAGGATCATCTTCTTCCATGGGAGCATTATCCTTGGTTTAGATATTCACACCTCCATGTTCCTCCAGTTAGAAATCCACATTCACCAATCGACAAAAATCATGCCCCCCTTCAACATGACCATGTTGCCTATAATGACTCTAGGTTGTTGTGATTCCAATTCTTTGATTCTTTAATCCCTTACACTCTTTTCAAGGGCAATTAAATTTATCAGCTCTTTTTCAAAAATAAGACCACAATCTTGTTGGAAATATTATGACAAGCTAAGGAGGGGTGAATTAGTAACTTCTAAAACTTTTAACACTAAGTAGCAATTAATCCTTTATGTGAATTCTGATCTAACTTCATGCATGAGAAACTAAGGAAACATGAAAGCATACATAACACTTTGACACAAGATTTATTGACCCATAAACATTCTAAATAAAAAGTAAAACTTGGGTGGGGATGAAACCCACAAGCTTTAGTACTGTAGTATAAAGTTGGCCTGTTAAGGCTTATATTGATCACTTTTGATGATCTACCCTATTATGAGCAATAAGAACTGCTAGGTCCACCTTGCAAAAGGATTTGCAAACATACAATGAAGTATGCACTTGGTAAAGATATTTACATAAGAATATTAGGTCTACCTTGTTAAAGGATTTGACTAATCCATCTATTAGGATGGAATGGTAGCTGATATTTGATCAGCAACTTGGTTTCTGATTGAGATTCCTCTAAGTGTACAAATCACCTTACTGTGATAGATGAATATGTGTTTCTCCTTATACTATTGTAGGCTTTATAATTTATACTTTTTCTCTTTTCTTATGATTATATTTCTTCCTTATCGATTATACATACTTTGAATGTGATACAATACATTACATATATATGAGTCTAATTACTCAATTACATAGTCGCATAATACAAGTTTATACAAAATATTACAAAGTCAACTAAAGTGTAGAAACTCAGGCTCTGAAGACTAACTTAGTGAGGTTTTGATATTTGACATCCATGATCAATGCTTGGCATCATCACGCACTAGGTGGATGTACAAGCTCAATCTATACTGATCACTTCCAAATAGTCTTGAACTTTTTTTGCACTGGTGACTCGATGAATACTATGAAACTTGTCATATAAATTGAATCACTTGGTTTACAATGTATAGCTTAGTAAACACTACCACCCCAAGCCCAGTATAAAGTGAATCACTTGGTTAACATTGAGTGGCTTGGTCAACACTAGATTCACATTACATCAACTGCAAACTCAGTAAACACTGCACAACTCAGTTTACATTGGTAAACTTGGCATACACTATAATGCTCGATTTACACTACTAATCTTCAACTCTATAGTAACAACTTGATTCAAACTAAAATCTATCCATATGACTTAGTAGCTACTATAGGACTCACTAGCAACTAAAATGTTTGGTTAGCATTGTTAACTATACAATATGCTTTGTATGAACTCACAATATAGATAAGTATATGTCACTAATAACAAACATGACTGGAATTTCAACAATCTCCCCCTTTGGTATTAGTGACAAAAATAGTTATTAGTCAAAACTGGATTATTCATCACCTTATATCTCTAACTTCGTAGAGTATATTATGTTTGAGATTTTTCAAAATCATTTTTGTAAAGGATATATTTTAGTACATGGTAATGCTTCCTCCAAAGATAATATACATTATACTATACATACAATATATATTTCTTCACACTATTCTTAGAGTTCCCCCCCCTATCTTTTTACATCCTTCTCCAATATCTTTTGCCCCTTTTTTGACATTAATGCCAAAGATCTATGCTATATGTATTTACATAGTAATGCCAAAATGAGACAAGAAATATAAATGTACCTTTAGTATGATTGCAAAAATCTTGTCCCAATTCTATTGCAAAACCCTACTCGTGTGCAATGCCACTTGCACTTCTGCTAAAAGTTCAATCATATGGTTTTCAATACAGAAATTATTGTCATGGATGAGATCTTTTGAATAAACAATATACTTCTATAGTGCATCCATGTTAAGGAGTATCATATTTTGAATATCTACAAATATAGATCATATTTTGGCCTCTTCTTTAACCAATTTTGCCTTCATGTCTATCAAAAATATGATCCTTTTGAAATGGGTAGAGCTTGAACTTGGGTCAAGCTATAATTGTTGAGTACTCACCTTAAGGCCTTCATTAATCTTAGACAATTTTTCTTTGATTTCCTTTGTAAAACGTGGAATATCACATAATTTACCAAAAATTAAAATTACATTTGTACAAGAAGTTTCAAGAGAACTTAAAATAGCAGATAATTGTACTTGGTAAATGGAAATCTTTTGAGCAATAAGTTCTAAGACCTTATTCTCAAACTTATTTTTTGCTTTCTATAATAATTTATCTTGTCCATCTAAACCTTCATTGTATTTTTGGACTGCTTCTGCCAACTGTTACAAAAATGGCTAAGAAGAATCAATCTCTTTACATATAGCCTCTACCAAAATATTCTTGGCATCATCAATGATTTTGAATTCTTGATCTCTTTCTTCTCTTAGTCTCTACTGCTTGGCTTTCTTTTGGAGTATTTCTCCAAAGGTTTACATTTGACTAGGATTGAGTTTTGAAATATCGCAATTTGGAATCACAATTTCCTCATGAAGATTAGCATCCTCCTCCTTTTCTTTACCTTTACTCAAAAAATTTGTACTCAATTGAGGCTTGGTATCAACTTTTCTTACACTTATTGCTTGTGTACTTGGAATGGAAACAATAGTAGAAATAGTGGGGCTTGCTGCAAAAATTGATACTGCACTTATTGTAGAAATGCTAGTAGAAGTACCTATTAAAACCAAAATTGATGTATCCAAAACTATTCAAGAGGGAAGAGTCTATAGCTTAGTAGATGAAGTAGTTGACACTTTAACCAATGATGTGTTGAGCTATACTGGTGCAAAAATTGATTGGATGGTTGTGCTTGGAGTGCTAGTCACAACCAATCCTTCTGAGATGCTCTCCATGCTTGATGTTGACATTATTTTTCTTGGAGAGTGAGGAAGTAAGGCAATAACTACTACACCAATCTTGACTGGGTCAATTTCCTCAACATCTTGAGTTTCTTTCTTTCTTTGGATAACCTCTTGCTCTTGTTCGTCTTCATCATCAATGTTATCAAAATGTGTTACCTCTTCATCAATTTTCTCTTCATCCTTTTTTTGATCATCATCTTCATCTTTGTCACTTATGTTGACTGGAGACTCTCTCAGTTTATGAAGAAAATATAAATTTTCCATGTATTAGTTGCATTTTTCACAACATGTTCTATTTCATTCAAAAAAATAAGACAAGTATTGAATCTTAAAGTTAATTTTTCTTCATTTTTAAAAAGATTCCTTGATTTCCTTGTTAGTTAGATTTGGCATTAGTTGCCTCAAGGTCTGCTCATGAATGTCCTTAGCAGTTTTCTTTCAATGTTCCCATCTTGGCTTGATTTTATCCATTGAAGCATTTGAAATTTGCTAAGTGAGCTGGTCAGGAGCATATTTCCATTTTCCCATTTTAGATATTAGAATATCTTCAATCTGCCTTTGCTCATTAGCTATTCTGATCTCATATTTTAATGCTTCAAAATTTGTTATCCTAGAACTTGATTCCAATTCCTTCATGCTCTCTTCAAATTTCATTGGAGACCTCTTGAAAATTATGTCTCCCCCTTCTTTGTCTACCTTCTTCCTAAAGGATCTCCTAGTGAATACTCTAGTGGATGTTTTGGTAGGCTTAGTAATGATTACCTTACCCTTTTTCTTTAGTAGTTCATCTTCCTTTGATTCTTCTTACTCTGCTTCTTCATCTTTATCTTTTCCCTCGGTTAACAAAATACTATAACTTATTTTCAATTTAGAAATTCTCTTCTTGCCTTTGCTAATCACCTAAGGGAGCTCAATCTCTAGTTCTATCTAGGCCTTAGCCTCATCATATGTACCAAAGTATTCAGCCTTTGGGTCAATTAGTTCATTAATTAGTGCCTCAATAATGTCCTTAGTTTCATCAATGTTTACCTCATATCCTAGAGGTTTTACCCATGCAATTCTAGTCCTAACTACCTAAATGTATACCTTGTCACTATCCACCATAAAACATACATCATCCTTATAATCTTCAACTAGTTTCTTAGGGATTTGGTTGTTGGAAATTTGATTGAAAAAGAGCACTATCAAAAAGGGAGATTATTGCAAAGAGGGAGATTGCTGATGAAGAATATTTTCAATAATTGTTTTTTCATTGATGTCAAACCTACTATTTGCTACAATGGAAATTTCTTATAAGATCTAAGTACTATCACTTAGTTGATTGATGAAGAGGATTTAATCAACATGATGTAACAAAAGTACCTAAGGAAAAGGTTGAGTTATGGTTTTGTAATGAAGTGCAAGGATTAGTTAAGACAATGGTAAAATTATTTATTGATAGTATACTTGAATATATAGATGTTGGTCACACTCATAAACACTAGAAGAATAAGTTGTAACAAGGCTATCTACAAAGCTTAACTAAGTTCATCAATGAGTGCTAAGCAAGCTAGTTTAAGCCAAGCAGATTTTTAGCTAGTGCCAAGAAAATGAAAAATCTAGTCTGTGCCAAGTGATATAGAAGGAGCCGAGTGTGTTCAAATGTCGAAAAAACTTTAGGTTTCAAGAATAAAAAATACTTAGTGGATGCTGAGTGAATCGACAGTAGGTGCTAAGTAACACAATATGTGTCGAGCACTAGAATTTCAATAGTGTTGAGTTGCTACATTATTTGAAAAGTCTAAGATTCACCAAATCTGAGCCAACAAGATTAATACCTTGAATTTTGTGAACCAAATGGAGGATAAGGATGTTGAGCTAGAGGCACAAAATTTTAGATAAACCATTTTTAGGCAAATTCTAGAGAATTCTTCATGATGTTTCTAGAAGGAACAAGATATGGGTTAGATTCATTGAATCCTACCTAATCCATTCAAATTAAAATTAAAGGAGGGAAGAATCAAGCGGAAAAATCAATTCCAACCTTCTATTCGAGGAGTCACAAGCCAAGAAGAAAGATTTGTTGGAGGTACCAAATTATGAAGTGGTTGAAGGGTGTCAACAAGAAGACATCAAGGAGATGAAAGAATAGAGCATAGAGACTCTACTTTGATAAGTGGTTAGAGAGAGATGATTGCACTAGTACATTGAGCATAGAGAGTCAAGGAGATAAAGCTTGAGAGGACGACAAGCTATCAGAGCTATAGAGACTAAAAGCCAAAAAAATGTTGTGAGCTAAATAGAGATCTAAAATTTGCAAGATAAGTTGTGAATTTTAATCAAATCAAAACCTCTTATTGTTACTCTCTAGCAATTGTATCAGTTAGGGTAAAAATCTTATGGACTTAGGTTGGTTTAATAGTCATTTATAAATCCTTTAACAAGGTGGCATTCCAAGTGAATGTTCTGAAGTCCTCTAACTAGGCCCACTTCTAACAGGGTGGTTAAATACTTTAACTAGGTCACATTTAACAGTGTGTTGTAGCCTTTAATAGGGCAGGCCTTTTACAGGGCATCACTTTAGAAGAGTGAGAATTGAGTAGCATGTTACTGGTGGTTTTTCCCAAATTGGGTTTCTATGTAAATCACTATGTTATGTATTTATCTTTCATATGTTATGCTTGCATGTTGATTTATAGTAACTTTCTAAGTAGAAAAGTTTAAGCTTAGATGAATGAACAATTTAATGGGCTCACTTTACTTGATGAATAAAGTTTTATTTGGACATTTGGACCTTGAATAACTCATTCATCCCCCCCTCTTATTTATTCTAAAACATTTATAACAATTGGTATTAGAGCCATCTACTTATTTAGTTTAAACGTACTAGAAGTAGGAAGATCAAGATGTCCAAGAGAGAAGTTCCCAAGCTCAATAGAGATAACTTTGTTGCATGGAAAAGTATAATGAAGCTGCCATTTGGATCAATAGGTGACCTTAAAATAACTTCAATTGGAGTGGAACATGTAGATCTTGCTAGACCCCTTACTACAAATGATTTGAACAAAAGGAAGAAGCACAATTAGGCAATGTTGGAAATTGCCTCTACAATTAACTATGCTAAATTTGATGACATCAAAGGATGTGATTCTACATTCAAGTTGTGGAAAGACCTATTAGATATCTATGGAGGAGATTAGAATGTTCAAAGAGAAAAAAGAGAGAGCCTCAGAAGAAAGTTTGATGACATGAAAATGAAGGAAGCTGAGAATATTGCTCAATATGCCTCTAGAATGAAAGAAGTAGTAAGTGTAATAAGAAATTTGGGTGGTCATTTGGAAGATAAAACTATTAATAGAAAATACTTAAGAACCGTGCTTCCTATCTATGTTATTAGAGTTTCATCCATCCAAGAGTTAATATGTGTACTAGAAAATGAAATAACTTTTGAAGGTATAGTGGGAAGACTCACTGCATTTGAATTGGCCAACTTTGATAACTACAGACCTAAGAATATTGAATCTACTTTCAAGGAAAAACTAGCATTGAAAGACACTAAGGAGGTGAAATCAAGGAAGAATAGTAGAAAATGAAAACATGCATCTAGTGACAACAACATAGATGAAGAAGATGTAGAACAATTGGAAGCATTACTAGCTAGAAGATTTCATAGATGGAAAGGTAAACTCAAAGGTAAGATGCCTATCATATGTTTTAATTGCAATGAAGTAGGTCATATCATTGCAAGATGCACTCAGAAGAAGAACTACAAAGAAGGAAACAAGTACAAGAACAAAAGAGAAGATGATAGCAAAGATTACAAGGACAAAGGCAAAAGATGCTACATTGTTGAAGAGGATTCTGATGAAAATGATAATGAAACAGTCTATGTAGCCATGAAAGATGAATTAGATGAAGATGAGGCAATAACACTGGTAACCTATTTGAACAAAAATGACAAGTAGATTATAGAAAGTGGATGCTCACATTACATGATAGGACATAGAAGTAAGTTTATTACCTTTACTCAGTATGATAGAAATAGTTTTAGATTTGGGAATGATGCTTCATGTCAAATCAAAGGAAAAGGTTCTATTAAACTAATAGAGAAAATCTCATGTGACAATGCATACTATGTTGAAGGATTGAACTATAATTTGTTGAGTGTGTCCTAACTAGGCAATATAGGTTACAAAGTAGAATTTGGAAACAAAACTGCCAAAATCTATGATACTGATGAAAATATGATAGGAAAAGGTGAACAAACTAGGAGTAATTTTTTTTACATAGATATGGAAGAAGTAACCTATCTCATTGTAAGACTTGATGATGTGTGGCTATGGCATAAAAGACTGTTCCATGTTAACTTTGATAATTTGATTAGTATCAGCAAAAAGAAAAAAGTTAGGGGGTTGCCAAAACTGAATAAGCCTAAAAATACAATGTGTAGACAATCTCAACTAGGAAAGATGACTAAGTCAAGTTTCAAAAAAAAAAACCCGCACTTCCAAAGAAGTATTAGAGTTAGTCCATATAGACTTATGTGGCCCAATAGAATTTCTAAGATACCAAGGAGATAGATACATAATGTTGTTTGTGGATGACTACTCCAGGTTGTTGACTGTTATGTTCTTAAAACAAAAATCAGATGCATTTCAAATTTTCAAGTGGTATTTGGCTAGAACTGAGAAAAAAATAGGAAAGAGTCTAAAGTGTCTGAGATCGGACAGAAGAGGTGAGTTCACATCAAAATAATTTGAAACAATTTCCAATGATAAAGGTATTAAAAGACAAAGATTGGCACAAAGAACTCCACCTCAGAATGGAATTGTAGAAAGAAGGAATGTATCAGTGATAGACTATGCCAAAACATTGTTGGAGGAGAAAAATATTTCTTTGAAGTACTAGACAGAAGCTGTAAGTACTACAGTATACACTCTAAATTGAGTTCAAGTCAAGAAAGGTACAAATGCAACACCTTTTGAATTATGGTATGGTCATTCACCTAGTGTAAAATAGTTCAAAGTATTTGGTTGTAAATGTTATATTTTTAAAGATACTAGAAATGGCAAGTTCGATGCAAAAAGTGATGAAGGCATATTCCTTGGATACTCCACTAGATGTAAACCATATAAGTGTTTAAATACTAACACTAAAAAGATTGTGGAGAGTGCAAATATAAATTTTGATGAGCATAATGAAGTCCAAGTTGATTAATCTAAGAAACTAGAAGAGTATAGATCTTTTGTATACTTCTGTGAAAGAATGCCTATTGAAGATGATACTACCAATCAAGTTTGAAATCAGAAAAAAAATTTAGTATTAGCTGAGTCACAACCAGTGAATACCAAACTACATTCAGAACTCAAGTTGTAGAATGGAAACAATGCACATTATAAATTAGAAGTTATTAAACATGAAAGAAATGATAAGGTGCCAAAAAGAGATGTGCATAGTGACTCTGAAGTTGAAAAATCAAACATGGAAAGTAGGATAGAATCAAAACTATCCAAAAATGTGAGAAGACATCACCTTGTAGAACAAATCATTGGTGATAAGGAATCCAAACCAATGACAAAGAACATACTAAGAAATGAATCATGTCTAATGAGTAAGATTGAACCCAAAATAGTGAAAGATGCACCACAAGATGATGACTGGTATAAAGCTATGAAAGAAGAGATAGATCAAATTGAGAAGAACAAAACCTAGACCTTAGTTCCAAGACCAACTAATAAGAATGTGATTGGTACAAAATGGGTATTTAAAAAAATGCTTGATGAGAATGGTGAGATCACAAGAAATAAGACCAGATTAGTCTACAAAGGTTATGCACAAGAAGAAGGACTGGATCATGGGGAAACATTTTCCCTTGTTCCAAGAATGGAAGGAGTGAGAACACTACTTGCATATGCTTCTTATAAAAGTTTCAAAGTCTACCAAATGGATGTGAAGTCCATTTTATACTAGAAGAGGAAGTCTACATCAAACAACCAGAGGGATTTGTTGATGACAACAACAAGGATATGGTCTGTAAATTGCATAAAGCACTCTATGGTTTGAAGCAAGCACCTAGAGCATGGTATGAGAGACTAGATAGATATCTTGTGAAGATAGGATTTGAGAAAATAGATGACAATAACAACCTATATATCAAGGTAGAAAAAGGGAAATAAATTCTACTATCTAAAATCTTTTTTGATGATATAATATTTGGAGGAAAAGATGTGCTATGCAAAAATTTTACTGATCATATGAAACATGAGCTTGAGATGCCAATGTTTGGAGAAATTAAATTCGTTGTTGGATTACAAGTACATCAACTAAAGCATGGCATATTTGTGACCCAATCAAAATATATTGAAAAGATACTAAAAACATTTGGCTTAGAAGATTCAAAACTAGTTAGTACATGAATGATAATAGGACATAAGTTATCCAAGAATGATGAGTCAGTTGAAGTAAATTAGATATTGTATAAATTAATGATTAGAAAGTTGTAGTATGTTGTGCATAGTAGACCAGATATTACATTAGCTATTGGAATAGTGGCAAGATTTTATGCCAACTCAAGAGAGAATCATTTGATGGCAGTGAAAAGAATACTGAGGTACCTAAAAGGAACTAATGACTTTGGCTAATATTACAAGATGAGTGAAAATTTTGAGTTGAAAGCCTACACTAATGCAAATTGAGAAGGTAATATTAATGATACAAAGAGAACCAGTGGAGGAGAACTTTTCTTAGGAAAAAGATTGGTTACTTGTACCAAAAAAAAGAAAAATTGTACCTCACAATCCACAGAAAAAGTTGAGTATGTTGCAGCTAATATCAATTGCACCAATATTGTATGGATCAAACTTCTATTGCAAGATATGAAGGAAGAGGTAACTAAACTTGTGATACTCTATTGCGATAATAAAAGTTCCATTAAAATATCAAAGAATCCTATGATGCATGCCAAAACAAATCATATTGCAATTAAGTATCGCTATGTGAGAGAATTGGTATAAGACAAGCAAGTGAGAATAGAATATGTGAGTTCAAAAGAATAGATTGCTGACATCTTTACAAAAGAACTACTTAAAGATGCATTTGAATATCTTAGAGGAAAGTTAGGGGTGATACCCCTAGCCAAGGCTACTTAAGAAACAACAAGATTTCCTTGCATCAAATGAGTTGATTGTTGCAATATTACAAATTGATGCAGAGGAAACTTACTTTAGGATTGTGCCTGAAGTAATCAAAGTGTTGAAGCTCCAAATCAGTCACAAGCAAGGTGATAGAGGGAGAAATTGGAGTACCTACAAAATGCTATACTTTCATAATAAGATGCTGAAATACTATGTCTTTGTAATTGTTGTCAAAGAGGGAGAAAAGAGGAAAGAGCAAAAACTAATCAATAACATTTGAGCAGAAATTGATCAACATCATTCAATTGGATAAAGTGAAAAGCAGCAATAAATTGATCAAATCTATAGGATCAAATGGATAGAAGGGAAAATAATGTAAGAGGATGTTAGAAATAGTACAAGATCAAAGTGAATAGTGGTAAACCATAGAAATAAAGGAGAACAAGGATGTTCAAAAAACTTATAGCAGAAAGGAAAGAGAAAGGAAACAATAACTAATAGAGAGAAGTAGAAGTAAAGTAATCAAGATATAGATCAAAGAGGGAGATGTGAAAAATTATGGTAACACATTTTTATTTTTGGCATTTGACTTACTATTCCAACCCAGTTAGCATTTTGATAACTTGGTTGAATAGTTTGGTCTGGTGGTTGATCAGTATTGGTTTGCCATCAATATCAAAGAGGGAGATTATTGGAAATGTAATTGATAAAGAGCACAATAAAAAAGGGAGATTATTGCAAAGAGGGAGATTGTTGATGAAGAATGTTTTCAATCATTGTTTTTTCATTGATGTCAAACTTGCTATTTTCTAGAATGGCAATTGCTTATAAGATCCAAGTACTATCACTTAGTTGATTTATGAAGAGGATTTAATCAACAAGATGTAAAAAAAGTACCTAAGGGAAAGGTTGAGTTATGGTTTTGTAATGAAGTACTAGGATCAATTAAGACAATGGTAAAATGATGTATTGATAGTATACTTGAAGATATAGATGTTGATCACACTTCGAAACATTGGAAGAATAAGTTGTAACAAAGTTTTCTACAAATCTTAACTAAGTTCATCATTGATTGTCAAGCAAGCTAGTTTGAGTTGAGAAAATTTTCAGCTAGTGTCAAGCAAATGCAAAATCTAGTGTGTGTTGAGTGATATAGAAGGAGCCGAGCGTGTTCAGGTGCCGAGAAAACTTCAGGTGCTGAGTATCAAAAAAACTTAGTGGATGTCAAGTGAATCCATAGTAGGTGTCAAGCATTAGTAAAATGTAATTGGTACCGAGTAACATTGTATGTGCCAAGCACTAGAATTTCAATATTGCGAAGTTGCTACATTATTTGAAAAGTCTAAGATTCACAAAATCTGAGCCAACAAGATTGTTACCTTGAATTTTTTGAACTAGATCAAGAATAAGGATGATGAGTTGGAGGCAAAAAATTTTAGATAAACTATTTTTAGGAAAATTTTGGAGGATTCTTCATGATGTTTTTAGACGGAACAAGATATGGGTTAGATTCATTGAATCCTACCTAATCCATTTAAACTAAAATTAAAGGAGGGAAGAGTCGAGTAGGAAAAGAAATTCCAAACTTCTATTTAATGAGTAATAAGCCAAGAAGAAATAGTTGTTGGAGGTGCCAAATTGCAAAGTGGTTGAAGGGTGTCAAGGAGAAGACATCAAGGAGAAGAAAGAATAGAGCACATAGACTCTACTTCAATAAATGGTTAGAGAGAGATGATTGCACTAGTACATTGAGCATGGAGACTCAAGGAGATGAATCTTGAGAGGAGGACAAGCTATTAGAGCTATAGAGACTAAAATCCAAGAAAATGTTGTGAGGTGAATAGAGATATGAAGTCTACAAGATAAGTTATGAATTGTAATTAGGTCAAAACCCCTTATTATTACTCTCTAGCACTTGTATCAGTTAGAGTAAAAATCCTATGGAATTAGGTTGGTTTAATAGCCATTTGTGAATCCTTTAATAGGGTGGCATTCTAAGTAAATGTTCTAAAGTCCTCTAACCAGGCCCAATTCTAATAGGGTGGTTAAATCCTTTAACCAAGTCACATTTAACAGTGTGTTGTAGCCTTTAATAGGGTAGGCCTTTTACAGGGCATTACTTCAGAAGAGTGAGAATTGAGTAGCATGTTACTAGTGGTTTTTCTCAAATTGGACTTCAACATAAATCACTATGTTATGTGTTGATCTTTCATGTGTAATGCTTGCATGTTGATTTACAATAACTTGCTAAATAAACAAGTTTAATCTTGGATGAATAAACAATTTAATGGGCTCACTTTACTCAATGAAAAAAAATGTTATTTGGACATTTGGACCTTGAATAATTGATTCACCCCCCCTCTCAGTTATTCTAAAGTATTTCTAATGTTAGTATCTATTATTCATTTTCTCCTTGAATGCATCAAAATAATTCTTCTTAATACTAGTGTAATTTTCTCCCATCTCAATAATATATTCATTAATCTGATAGAGTACTGGCACATCTTTCCTTCAAACAACAATGCCTTTTGATGGAAAGAAATTTTGAACATAAAAGAATAAACATGTTAACAAAGAGCCAAACTTACATGGGTTATTCTTTGATGTCTTGGTGCTCTCCATGTTCTTATTGAATTGATTCAACAACAACTCGATGAGGTCAAGACATAGGTTATTCTTGACAACTTTGTATGCGAGGTCAACTACTTCACATGACACGCTATTGATTCTACTCGAACTATAGATCTTATGGGCAATGATATGGATGCCAAACTTCAATTCCATGTTAGTGAAACTACTAATTTTCATTCGCCTACCATCCCACTCTGCTAGGGTTTTCTTCCCCAGTTTGACCTAACCTAGGGTTTTTGGTCATTTTAGATTTAGCCAACATAAGGAGACCAGTGATCCTATGAATCATCTTCATTGTAATCAAAATAGGTTTCTCTAAACATAATTGTCCATTATGTACACAACTGATAATATACCTAATCCATTTGAATTGGAAGTCATGGGGCATGTGAGGAATATGTGTTAAACCTTTTGCTTTGAGATGTTGGTGCTCAAGTTTCAAAATGCCATCAACACATAACTATTTTAAACATTCATCTATTTCTAGGGTGCCAATATTTTGAATCGTGCATTTTAAATGAGAATAGATGTTGTTGATTAATAGTACCTTGGAAGGTATTTGAGACTGTGCTCCACTTAGATATAGGATTTCAACAATTGAGGGAGTGGGCTTGAAGTCTGGTCCCTTCCATTCTACACCACAAACTAGCATGTTTGATCCTTGTTTCACTTTGATTCTAGTAGCTTCCATCTTCACTTAGTAGGGTTTGAGAGAATTTGTAAGTATTGAAAACAATTCACTCAAATCACTTGAATGCTCTTGAATATCTCTCTGCACAATTTGATCTCAAAAATTCATGATGCAAATGACTTTGATTTCATTCCTTTTTATCAAATTTCACATTAAATGCCTAGTACAAAAGTTTGGTGGATTTGACAAATTTCCATCCACTTTTCTTGCATTGATTACTCGATGAAGTCGTTCATCATTTTGTAACCATATAAGATTTAGTTACTCTTGACCTTGCTCAATAGAGTCTGTGACTTGACCTCACTAGATAAGGAAGGTAACTCAGTAGTAACTAATACCTTTTACCTGGTGATTCATTTGTATCTTGAATACTAATATGGATCTATTGCCCTATCAACTAGAATTGACTTAGATGTCTTCTTGGGTAGCCTAGTTCTAGTTCTCTTTCTGAGAAATCAAGTGTAAGTGGTGGAGTCACCCAATTCTTGAGTGACTTGATCATTATTTCTTAGACTTGTATTCTCAGTATATTTTGGAACACATTGTTATCTCATTTTTTTTTTTATGTTATCATCTTTTTCCTTCTTTTCATCTTCTATTCTTCCAGTGTTCATATAGTTCTTGCCAAGATGACCAAGTTCTATATAAATGAAACATCTTTTCTCAATATCTCTTTTCCTCATGTGATGTTTTACACAATTCATACCAATGTGTCCAAATTCTGCATAGTAATGACATTTGTACCAGGTGTTATAGTGCCAAAAAAATATAGCTTTCATAATTTGTTCTATTGGATTCAATATCTTGGTTTTGTATTCTGATGATTTGTGCCCATACTTTTTACATTTGTGACATTTTCCTTCAATTCTTGGTTTCTCTTTGCATTCATTTTCTCTATGACCATATTGATTACAATTGTATCATATTCCATTAAATTTTTATTTCACATTGCTCCAACATTTATTTGTAGTATGACCTATCTTACTATAGCGACTACAAGTAGGTTTTTGGTTCCTTTGAGCTCCTTGCTTGGATGATTCTACTTCTTCAGTATATCCAATTCCTGATTTTCCCTTTTATCTGAAGTGACTTTGTTCATTCAATTGATTCATGTTTGCTTGGGATTTCAACATTATTTCATTTTTTTTCATTTCAATGTTTAGATCATTCTACAATCTTTCATTCTTTGATCTCAAGTTCATGATTTCTTCATTTGCATTGGTGAATTGATCAATGAAGTCTAGTTGCTAAAGGGATAGGTGTTGAATTTCATTGTTCCTTATTTCTATCTATTCTCTTATCTTGTTTTTATATTCCATGACTTAATACAACCTTATTGACTAAATTTCTTGCTCTCTTCTTAGTTTTCTTACTTCTTGTTAGAGAGTATTATTCTTTTCCAGTAGTTCTTTGATTGCTTCATCAGCTTTATCTGAATTGCTTGGAATGATGTCTTCAATTTTTTCTACAATGTAGAGTGAATCATTCATCTAGATTGCAAGATATTTTCTTCTTTTCAAGGATTGGGGAAGTTCCTCTTTTTCTTTCTTGAGTTTTCCAATGGTCAATTTCAAATCTAGCTTCTCATTATCAATAACTTTGTCAAGTCTAAATACCTCCATTGCCTTTGATCTTTGCTCAAGATTGTTAAACTTTTCACTGAGAACCATAGAGATCTAACACCAATTGTTGGAAATATTATGATAAGCTAAGTTATTGAGCAGGGAGGGGCAAATTGGTAACTTCTAAAAATTCTTACACCGATTAGCAATTAACCCTTTATGTGAATTCTCATCTAACTTCATGCATGAGAAACTAAGAAAACATGAAAGCATACATAACACTTTGACACAAGATTTGGTGACCCAAAAACTTTCCAAATAGAAAGTAAAACTAGGGTGCAGATAATAGCCACAAGCTTTAGTACTACAGTATAAAGTTGGCCTATTAAGGCTTACATTGATCACTTCTGACGATCTTCCCTATTAGGAGCAATAAGGACTGCTAGTTCCACTTTGCAAAAGGATTTACAAACATACAATAAAGTATGAACTTGGTAAAGAGATTTACATAAGACTATTAAGTCTACCTTGTTAAAGGATTTGACTGATCCACCTATTAGGATGAAATGGTAGCTGATCTCTGATCTACAACTTGGTTTGCTAAATGAGATTCCTTTGAGTGTAAAAATCACCTTGTTGTGATAGATGAATCTTTACTGCTCCTTATATTTATGTAGCCTTTGTAATTCACACTTTTTCTCTTTTCTTATGATAACATTTCTTCCTTATCAATTCCATACATACTTTGGATGTGATACAATACCTTACATATATATATATCAATCCAATTACACAATTAAAAAGTTGGCCACAATACAAGTTTACACAAATTATTGAAAAATCAGCCAACATGTAGAAACTCGAGCTTTGAGGAATGACTTAGTGAGAATTTGATACTCAATATCCACTATCAATGCTCAGAATCATCATGCACTTGGTAGACATAGGAGCTCAGTCCATAATAATCACTTTCAACTAGTCTTAAACTCGTTCTGCACTGGTGACTTGATGAATACTATGAAACTCATCATATAAACTAAATCACTTGGTTTGCATTGTATAGCTTAGTAAACACTATCACCTTGAGCTTGGTATAAAATAAATCACTCGGTTAACATTGAGTGGCTCAGTCAACACTGGATTCACATTACATCAACTACAAACTCAGAAAACTTTGAACAACTCAGTTTACATTGATAAACTTGGCATACACTGTAATGCTCAATTTACATGGTTGATCTTCAACTCTATAGTAACTGCTTAGTTCAAACTAAAATATGTCCATAGGACTCAGTAGCAACTATAGGACTTGGTAGCAACTAAAATTATTGGTTAATAATATTAAATGTACAATATTCTTAGTATGAACTCACAATCTAAATAGGTGTATGTCACTAATAACAAACATGACTGGAATGTCAACAAATCTAGCAATTATCTTGTTATTTTGTTCTGGGTTCATATTGCTAGGCATGATCTTTCTTCATAGGAAAATGTTTAGGCTATAAATATACAAAATGTAAATATATAAGCATTAGTATTATTATAAGATTATACAAGATTTACAAATACACAAACAAATCATGCTCAGAAGATTAGGCGAACCAAATTGCATAGTCCTTCCCAAATCTTCTTTCCTAATATATTTTTTCCACCATAATTTGGATTTAATATTTTAATGTGATTAAGTATTTTTTGATTCTATAATACCATGCCCACACACATGCATGATCTCTCTCTCTCTCTCATACACACATACACATAAAGTACAATCATGTGAAATTTTATGGAACCAAATGTGATGGAACTTAGATTAAATGGTATATGAATGGTTGTTTTCTTCCTAACTAGGTTTAGAAACATATGGTGAGGTGGATTGTGATACTTTTTTGTAGCCATGATTGTAAAACTTCTTATACTTGAGGTCTTGTCGAGCATTAAAATAGCCTTCAAAAATTAAAGCATCATTGTCAACTTTTTCAATCTTGAATACTTATTCTAGTTAAATTTAAATGAAGATAATGATTTGATACTTCTAAATAACATGTGTAAAATTAGTTAAAATATTCTTGATCTAAGAGTTTTAGTGATGATATGAATCTTTATCTCTCTTGAATGCATGTTAGTAGTAATAGTTTTCCTAGATCTAGGGACTTTGTATGCATAGGTGATTGACTCTTTCAACCTTAAAAGCTAATTGATTGTAATATTTGAATGGATATAACAAAGTTTATTTTCTCCATTGGATAATCTAATGTTTTAATAGTTGTCTCAACATATTTTTATTTTTTCAATATAGATTAATGGATGATGGAAAGAATATCTATTAACCAGTTTATTTCCTTCTATTAAATGTAACTAGGACTATCTTAAGGGAGCTCACTTGAGCTTTATTTCCATCTTATTTACTTTTACACATTTGAGTTTAGAGGTTGATATTGTAAGTTTTTTTTATTTCTTTTATGGAAAATTTTGAAGATAGTTGTATAACTTATAAAACTCTATTCTTGTGACTTTGGATGGTATCAGTAGACTAGCTAATATAGTTTTTTTTTTTCAAGTGTTTAAATTTATTTACAATAGCATAGTGAAAGAGTTATTTTAAAATTGTGTTTTGTTTAAGTAGATTAGGTAGAGCTTTATAAAAATTAACAAATAGCTTCTTGTTCCATTCCTTTCAATAGTTGGATTGAATTTTAAATATAATGGTGATGTATAGATAGTACCAACCCATCTCAAGTATATGAATCCAACTTGATAAAATATGAACCATTTCCAAGAAAGGTTACTCCAATATAGTACTTGGAGAATTTAAGCTTATATTCTATTTTTTTGTTGAAAACAATTATTCAATTATATATTACCATTGATTTTAAAAAAATGTTACACTCTAATTGAGCATTGCTAGTAGTAACTAAGCTCAAAAACCTCAAGTATTAGTCAAGTAGAAGTTCAACGATCAAGTGCAAATTGAGATAGGTCAGTCGTTGAACAATTCAAGTGTTAACTAAGTTAGGATAGTTACCAAAGGGGTTCAGTGTAAGCCAAGTCGGGTTGGTTACCAAGAAACTCAGTGGTAACCAAGTCAGTTTTAATATTAGCTGACCTATAGCAAAATTATTTTGTTTATGTAAGATGACTTAGTGGATGTTAATTTTTTATGTGCATAGGTATTCAAGCTGAATTGATACTAGGTTTCATATATATGAAAGCTCAAGTTGTGAAATGAAATAAGGAAGAAGTGGAAGAGGATAAGATGCAAATAAAGAAGAATATCTAATTTAGAGAAGAACATCCAAAGAGTTGCAAAGAATATTTTGATTAGGGAGGATCTAAAGGATACACTAGAATAATGATCCAAATTTGCAAACTAGGTGCTTCATTAATTAGGTCAATCATTGTTGCTCTTCAACAATTCTAGCAGTGAAGTAATCTCTTAACAGAGTTAACTTAATAGTCATTCTTGTAAATCCTCTAACAAGGCCACTTCTAAGAGGGTCATTCAAATCCTTTAGTAGGGTCACACCTAAAAATGTGGTTTGTAACCTTTAACAGGGTTTTCTCCTAACAAGTCTCACTTCAGAAGAGTAAAAGGTTGCAACTAGTTGCATTGGTGGTTTGCCCAAATTGGGTTTCCACATTAAATCTTGGTGTCTCATGTGTTCATGTTATTTTCTTACTATTTATTTTTCTAGAACTAATTTACTAAAGGTTAATACACATTAATATCTCAAGATTTCTTTGTTAATTGAGTTATAGTGAATATCTAGTTCTAATTAGGTTGTGCAAGGATTTGAGTTAATAAGAAGTTTTTATTGACATCTAAGGGATTTGGAAGTTTTTTTGTGGTAACTAATTCACTCATCCCCTATTAGTTATTCCTCTTATATTTCCAACAATAGGTATTAGAGGTTTTGGTGCTTGCAGAAAAAGTTTCAAGGAACTACGATAAAGATCAAGATGTCTTACAAATGAGAGATTCCTAAGTTGAATAGAGACAAATTCAAAGCATGGAAGGAGCTCATGAAGCTACATCTAGAATTATTAAGCTTCTTGGAGAACCAATATGTGACATCTCCTAATCCTTTAACTATGGAATAGATGGTAGATAAAAAGAATCACAATGCAATGATGATTAACGTTGCTTCTGCTCTCAATTATTATGAATTTGATGAAGTCAAAGATTTTCCTACTACCCATGAAATGTAGAAAAAGTTGAAAAATATCTATGGAGGAGATGATAATGTGAGGAGAGCCAAAGAAGAAAGTCTAATAAGAATGAGAGAAGGTGAAAAAATTGCCAAATACAGTGAAAGAATCAAAGCACGTGTGAGCACAATCAAAGCTATATGAGGAACAATTGATGATGTGATAGTAGTCAAAAAAGGATTAAGAACTCTTCTTCCTATTTACACAATTAGAGTTTCATCTATTCAAGAGATGAGATGTGATCCAAAAAATGATATAACTTTGGATGCAGTAGTGGGAAGGTTAACAACTTTTGAGGTGGATAACTTTGATAACTATTTTTCTAGATCTTAGAACATATAATCAGCATTCAAAGACAAACTAACTTTTGGTAGAAAGGGAGGAAACTAAAAAGGAAAATAGTTTGATAGTGAAGAAGAAGAAGAATCAGATGATTACCTCAAAGCTATTGAAGCCCTACTTGCAAGAAGGTTGCCAAAATGAAAAGGTAAATATAAAGGCAAAATTCTATTAGTTTGGTTCTCTTGTGAAGAAGTTGGTCACATTGCTGCAAGGTGTCCAAATAAGGAAAGCAAAGATGACATAAAATTCAACCAGTTCAAAGGAAAGAAATATTTCAAAAGCTACAAAGAGAACAAAGACAAAGGTAAGAAATCTTGTTATATTGCTAAATATTATGACATTGATGATGAAGATGAAATGGTGTATATTTCCATTAAAGATGAGTTAGATAATCAGGATAATGAAAAGATGAGACATATTTCTCATGTTAGCAAAAATGACACATGGATAATAGAAAATGGTTGTTCTCATCACATGACTAGTGATATAAGTAAGTTTGAACACTTGGATCACTATGATAATGGAAGTGTTAAGTTTGGAAACAATGAACCATGTTATGTGAAGAGCTTATGAACTCAAATGTGATAATGCTTACTAGTTTGAAGAACTAAGGCACAATCTTCTAAGGATGGCACAACTGAACAACATTGGATTCAAGGTAGAATTAATCAATGGGAAGGCTAGACTACTAGATGGTAAATAAAACCTAATTGGAACTAGAAACTAGACAAAAGGTAATCTATTCTATCTAGATCTCATTAAAAGTTCATGATTTTTGGCACATGTAGAGGAAAGTTGGCTATGGAATAAAAGAATGTGTTGCATAAACTTTGATGATCTAGTTACTATAAGTAAGAATATAAGAGTAAGAGGTATTCCAAATTTGAAGAAACCTAAAATGACCATATGCAAAAAATGTTATATTGGAAAGATGGGTAAAATTAGCTTCAAACATAAGAATTACAATACTGAAGAAGTCTTGGAACTAGTTCATAAATATCTTTGTAGACTAATAGGCATAGAAATCTATAGTAGAGATAAATATTTCATTTTTCTTTTTGATGATTATTCTACGATGATGATAGTAATGTACTTGAAGTATAAATCTAAAGATTTTCAAAAGTTCAAGTGGTATTTGGCTAAAGTTGAAAAAGAAATAGGGAAGAATTTAAAATGTCTAAGGTTAGATAGAGGAGGATAATTCATCTCTAATGAATTCAATACATTTTGCAATGAAAGAGGAATCAAAATACAAGTATCTACACCTAGTACAACTCAGTAGAATGGCATAACAAAAAGAAGGAATAGATCCATAATGGATTGTGCAAGAACACTGATGATAGAGAAAAAATGTTGCATCCAAATACTAGAAAGAAGTAATCAAAACAATAGTTCATACCTTGAACTGAGTTCAACTGAAGAAAGGTATAGATTGACTACACCTTATGAAATATGGTATGGAAATAAACCTAATTTATGTTATTTCAAAGTATTTGGAAGCAAACATTATATCTTGAAAGAGACAAGGCAAGGAAAATTTGATGCAAAAAGTGATGAATGCATATTTCTAGGCTATTCCAACTAGAGAAAAACATATAAATGTTTGAATCTTGCTACTCACAAAGTTATAGAAAGTGTACATATAAAAATTCATGATTTTATAGAAAAGAGTGAAGAAAAAAGAAATAGGGAACCTAAAGACTATACAAATTTTGTTTACTTTGATCCTGATAGTTTACCAATGGTACAAGAAAATGTGATTGGGCAACACTAGATAGCATCAATCTAGCAGTCAACACCACCTAAGTCACCTAAGTCTGTAGTTCAACCCAAGTTGTAGCTAGTGCAACTTATGATATAGCTAGAGTAATCAGATTTGGAGATAGTTCAAACTAAGTCCTAGAAAGAGGAACCCAAGTCATCAACAGAGGAAACAAAGTAGAGTTTAAAGTTTCATAGAATCTTTGAGCATGGTGAACCAAGTGAAACAACTCTAGAATCTAGAAGAAAGGAACTTGTACTTACTAGATATGTCAGAAGGCATCATGCACCCAAGAAAATAATTGGAGATCATAAAAAAGGCACAATGACAAGGAACAAAGTAAAAGGTACATGTTTTCTTATTGAATTTGAATCTAGAACTATTAGTGATGCATTGAATAATAAAATTTACATAGAAGCAATGAATGAAGAGATTGAAATTATAGCACACACGCTTTTAAATAATCCAAATTATTATAAATGGGCTACAAACCCATAGCCCATTCATTTTTTCTTCATTTTCCAACTTTCCCTCCTTACAACATGTACACAAATTGAGAAAATTGAATGTTTTTGCCACCTGCCTTGTTAATATGCCTCCTTATTCTCAAAGTTCAAGATTACGAGCATGTCATATGTTGTCTAACCTTCTTTTTGCATTGTTTTATATGCTTTTTGTATTGTTTTGTAGGTTTTTTTTCAATTTTTCTTTAAATTTGTTTATTTATTTAGATTTCAATTGATTTCTTATCAGGAAGTGTGAATAATGACTTGGAAAATTCCCAAGAAGATCAAAACCAAAACCCTCAACAAGATGAGAATCAAAATCCTCCACAACAATAACAACAAATTTAACAACCTGCACCAATTGGAAGACCTCCTCCTGGGACACAAGAAAACATAGTAAATGAAATAGAAAGAGGCAAAAATGAATTAGAAGCACTTATTGGTAGGTTGAAAGCTTGTGGACAAACCAATCCAATGAGAGCTCAATTGGCATCCTCCCTCGAGTCCATTAAGACCCATATAGCTTTTGTTAGTTGTCAGTTAGATATTTGGCAAGTTAAGAGGGAAGAAAATAAAAGATATTATGCAAGAAAATTATCATATGAAGATGTAAAAGAAAAAATAAATACCAAAAGTTAGAATTTTTCCATTGTTTAGAAAGGTTGGTGAACAAAATACTCTTAGAGAGTCAACTAAACGGTTCCCCATCCATTGGTGTATAAACAATGGTATTATAAATAATTTTTGGGATAGATGGTGGATGGTTTTTTATGCCCCTCCTTGCAATAATCATGAGGTTCCAATGTATTTCTTAAGGAAATTGTATTATGAATTTGTCCTTGGGGAGATCCCTAATTATTTTGATATATTAGAATCTTAGGGTAGAGGTGGGGGTTCATCATTTGAGAGGTCAAGGGCATGTCGTGACCCTAATGTAGTTAGGGCACCTATGGTTAAGCCATAGGATGAGCATGTGACTATTCCTTTAGTTGTAAAGGAACATGTAGAGGCCAACACTCTAGGGACTATTAATGCTTTGACATAGACCTTCATTCATTACACAAGTCCATTAGTTGAGGAGGAGCCTTTTGCATGTCACAGTCACATGTACACATCATGCAGATCCTTATACACATTTTGTAGTCATGCTGGAGATGGTGTGGCTGATGGGCTTGTCACTAATCAATTCCTAAATGAGACATTTGGCATTGACACACAAGTTATCGTATGACAGTATTGGTTATCATAATATATTATATGTTCCTTCATGTATGACATTATTGGTTAACATAATATATTATATGTTCCTTCATGTATTCCATTATTGGTTATCATAATATATTATATGTTCGTTCATGTATGACATTATCGATTATCATAATATATTATAAGGTTGCATAGGTACTTGTACCCACACCCTTGGTACTCATACCAACGTACCCAAGTACCGGGTACTCGATGGAAAGCATCATAGCTAAGGACCTTGATTGAGATTTCAAATTATTTTTTTTGGTTTTTTGTTTGTGTATCAGCTCATTGCTTATCAAACTCAATTCAGTACCTAATCAGTTTGAAACTTTGATAGAATATTGATTAACAATAAACTTTATCACTATTTAAGCATAAGTTTATCATTTCCAATATGTCATTGTCATATGATTTATGATCTTGTTCATGTTTAAAGTTTTCATTCTCTATTATATGTTTATTAAGCTTAATTCAATACCTAATCAATTTGAATTTTTGATACAATATTAATCAACAATAAACTTTATCAGTGTTAAAGCTAGAAATTTATCATTTGCAATATGTCATTGTCATATGATTTATGATCTTCTTGTTCATGTTTGAATCCTACCTTCTATATTATGCATCTAAACATTTATCATAAATTATTATTACAAACATATAGAAAATTTGAAACTAAAAACAATACATTACATTTGCAAACTTTATCATTGTTCTTGATTTGAAAAATCATTGTCATGATTCATAAATTCAAGTTTTCTATAAATATAAAGGTATAATTAAAAATAAAGTTTGACATACACAAGTACCCCTATCCCCTATTATAAAAAATAGTTGTACTTGTAGTTGTACCCATACCCATACCTTAAGTACCCCAAATACCCTCGTCCCTATGCAACCTTGTATATTATATGTATATCTTGGTGTTTTTTGTACACCTATGTGGTCTATAGGATCTCTTTCTAGTTAGAACATTCCCTGACCTTGCCCAACCTCCTCACCAGGTTAATAGATCCAAACATGCAGCATCACTCCCTTATGTACTCTTCTAGGAACAATATCCCTCTAAATGTTTTATAGGTCTACTAGGGTACCATAGCACTCTGTAGTCCAACCAAGGTTTCCATGATGTCCTAAGGTTTTATTGGAGCACTTGTACTATGCTTGAATGGATAACAACAATGGGTTTGTACCTAACTTCAAAAAAAAATTGCAAAAGGGTTACAGGGAGAGACCCTAATTAGGCCTCCACCCAGATTTCTAGGGCTAATGGCTCCTTTGTTTTAGAGTTTCAACACCTCTAGCCTTAAGAAAAATTGATACATAGGATCCATGCTCAAGGATTTTTAGGGTCTTAGGGTGCGTACAGGTCATACAACAAAAATAGAAAAATTTAAGGTTTTGTAAGGTTTTTATGGCTACCTATTGTCCCCACTTTTAAGACACCTTCCACACTTCATCAAGACTCCTCCTCCAAATTATAACCTCCTCATACCCCTCTTCAATCCCTCAAAAGGTAGAGTCCTCATTCTTCAAGATTTGCTCTCAAGAGCTCTTTCATTGTTGATAGTCCCTAGCCAGGCATTGCCTAACTCACCTAGGGCTTGGTCAAAGAATTCTTTGCACTCATTTTCAAGGCCCTTGCTTGCATAATATAATACATTAGGGTTGGTAGCCTTGAAATCTAGAAGACCATGGAATTTGCACAAAGGAGACAAGACTTGCAACCCTTTCATGATAAACAACTCCAAAACTAACAATAGATAGGTATCTTTGAAGAAATTTACAAAACCTTTCAAAACTTTATCACAAACTATAACTAATGCATGGTGAATATAGAGGCAATTATCTAATATTTTTTAGCTAATTCAGAGAACTTTCATATATCTATTGCTTGACCTCATTCAATCCATGTCTCCTGGCTTAAGGCTCCACTTTCATGGCATTAATATCCTTAAGAGTGTATAATGCCAGTGCTTTAATATAATGGGATGCATGTCCCATGTTCAACTATGACCAAATACTTTGCTAAACCTTTTTGTTCTTTAACTTCTTGAAATTGATGCTTTGTCTACTATAGAAATTGTCTTTCACATCACCAACAAGGCAACCATGAACTTCATTGTTTTGATATTTTTGGAATCCCTTTGCTCATTTAGGCCATGAATTTTGGAGCACCTATTGTCATCTTCTTTAACACTACAATTGCCATAATGTTATAACTGTCATTTTCTCCAAAGGGAAAACCTCACTATTTCAATGTCTTATCCTTAATGCTATGACAATTAAACATCTTTGGACCTCTAGATTTTTTAGGTTCTTATTCATTAGATCACCATTCGTCATAACAATATAATAATATATTGATATAGTGTAGCCTAAAAATTACCATATATCACTAGTGCACTAACATGTATGCAAAAATATTTGAAAGCCTTAGTTGAATTCTCAATTCATGCTATGTGAAACTTGTAAATTTATTCTAATATAGTTCAACATTGAAATAATAGGAGTAGATAATAAGTTTCCTCAAACTACCAACCTACCATCACCTAAATGGAATTTGGAGCTCCTCTTCATAGCTTTAGAACTATGATTGTTCCTTTGTGGTTATCCCTTTATGAACTAACTCACAACTTTACAACTCATTGTAGTATTTAATTCTGAGTGATCTTGCATGTACAAAACAAGGTGTTTTGTTAAACGATCCTTGAATTTTTTTAATTTGTCACTCCTACTATGAATAGTACTAAATGTCTTCTATTCTATTACACACGATTGCTAGATTTATTAAGATTGTTGTCTCACTATGTCTTATTTTTTGTTAAATTCGATATCATATGATCCATTAAATTAATTTTTATATACCTATACCATAAAGGTTCTCCATTCTTTTTACCATATGACTATAATCTATGTGATATAGTAGTAAACTAGCTTTTAAGAGGTTTCTCATTATACTTTAATCAACCATTGATCTCAATTGGACACCTCTATTCCATTTGCACATAACTACTACATAGGCTTCTCACATGTACTTTTTCACTTGTTTGGACTGAGCACAATTGTTGTGCTTAGTTGAAAGAAAAGTCAGAATGATTTTAAAGATTGTCATGGTCATACTTTGTTACTTGACATTCTTTTACTTATTCCATCTAAATAGGAAATTATTCCACTTTCTTTAACCCTGCCAAAAAGCCCTAGAAATAAACACTAATATTAAGTTTAATACCATGTCATTGTTTTCATGGAAGTTAGCATTTTGATAAAGATTTAAGATTTTTTCTAGAGATGTTCATAGTTACAATACTACAAAGTTTAAAAAAATATTTCATCACACTCACTATTGTTGCCTTGAATATTTTCCTTTGATCTCATTCCTTCCTAATGCCTTTACCTTATGCATTGATTATCATTAACATTGTTTTGACAAATATAGTAGCCTTTTATCTGAAACCCTTCATGAATATCATCTTCCTTAGTCTATGATGCACATCCCAACCAATCATTACTTGTAATGTAACATTTTCCATAGTCATTCCCTATCATATTCAAAAAATGTTCTCTACTTTGATATTTATTTTCCATTATCTACTCTTCATTGCATATATCGTATGAGTTTCTTGGCTCTCTCTTTGGAAAACTATACTTAATGCATTGTGTAGAGTCTATTCACTTATTTTCATTCTAAAATATACTTTCATACTTTATATATCTATTTACTTTGACTTATTTTTTATTGCCTCTCATGAAACTATCATACATTGGTGAGGGTCACATGTACCCACAACTATCAAAAGCACATTTCTTTAAAGGATCCAAACCATTATCCAATATAAGACAATGAACTAAAAAACATCAGAGTTTACAAATCTATCATTTAGGAGCATGTTAATGTGATTGGTATTTTTGAATGATAATGCAAGAGGTAGTGAATGTATTCTTTTCTATTCACAAATATGACATTACATAAGATAAGATCATTGAGAAACCCTCATAATGATGCAAAATAGTGATCTCTATCATTCATTTGATAGTTTTGACACAATATTATAAACCTATGGCACATTAGAATATGTTCCATATTAAGCCTACCTCTAATAAACGCTTAAGATCATGAGTTATGACAAGGAGGAAAAGTTATGAGCCCTTTAGAATCTTCTCCTTTGCACCATGTTTTCTCCATGATACTTTCAATATGGGGGAGATAAATAGAAACTTATGAACTCTTGTAAGCCCATTAATGTGTCATTATCTTTCATAGGGATATTTTGGTTCAGCATGCTTGAGAATGTTTGAGCACTTAGTGGGATGGGACAAGGTTGGGGCTAGTATTTACCTAGCCACCCAGAGCTAATGAAATAGACAGTTTGATCCCATGATGGAAGGTGAGAGAGATTTGGCAGTTGACAACTTTGTACTAGCCAACACTACAAGTTTCAACAACACTCAATATGGTATTGAAAAATCAAAATGGAGTAAGATCTCCAAAAATTAAGAGAGATTATTGTAGGTCTCCACAACATGGTCCTATAGGAACTAGATCACATCCATACCTCACATGACCTTTGAGATATGCCTCATTGAAGATCACTACCCTATGGCATTTAGTGACCCTTAAGGATGTTTCAATTTTGTGTTGTCGAGAATGTTCGAGTGCTCAATGAGATGGGATGAGCTTGGGGATAGGGTTTACTTGGCAATCTGGAGCTAACAAAATAGATGGTTTGATCCCACAACAAAAGGTGAGAGAGATTTGGTAGTTGGAAACTTTGTACTGGCCATCACTACAAGTTTTAGCATCATCCAAGATGGCATCAAAAAATCAAAATGAAGTATGATCTCCAAAAAGTGAGAGAGTTAGTTATAGGTCTCCATAACATGGTCCTATAGGAACTAGAATTGCATCCATACCTTGCACGAACTCCAAGATATGCCCCATCAAAGATTGTTTTCCTATGGCATTTAGTGACCCTTAGGGATGTTTTGGTTCATCATGCTCGAGAATGTTTGAGCGCTCAACGGGATGGGATGAGCTTGGGGATATAGTTTACCTAGCCACTCAGAGCTAATAGAATAGATAGTTTGATCCTATGATGAAAGGTGAGAGCAATGTGGCAGTTGGCAACTTTGTACAAGCCAACACTACAAGTTTTAGCATCACTCGAGATGGTGGCACAAAATCAAAATACAGTAAGATATCCAAAAAATAATAGAGTTTATTGTAGGTATATGCAATATGATCCTATAGGAACTAAAATCACATCCATACCTCGCACGAGCTCTGAGATATGCCCCATCAAAGATTGTTTCCCTATGGCATTTAATGACCCTTAGGGACATTTTGGTTTAGTTTGCTTGAGAATGTTTGAGCACTCAATGGGATAGGATGAGGGAACTAAAATCACATCCATACCTCGCACGAGCTCTGAGATATGCCCCATCAAAGATTGTTTCCCTATGGCATTTAATGACCCTTAGGGACATTTTGGTTCAGTGTGCTCGAGAATGTTCGAACACTCAATAGGATAGGATGAGCTTGGGGATAGGGTTTACCAAACCACTTGGAGCTAACAAAATAGATAGTTTAATCCCACGATGAAAGGTGAGAGAGATTTGGCAGTTGGCAACTTTGTACTGGCCAACACTACAAGTTTTAACACTACCAGAGATGACATCACAAAATGAAAATAGAGTAAGATCTCCAAAAAGTGAGAGAGGTTATTGTAAGTCTCTGCAACAAGGTCCTATAGGAACTAGAATTGAATCCATACCTCACACGAGCTCTAAGATATGCCTTGTCAAAGATTGCTTCCCTATAGCATTTAGTGACCCTTAGGGACATTTTAGTTCAACGTGCCCAAGAATGTTTGAGCACTCAATAGGATAGGACAAGCTTGGTGATAAGGTTTACCTGACAACTTAGAGCTAATAGAATAGATAGTTTGATCCCATGATGAAAGGTGAGAGAGATTTGGCAGTTGACAACTTTGACCTGGCCAACACTACAAGTTTTAGCATCACCCAAGATGGTGTTGCAAAATCAAAACAGAGTAACATCTCAAAAAAGTGAGAGAGGTTATTGTATTTCTCCATAACATGGTCCTATAAGGACAAGAATTACATCCATACCTCATACAAACTTCGAGATATGCCCCGTAAAAAATTGTTGCCCTATGGCATTTAGTGACCCTTAGTGATGTTTTGGTTTGGCATGCCTACGAATTCTCAAGTGCCCAATAGGATGGGACAAGCTTGGGGATAGGGTTTACTAGGCCACGTAGAGCTAATAGAATAGACAATTTGATCCCACAATGAAAGGTGAGAGATATTTGATAGTTAGCAACTTTGTACTAGCCAACACTACAAGTTTTAGCATCACCTGAGATGGTGTCGTAAAATCAAAATGGAGTAAGATGTCCAAAAAATGAGAGAGGCTATTATAGGACTCTACAACATGGTCTTATAGGAACTAGAATTGCATCCATACCTTGCAAGAGCTCTGAGATATGCATCATCAAAGATCACTTCCTTATGGCATTTAGTGACCCTTAGGGATGTTCCAGTTCAGGATGCCCAAGAATGTTTAAGTTCTCAATAGGATGATACAAGCTTGGGGATAGCATTCACCTAGCCACTTGAAGCTAACATAATAGACAATTTGATCCCATGATGAAAGGTGAGAGAGATTTGGTAGTTGGTAACTTTGTACTGTCTAACACTACAAGTTTCAACATCACTAGAGATGGCATCACAAAATCAAAATGGAGTAAGATCTCCAAAAAGTGAGAGAGGTTATTTTAGGTCTCCACTGCATAGTCCTATAGGAATTAGAATCACATCCATACCTTGTATGATCTTTGAGATATGCTCCATCAAAAATTGATGTCTTATGGAATTTAGTGACCCTTCGGGATGTTTCAGTTTGGCATGCTTGAGAATGTTTGAGCACTCAATAGGATGGAACTAGCTTGAGGATAGAGTTTAGCCAACCACCTAGAGCTAATAGAATAGACAATTCGATCTCACAATGAGAGGTAAGAGAGATTTGGCAGTTTGCAACTTTGTACTGGCAAACACTACAAGTTTCAGCATCACTTGAGATGGGATCGTAAAATAAAAATGGAGTAAGATCTACAAAAATTAAGAAATTATTGTAAATCTCCTCAACATGATCCTATAGGAACTAGAATCACATCCATACCTCACATGAGCTCTGATATATGTCTCATCAAAGATCGCAACCCTTTGGCATTTAGTGACCCTTAGGGATGTTTTGGTTTGGCATGCTCAAGAATTGTCAAGTTCTCAATAAGATGGAATGAGCTTGGAGCTAGGGATTATCTATCCACCTTAAGCTAATAGAATAGAAAGTTCAATCCCACGATGAAAGGTGAGGGAGATTTGGTAGTTAATAACTTTGTACTGGCTAACAATGCAAGTTTCAGCATCACTTGAGATGGCATCACAAAATAAAAATAGAATAAGATCTTCAAAGAGTGAGAGAGGTTATTGTAATACTTTGCAAAATGGTCCTATAGGATCTATAATCACATATATGCTTTGCATGAGCTCTGAGATATGCCCCATCAAAAATCGTTGCCCTATGGCATTGAGTGACCCTTATGGACTTTTTGGTTCGGCATGCTCAAGAATGTTTGAGTGCTCAATAGGATGGGACAATATTGGGGCTAGGTTTTACCTAGAAACCTCAAGCTAATGGAATAGATATTTTGATCCCATGACCCTTTTTCCATGAAGTTGCAAATTTGAGAAACTTTTACAACTTTTAGCAATGCAACTTTGCACAAAAAGTGCAATTTTTACATTTTTCACTTGATTCCACTTCTATGACTTGGAAAAATTTTAGAAACACTAAAATAACTTATTTAAAAATGCTTATCCCTTCACCAATTCTGAAAACTCTTGCAAAGTTGTCAGCATTTTTGCAAATTTTGCTTTGACAACTTTTGCAATTTTTAATAATTTTTGACATCTTAACTCCTAGATGCCTAAAACTTAACCTAATGAGGCTAAGGACCTTTATAAATTTTTAAATAAATATAAAAATCCTCTTTTCCTTGAAAAATCACCTATATTGCTCATTTTTGACCCCTTGGTTCAATTCGGCACTCTGTCTTATAATGGCACCTAGAGTCCAATTGACTTTACATCTTGAGTGTTATTACACATTTTGCAACCTTGTTAATAATAAACAATTAGGATAACACCTATCTATTTTCTTTGATTCCTTACACCAATGATCATTGAAATAGACAAGTTTGGAGTGCTTGGGTGCATGAAAATGCATTAAATTTGATGCCATAGGTATAGTAGCGGGAGATCTACCTAAAGGAAGTTATAGTTTTATGTAAAATAGTCAAATTAATCATCATAAATATGGTGTAGGATCAACTAATAGGTCCTGAAAGTGATTTCTTGGTCATATTTGAAGAGGCCTTAGTTTTTTGCCTTATTTGGTGATAGTTTCATAAAAGGCACATATAGAGAGTTGATGGGTTCAATCTAATTGAAGAATCCTCACTTTATGATCATATTAAGATATTTTACCAAATTTTATAGTTGGGAGATAATTATTTGATATAGTTCCTTTGTAAATGGAGGGGTTTTTATGCCTAAAAAGTGGCCTATAGTGTAATAGCAAAGACTTGGTCCAAAACAACCATACCTCATCTTTTTATATGTTATAGAGAAGCGATATGGGTATCCTAATCTTCAATTTATTTTTTTGATGTTATGGAAAAATGTGGAGAAAAATGCAAGATGACAATATTTTATGCATTTCTTCTCTTTTTACATCATCACTATGGAAAAGTGGAAATATTACTAGCCTAGTATGAAAATCAAGTCTATTCTAGTTATCCTATTGAATTATTGTATCTTCTTTCATGCAAGTTACAACCAGATATAAGATTTACCAAGGAAAGTGACCTAAGTCTAGATGGAAGAAGCATGATAATTTTTTCAAGGATTTACCAATTAAATTTCTAAACATTGTTCACTTTCACCCCAAAGGTCAAAACATACTAGACATGGTTCACAAGATAATGATCTAGATCTAGAAATCACTAAGGAAGAGATCTTAGAATTTCAACAAGATAAATATTAACAAAAGCTCATGAAATTGAACTTGGATCAAGAAAAAAAAAATTCTTTATGCACTTATTCTCTCAAAGAGTAAAATTTCCACACTACCTCAATGTTTACAACTTGATTCAAAAGGAGTAACCTTAACCTTTAGAAGTTGTTATGAAAAAAATTGAAGAAATGAGAAAGGAGCCTAATGTGATCAACTTGACCATTGATGTCAACTTGACCAATGACCAATGGCATTCAAACTACAAAATAATATGCTTCTCCACTTGAATATTGACTCAAACAAATCAACTCTAGTAGAGGTAAACCATCATGGGTTTCTAAATCTAAGCACACCTGTACACCTGTACGAGACTCACTTGAATTGATGTTGAATACTTTGATGTCAAATAAGATCATTACACTACCATATAGCTATAGACCTTACGAACCAAAGCTTAAGCCTAAATTTTAGAATGACAATCACTATTATATATATGATAGGAATAAGGGTCATAAGACTAAAAGTTATGGTGTAGAGAACCTAACTTTCATTCATCAATATGTTTGTAATAAGGTTAAGGGATAGATCTCGTGATCTCCCTATGACCCATCCATTTTGTTAAGGACACAAGACCCCTTGGTGTGTTTA
Organism: Cupressus sempervirens; assembly: GCA_028749045.1. Classification (NCBI taxonomy): domain Eukaryota; kingdom Viridiplantae; phylum Streptophyta; class Pinopsida; order Cupressales; family Cupressaceae; genus Cupressus; species Cupressus sempervirens. The sequence goes on from CM053787.1 coordinate 725,378,052, forward strand.
TAAACCTTAAGCATAATTTGGTCCTAATGGATGATATTTCATATTTTTCTAGGTGTTTCTTAAGGGTGTGGAAGCTAACAAGGTTTTAAAATCAATAAAATATACCTACTTTAGTGCAATTTCTTGACATTTTGCAAGTACAGTATGAGAGAATAAGGGGTGGATGATGATCATTTTTATCTAAAAATTTGATGCTAAGTTCTTGAAGGCTTTTGGAGTGATTTGAAGTTTTTATCCTTTTTTTTCAAAAGCCTCAATTTCAGGGTTTTAGCATTCAAATGGCCCTAAGTTGCTAATCCACCAGTGGAATTTCTTCTCCACTTGTATGAGTAAGTTAGGGATGTGTACTATAAGATTTTTATAGTTTTGGAACATGAATTGAAGGAATTGAATTTTGGGATGAAGCCCTAGGTCAAATATCACCATGTATTTGGCTAGTTTTAAGGAGATTGGATTAGATAAACAGATGGAGAGACTTCAAGGACTTGCTGATCAAACAAATTTTCCTTTTTTGAGTTATTGGAACACTTTGGAAGTGGAGTTTTGGTTCGATGCACCCATGTCTAACCTCTTGCTTTGAAACCCAAGCCTAACCTAGCTAATTAGGCTTGTGGACTTAGTCAGGGTTATGATATGCTGGAGTGGAGTCAATCTCTGTAACTTTGGGGTTTGAGAGAACTTGAAAAATGGTATCCAAAAGTGTGATTTTTTCCTTAAGTATTTTGGGAAGTTTTGAAGTTAGTGGTAAAAATCAGGGATTGGAGACCTAATAAGATTATAGGTCCTTCCTTGCAATTTGTGTTGTGGGTTGTTGGGAGTGCAACAGCTGGTGGATTTTTCTTAGTTGAGTTGTGACAAAATATTTTTTAGCCTTTGTTAGAAGTTGTGAGGCCTAGAACCATAAAATCCATATTTTACCCAAATTAACAAAACTTATCCTTAAAGCCTTGATTTGGGTCAAATTTCTTTGTGTCATACTTGTGTATGGTGAGTCTTAAAACCCTCATAGTGGCTTTTTGGAGAGGCATACACTTATTGAACTGAAACAAACTAATTGTTCAATCCTTTGACTATCTTGAGTGTTTATTTTGGAGCTGGGTCTTAAGGTTGTGCTTCTATTGTTGCACTCTGCATCAAATTATATCAAACTTAAATACCTCATTCAAGATATCATTGATGATAAGAAAGTTGAGGTGGATGGACTCATGACTAATACTGATCATAAGGTTTTCAATAACCCAAGTACCCAAGCATGAACAAGAAGAAAGTTTTAGGAAGAAAAATATGATGCAAAGATCAACTACATATGATTGAGCCAACTTGTGAGAACATAAATATGATTAGGTCGAAAGGGAAAAAGGAAGGCTACAAATCAAACATTGATGAAACACCTATGATTATCCTTAAGGGTGTGGATTCTTTCACACTATCAAAACCTTGAAATCTTGAGACTAAGAGTGAAAAAACATAACCTATGGTCATCCTTAAAGGATTTGATCTATGAACCCATACATATGCTAAATACTTGAATCTTGTGACTAGGAGTGAACCAAAGATCATACACTTTGGTCTTAATGCTTCCAAATAGACAACATTTGAAAAATTTATAAGATGGGTTTTATAAGTTTATGATTTGGATATATGTTTGTTTTGGAGTTTATCTAAAATAATTAAATAAGACAAAACAAATAAAAGATAAAAGCATGTTAGTCATAACATCATTATTGGTAATAATGCTCCAAATGCAAAGAATTATTTGTTTGAGCTTCTAGCAATGATCAAGTGGCTTATTGAATGGCTTGATGAGTCTTGGAAACTTCTACCATTGTATCCTTTCTTTTTCCAGTTTGAAGTATCTGGTTACATACACATAATCATGACTTTAGTTCAAAAAGCATTCACATTCTAATAATTTTCATGTTCTTTCATTACATTTTGATCTAAACAACAAATTCTAAACTTTCATTTATTCAAATGACCAATCTAAAAATGGGTCCCGTTAAAGAATCTAATATAAATTCAAATAATATATCTAGATTCTAAACAAATTAAAACATCAAATTTGTGATTTAAACATATCTCATCACTTACACATAATAAAAATACCCCCCTTTTCATGTGGACAGTCCTGGGGCAGAGGTTGAAACATTGTATTTGGATCTAATTGATCACTCTTTCTCTCTCTCTCTCCCTCTCTCCCTATTCAATCTAATGAACCAATTGGATCTACTCTACATTTTAATGTCTCAAGTATTGCTTGTGTTCTGACTCATGAACTTTCCAAAGAATCTTATTATGTGGTTTTCCACCATATTTTATTAGGTGGATATTTGATGTGACAAAAATGTTTGAATAATGAAGAATCTTCCTCTCTATTTGCCAATCCTTGAATAACCACAAGCTAGGGTTCTTCATAGAATATCGTATAAGTCATGTGCCTATTACAACCATCACACCAATATGGTACTCTAAACCTTCACTATCTATAATCGAGTGATCCAATTTTCATTTGGCTTGGACATGATGACACAAATAATAATCTATCCCTTCTTCATTATCTTTAGGTGCAATAACATCAAAAACATGGCTTGTAGTGATAAATGTACAAAATGTGGTCATTAATTCAGAAAATACTTAGGTAAAAGCTATAAAGTTACATATTGAAATTACAAAGATATATATATATATATATATATATATATATATATATATATATATATATATATATAACTAGGTTATACTAGATTAGAAAAGCAATCAAAGTCAATAGATGAATCCATCTCTACCATTTTTAGTGCTTACGGAGGACGATAGGTGTCAGTTGGGTCTTAAAACTCATATATCCATTTGTCGACCCATTTAGTTGACTCACAATCATCCCAATTTTCCTTTACACATGATGGACAATAGCATGCCCTTTTTTTTTGTGGATACTCATTGAACTTGCATCAGAGCTTCTAAAAGAGTGCAACTCATAGGATCTTATTAGTGTGCAACAATCCTCATATGGTGCAATGTTAGTATTATCTATCAACCAGAAAAATTTATGAACCATAGACTCACCTTCCTTACATGGACCTATTGTAGTGTTACACCACTAGATGATGGATTTTTTAACTATCAATATTTTTCCATCTTTGTACTTTAGTTCTTCATGAGATAAGGCTCTTTGGATGCATGCACCTACACCATCGTGCTCTCCCTTTCCATGAACAACCTCTGTGAAATTTCACATATGTTGAATTCTACACAACTTGTGCATCCTGCTCAACCAACAGAACATCCATGCATTCTTGAATTGAGATGCACAATTGTCTAGCCAAATAATGTGCTAATGATATGTTATGCCCCTATTAGCCAAATCTCCATAAAATAGTTGAAAAAAACCATGTACAAACTTAATAGAATGTGATCGATCATCACTAATGTAAAAATGGTACTCCCTCAAATTCTTCCTATCATCCTCTGTACTATAGGTGAATGCATGAATGTTATGTGAAAAAATATGGAAACCTATTGAGAAGTATAATACTTTGCTTGCACCTCATTTTGTGGTTGTAGTGGGTAGTTCTCTATGAAGTCTACAACTAAAACAATGGTATGTACTGAAAATGTATCCTTGCACAATTTGACTTTCAAATCTAGCCATCAAGCTCTATATGTATGCCTTGCATACTCGTAAATAATATTTTTACGAAAAATCTTCATGAACTCATACACTAGAATTTTTTTAATGACTGAATCACATCTTTTACCCTGTTTCCCATCTTTTAGAGCACATGTCAATGTCTTAAATTTTCCATAATCTACTATTTTATTTCCAATTGCATGTGTACTATCCATATCTTGAAAAGTTGATAAAAGTTGCAAAGAACCACAAAATAAGAGAGGTTATTATAGGTCTCTACAACATGGTCCTATAGAACTTAGAATTGTATCCATATCTCGCATGAGCACTGGGATATTCCCCATCAAAGATCATTGCCCTATGGCATTTAGTGACTCTTAGGGATGATTTGATTTGGCATGCCTGAGAACAATTGAGTGCTCAATAAGATGGGAGCAGCTTTGGGATAAGGTTTACCTAACCACTCAGAGCTAACAAAATAGATAGTTTGATTCCATGATGAATGGTGAGAGAGATTTGGTAGTTGAAAACTTTGTATTGGCCACCACTACAAGTTTTTGCATCACCCGAGATAAGGCTACAAAATTTGAATGGAATAGGATCTCAAAAAAGTGAGAGAGGTTATTGTAGGTCTCTGCAACATGGTCCTTTAGCACCTATAATCGCATCCATACCACACATGAGTTTTGAGATATGCCTTGTCAAAGATCACTTCCTTATGCAATTTAGTGATTCTTAGGGATGATTCAGTTTGGTATGCCTAAGAATATCTAAGCACTCAATAGGATAGGAGAAGCTTGGGGCTAGGGTTTACCTAGCCACCTTGAGTTAATAGAATAAATAGTTTAATCTCACAACAAATAGTGAGAGAGATTTGATAGTCGACAACTTTGTATTGGACAATAATATAAGTTTTAGTATCACCCAAGATGGGGCCACAAAATATAATTAGAATTGTATCTCTAAAAAGTGAGAGTGATTACTGTAGTTCTCTACAACACAATCTTGTATCACCTAGAATCACATCGATACCTCAAATGAGCTCTGAGATATGCTCCATCAAAGATCATTGTCCTCTAGCATTTAATGACTCTTAGGGATAATTTAGTTTGGCATGCCCAAGAATGTTTGAGCACTCAATAAGATGGGAGGATCTTGGGGCTAGGGTTTACTTGGCCACCTGAAGCTAATGAAATAGATAGTTTGACCACATGATGAACGATGAGAAAGATTTGACAGTTGGCAACTTTGTACTGGTCAACACTAAAAGTTTAAGTATCACCCAAGATGGGGCCACAAAATCTAAATGGAATAAGATCTCCGAAAAGAGAGAGGTTATTGTAGGTCTCCACAACATGGTTTTGTAGGACTTAGAATCACATCCATACCTCACATGAGCTCCGATATATTCCCCGTCAAAGATCACTACCTTATGGCATTTTGTGACTCTTAGGGACAATTTAATTTGGTATGTCTAAGATTGTTTGATTGTTCAACAAGATGGGAAGAGATTGACAGTAGGTTTTAATTGACCACTTGGAGCTAATAGAATAGATAGTTCAATCCCACAATGAATGGTGAGAGAGATATGAGAAAGATATGTATGCTTAGGCCACTTTGTGCAAGATATGAGAAAAAGTTGCTAATTAAGAAAAATTGGGTCTATTTGAGTTTTTGGTCAAGATAGACTAGGTTTAGTACTTTTTATTTGTTTTTTTTATAGTTTGGAACCTTTTCCAAGTCCTAGAAGTGAAATCTAGTGAACTTTGCAAAAGTTGCATTTTTTGTGCAAAATTAGAAAAGTTGTAAAAGTTGTTTAAAAATGAAAATCTGACTATAAACCTTGTAACCTTCAAAAATATACTTTCTATGCTCTTATACTTGATCATGGATAGTTACAACTTCCTGAACTTCCATTTGCAACTATTGGCAAAAGTTGCAAATGTTGCTCAAGCAACTTTTTAAGCAACATTGCAACTTTTGAGCAATTTTTAGTCTTTACATATTTAGGTCAAATGGGCCCATCTAGGACTATTCTAGGACAATAGTTAAGATTCCTAGGACCTATTAGATAACCAAATACCTTAGTTTCCCATGAATATTCAAAGGTGATGAATAAACAATTGGATACCAAGTACAAATATTTCAAAGACATTGAAAATAATATATATTATTCTTTTAAGATGAATGAGGTACCGATTCTAAAAATAATATTGAAATGATTCCCATCAATGGCATGGCCAAGAAGTACCTTTTTGATATAATGCCCAATAGTTGGCTTAAATCCCCATGCCTTCTCATTCCTATGGAGGAAAGCTTAATATATAGAGGAATGTATACAGAGGAATTGTAGCCACATCTATAAAATATATAGAGGAAGATATAGAAAACCTGCTTAATAGAGAGATTAATCTAAGAGAAAAGGACATTTTAGAAGAAATGGTTATCTTGGTGCCATCTAGGGTAATCCAATTACTTAGGATGAAGAGACAAAACATACAACTACTGGGAAAGAGTGCACATGTACAGAGACGTGAAATTTTCAGATAGAGAACTAACAAGTGCTATAGAATTATCCATGGAGCAATGTGAAGTAAAGACTCAAATTGGCTCATTAGTAGGCATAGAGTCTGGTCACACACTTCATTCCAACAACACAAATGTTTCAACTAGAAATTCCCATTTATCAATGGTGTTGCATTTAGAGGACTTGGGAAGCCTGGATACTCAAGTTGGGCATGATCCCTCAAAGTTATCATTGAACTATATTAATGATCTTAACAAAACAACAACAAGCTCATTGCCATCTTTAAATGGAGACTTGAGTTTAAATGGATATTTTTAGTTCCCAAACATGTCCTAGTCAAGTAGATGACCAACATGTTCCTTGAGTAAATGGGATACTAATTTATTGAGGTATCTTTATGAACCTAGTTACATTCAGTTACTATTTTTTGAGCGAGTAGCCAGTTGCTTCAGCATGGGATTTTTTTAATATATAATGTTCTCATACAAGTACATGCCATTTTTGTAAACATTTTCTATTGTAAAGGACTAGTGAGCAATATCTATAATGTCCATTTTTGGGACTAAAGAATATAAGTATTAAAATTGCAAACCTTCCATGCTGTTGTAATGGAGATTATGTGCAATATCATTTTTCTAATTCTAATTTGGTCAATAATATTGTATACATATGTAAGAATAGTCTAGTTCATATATATATAAATTTTCTAACTATTATGAATGATTTATTGCCTTTGGTTTGGAAAAATATTTGTTGGGTACAATACACAATATTGGTATTCCTTTATATTTTTTATTGGTTAATATTCATATATGCATATATATCCTTCAATGATGTTCCTTTTCTTTATTGGATGCACTTTCTTCAAATTCTTAGAATGACTATTTATTACCTATTGGAGGGTTGTGTCTCTTTGGCATCTCATCAAGAGTAGCATCTCTTCCATGCATTCTCTCTCTCTCTCTCTCTCTCTCTCTCTCTCTCTCTCTCTCTTCCCTCCCTATTCAATCTAATGAACCAACTAGATCTTCTCTACATTTTAATGTCTCAAGTATTGCTTATTGATCTGATTCACAAACTTTCCAAAGAGTCTTATTATATGATTTTCCACCATATTTTATCAAGTGGAAATTTCATGTGACAACAAGGTTCAAATAATGAATAATCTTCCCCTTTGTTTTCCAATCCTTGAATAACCACAAATTAGGGTTCTTTATAGAATACCATCTAAGCCATGTACAAAATGCAGCCATTAATTCAAAAAACACTTAGGTAAAAGTTATAAAGTTACTTATTGAAATTACAAAAATATATATTACTAGGTTGCACTAGATCAGATAAGTAGTCAAAGTCAATGGATGAATCTATCTCTACCATTTCTAGTGCTTGTGGGAGATGATAGGTTTTAATTGGCTCCAAAACCCATATATCCCATTTGTCCACCCATTCAGCTGACTCACACTCATCCCAATTTTCCTCTGCACATGATGGGAAATAGCATGCCATTTTTCATGTGTGGATACTCCATGAACCTACATTAGAACTTCTAAAAGAGTGCAACCCACTTGATCTTGTTACTATGCAACAATCCTCATATGGTGCAATGTTAGTATTATCTATCAACCAAAAAAATCTATGGACCATAGACCCACCTTCCTTACCTAGACCCAATATAGTGTTACACCACTAGATGATGAAATTTGCATTTGTCAATATTGCTCCATCTTTGTACTTTAGTTCTTCACAAGCTAAGGCTCTTTTGATGCATACACCTATCTCATTGTGCTCTCCTTTTCCATTACCAACCTCTATGAAATTCCACATATATTGAATTCTAGACAACCTATGCATCTTGCTCAACCAATAGAACATCTGTGCATTCTTGAATTGAGATGCACAATTGTCTGACCAAAAAATATGTTGACAATATGGTATTCCCCTATTCCCCAAATCTCCATAAAATAGTTGAAAACAACCATGTACAAATTCTATAGAATGTGATCCATCATCACTAATGTAAAATGGTCCTCCCCCAAAATTTGCATGTCATCCTCTGTACTTATAGGTGAATGTATGAATGTTATGTGAACAGATATGGAAACCTATTTAGAAGTATAATACTTTTCTTGCACCTTATTTTGTGGTTGTAGTGTGTAGTTCCCTATGAAGTCTACAACCAAAGCAATGTATCCAGTGGAAACATATCCTTGCACAACTTGAATTGCAAATCCAACCATCAAGCTCTATTTGTATGCTTTGCATACTCGTAAATAATATTTTCATGAAACATCTTCATGAACTTATAAACTAAAATATTTTCAATGAATAAATCAAATCTTTTACCTTGTTTCCCATCTTTTAGAGCATATATCTCTGTCTTATATTTTTTGTAATCTACTACTTCATTTCCAATTGCATGTGTACTATCCATATGTTCACAAGTTGATAAAAGTTGTAAAGAATCAAAAAATAAGCATGTATCATCCAAGCATGATGTCTTGTAAAATTGTTGGTTATCCCCTATTTCATATAAAATGTTGGATATGAATTCCCTTGAAGATCTTGGTGGCTCATTCATGTCACAATCTTGAAAAACAAACTCAAAATGCAAAAACACACATATATGCCTAAAAACATCAAAATGGTTAAAAAATTCAATATGTATCGTACAACAAGAAGTTGTGCATGGGTGATTTATCTTCACATAAAAAGATTTACCCATCTCAAAATATTTTTGAATTATTCAAATTTGAGGATACATATCAGTAAATTTTGCAAAAAATTGTGTTTGAGTTGAGTCCAAAAATGTTTCACATGTGGGTCATGATTTTGGCTACCAATCCTTCTCCTTAAAACAACTCTTTGATTAGGGGAAACACATGTGTTATTTTTCCAAAAATATTTGATCAATGATTTCAAATCTTCACTAATTTCTTTATACTTTTGTGGTAGTCTATTGCTAAATGTCCATAACTCATTTTTGTTGGATCTTCCAATATCTCATGCCTTATCATGGCTCTGCTTAGAGTACCTCGTCAGATCAAAAAATTAGTGTCTCTTCAACATGAGAGGATGATATGACTCCAACATTGGAATATAATGTAGCTTCACAATTCAATTGTCTTCTTGAGTGTAACAGTCTCATTCATTCTCTTTCTCTTTCCAATTCTTCCTCTTTATTTCTTTGTATTGGTGGTTCTTGATCCTCTTCGAAAGTCAATTCTTTATTATTGCTTTGCAATTTTCTTTGTTCACCTAGTAGTTTTATTTTATCTCTTTTAATTACCAAATCTCTCTTCCTATCTTAATTTGTTAGAGTCTTTGGTTCCTTCCTTGGCATGATGATGATTTCTACATGTCAAATTATTCAAACATTTAAATTACTTACAATTTCTAAATTATAAATCATTCGAATACATATAAAAATTACAATTATTTCAACGAATACACAATATATATCAAATAAATTGCCAAATTTCTAACCATTTCAAAATAACATTTTATTCAAACATACAAATTTCAATGAATTCACTATATATCAAACAACACATCAAATTATAATCAAATTTGTATCTATATATCAACAAACAATATTTAAAAAGGATTGCAGTAACCTTTTCTATAGATAGAATATTCAAAAAGCCTTAAAATAGCGTATCTAATGATTACTTCAAAAAGTCTTCAAATAGTGTTTGCTAACTTCCAATAGCTTGAAACCCATGTTTTCTATTAGAACAATAGAATGCACAATAGACAAAAAGCAAAATATGGATCAAAAGAGACCCTAACTTGTTTTGTAACCATTTTTTTGTGATTTTACATAGTGTGTATGCACTATAGAGCATACACACTATAAAGTTCCTACACACTATAGTGTGTACACACTATGTCAAAACACATCTCTCCCTATACCACCATCCCCCATCCCCTACTCTCTGTCCCTACTCTCTCTCTCTCCTCTCCCATCCCCTACTCTCTCTTAGTATCTCTCTCCTCTCCCATCCCCGACTCTCTCTCTCTCCCTCTCCTACTTCATCTCCCATCACCTACTCTCTCTCACACACACACTCTCCCATCCCCTACTCTATCACTCTCTATCCTCTCCCATCCCCTACTCTCTCTTACTCTCTCTCTCATCTCCCATCCCCTACTCTCTCTTGCTCTCTCTCCTCTTCCATCCCCTACTCTCTTTCTCTCCCTCTCTCCCACCTACTCTCTCTCACCCTCTCTCCTCTCCCATCCCCTACTATATCTGCCTCACACACTCCCATCCCCCTCTCTCTCTATTAGGCTACTCTCTCTCCCATCCCCTACTCTCTCTCTCTCTCTCTCTCTCTCCCCTACTCTCTCTGACTCTCCCTCTATGACCCCCTACTTTCTCTCACTCTCTCTCTTGCTCTCACTCTCCCTACTCTATCTTCCCTCTCCCATCCACTTCTCTCTCTCTCTCTCTCTCTCTCTCTCTCTCTCTCTCTCTCTCTCCCTCCCTCTCTCCCTACTCTCTCTTCCCTCTCCCATCCCCTACTCTCTGCTCTCCCATCCCCTACTCTCTCTCTCCTACTCCCTCTCCCATTGCCTACTCTCTCACACTCTCTCTCACATCCCCTACTCTATCACTCTCTATCCTCTCCCATCCCCTACTCTCTTGCTCTCTCTCTCTCTCTCTCCTCTCCCATCCCCTACTCTCTCTCTCTCTTCCATCCCCTACTCTCTCTCCCTCTCCCCAACCTACTCCCTCTGACCCTCTCTCCTCTCCCATCCCCTACTATCTCTACCTCACACACTCCCATCCCCCCCTCTCTCTATCAGGATACTCTCTCTCTCATCCCTCTCTCTCTCTCTCTCTCTCTCTCTCTCTCTCCCTGATCCCCTACTCTCTCTCACCCTCTCTCTTGTCCCATCTCCTACTCTCTCTCTCACTCCCATCCCCCTCTCTCTCCCTCTCCCACCGCCTACTCTCTCTCTCCCATCCCTTACTCTCTCTTTCTCTCCCTCTCCTACTCCCTCTCCCACCACCTAATCTCTCTCTCTCTCTCTCTCACACACACACACACACACATCCCCTACTCTCTTTCACTATCTCTCAGGTCTCCCATCCCCTACTCTCTCTCACTCTCTCTCTCCTCTCTCATCCCCTACTCTCTAGATTTCTCACACATACTCCCATCCCCCCTGTCACTCCCTCTCCTACTCCCTCTCCCACTGCTTGCTATCTCTCTCTCTCTCTCTCCCTCTCTACTCTCGCTCCCATCCCCTACTCTCACTCTCTCTCCCATCCCCCTACTCTCTCTCTCTCTCCACTAACCCCTACTCTCTCACTCTCTCACACTCTCTCCCATCCCATACTCTATCTCTTACACACACTCCAATCCCCTTTCTCTCCCTCTCCCACCACCTACTCTCTCTCTAGAGCTACTCTCTCTCCCTTCTCCCATCCCCTAAAATCTCTCTTCAATAGATACACACTCCCATCCCCCCGCTCTCTCCTCTCCCATCCCATACTCTCTAGATCTCTCACACACAGTCCCATCCCACCCCCCCTCTCTCTCTCTCTCCCGCTCCCTCTCCCACCACCTACTCTCTCTCTCTCTCTCTCTCTCTCTCTCTCTCTCCCTCTTTACTCTTTCTCCCATATCTGCTAATTTTACTATCCCTCCCATTCCCAACACTCTCTCATACTCTCTCCCATCCCCTACTCTCTCACACACTCTCTCCCATCCCCTACTCTCTCACTCTCTCTCTCCCACCCCCTTCTCTCTCTCAACCACCCCCTACTCTCTCTCACACTCTCACATTCTCTCCCATCCCATACTCTCTCTCTTACACACATTCCCATTCCCCCTCTCTCCCTCTCCCACCACCTACTCTCTCTCCTCTCCCATCCCCTACTCTCTCTCTTTCATAGACACACACACTTCCATCCCCCCTCTCTCTCTCCTCTCCCATCACCTACTCTCTAGATCTCTCACACACACTCCCAGCCCCTCTCTCTCCCTCTCCCACTCCCTCTCCCACTGCCTACAATCTCTCTCTCTGACTCTCTCTCCCTCTCTACTCTCTCTCTCTCATACCCTACTCTCTATCTCTATCTCTCTCCCATCCCCTACTCACTCTCTCTCTCTCATCCTATATGAGCTCTCTCTGCTACCCCCTACGCTCTCTCACACTCTCACACTCTCTCCCATCCCCTACTCTCTCTCTTACACACATTCCCATTCCCCCCCTCTCTCCCTCTCCCACCACCTACTTTTTCCTCCATCCCCTACTCTCTCTCTTCACACACCCACACACTCCCATCCCCCTCTCTCTCCTCTCCCATCCCCTACTCTCTAGATCTCTCACACACACACACACACTCCCATCCCCCCTCTCTCTCCCTCCCACTATCTCTCTCTCTCTCTCTCTCTCTCTCTACTCTCTCTCTCTCTCTCACACACACACACACACACTCCCATCCCCCCCCTCTCTCTCTCTCTCCCTCTCCCTCTCCCACCACCTACTCTATCACTCCCATCCCCTACTCTCTCTATCTCTCTCTACCCTATCCCATGCCCCACTCTCTCTCTTTCACACACACACACACCCATCCCCCCTCTCTCTCCTCTCTCATCCCATACTCTGTCTCTCACTCAATCTCCCTCTCCCACAACCTACTCTCTCTCTCACTCTCTTTCTCTCTCACTCTCACTCTCTCCCTCTCTACTCTCTCTCTACCACCCCCTACTCTCTCTCACATTTTTACGCTCTCTCCCATCCCCTACCCTCTCTCTATTAGACACATTTCCATCCCTTGTCTCTCCCTCTCCCACTACCTACTCTCTCTCCCATCCCCTACTCTCTCTTGAGCTACACTCTCTCCTCTCTCTCCCATTCCCTACTCTCTCTCTTTTACACACATGCACTCCCATCCTCCTCTCTCTCACTCTCCCTCCCCCATGCTATCTCCCACCACCTACTCTCTCTCTCTCCCCCATCCCCTAATCTCAATCTCTCTCTCCCATCTTGTACTCTTTATCCCCATCCCCTACTCTCAATCTCTCTCTCCCATCCTATACTCTCATTGCCACCCCTACTCTCTCTCATACTTCCTCTCTCTCCCATTCCCTACTCACTCACTCACTCTCTCTCTCTCTCTCTCTCTCTCTCTCTCTCTCTCTCTCTCTCTCTCTCTCTTACAAACATTCCCATTCCCCCCCTTTGTCTCCCTCTCTCACCACCTACTCTCTCTCCCATCCCCTACTCTCTCTCCCCCCTCTCCCATCTCCTACTCTCTCTCTTTCACACACCCACACACTCCCATACCCCTCTCTCACTCTCCTCTCCCATCCCCTGCTCTCTAGATCTCTCACACACACTCCCATCCCCTACTTTCTCTCTCTACCACTCCTACTCTCTCTCACACTCTCCCATGCCCTACTCTATCTCACACACACTCCCATCTTCCTCTCTCACTCCCTCTCCCATTGCCTACTCTCAATCTCTCTCTCCCATCTCGTACTCTCTCTACCACCCCTACTCACTCTCTCACACTTTCTCTCTCTTCCATCCCCTACTCTCAATCTCTCTCTCTCTCTCCCATCCCATACACTCTGCCACCCCTACTCAATTTCTCACACTTCCTCTCTCCCATCCCCTGCTCTCAATCTCTCTCTCCCATCCCTTACTCTCTCTTTGTCAGCCCTACTCTCTATCACAATTCTTCTCTCTCCCATCCTATACTCTCTTTGCCACCCCTATTGTCTCTCACTTCCTCTCTCTCCCATCCCCTACTCTCTCTCCCCTCTCCCATCACCAACAATATCTCTCTCTCTCTCTCTCTCTCTCTCTCTCTCTCTCTCATACACACACAACCATACCTGCCTCTCTTGCTCTTTCTTTGTGTCTCTTCTGCCCTCTCCATGCACTAATTAGGTCTCAAAGTGCGTGATTTAAATAGCTTTAAATAACATGTGCACACTATAGCACACTTGTGCTATAGGGCGTACAAGCTATTCAAACCTTTACATTCTACCAAGCCTCAAGCTTGGTTTTGCCTTGGAGATCTAACCCAAAGATTTAGAGTCTATAAACTAGTTTGAGACATTTTTTTCTGGAAACATATAAAAAATGATTGATTTTTCTTGTGTGCTCTCCTTCAAGATTCCTCATGGTTGACCATCAATAAGATTAGGTTACATGAAATCGTAGGTCTCTATAGTAGCTATATAAGCATATAAGTTATTTTTAATTTGAACTATTTTGATCCTTTCATATATAATTTCTTTTAAATGTATGTCCATTTTTTTGTCAAAAACCAACATGTACTAATTGGGCTATAGATTTTAGTTCGTTCATCTAATTCTGCAATAACTTAGTTTTTTAGAAACTAGATTCTATTCTATACATTTTGAAAAAAAGATGTTTTGATTTAGATTAGTTTTCAATCATTTTTATGGGGAGCACATAGATATTTCACATTTTTGGGATGTGTCTAGTTACAAAATTCATTAAAAAAAATACAAATTATAAAATTACCCAAAAAATCTAGGATAAACTACATAGTGTTAAGTAACTTTTGACCAGAGCAATTAAAGAATTTCAAAAAAAAAGTTAAGATTTTAGGGGGGCCACACTTTGTACTGTGTTATGTTTTTTGGAATAAATAGTACCACTTTCTATGGCCCCCTCTTTTAGGACCTAAAACTAAACCATTTTGGTAAAAAATTAGTAGTTTAGAAACTAGATTCAAAGGACTACTACTTTTTTTTTTTATCATATCTTAAAATTTTGAGCATAACTATCTTCAAATTCTTGTTGAAGTTAAAAAATTGTTGATTTTAGAAAAAAAGTGTCCACTTATACCCCCCTTTTTGCACCACAACTTGGTGTACCTACCGCATGATGACTTATGTAAATCATTCTTTGAAGAAATGAGGAAAAATATTTATTGTTAATGTTTGGAGAGATAAAATTTTATTTTGCAAGTTCATCAAATGAAGGATGAAATTTCCCTTAGTCAAAATATATCAAGGAGATATTGAAGTCCTTCAGAATGGAAGATTCCAAACCAATTGGAACACCTATGTCTACTGGACATAAAGTATCTAAGACTGATGATTCAAAAGAGCTAAATTAGACTACCTACAAATCTATGATTGGGAAACTTCAGTATGTTATTCACATAAGATGTGATATTGCATTAGCATTTGGTATAGTTGCAAGGTTTTTTACAAATCCTAGAGAAAATCATATGATGGAAGTCAAAAGAATTATGAGATATCTAAAAGGTACTCAAGACTATGGTCTATGGTACAAGAAAGAAGGAAACCTTAAGTTGAAAGAGGTTAGATTGGAATATGTTAACACAAAGGAGTAGTTTGTTATTACATCTACCAAACCATTACCTAATTATGAATTTTTGTATCTCAAATGAAAGATAGGGTCATTCCATTATCTGATGATCACTAGAGCATAGATTAGTGATACATCAATCAAACTGTATTGAAGATCTATCAAGTTAATGCAAAGAAGTCAGATCCCATTGCATATGAATCAATACATCAGGTACATTATAAACTCATTATATAAAATCTTTGGCATTTGATGTCAAAGAGGGAGAGATTGAATATGTCATGTTCATATGAAGAATTGAGGGAGAAATTGATTAGATGGATTCTGAAGTTAATATGTTAAAGGGAGAATCTCAGAGGGAGTTCTCATGGATGAAAAATCAAAATGAAACTAAGGATATTATAAAATCTTATAAATCATTTTAATTTCTCTAAGTTTCATTTACCTATGACATGTTGTGTTTCCATCAATGCCAAAGAAGGAGATTATTGAAAACAATTATTCAATTGTATATTGTCATTGATGTTACACAAATGTTACACTCTAAGCAAGCATTGCCAATAGTAACCAAGATCAAAAGACTCCAGTATTAGCCGAGTAGAATTTTAGATGAAACCAAGTTTAGTGATCAAGTGAAAACCAAGCTAGGTTAGTCATTGAAGGATTCAAGTGTTAACCAAGCTAGGTTGGTTACCAAAGGGGTTCAATTTTATTTGAGTCTGGTCAGTTACCAAGGAACTCAGTGGTAACCAAGTGACCCAATTTTAGTATCAACCTAACTATAGAAGAATAGTTTTATTTATTATTATTTTTATGTAAGCCAATTTATTGGATGTTAATTATTTATTTTTAATGGTTTTCAAGATGGCTTGACATTGGGTTTCATATCTACGAAAGGTCAAGTTGTGGATTGAAATAAGGAAGAAGTGGAAGAAGATAAGATTTGTATGAAGAAGGATATATGATTAAAAGAAGAACATCAAAGTAGCTACAAAGAATATCCTAATTAGGGAGGATCCAAAGGATAAACTATAACAATGATATGAATCTGCAAATCAAATCAATCATTGTCACTCTCTAACAATTGTAGTAGTGAAGAAATCTCTTAACATAGTTGACTTAATAGTCATTCTTGTAAATCCTCCAATAAGATGGAATTTCTAGATTGAAGTGTCTAAAGACCTCTAACAAGGTCACTCCTAACAAGGTGATTCAAATCCTTTAATAGGGTCACATCTAACAATTTGTTTTTTTACCTTTAATGGTGTTGGTTCCTAACAGGGCTCACTTCAGAAGAGTGAAAAGTTGTAACTAGTTGTGTTGGTGATTTTCCCAAATTGGGTTTCCACATTAAATCTTGGTGTCTCATGTGTTCATGTTATTTTCTTACTAATTTATCTTTTTTCAACAAAGTTACTAAAGATTAATACACATTAATATCTCAAGATTTCTTTGTTAACGAAATTATAGTGAATATCTAGTTCTAACCAAGCTGTGCAAGGATTTGAGTTAATAAGAAGTTTGTATTGACATCTAAGAGATTTAAAATTGTTTTAGTGATGACTAATTCATCCCTCCCCTCACAATTACTTCTCTTATATTTCAAATCTATTTTATCAAGAACGGTTACTATAACTCTACATTTTTTGTTCCATTGCCAAGAATGGTGTTGATTCATCATTTATTTTTATTGATTTTTCTTCTTTTAAGTGTAATTGTATTTCTTGTTAGAATAGATTTACTATCAATATTAGAATAGGTTCTTGTGAAACTCCAATTGGAGTCAAATCTTTAGGAGGGAAAAGAAATAATTGGAAAAATAATACCACTATTCAAAACAAAGAAGAGGATATTTTAAGGTTGATATGGTTTACTTGTTCCAATAAAATGTGATTAAGTTTCAGAGTAAACATTGGGTTCAATTGTTTGACTTCTATTCAAATAGTTCTCATTGTTTCTAGCCAGTTTTGAGCTTGAACTAGTGATTTTGGTGCATTCTCTTGTTGACTATGTGGTTCAACCAATTATAAGAGCTCAACATTATATTGTTTCTCATCTACCAAAATAACTCAATCAACAAAATTTCAACTACTTTTCCTTCATTTATGCCAATATTGGCTCAATTTTCCTCTTTTCTTTACTAATATTCTAGGTGACATTTTCACTTCAATTTTAGAAATAAACTTAGCAAGGATCTAGGAAATTTTTGTATCTTATTTTCACGAGGGTGACTTACATAGAAAATCACATTTAATTTCTTCTATAGATATGTTACACATTCAATTTTTATTGGTCATATGCTTGGAACACTTAAATTTTCTCTCACACTTTCCCCTATGGCTTCCATCTTTAGCACTTAAAAGTTGATTTTCCTTACATAGAGACATTTTAAGAACCCTTACAAGAGAAACATGACATAAGAATTGATGGGTATGAAATTTCTATAAATTGTTTTACTAGTTTTTCTTTTGAATCATGACCAACAAGATTAAACTTCAAATTTAAAAATAAAATGTTGGTTCTTAGGTATGTCACCATTTATTCTTGCTTTTCTATTCATTTTAACATATTAGCTCTTATATCTTGCAACTAATGTCTCATTGGAGATCATTTTCCTTTGAATGTATATAAATAGTTGTATAAGATTTTCAAACCCATACTCCACTTTCTATCATATTTATACAATGCATTTTATGTCAAACTTGAGAGGCATCTATCGTATGTTTAATCAAGTATCCTTATGGTGTCTCTATTAGTTGTTCTCATTGCTATGATACTAGACTTTTGATGAACAAAAAACACTCATATTTTTTCTAAATTTAATGTTTGAACTTTTCTTGAAGTTATATTTAATTTTCTACATTCACTCCCTTGCAAGATGATAGTTTTGTAGGTTTCATTTTCATTGAAAATATTTTTCCAATGAAATTCATAGATAGAGGTTTTGAAGGACATCATTGAGACAAAACCAAACATGGGTCATGCCATTTTTTTTGAAATATCATCATCATTTCCTACCAATTACATTGCTCTGCATATTGGGCCAAAGTTTGAAGAATTTGGGAAATCTTTTGTCGTTATGATATGAACATGGTGATTCTAGTGTTTCACATATAAAACTACAACTTAAAGTTAATCTTGAAGTCTTCCAAGGAAAAGATTGTGCTATTAATTTGCTATGAAACCCTAGCCACATGAATGAACAAGAATGATGCCCAAAAATGAGTTGGAAAATACCAAATCAAGCTTTGAAAGATAAAAACATAGATCTATATATGGAGTGCACACCTATTTAGGGGAAAAAATGGAATGTTGCCCAAAAATGTGTCAAAATGTGAATGTGGAAGAACCTGCAACAAATTATTCAAGGAAAACATCAAGGGAAGGGTAAATATGCTCAATAGTCTCATCAAAATTAATGGTCTTAAAAAACACACTCACCTCAGCTCCTGCATCTGCAAATCTCCAAACCTCCTACCCACAACCCAAATAGTGAAATAATCTCAAACCTTTTTTTTATGAGCCCACATTGGTGGAAATTTTGACCAAATTAGGCTCATAAACATTAAAATCCAAATTTGGTCAAAATTTTGACCAAATTGGGCTCGTAAAAAAATTAAATTGAATCTAATAAGCCAAAAAAGGCCTTGGTAAAAATTTGACCTCAAATGTATTAGTGTAACCTAGATAATCACTAATTTGTCAAGCATGACCTTTAAGTTTCTGATGAAGGTGAAGATAGTTAAAAACTACACCATTATATTACTTAAAATGTTAACAAAAATCAAAGGCACTATGTATTTCATCTTGGAAAATTTCATAGACAAACACATAAGAAGAAGTAGGCATGAGCTATTCTATCAATTCCACCTATAGTGCATAAAATCTAGTTCATTATCATTAAGACATGTTGACCTACTCATCAAACATCCATGTGATACTTCTCATAGCTTAGAAAATCATATTAGTTACATGTAATTAATGCATTTGAAGCCATGTAATGCATAATCAATATTCCCACTCATGTTTATAATAATATACTTGATAATTTAATAAATGATAACACATACATGAATAATATGGAATCACTATTAAGAATGGTATGTTCTTTGCAATCTACCCCTTTATACATTTTATTAATGTTGCATGTTGAACATGATAGGAAACATCATTTTACATCACAGGACTAGCAAAAAGGAATGAACACACCCTAGCCACCTCAAGATCACAATAGATCTTAAAAGTAAAAGATCACAATTTAAATTGAAAATATCAAAAGAGGTGAGAAAAAATTAATATAAATAAATATGAACAAGAACCACATTTGATTAAAGATGAATAAATTAGTGGTTAAATGGTCACAAGAAAAATCTAAAATTTCAAAATAATTCTTCATCACTTATAATTTCATTAAAACTAGAATAAAATAACCAAATAAAAACCAAAATATAAATATGTAGTGATTGACACTAGTCACAAAGAGGAAGTAGATGCTACAAGGTACCTTGCATCCAAGGTGTGCTAGTAAACATGACTAATCTTTAAGGAAACATACATCTCATGCAATATGCTTGATATTCAAGTCTTTTCTTTTTTCAGTATACTTGATATACCATATGTAAGGACTATACTTGCACAACAAGTGTCATATCAACAATTATTATAAAATATAGAAAAAAATCCACAAAAGTGAATGCCGATATGCACAATGACCAGTCAATAATTATATTATCAATTTAATTGAAGATATATATATATGTATATACACACACCTATATATATATAATCATAATTTTAGCAAAATCTAATAAATAACTAACCAAGGGACCATTAGTCAGTTATAATAATAATAAGAAAACTTAAATTTGATGAGCTTTATGACACAAGCTCCAAAACTTTCTAAAGAACAAAAAAGGCTTAGAATGTTGTAGGAGCACTCACTCTACCATGAAGCTATTAAGATTCCTCATGATCTTTTGAGATGAAAGATAACCAACCAAATACCAAGGAAGTTTAAATGGGAAAAAGTAAGAGGAATAATGAAATGGTGTGACAAGCCTCTTACAATACTAAAAATAATGAGATAATTTTATAACATTAGAACTAATGAAATTGTGTGACATGTCTCTTCCAATACTAAAAATAATGAGATAATTTTATAACATTAAAACTATCTCAATCAATTAACAAACCAAAAAAATCACACTATGAATCCATCTCATAGGACAAGATGAGGCTAAATATTGCCTTTATTTCATGATAGTTTTTAAACTCTTTGTTAATACTCTATTTCATTTTCATCAAGACATTTGTGAACCTATGTTTACCTAAACAATAATTAACCTATGGGTAGATAGTATGTCACCTTTTGCCAATATAATATACATGATGCAGTATTTCATATAATTATCAAAATGTGTGTTCTTATATTTTAATTTAATTTGAAAAGGCTTATTTTACATTATCTCTACATTATAACTAACCTATAAGTAATGAAGTTGAAGATGATTGAAAGAATTAAAAGATGAACGTTGAAGACAACCAATAGCATTCAAAGAGAAAAGAATGTTGAGATGTAGCCATAGTGGATAAAATTCATAATGGTTCCAAAGGACATGACACTGAGTATGGAGGGGCTATAGAGACTTACTGCATTCTCTGTATTTATTATGGCAAGTAGTTGTTTAGACTTTATTATTCCCACCTTAAGTTGTTATCTTTTCTTCCCACCTTGAGTTGTTATTTTCCTTCTCTCTCTCCTACAGATTAATAGCTAGGTTGTTTACTTTTTTATTTCAGAATAAGTGTTGATCTCCTATATATAGGGATTGGACCAAGTTTGTTAGTTTAGCTAGTTAGTTAGGAGAAGAAAGTTTATGAGAATAGACTGTTAACTTTTGCAGTGAGTTATTTTTACAGTTCTATATGTTGTTTCCATGTAATGAATTTTTGAAATGTAATGAAATAGATTTTGGCTTCTATTATGTGTTAGTAGATTAGAAGAAGCCAACCAAGGGGGTCCACTTGGAAGGCAAATTAGATTAGATTAGGATAGTATAGATTTATTTCCAACAATTTTTATTATCACAAGTAGAAGTTGTAAGTTCCTTCCTATAGCATCATACTACATGAATGTTCATGCATCATCTGAGAGAACAATTATAGTGGATGAATTGAGTTGGAATTTATGTTAGTCTTTCATCGTATTTCTAGTATTCATAGAGTTAAGTATGTTAATTTCCTATAGCAATAGTGTAAGTTCTTTTCCTTGCATTTTATTTTCCTACAACATAAACATAGTGACTCATTAAGAGATCTAGTGCACATACTATGCCGACCATTTCAAGTATATGTCCTTGGGTTGATAAGATTAAATGCACCTCATAGTGGGAAAAATAATCTTTAGATTGAATACATTATTCCTAAGCATGGCATAGAGCATAATTATTATATACCTATTGTGAGGAAGACCATTTTTGGCACCATTGTCAGGGATGGTGTCAAGCTAGGAGCATTTTTGAATCATAGTTCTTAGGTAAATTTTTTAGGAATTTCTACTTTTGAAGTTTCCTTCACTAGTATGAAGAGTTCAATGCCATGCATCAAAGAGGAAGATGATGATATGAATATGTTATATTTCTTCCATGGGAGTCTATTAATTTGAGTGAATAAATTGATGAAGAAGAAGTTGAGTTTCCTTTTGAAGACACAAGCCCTATTGTTCCTATATAGTCATCTTCAAGATCGAAACCTATAGATACAAGTGGTCTTCAACCTTTTGCTGAAAATTTGGCTTGTTTCCTTGATAATACTACCTTAAATCCACCAGTTGTTAATAACCCAGTTCATAATGTTCCTTTACAGTAGTAACCCCATAATATAATACCTCTTTTAATGGCACAACCTACTTTTCCATTCCCTCTTCCAAGTCTTGTAACCAATGCTAATCTGTAAAACATACCTCCAAATGCTCTTCCAAAATTCTATCAACTTGCAATCAAAGACCTTGATACTTTCTTGTTCAAATTTGACATACTTTTTCATAGTTTTGATTACAACACTGATGCCCATAAACTCAAATTTTTTCTAGCAACATTGAAAGAATCAGCTCTATGATGGTTCATGGGATTAGGAGCCAATGCAGTAGGAACTTGGGATGAAATGCAAACTCTATTTCTAGATAAATATAAAGAGTATTACAAAGCATCTAGCTCAAGAGGAGATGATGTATTTAGAATATCACAGAAGGAGGAAGAAACATTGGAAGACTATGTTTCATGTTTCTTATATACACTGTAGAAGAACCCTCAGCACACATTGTCCAAAGATTCATAATAGCTAGTCTTTCTAAGAGGTGTGAATGATGACTGTCTAGAAGCATTGGACCTAATGGCTAGTGGTGATGTATATCAAGCATCCTAGGATGACCTCAAGAAGATCTATTAGAACTATTTAAGGTCAATAATGAAGAAAGGACAAGGACTTCATTCCACAATCACAAAAGGAATCAACCAAGGTATTTCAAAGCTTGAGATATCTAACCTGTTGTCAGATTTCAAATAGGACATCATAAATGATGTCATTACACATCTTGACACAATGACTACAAAGAAGAAGCATACAAAAGCTGAGTTACAACTAGCTGAATATTGCCCTCATTGCCGGAAGCAAAAGAAAGATTGCTAATGTAAATTGGTTGCAAGCATGGACAACCAACATCTTCCAACTAAGTATCTCAAGATAAATGGAGATGATGAGCAAGTATTTTTTGTCACCCAATGTTAGCCATGGGCCCAACATTAAAGTATGCCTCAAGACCCTTTGCAAAATTCAAATTCATATGGTAATCAAAGGAAAAATCATAATCCCCAAGGTCCTCCACAATATCAATCCAATTGGAATAATGCTAGGGAAAACAATCTGCAACAACCCTAATGGCCTCAGAATTCCCAACCATCCTAGCCTAACCAACAGAGTAACCAATGGTAGAGCCAACAGAACTACTAGAAAAACTAGTAGAACCAATGGCAACCACCCCAAGGGAATTGGTAGCCTATGAACCAATGGAAGGGATCTCAATAGTGGCCTAACCAAAATACCAATACTCCACAACTACCACCTCCAGTTCAACAACTTGCTTTAATGCCACCACCTACAAATCCTACATCTCAAAAGTAGACACAATTACCTGCACAAATTTAGCAAAATCCAAATAGCCAATAGCCACAAAAACCTATGTATAGTGCTGATGCTCAGCAATATCCTACTTACACTCTGAATGTTGCCAATATACGTCTAAGATTTGCTACAACTTTACTAGCACCTAAACTACCTCTTAGAATTGAAATACAAGATACTCCTGTAGAATTAGAACCCTTAGTTGCTAAAATAGTTGAACCAACTAATGTCACCATGTCAACCCAAGCTCAACTAGTAGTGGAACCTCCTTTTCCAGAAAAGTTTATACAAAGAAAACCCATACAAGTAGAGGAACAACCTTTTGATATTGTTGATCAATTGAAGAATGTACATGTCCAAATACCCCTATTCCAAGCCATTAAAGATGTTCAAATCTATGAAAAGCTATTAGAGATGCTTGCCTAAAGAAGCTTGGAAGGAAGAAGAAGGACCCCACCATAGTTCATGTTGTGGGACAATTGGATTACATTATGTTAGGCAAATTGATCACACAAAAATATTCTGATCTAGGTAGTCTAGTAGTGAATATCAATATCAATGGCCAGTCTGTTAAAAGTTCTTTAATAGATCTTGGCACTTGTATAAGTTTTGTGACCAAGGACACTATGAAGAAGTTGAAAATAGAAGGATTAAGGGCTACTCCAACAATTCTATAACTTGCAGATAGTTCTATTGTTACCCCTGATGGGATGATAGAAAACATAGTTGTAACATTATATTCTCTAGAATATCTTGTAGACTTCATGATTCTATCCCCCAAAGTTAATATATCTAGGTACCTTGTCATCCTATGTTGACCATGGTTAGCCATAGCTGATGCAAATCTAAGTTGTAGATCAGGAAATATGACCATATCCAATGGCCAAGCAACAAAAAATTTGATTCATATCCTCCAACACAACCATTACCAAATTTGAGCACATCAGTTTGGCCAGATTTAGGGGATGAAAAACAAGAGTTAAATTCTGTAATACAACTCATGATGTTGCATAGGAAATCATTTCTTAAGTTGCAAGAGGAAGATTCAGTACTTCATAGTATCCTTACTAATAATTGTGTGGTAGAAAAAGATGTATCTGAAAGTTCTGTGTTGGAAGTAATCACATATGAGGAATGTGATGAGGATTTTACTCTACTCAAGGAACCTAAGATCCTTTATCAAATCCTATAGTGTGAATTAGAAGAATGCCCAATCTCTAAAGTTGCTATGATAGAGTCTACAACTACTATTCAACTATCTAAGGGTCATAATCTCCATGTTAATCCCAAATTAACACCCACACTAATGAAATAGTTACAAGAATTGCTTCAAAGATATGAAAAGGCCTTTGCATGGGATTATAGTGATATGAAAGGGTTGAGTCCTACATTGTGCACCCATAGGACATACATCAATGAAGGTTGTCTACCACTTTGTCAACCCCAAAGAAGGATAAATCCAAGACTTAGAGAGATAGTTAAAATTGAATTGCAAAAATTGCTTGATATTGGTTTTATTTATCCTATATCTCATAGATGATGGGTGTTACCCCTGGTCATAGTGCCCAAAAAGGGAGGAAAATGGAGAATTTGTGTAGATTACAGAGAACTGAACAAGGGCACCAAAAAGGATCACTTTGCTTTACCATTTATAGACCAAGTTCTGGACACTCTAGCTAGAAGGAAGTATTTCTCTTTTCGAGGGGTATAGTGGTTATAATCAAATTAGTACTGCTCTTAAAGATCAAGACAAAATCACATTTACATGCCCATGGGGTACTTTTCCATACTCTGTTTTACCATTTGGTCTATGTAATACTCTTGCAATGTTCCAACGAGCTATTAGTAGTATCTTTGCTGATATATCACATGATTGTGTGTGTGTGTGTGTGTATGGATGATTTCACAACATTTGGAGTAACTTTTTATGAAGCAATGATGAATCACGAAAAGGTTTTTGTAAGGTGTCAAGAACATAAATTGGCACTTAATAGTGAAAAATGTTTCATGCTAATGTAGGAAGGTGTAGTACTTGGTCATTTCATATTAACTGCAAGAATACAAGTGGATCCTACTAAGATAGAGGTAATACAAACAGTGCTCATACCTACAAAATCAAAAGATGTAAGATCTTTTCTAGGTCATGCTAAATACTATAGATGTTTCATAAGAGATTTTAGAAAAATAGCTAGTCCTTTATATAAGTTACTCACAAAAGACGTTGAATTTAGTTGGACTTCCAAATGTGATGAAGCCTTCCTGAAGCTTAAGAAACTTCTGACTATAGCCCCAATTTTACAAGGCCCTAATTGGAATTTACCTTTTCATATATATATATATGCTTCTAATTATGCTATAGTTGTAGTTCTAGCACAACAATCTCAAACTCCTAAAAATACAATATATTATATTAGTAAGAGCCTTCATGGACCAGAATTAAACTACACAATGACAGAAAAAGAATTGCTAGCAGTAGTTTATGCCTTGAAAAATTTTTGGCATTACATAACTGGCTATTCCATATTTGTTCATATTGATCATGCAGAAATTAAATATCTCATGGGGTTAGTGCAAAAAGTTGGGTCTCACTTTTGGCCAAAAAGTGGAAGTGTTTTTCCTATTTTTGAAATTTTTTCTCAATTGATGTCAAAATTTGAGGTATTTAGAAATTGAATATAAAAAAATTTCAGCAATAAAATTTTTAGTGTTTGAAATCTAGTTTTTGAATATGTAATTTATTTGTGTACCCATATGATAGATTTTTTTTTGGTATGGATCTTTAAAAACTACTTTTTCAAAATGCATGTTTTAGGACCATACCACACTTGTTTATGAACACCATAATTTGACACAAATAAATGAATTTTCAAAAATCCTTTTAAAGGGAGTTACCTAATACACTTAATATTGATGACAATATTTTTTGTTAATTTTTTATTGAATAATTTTTTTAAAAATTAATTATTAATTGGCTATAAAGGTAAATTTTAAAACCTCTCGTGTACATACCACATGATTTGATCAAAATCTGACTTTTGTCAAAAAATTAAAATCAAAATCAAAAGAATTGTATGTAGATTGATGACATCTAAATTAATTTAAGAAAAATTATAAAATAAAAAAGTTATTAAAGTTTTAGTGAATGTCACTTTTTAACGTTTAGGAGATAGTTTTGATTAATAAATAATGGAAAAATAGAAAATAAACTAATAACACTATAAAATTTACATTTTTGGAATTAGAATAGTAAGACCTATAATGAGTTTTTGTCTCATTAAAAAATTCAATGGGGACAACTATAAAAAAATTACGACAATACCAAAAATTATCGATTAGATGCCTTAGAAAAAAAATAGATCATAAAGGCATGGCTTGGTGGGACCAAGCCTATGCCATGCCTTTCCCCAAGGCAAAACCCTATGCAAAAGTTGGGTGCCATACCAAATTCCTACTCATGTCTCAAGAATCAGGCACCCAATTTGTAATTCAAAAATTGGGTTCTCGATTGCTTTCAACCATTGTACCTGATTGCTTAAAAATTGGGTACTCGATTCTTTTTGAAATCGGGTACCCGATTTATAAATGGGTACCCAATTTTTAAGAAATTAGGCACCCATTTCTAATGTACCCACTGGGCCCCAAAAGTTTCCCTATAGACTGAGTTTCAATGATTGAAATGATTGAATACCAATTTCGATCTGTGACAACAAATTCTGTCATGCTTATTCTATTTTCTTGTCCTCTTATAGAATTTGCAAGCTATTGATTCAAATTCAAAATTGGTGCAAACATGTGATCAAAACAACAAAGAAAGAAGAAAGAAAAAGTTTTGACAAATGAGGAGATCGTAGCAAATAAAGAGAATGAAGCATGACATCAATGAGAGAGAAGACATAAAATTAGAGACTTGAACAATGTTTCAAAGGAGAAAGACATTAAGGATACCACAATGCATGAAGAGGTCAAAGAAGAGAACCTAATACAAGAAAATTTAGGTTCACATTCTAATCATGCATTCAATACAGGTGTGTCTCCAAACCCTCAAATTTTTTCTCATGATGAAATTAGTATTTTTTCGAAGTAGGTTACAATTTAAACGATTTAGATTTTCTTCATGAGAAGAAATTGTCAAACAATCATGCACAAAAAACTACAATTGAAATACATGCCCTAAAAGAAATACCAAGAAAATTTGAAAATGATATTCAAATCCTAAATAACAGTGAAAATAGTAAAGTGTCTGAAAATAAAATTGCATGCATGTAGACATAGAAACACCAACTACTGAACAAACATGTCAGAATGTTAGTAAAGTGTATCAACAGAATTTTCATATTCCTAATGATGTGTTAGATAATCTTAAGGGATTGGTTTCATGGAGACAAATTAGGACACATGCTAATAGATTGTATAGGCATTTTTTTATAATAAGAAATTTGGGTTTCAATGTCAGCTAATGTTGTAACTAATTAAAATGTCTAAAATGTGAAATGTAATGAGAAGGTTGGGAATGTATGAAAAACCCAAGAATAAAAATGAGTCTTTAAAAAAAGTTGTATCCACTGTTGCTAGTGCCTTTGATGTTATCAGAAAGAGAAGTCGGTCTAAAGATAAGAATGCAGCACAATGAGTAATAACAAAAGCTTTAGTTAACAAATCAACATCAGACAAAAGATTGATTAGCAATATAAGTGGATATCTTAATGTGAATCATAAGACTTTAGAAAGAGCTATAAGGAGAAGGGTTAACTTTGAATGTGATCCAACAAATAGTTTATGTACTTCTAGTGGTAGATTACTGAGATGTGATATGAAACTTACTAGTGAAGTCAAAAGTTTGATTGAAATATTTTGGCATGATAATACAAGAGTATCACCTAATTCAAGAGATGTTCTTAAATTTAGAATTGGGTCAAAAATATGTGATCCACATCCTAAACATATTTTTAAAATGACTCAAACTAAACTATTTAAATTTTTTGTAGATGGTAAGGTATTAAATATTACCATTAGTCAAAGATCTTTTGAAAAGTGTAAACCATGGTATGTAAGGATTAACAAGGAAAGAATCACATGTTGTTGTAAAACTCATATTCAATTTCATTACCGTTATGATGTATTTCGATCTATACATGGTACCATGCATAGTAAAGAAATGTTGCAAGAATGTGGTATAAAAATACCACCCCAAACTATAAACGATTTCATATCAGGTTTTTTTTGTCAGCCACCTAATGATCAATACTTTCTTTTCAATGCATGTCTTTCTAGTACATGTGATATGTGTAGCAATCTTTCCTTGTTAGATGAATGTTTTCATGAAAATGCTTTGACTACTTTTGGACAACAATTAGTTGAGGTAAAAAGATTCAAAACTATTGAATATCCATTGAAGGATGGGAAGATTGGAAGAAGGTGTATCTAGTTGTAGATAAAGTTAGTTATCATGCATTTATGTATGAGTTTAAGAGTGTGATCATACCAAAATATGTTAAACACTCTCAATATTCTAGATGGCTTGATGGACAATCTCACATATGTAAGAATATGTTTCTAATTGGTACTATAATTTTAGTTGTTGACTTTGCAAAGAACTACACACTTGCATTGCAAGAAGAGGTACAACCACAATATTACAATTTAGTGCAAGTAACAAGTTATGTTCATATAGTTTATAGGCATGCACCTGATAGTATAGAGGAGGATCAAAAAATATTGAGAGAGTACCATTTTTACATAAGTGATAATAAACTCGATTCATCTGAGTTTGTCCAATATTTTTTCAAGGTCTTTTATGATAATTTAAAAGAGAGATAAATTCAAATGACACAACATTGGATATGGTTAGATAATTGTATAGGACAATTCAAGAATTGTAGAATGTTCTATTGATTGAGTAGGACACATAGGAAAACTAACATCCAACATGTGTGGAGTTTTTCTGAGGCTAGACATGGTAAAGGAGAACATGATGGTGTTGGTGCATGCATGAAGAGAGGCCTTAGTAGAGAGCAATTGAAATTTGAAGAAAAAGCTAAATTCAAAAATGCACATGAGATTGTCAAATGGTGTAACAAATATTAATACACAAGATCAAGTTAGAACTCTACAATCAAACATTTCTTCTACCTAGTTGAAGAAAATAATATCCCTCCAAGATATGACTATGATACAATTAGTGGGTTAGCTAAATGACATTCATTTAGGAGTTCAAATTCTAACACTTGGACTATATGGACTAGGGAGCTTGCTTATTTTTGTCAATTTTGTCTTGCAGGTGAATGGGAAGAATGTGAGAATACAGAATGGGTTGAAGATTGGCAACAAAGATCATTAGCACCTACTGAAACACATTTTGAAGATGATATAATAAATGAAGGTCGACTAAAAGCACAGATCTGTGTCACCGTTTGTGATACAAAAACCTATTTTGGTCAAATCTCATTTCTCTATCAAAACTCAATTTTTTTCAAAAACTAAAAATACCCTTTTATAGATATCAGATTCAATATCATCATTATATAAATTTTTGAGTGTTTTGATTAGTTATAATATGTTATAATCTCAAAATATTATAAGTTGATATTTCAACATTTCAAAATATGCTCCCTCAAAAAAGGAAAAAAAATAGTAAATCATATCAAAAAAATTTAAAAATTATATTTATCACTAGAGGAGAGAATCCTCTTCATGAATATGTAATTTTTTTTCTAGAAGGTATAGATTTGATAGGGAAGTTTTAACAGGAGGAAAAAATTGCTGGATTCTGACAAGGTCGAACTTGAGTACTTATAACAAAGAAAATATACATCAAAAATAATTATTTCTGTTTTTGTTCACTAGCTATACATGTCATCTATAAAATATTTTCAAATCAGAACAAAAAAAGATGATTTGGACATGTTTGACGAGAACTACATCCTATATTTTTTACAGTTAAAAAAGAGACTTCAAAATAAAATAAAATGAATAAATTCTTAGTCAAAAAAA
Organism: Cupressus sempervirens; assembly: GCA_028749045.1. Taxonomy (NCBI): domain Eukaryota; kingdom Viridiplantae; phylum Streptophyta; class Pinopsida; order Cupressales; family Cupressaceae; genus Cupressus; species Cupressus sempervirens. The sequence continues at coordinate 725,408,705 of CM053787.1, forward strand.
TTATAAAAATTATAGGCATAAAATTCATACAATTCTACACATTTCATCAGTTTACATCATCTTTATATTTTAAACACAAATAACATTTTTTTTGTCATTAATGTTGAACTATCACAATCTGATATCATGTTTCTTTATAAAAGGTGACACAAGTTTGTCCTTTTACCTAGCCAGAATGTTACTTTTGCATCAGAAGACTATGATCGTATTTCAGACCTCATAGAGCTTTTTATTAGATTTTTTTGTGATCTCATGCTTCAATTTATATAATTTTCATATGTACCCTCATGTGATTAAAGTGTTTCTATACTTTATCTTATCTTGTAGGACATGTTTATGTTGTTATTGCACCTAGTGATAATGATGAACGGACTGAGTAATGGCTAGCTAGATGTGTGGAACCTAAGAAAAATTTGACATGTCATCAAGTAGACGATGATGGTTTTGAGTATCCAATTGGATCTATCATTGTAGCTGGCACTTGGCTATGTAGATACCTAAAAAGAAGAAATGGTTTTCCAGCATTTGAAGACTACCAAACCGAAAAGAAGATTTTACACTATTCTCATTTGGTTGTGGCAACAAATATCAAATTAGAAAGATACAAAGGGAGACCCACTAATAAGGTATTATGGACAATTTCAATGGATGAGCACAAGAAAATCATAGATGCATTGCAAAAGAGAGAGGATGCAGATGGTACAGTGGGATGACTACATTTAAATCAAACACATGTAAGTTTTTTCATTATTTTATTATTTATACATATATGTACTTATATAATTTAATTATATTTATGTTTGTATTTTCAATACCAATTTAGAGAACTTATATACCTCTCGTTCATGTCTCAATTACAATTTATGCAAATTTAAATGTTAAAGTGGATTGAACATCAACATCTTGTGCAATTTCACATAGTAAGTACATACAAATTAGACATATATTTACATAGTTTAGATACCTTGAATATTAATTTATGTGTTTATTAACATGTGTTTTTGTTTTACAATTTTATTTTACAAGACCTCATTTGAAGAGATGTGTTGAACCAATTTTATGTTTTGAGTTCACTGAACTATAAATATATCATTGACATTGTCTTACATATATTGTGAAATATGTTGCACAAACTAATTCAAAAATGAGAGTTTACTTCTATTTGAAAGTTAAAACTATGCACTTGATAAATTATAAATTAATTGTAAATTTAAGTAATGAGCTCCTATTTTGTTTCATTACTTTTACATTCAAGCATGTTTAAATTAATGTTTGTTTGAAGTTTCAAATTACTATTGATTTTAATATTAAAAACAAGTCACTTGTACAAATTTAAAGATCATTAATCATTGTATTCATTATATGTTAGATCATTACTCATTGTATTCATTGTATTGATTATGTCTTACATTACCAAACAACATATTAAGATCACTTATGATGCATTGTTAGGTATGTTATCCATACATGTGTGTCTTAAGGGGACATAAGAGTCCTAATAGGTCATTATGTCTTTTATAGGTTATGATAGGTAGTCATATGTTTACTACCACATAATAGGTCTTATTAGGTAATAATGGCTCTTACATTACCAAACAACACATTAATATCACTAATGATACATTTTTAGGTACATTATCCATACATGTGTGTCTTACGGGGATATAGGAGTCCTAATAGGTCATTATGTCTGTTATAAGTTATGATAGGTATTCATATGTTTACTAGCACATAATGGGTCTTATTAGGTGATAATGACTCTTATATTACCAAAAAACACATTAATATCACTTATGATACATTGTTAGGTACGTTATCCATACATGTGTGTCTTAAGGGTACATAGGAGTCCTAATAGGTCATTATGTCTGTTATAGGTTATGATAGGTATTCATATGTTTACTAGCACATAATAGGTCTTATTAGGTGATAATGAGTCTTACATTACCAAAAAACACATTAAGATCACTTATGATACATTGTTAGGTACGTTATCCATACATGTGTGTCTTAAGAGGACATAGGAGTCCTAATAGGTCATTAAGTCTATTATAGGTTATGGTAGGTATTCATATGTTTACTAGCACATAATAGGTCTTATTAGGTAATAATGACTCTTACATTACCAAACAACACATTAATATCACTTATGATACATTGTTAGGTACATTATCCATACATGTGTGTCTTAAGGGGACATAGGAGTCCTAATAGGTCATTATGTCTATTATAAGTTATGATAGGTATTCATATGTTTACTAGCACATAATAGGTCTTATTAGGTAATAATGACTCTTACATTACCAAACAACACATTAATATCACTTATGATACATTGTTAGGTACATTATCCATACATGTGTGTCTTAAGGGGACATAGGAGTCCTAATAGGTCATTATGTCTATTATAAGTTATGATAGGTATTCATATGTTTACTAGCACATATTAGGTCTTATTAGGTGATAATCAATCTTACATTATCAAACAACACATTAAGATCACTTATGATACATTGTTAGGTATGTTATCCATACATGTGTGTCTTAAGGGGACATAGGAGTCCTAATAGGTCATTATGTCTATTATAAGTTATGATAGGTATGCATATGTTTACTAGCACATAATAGGTCTTATTAGGTGATAATGAGTCTTACATTACCAAACAACACATTAAGATCACTTATGATACATTGTTAGGTACGTTATCCATACATGTGTGTCTTAAGGGGACATAGGAATCCTAATAGGTCATTATGTTCGTTATAGGTTATGATATGTATTCATATGTTTACTACCACATAGTAGGTCTTATTAGGTAATAATGACTCTTTCATTACCAAAAAACACATTAATATCACTTGTGATACATTTTCAGGTACGTTATCCATACATGTGTGTCTCAAGGGGACATAGGAGTCCTAATAGGTCATTATGTCTATTATAAGTTATGATAGGTATTCATATGTTTACCAACATATAATAGGTATTGTTAGATGATAATGAGTCTTACATTACCAAACAACACATTAAGATCACGTATGGTACATTGTTAGGTACGATATCAATACATTTTTTAATCTAGTAGGTCAATTTTATTTGTATGAATCTCAATGCATAAATTTGATGTGATATTTATCCAATAATGCTCTATAGATAGTTAAAATTATTGTTCATCTTGCATATATACTTACAAAATGTGTCATATGTTCATGAATTAAATATGTCAGAATAAAGAAAATGGTTTGAATATACTTAAAACATGATAAAACATAATAATATATGCTACATACACAAGCATGATAATAAGTCATAAAAAAATAGTGCATTGTCTAACATACATCATAACATGATCTATGAAGTGAAAAAATACATGGTCTAACATATAGTTATAATTGTCCTAACACAAAGTGTATACATCATAAAAACACAATCTACAGGTGCCAACCAAACCTAATCTATCTGATTGAATGTCTTCTTTACTCCATGCAAAGAGGAGTCAGATGGATCATCATGTGTAATATGATCCATCTCATCATGTCAGACACCCTGTGAGGTAGATGGATTACCCTATGTAACATGAGGCACGTCTCATCATGTACATACTTTAAAATTGAAATGGGTCTCAAAATCTAGCTTGCAAATAAATTAAATATTCACTACATAATAAAATAAATACCACATGAGATGGGTGTCACTCAGTAATGAGAGGAGGCACACTATCAAAACTACCAAATGCAGCAGTGGTGAGGTCCTGTAATTTACAATACATACATTTTTAAAATTTGATTTTAGAGCATAATGAATTATACATTATGTACATAAATCACAATACTGACCTCAAATGACAATGTAGGTACCTCCATCTAGCTAAGTCCTATGCTCTTGGCAACACTCATGGTGACATAGTCCTAAAATTATGGATACATAAACGTTTAGTCAAAATTAAATATACATGAATAATTACAAAGTACATAATTTGTAAACTACATTTTTTATACACTATAAATTTAACATGTGTATATATATATATATAATACCTGAGTGGTAGCCAATGTCACAGATATGTCTACAGGTATGCTAGCACAATAATCATAAGATGGAGTCAAAAATATACTATACTGAGGCCTGTATGGATGAGTATGATATGGCTCCTATTCGTAAAATAAAAACACATTAAATATATATACATGTGAGACAATGAAATGTCCCTTTACTGATTTTTTATGATATTTCCAACCTCTAATCAGATCTTTAAGATCAAACAACCAATATTTCAAAGATCCACCAATTTCTCAATAAACCCCAAATTGGGTATGCCAGTAATAGTGCCAAAAACTTCACAGCTTCACCTATTATTAATAAAATCTGAAAGTGGAAATTTTTACAAAAATTTGAACAGCATAACAGCCTATAAAATGATATTTCCAAATATATATAACATGCACACAATATCTCCCAAACGGAGGACAAAAACAATGCTCATCGAGCTCCCGAAAATAGCACAAAATAGCCCGGAATCACCACAAAAACTTAATGATCTATCACAAAAGTATAATCATATCCAAATACATATTTTAAGCTCTATTTTAATATTTAAAAGTCTGAAATACAATAGAAACCCAAACTGATATGAAATACTCAACCGAAAACGCTAAACTCTTACAAAAAATACACCCGAAAACTCACAAATCTGCACTGTTCAGCACAAAGGGAAACTCTGCATGAGCATGCACATGGAATGGCTTCAAAATCTCATCCTTAACCTTCCTAGAAACCTAAAAACTCCCATTCTTGGGTTTCGCTGGAAACCTGCAAACTCCTGTTCTTGGGTCTCCTTCTCCACAGGTTTGGCAGCCTCTGAAGAATAACAAAGAAATGAGCAAAAATCAAGTTTTGGAATGAGCCCAAAATGCCTCCAAACTTAACTCACATCCAAGAGGGGTTAATAAAACATATTTTAATAATAATTTTCATTTATTAGTCCATTAGCTTCCAAAGATCATCCCCTTTTTTTGAAATTTTACCTTTTTGGGCCTGCATGCCTTAGAAAAAGATTATTATTTTTAATTATTTGAAAAGGGGACATGAAAAGTCCTCCCCTCCCAAATATTTCTTTTCCTCAAGAAATGGCTGAACAATAAACCAATCAATCCACCTGGATCTCAAATGTAGTCATGAACTATACTACTGCCAATTAACACAGGCTCCTGCAATATCCTTTGCAATATAACCAAGAGGAATCCATAATCAAACTAACAATTACTACTCAATGAAACTCAAAAGTCACAACTTCCACTGTCAGAAATCCATGAGACACAAACTCCTAGAACATTAAAACCCAAGTAAAGTGGACAAATCAAACTACCAACACAGTAAATACCATCAATGCATCCCACTGGCCTATACGGAATGCACAATCCAACTCTGCAAAAATGGTGAATGCTCCCGAATGAAAATGTACTATGTATGGAGAATCCACACATTGTACAACTCCTATAGTCAACACAACTTTGCAGATCACTAGCCACTATCTCATAACCATAACTCCCATTTACCCCTAATGGTGAAAAGCCATCACAAGATAAACAGCAAGAAATGGAACCCAAACCAAATTTTCCTGCCATCAACTCCTTAACACAAGGATCAAATTCTAACTGATGACATACCCTACAATATAATGTTGATAAAAAAAACCAACCTTAGTCAACAACTCACCATGAACAAGTGATACAACCCACTGTGATTGATCACTAGCTAAGTCAGGAGATGTCATAGCCAAAGGAGTAGAATCAATAACAACACCCGCTGAAGCATCACTCCAAAACTCCTACTATAAGTCATGTATTATCAAGCTATCAATTGTAGAACCTATTGCCATGTCATGCCCATCACAACTCTCATCCCAAGGTGTCAAACTATCCCATAATTGATGATAAGCACTAGGAACCAAAGTACATCTCTGTATCATCATCTCATCAACATGGTCATCAAAGGTTAATTGATGAGCATATCTCAGAATGTAATGTTGATAGAATGTGCCAATCTCAGTCAGTGGATCAGACTGCAATCTAGATGTAACTAACTGCAATTGATCACTAACCAAGTTGGAATTGAATACTACCTCTGAAGACATCGCCAAGGGAGTAGTATTACTAGCAGGAACTATGCCAATTGTCGGCTCACCAACATCACACATGGTCTTTGATACAACATCTCTAGTCTCTGTGCCATTAGTACTAGAGGCCACCACCATGTCAGGCATACAACCACTATTTGCTGCAACACCCAACTGAACTAAACCTGACTCTAGTGGGAATGATCCCAGTATGCCAATGTTAGTATCAAGGATAGATGCATCCCCATCTCCATTGTCTTTGGCAATCTCAACCATCGACATCCTCAAATCACTAGACACCATAGGTTGTGGCCATACAAAATCTGGTAAAGATTGTAGTCGCTCCAACTCCATGGTCACCTTAGTCAAATAAAACTATGACTCCTCAAAATCCAACTGTGTACTCTATAGAATCTCAGAAGTCACCTCGAGTTGCTCAATAAGCTCACTCACCTCATCTTCCTTGGCCAAAAATGCATCATATGGTGTACTGCCCCACTCCATAAGATAATCTCTGTCAATTACCAACTACATATAGTTCTGTCTCAAAATATGAATAGCCTTCGATAAAGAGTGGATCTCTGTCAAGGAAAGATAACTGCCTTCCTACTCATCACTAGTAGGAGAACCCCATCCATGAACTCCTAACTACTGATGAGCAGCATGGAAATGCTGGTAAGTGACAGCAATGTCTCGGTCACTAACTCTTAACTGATTAGACACATGATGGTACTGGCTTGACTGTCTCCTACAAACCTCCTCTTGATGCACTGTCTAAAGGAGTATCCTCAAAGTTACTAGTCTCTAAAGTATTACCATCCATATCCTGTGAATCAAATATAAAGCTTATATCAACATACAGAGTATCAAAAACATTAGCACTGCTGTCCAACTCCTCTGTACCCAAGGAAACTAAGTCTTCACAACTGCCCACTGCATCCTCCTGGATGTCATCAATGCCAATATGATCTTGGGACTCATTTGTACACACTACCAAATATGAAATATCATCAACACATTCTAGCAAGTATGGTCGACTGGATATATGAACAAAGCCCAAAACCGGTGTATAAAAACTAATACCAACATCGGATAAGCTCCTGGCACAAGAAAAGACAACACCGTGCAATCTGCTAATCAAATCCATGATAGCATCCAAACAATCACTGCTACCAAAAAGTGTTAAAGATTTCCAATCAACTGAATCCCAAATGCCAATATAACAATCTCGAGTCCATATTCATAAACTATAATCAGCTAGTAACTCAAGCAAAATCCTCACCTGAGTAATATGACCAATACTAACTAATTCCACATACCTATCTGGCATTATCCCTATATCTTGGATGTGAATGCAAGATGAACTCGCAACATTATCAATGTCCACATATGATCTACCATTCACAGAAAGCTGAGTATTAGGAGTGCAAGATGAAACTAAACTCAATTCCATGCCATGCTTATCCCCATGTCTCTCCCAGTCTTGTAATGCCAATGGAGTATTCACCAAAGAAGCTTGAGTGTCCTCAAGCTTGTGAGAAAGCCTTTCAACTTCCTCCTCCTTCCTCCTCAAGGCATCTAAATAGTCTTTTACAAGGCTAAGAAGATGGTCATGATCCGATAAGAGATGTAAATAACTCAACTTCATCATTCCCATTCCTTCCCTAATCGCTTGTAAGTCAACACAAGGAGACTTTGCCTGAACTCCCTTATGTCCACCCTATAACTGAATCATCTAAATGTGATCCACTATCATATCCCACATCCTGTCATGATGAGATAATGAAGTCACAATACTATCTTTGTTCACCTTCAGCTGGCTAGACAAACCATGTGAAGTACTACCTACCTCAACCTCATGTGATGAAGCATCTAACTATGCCTAGTACTCTTTCTCAACAAAGTCATGAATGCTCAATTTCTGCTCATCTCTACTAGGTATCTCACCATCATGCACAACAACATCATCATAATCATAATCTAAACCCACTACCTCCTATGGCAGAGTAGAATCTGAGACCTTTGCCTGGCTATAAGCTAGTTTCTCAAACTCCTCATGCAAGTTCTTGGTAATTGTGTCATCTGCTCTGTGAGAAAATCTGCCAAATAGAAATCCAATCAACTTATCCACCTTAGTTTGGTTAGACAACATGTCATTCATCATACGATGTTGCTCAACCTACTATTCAGACATGTCATGGCTTATTTTCATAAGTTTATCTCGAATGTCTAAATAACAATCCTTTCTACTATTTTGACTCTGGATATCAATTGCTCGAGATCATGTCCTCTAAGACTCAGTAGTATACCTCTCCATTTTGGATAAAGTAGAGTGTAACCCTAATAGGATATAACTTCTTCAAACACCAAGAACTAACATGCAAATGATTAGAAGTAGCATGCAACCATAGATTTTGACATGCAACTGATTAGAAGCAACATGCAACCACCAAATTTACCAAGAACTAACATGCAAATGATTAGAAGTAGCATGAAACCATAAGTTTTGACATGTAGCTGATTAGAAGCAACATGCAATCATAAATTATGACATGCAAGATCTAGGTAGTTATCAAAACTGACATGCAAGATCTGGGTAGTTGTCAAAACTGACATGCAAGATCTGGGTAGTTGTCAAAACTGACATGCAAGATCTAGGTAGTGTCAAAATTGACATGCAAGATTTGGGTAGTTGTCACAGGCAAGATCTGGGTAGTTGTCAAAACTAACATGCAAGATTTGGGTAGTTGTCAAAACTGACATGCAAACTTCTACAAACCCTCAGGCTGGCAAGATCATGGCTCTGATACCACTAAAATGTACCTTTACTAATTTTGTATAATATTTCCAACCTCTAATCAGATCTTTAAGATCAAACAACCAATATTTCAAAGATCCACCAATTTCTCAATAAACCCCAAATCGGGTATGCCAGAAATAGTGCCAAAAACCTCACAGCTTCACCTATTATTAATAAATATGAAAGTGGAAATTTTTATAGAAATTTGAGCAGCATAAAAACCTATAAAATGAGATTTCTAGATGTTTATAACATGCACACAATAGCTCCAAAACAGAGGACAAAAACAATGCTCATCGCGCTCCCAAAAATAGCACAAAATAGCCCGGAATCACCACAAAAACTTAATGATCTATCACAGAAGTATAATCATATCCAAATACATATTTTCAGCTCTATTTTAATATTTAAAAGTCTCATATACATCACCAACCCAAACTGATATGAAATACTCAACCGGAAACACCAAACTCTTACAAAAAATACACCTGAAAACTCGCAAATCTGCACTGTTTAGCACAAAGGCAAACTCTGCATTAGCATGCACATGGAATGGCTTCAAACTCCCATCCTTAGCCTTCCTAGAAACTTGAAAACTCCCATTCTTTGGCCTCCCTAGAAACTTGCAAACTCCCATTCTTGGGTCTCCTTCTCCACAGGTTTGGCAGCCTCTGAAGAATAACAAAGAAATGAGCAAAAATCAAGTTCTAGAATGAGCCCAAAATGCCTCCAAACTCCTTAAAAGGGCATAACCCTAACTCATGTCCAAGAGGGGTTAATAAAACATATTTTAATAATAATTTTCATTTATTAGTCCATTAGCTTCTAAAGATCATCCCCTTTTTCCGAAACTTCACCTTTTTGGGCTTGCCTACCTTAGAAAAAGATTATTATTTTTAATTATTTGAAAAGGGGACATGACAGACAAAATTTTTCAGATTATAAGTTAATAATAATGTACATACATAAAAATAATACAAATTATTTGTCTTCATTCAAAAGTTTATACCACATGTATTTGAGGTTGTGCCTCAGTGGTAACTGGAGTAGGACCTATACTAACATCAATCTGTGTAGATGCAGACAATCCCTACAAAATCAAATAAAAAGAACATATGAGCACATGTTATAAATTTGAGTTTGAATTTACATTTTTACACTGTAATTCAAAGTGTATATTGTATAAAGGATGCCAATTTCTGTAGGTCTCAGAAAAAGAGTATAATGCCTCCTAGGAGGAATAGTATCATCCATCCTCTATTATTTTAAAAGTACAAATTAATATGGTTAATACAATTACACATGTATGTAGAAAGTAAATAATTATGTGTATTTTATATTTATATCAAAATTAAAATTTTACCTACTACTCTTAACTCTCTCCAGGCTCTCCCTACTACATGAGGTCAACAAATGATGACATGCCTATCTCATCACTACCATCACCATGGGCAGCATATACATCATCATCAAAATCTGCACCCTCAACATAATGGCTATTGTGTGCTGCATCAAGATCGCTTTGGGGTCCTATGCATATGCCTGCACAGCTAGTTAAAACAAGTCCAAGTGGAGAAGCATGTACTACCTATGTCCAATTCTATACTAAATTGCCCAAAAGGGCACTCAAATGGGTAAAAGTAGATGAAACTACTCGATGATGGTGATGAGTAGGCACAATAGGTGTAGGAAGAGGTACAAGGGGCTTAGCTCGCCTATGGTTTCTCATTCTATCACTCAGCTTTTCCCCAGGCCTATCCTAAGGCATCCCTCTACCAACCCCTTGAAATACTTTCATATCAAAATAGTTGGGTTTCAAGCCCAACTCAAACTCAGCCCAAAAATTACTAAGGAAGTACATGGACATCATGGTTAGCGTGTGGTGGATGGTCAAACACTATCCACCACTACTCCCAAAAATGTGCTGCTATACATGGATGTGTACACCACCTAATGGAAATGAGAAGCTTCTTATCATTAATTTCTTCACCCATCTTACAATTTACAAAATAATGTTTAAAATTCCCTTTACCTATATGTAGGTTATGAATCTATCCATATGATAAGCCATCAGAGTAGAAGACATGCATGCTTTCCGTCAATGATCTAAATGAATCAATGTTTGAATCAAAATGATGGATGGATTCAATCATGCCTTGCATGCTATCTGGAAGATGTAGTAGGTGAGGTGGGGGGGGGGGTTGTTGGGTGAGGATTGCCTCTCAGATCAGATTGCCTCTATATCATGCATGAGGTTGTTGAGGTTACACCTCATGGTCTCATAGAGCTCATCTATAGTGGGTGGTGGAGGTGGAGGTGGAGGTGGAGGTGGAGATGAAGGGGGCAGAGGTGAGGGTATGGGAGGGGGAGGGGGTTGCGGTGGGCCCATCAAATATAATTTGCATATATGTTTAAATAACATAAAACATAAAACATGACAAAATTACTATTTAATAAAATTTAAATCTAAAATTTATCAACTAAATCTATATAAATGCACATATCTTTATTAAAATCATATCAATTAAATAAATAAAGTTAAACACTTAAGTCAAATTAAACATTAAATATCAAGTTTTTAAGTCTAATCATAAAATAATAATCCAAAAAACTATATCTAGGTTAGTTCAAGGTTTCTTTTCTTAAAATAGGAGCCACCAAGCTAATTTTTCTTTCATTTAAACTTATTTTATGACACTAGGGGATTGTATGAACTCATTCTAGATTATATGTTCATCTCAGGATGAAACAAAGTTAAGATTATGGCAAGGTTATAGTTTAAAATTTTGTCATGCTAACGGTTTTCATGATGGCTAAGCTTAAGATTATTATAATGATTATGGTCCTTTAATGTTAGGGAACTTACCTAGGATTATGGTTTTGGTTAGAATTATATTTAGATTTCGGATATTTATTATGGTCCTATTGTTTACAGGATATATAATAGATGGCATTAGGATGAGAGTAAAGTTTACAATTAGACTAAAATCTTAGAGATAGAATTATGATTTGATTAAAAATTATTTATGATTGTAGTTTGAATCCTATATATTATCTACTTTTTAATGCAAACTATAAGTGTAGATCATGTCAAGTAATGAACTAACACATGTGAACCCTATCCCTAACCATATAATAATCCTAATTCTAATCATAATCCATAATTCATTACCTTATGAAGCTTTGGCTATCCATTTTATTGCCAATTTAATCCCTTGAACTTTCTTAAAGTTTTCATTCCAACTTACTAATCTCCTTTCTTTATGTGAACTACTCCTGGTGGCACGATTCTTCATATTTTCTTTTCCATGTGACCATAAAATATTCTTAATAGATTTATATAAAAGATCAAACTGATTTAAATAAAATAAGCAGGAAGAAGAGAAGTAGACCCAATATGAGGAGAGAAGCTTTTAACATACTTGAATTCTACCAACCAAAGTGAGATAATTAGAGTTCTAGTTGTTGAGTTTTCCAAAGATTTTCTTGTTGATATAAAGACATGTTTCATTTATATGTTAGAGTTTACTAAAAATGGAATCCCTAGGTACCTAACCACTTAATTATGACATCTCCATCCAATACCATATTTACTACACAAGGTAGGGGACTCAATATTTAGCCCCAATAAGATAGATGTAGAGACATAAATCTTACTACTCGATACAAAGAAAAGAGGTCCAATTTGATAATTAAATGAATCGTGTTGCACTCTTCTAGCTTAAAAAGAATACAAATATTATCAGAAAACTATACGTTAGATACTTATTAATTATTTGGAGAGTAGATCCTCTAACTTTTAAAGACAACTAGTTGTCTCTAAGGAGATAATGTAATGAGTCAACAACAATAAAAAATAAAGAGGATGCAAGAGGACACCCTTTCATAATTGATCTAGAGAGTCCTAAAAATTATGATCTAACCCCATTAATTTCTTTACTATAACCCTGACACCAATAATAAGAGAGGACACCATTTGACATAATATTGGATGGAATACTAGGCTTGCAACATCATCATAGTGAAACTCCATTCCACCATTTTGTATACATTTTCATAATCAATTACTTGAGAATGCCTACACTCTATCCTGAAAATGTTTCCCAATCCAAAGTCTTCCAATAGGTTATCAAGTTCTCCAATATGTACAAATATCCTTAACAAAACACTTTTGTGTAGGGTTAATGATCTTGGGTAGGATATCTTCTAGTCTAGAGGCTAACACCTTGGCAAGAATTTTGTATGATATGTACTTAGGAATGTCCTGTCTCTAATTTTTAATGAGATTCTTATCTCCCCTTGGGGATCAATTTTATGAGCCCTCCATTGATTACTTGACCTAAAGATTTCTCATTACTTATTTTTTGGATGGAGGAGATGATTTATGATAGAAATGGGTTTATCAAGGAATAATGCATCTTCATTAGGAATGATGGTTCTCATTTTATCCCTATCTTCTAAATCATTTTGAACTATCATCATCCTCTAACCAAAAAAATGATACTAAAATTAGGAAAAAGATATTACTATATATCACTAGGGGGTGGGTATTTCTTTTTATAGAATAAGGCAATATTTTATTATGTGGCCTTCCATTCTGCAAAGGTAATAAACATTTAGGCTACCCATACAGGAAAATAGGAAACAAATAGGGGAATCTCTAGTCTCCAAAAAAAAACTTTTAGGCACTTCCAACCCAAGATAAATAGAAATTAGTCCACCCTAGCATAATTATCTAGTTAGGGATTGGGGTGTTAGAATGATGGGTTTATCAAGGAATAATGCATCTTCACTAGGAATGATGGTTCTCATTTTATCCCTATCTTCTAAATCATTTTGAACTATCATCATCTTCTAACCTAAAAAATTGATAGTAAAATTAGGAAAAAGATCTTAATATATATCACTAGGGGGTGGGTATTTCTTTTTATAGAATAAGGAAATATTTTATTATGTGGCCTTCCATTTTGCAAAGGCAATAAACATTTAGGCTACCCATATAGGAATATAGGAAACAAATAGGGGAATCTCCAGTCTCCAAAAAAAAATTTTAGGCACTTCCAACCCAAGATAAATAGAAATTAGTCCACCCTAAAATAATTATCTAGTTAGGGATTGGGGTGTTAGACTACTTCAATACCTTCCTAATTAGGTATTACATGATGAATACTCACTTAGGATATAAAGGGTTAGGCATCTAGTGGAAATACAAGTTATTCACTTCTTTAGATATATTCTTAGGCATCCAAGGGTGTAGTCTGGGCTCCTACTCGCACTGATGTTCCACCTCCACCTCTTGATGGTGAGGGAGGGTTACTTAATTAGATGCCTAATTCATTGAAGTCTCTTTTAATTTATTTTTTATGTATCATTTTGAGACCTTGATATCAATGTTTAATTAGTTTTAGGATTAGGGTTCAATTTGGTTTGTACTATTTGATTAGGTTTACATGCTTAGGTTTCAATTAGGACAAGAGTTAATAAATTAAATTAAGTTTTAAAGTACTAATTTTGGTTTTAGATATAGAATTATAGTTAGAGCTTTTAGATTAAAAACCAAAATTAATTCAAAAAAGTTACGTTTGAATTTTGTTTTAAAGTGTTGAATATATTATTGAGTTCTAGTTTAGGGTGATTTGGTTTAGTCTTAAGGTCAACATTTAACTTGATTCAATCTTAGGGTAACAATTCAATTTGGTTAATGGTTGGGGAAAGGATTCAAGGTTTGTACTGTTAATTTGGGATATATAATTAGGTTTATGATCATGGTTTAATTCAATTTGATTTATAAGTATAATATTAATTAGTTAAGGGCCAGGGTTACCTTTCAATCTAGTTTGATATATTTAATTTAGTTTAGGGTTACCCAGGGGCTAGTTTATTTTAGTGTTAAATATTAAGATATAATGCTTTGATATCACTCATTTTTTGATATTTTGATTATATCACCCCTATACATTGATAAATTATATGCGATGAATCTTACAAATATTATTTGATCTCATTACATGTGTCATGGTAATTTTTTTAGTTTATGTACATGAGATGCTCCTATATATGGTGTTTTTCTTTTCTTATAATAAATAGTGTTATATATATAAATTTACCTAAGTACCCTTCTTGATTATCTATGATGGACATGTCATAACTGACATATCTCTATATGATTCTTTTGATATGATATGCATGGATAATATATATAATAAAAATTATAAATCCTTCCTATGCAATAAATGATGTTATTAGATATGTACAAATGTTTTTAGATTCACATGTACATGACATGTAGATATAGATATGATGCTCCTCTAGCATAATTTAGTTTATCATAAATAAGGTTAAAATTTTAGGGTTTGACATTTATAAATTTAGTACTCAAGGTAAGATAGGAAAGTTATTTAATTATTTAAATATTACCTAGTGTAGGTTTTAGCAAATTAAGATTAAGGTTAAGATGATAGTAAGGGTTATGATTAGAGTTAAATTCAATACAAACTGACATTATAGTTAATCCTAAATGACGCCCAGCCAAGGTATCCAAAGAACTAATCAAAAGTTTTACTAAGCGAGCAATAACATACATACAATAATTTACATTTATTAAAAACATTAGAGATTGCATTCCGTAATGAGCACATTTACATTTCAGTTTTAAACAATTATAAGTAGTAAAAGTAAAATAAATAACACATCCACATGAAAGAATATTAACTACTTCAGTTCAATTCATTTAAATAATATATACATTTGTTCTGAATGCCAATTGGAAAATTAATTCAAAATGCACAATCATCCACTATACATGTCATAGGGTATGAAAGGCTGAAAGAATATACATTTATAAAATAGTTTACATAATCCATTTTCAATCCATGAAATAAAGTACAATACAATTTAAGTAAAATCATTTTAAATACTAAGTTTTTTGTTCGGATCCCTTGGTGGGCTGTTATGAGATTAAGTACTTAGTTATATATGTTTAGGGTTTTATTGTACATAACTATATGGTTAGGTTGAGATTATAGTTTAAACAATGAATTTAGGTCGAGGTTATAGCTTAAACAAGGTCGAGGTTATATGGTTCTAGGTTGGGGTTATATTTATTTGTAATTATATGTTTAAGCAATGAATTTACATCTAATCTAATCATTCAACATTTTCATAAATACATAAATTAAATACATTTCAAAACAACTAAAATAATAATTTTTTAAATAAATATTTATGAAACTATATTTTAATTAACAGATACAAAAATTTAAACATCTACTCATTAATAATGTAAATTTACAATTTTACGTATATTAAAACTAAAAAAAAAACAATAAATTAACATACATATAAAATGTAAAATTGAAAAAAAAAAAGTAAAATAGTACAAAACATATTAAAATACCTAATCCACTTTTAAATATCGAGTACCCAATTTTTGAATTTCAGCTCGGGTGCCCTAAGCTTATTTTAGAAATGGGTACTCGATTTTAGAAAAATCAGGTACCCATTTCTAAGAAGTACAATTCTTTGGATTTGACTTCCGTAGAATTGCGACCCAACTTCTTGTGGTCACCCCATGAAAAAACCTACTATAACACGCAGGTTAGCATGATGGTTACTATTGTTGCAAGAATTTGATATAACTATTGTTGATAATCCTGGAAGAGCCAATGTTGTAGCTCATTATTTATCAAAAATCCATCATGATGGTACTGACACTACTTTGGTAGATGATGTATTTCTAGATGAGCATTTATTTCATATTGCTATTCAAACTCCATGATATGCAAATATTGCTAATTACCTTGTAGCTAATAAAATCCCAGAACATTTTTCTTACAAGGAAAAGAAGTTGCTTGTGGAGAAAAGTTTTCATTTGTCTTGGATAGATAATCTCTTGTTTTACACTGGACCTGATCAAGTTATGAAAAGATGTGTGAGAGAGGATGAGACATATGACATTCTACATGCATGTGATAATAAATCATGTGGAGGACACTTTGCAACAAAAAGAACAACCTTGAAAATCTTGACAACTAGTTATTATTGGCCTACACTTCACAAAGATGCAGTCAACTATACATGGAAGTGTGACAAGTGCCAAAGCATGGGCTGACTGACAAGAACAAATGAAATGCCTCTTAATTTACAAATGGTATTAACACCATTTGACAAATGGTGCATGGAATTTATTGGTCCAATTGATCCTCCATCTAATGGGAAATCCTATATTCTTGTGTGCACTAATTATGTGACAAAATGGGTTGAAGTTAAGGCTATAAAGCATGCTCATGATGAAAAAGTTGTTGAATTTCTGTATGAAGAAAGTTTTACCTGCTATGGTGTACCCAAAGAGCTAGTCACTGACCAATGTGTGCAATTTACCTCTAATATGATCTCAGAATTGATGAAATAGTATAACATAAGGCATTAGAAATCTACTCCTTATCACCCTCAAGCTAATGAACAAGCAGAGGTCATAAATCGTGAGCTAGAGAACATTCTAACAAAAATAGTTCATCAACACCATAGAGATTGGACCAGTAGATTACAAGAAGTTGTTTGGGCCTATAGAACAACATGGAAGACTACTATAGGATTCACACCATTTGAGCTCCTATATGTTAAAGTAGCAATGCTGCCTATTTAATTTGAACATAAAACTTTGTGAACTACATTGGAATTAGACATTGAACTTCTTTTAGAACAAAGAAAACATCTTCTACATCTTAACTCTTTGGATGAGATGCACAAAGCTGCTTTGGAGCATATTGAAATTATAAAGAAAAAAAGAAAACAATGGCATGACTCTCATATTATCACTAAAAAATTTCATGTTGGTGACTGGGCACTACTATATGATTCCAAATTTAAAGATATGCTAGGAAAGCTGCAGACAAGATGGCTGGTTCCATATGAAATTAGGCATGTCTTTGATAATGAAACTATTCAATTAACTACCATTGATCCAGTGCCTTTTAAATTATTAGTCAATGGACATCAACTCAAGTTATATAAATGGTCTCAAACCAAAGAGCACTTCTTGCAACAATTCCAACGGCCAAATTCAAATACAAACAAGGTAATTCATCCTACAGCCAAAGTTGTCAACCTTTTTCTTGTCACTATTCAACACAAATTTATTTGTGCATGATCATAATTAAAACTTTATGCCCACATAAAGTTCCACATTTTTCTATTTACTTTCTCATTCCATCTCATTTCTTTACCTTCCATCCACCCACTTTCCACATCATCATTTTCTAATGCTTTCAATAAACCCCGCGAGATGCTAATAAATGTTGTCACTATTGATATCACTTCTGCCACCTTTTTGGTATGTGCAATGATCAAGTAACAGGTATAAGGTTTTCAAATTATAATTCAGTTATAGTCTATAGATTTTGTTAATTATATTTAATACTACATTCTTTATATTATAGTGGTGTTATGCCAGTTTCCATACCCTATACTAGGTCTAACAAGTGTGGATAGTTGTCCTCATTTCGTAGGGGGTAGGGAAGGTCGCTAAAACCCAATGACTATATTTATTCATAAAGATTTTTCCAAATCTTCATATTTCCTTAAGTATGCAAGTGTCTAGGTGTCATACGCCTTAATTTTGAATGATTTTATTGCCAGGTTGTGATGTGATTTGTATTTAAATTTTAAGTGTTTTGAACCTATTTTTGGATGATTTTCACACACTTCTATGATTTACTCTCATTAAAAGCTATATTATTGTTGATAACGAATCATTATGACATTAGTTACCTGTTAATTAAAGCATGAAAATGGTCTATAAAACAACGAAAGAGGCTTGAGTTTGTAAGGGGGAAGCAGTGAAGTAGTGCAAATAGTGAAAGAATTAGAGAAGAATGGGTGGACACTTGCAAAGGCATGAACTAGTGGACCATACCATTTTTCTCTTAGATGTAGAAGCTATGAGGAGATTTAATGCATGTAGCTAGTTAGGGTACTTTTTAAGTTTGAATGCATTTGATGAAGAAGTAGCTATAGAATTCACAAGAACATTTGATGAAGGAGAAGATTCTATATGGGGTTTAACAATGATTTCTATAGAGGAACATATAGTAGAAGTTACTAGGTTACCGGTGATAAGAGAACATTATCCCAACATTCATGATGCAAGATCAACCAAAGCTCAGCTTTTCATATGAACTGACCCTCAAATGGATATTACCAAACAAGATTGTAAAAGAATGTCTCTTTTGTTACCATACAATGAACTGGCCATGGACATTATCAGGTACCTCCTATGCGAAGGCAGATTTTCATATTTACATGCACATCATTTTAAATTGCTTAGTTGTATAAGGCATAATCACCCAGTTAATGCTCCAAATTTCTTGTACAATATGCTATGTATTAGTGTGGAAGAAACTCAAAAGGGAAAAGACAATTTTGTTAGCCATCATGCCCTAATTAAATTACTCATAGAAAGGTCACTTAGGGATGTTTCTCCCCTGTCATGGATGGTATTTGTCCAAGCTAAAAAATTACAACCCCATGATGCCCTCCATGAATAGCCTAGTGAGGAGAATGTAGTTACCACTAATGAACTTGCTGAACAAAGAACTCAAGAGGCTGAAGCAAAAAATGTGCAAGGTAGTGTGCAAGAAAATGTGCAAGAGACCGTGTCTTCACTTATTCAAGAAACCCAAAAATCTACCTCTAGTTGAACAAAGAGAAAATGAAAATTGCAACAAGAAATCTCTATTCTAGCAAAAGAAGAGCCAAACTCTACAGTCATGAGGCACACGAGAGCAAAGAAGGGTCCTGCAACAGTTATTCCTATAGCAAAGACACCAAAAGGAAGAGGTAGGCAGAAGGTTGTGATACTAGAAGAAACCCCTATAAGGAGAAGTCCTAGAATGAGAGGACAAACTTTTAAAGAGTCCCCCTCATCCAATCCATCTACTAAAGAATCCCCTATGCAAATTGTTCCTGATCACTCTCCTACTCACCCTAAAATTGAAAACATTCCTAAAAACCCTAATGAGGAATGTAGGGTTGAGGTTAATGAAAATCCAAATGATACCGTAGTAGGCCAACCAAGTACTTCAAGAAGTAAAGATGAAATAGTTTCTGAGCAAATTGATCCAAACATTGCCTTAGTTCCCTATAAATCAACAAGGTTTATTGATATTGTAGAATAATTTTGGAGGGAATAGAGAAAAAGGAAAAGAAACCATGAAGAAGACAGTTGTTTCATTACCCTGCAAAAGCTCCTTTTCCATTTGTTTCGACAACATATGTTTGCCAAGGCCTTATGGGAAAAGGAGAGGAAAAGAATGAAGAAAAATAGAGTGTCTCTGAGTGCAGAAATTCTAGATTTGAAATAGCAATT
Source organism: Cupressus sempervirens (assembly GCA_028749045.1). Taxonomy (NCBI): domain Eukaryota; kingdom Viridiplantae; phylum Streptophyta; class Pinopsida; order Cupressales; family Cupressaceae; genus Cupressus; species Cupressus sempervirens. The sequence continues at coordinate 725,428,986 of CM053787.1, forward strand.
GGAAAATAAAAAATAAAGGATGCCCTCAAATTGGCTAATCAAGCACTTGCTTGTAGATCACCACCACAAATTTATGCTCTATGTTTAAAAGAAAAATTTATCTTGTTCCAACTAATGCTAACCCTTAAGAATATAAATGCAGAATTTAAATTAGCCTAGGAATTTTATGGTTTATATTAGACTCTGTAATCTTGGTAGTAGAATTTGCTCTATGAATTATATGTGCATAATTTTGTTATACCTTCAGAAACCCAATGGAACCCTTTACTCTATATCGGGGATATACATTTAAGAGCTTTGATGTCCTAGATGTCTAATGAAGCAAACTATGATAGGCAGCTAAATAATTAAAGAGACGAGGAAAGGACAGAATCCATGCCATTAAGAGCAGAGAACAACAAAGCAGAAGAATTTCTTAGGGACTCGTTCAGGTTAACTTATGGGGATAAGAACAAGGGAGTAAGAGATATAATCTTCACTTCCCAAGCCAAGGCCTGTGCTAATTATGAGAACTTTTCATACTTTTGTTTCCAGAGAGCTATGACTAGTGCTAGAAGTAGATGGTCCAGATTAGCCAAGTTACTTAAAAGGTCAAACCCACATAGTCCCATCAACCTGGAAGCTACCACTCATTGAGCTCTATAATATCTAGAGTTAGGAAAATGGGCTAGACCTAGATTATGGTGCCCACACACTATGCAACCTCCAATGCTCATGTGGCCTTTATATGACATTAATGTTGATAGACTTGATAACCTACAGGAGGACAACAAAAGGGAGGTTTTGGAAAGAATACGAGGACTCTATTATACCTTCAAGAGTAGTAGGAAAGGGAGGGCGGAAGTTGGGGAGTTTAGGTCACTAAATAGGAAATGCCATGCTTGAGGAAAACCATTAGTTTACTAGGGGACAGATGATGAGGCTAAATATTGCCTCTATTTCATGATAGTTTTTAAACACTTTGTTAATACTCTATTTCATTTTCATCAAGACATTTGTGAACCTATGTTTACCTAAAAAATGATTAACCTATGGGTAGATAGTATGTAATCTTTTGCCAATATCATATATATGATGCAATATTTCATATAATTATCAAAATGTCTGTTCTTATATTTAAGTTTAATTTGAAAATGCTTATTTGCAATTATCTCTACACTATAACTAACTTGTTAGCAATGAAGCTGAAGATGACTAGAAGAATTCAAAGATGAACATTGAAGACTACCAATAGCATTCAAGGAGAAAAGAACATTGAGATGTAGCCACAATTGAGAAAATTCATAATGGTTCCAAAGGACACGACAACGAGTATGGAGGAGCTATGAAGACTTATTGCATTCTCTACATTTATTATGGCAAGCGGTTGTTTAGACTTTATTGTTCCTGCCTTAAGCCATTATCTTTTCTTCCCAAATTGAGTTGTTATTTTCCTTCTCTCTCTGTTGCGGATTAATAGCTAGGTTGTTTACTTTTCTATTTCCTAATAAGTGTCAATCTCCTATATATAGGGATCAGACCAAGTGTGTTAGTTTAGCTAGTTAGTTAGAAGAAGAAAGTTTATGAGAACTGACTATTAACCTTTGCAGTGAGTTATTTTTATAGTTCTATGTGTTGTTTCCATGTAATGAATTTTTGAAATGTAATGAAATAGTTTTTGGCTTCTATTCTATGTTAGTAGATTAGAAGAAGCCAACCAAAGGAGCCCACTTGGGAGGTGGATTAGATTAGATTACGATAGTATAGATTTATTTCCAAGCATTTTTAATATCGCAAGTAGAAGTTGTAAGTTCATTCTTGTAGCATCATATTATGTGAAATGATATGTGAGAATAGTTATAGTGGATGAATTGAGTTGGAATTTATGTTAGTCTTTCATTGTATTTCCAATATTCATAGAGTTAAGTGTGTTAATTTCCTATAGCAATAGTGTAAGTTCTTTTTCTTGCATTTTACTTTCCTACAACATAAGCATAGTGACTTATTAAGAGACCTATTGCACATACGGTGCCGACCATTTCAAGTATATGTCCCTGGGTTGACAAGATTAAATGCACCTCATAGTGGGAAAAATAATACTTAGATTGAATACATTATTCCTAAGCATGGCCTAGAGCATGATTATTATATACCTATTGTGATGTGGACTAGGACATATGGCATATATAAGATGCATGTTTAATTGACAAAGAAACATAATTTACTATGAAGACTATTTCACATGATAGAAATTCCATTTGAACATATGGACATCAAAGTGGTCAGACCCACATCTTCTTAATAAGTTCATTTCTTTCTAATATTGTTCTAAGATAATATTATTATAAACATCTTAACTACTAGATATATGACAACTATTAAAATAAAAAGGGCTTACAAACATACTCCAATGATATAACAACTAAATTACTCAATAAGCTAAACATTCAGAATCTTAACACAAACTCTACATTGAACAAGAGCTCTGTTTGAGCTTGAGTCCCTGCCTACTATGAGAAGTGGTCAGCAAGAGTGGAAAAAGAAGAAGATAGCCATGCTAATGTCATTAAATATGGAGAAATTGTTTTAATACAATAGAGGCTAGATAATTTATCAACGATCCAAGGTGCTAATGGATTGGATAATCTATACCTACAAACATGAGGATTGGTTTGGTGTTTGATAGTTCACAGGTTTTAGAAAATTTCAAAACTTGGAAGAATGGTGCATGACCATACAAGCTATGATGCATGACTATATAGACTATGATGGAATGACTTGAAATAGTCTTATTGATCTATCAAATTTTTTAAATGAATAATTTCTACATAATGTATTTTTTTTTTTATGTTGATAGACAATTTAATATAAAGACATGTTACAAGTTCATTAAAATTCAATAATTATTTATTATTTAAAAAGGGTGCTGTGAAATATAATTCATAATTGAGTCATTATTGTATACACAATTTCTTCACTTTTAGTATATTGTTATAGAAAATTAATTCTCCAAAAAGAAAGATTTAACAATTTTAAATTTAGAATCTATTGACAAATAAACTACTAACTATTTTGTACTTAAGTTAGTTCATTATTTTCAACTATATATATCCATTCTTAAAAAATGGATTATGAACTCTGTATTGTGAAATCACAGTCCTCCCAAGAAATGCATACAAAATCAAAACATTGCAAATCAATTTTTCAAAAATGATTTATGACAATTAAAGTTTCTACTATAGAATCCAATCAACAATATGAAAATTTAAATGAAAAATTTTTGTTAAAAGTTTGAGCTGTTGTTTTTCATAAATTACAATTTCTTTGAACCATTGGTTTTCATAAATTACAATTTCTAAGAGCCTTGAAACTTTAATAAAAAAAGTTAGTGCTCAAATCACCTGTTAATGTTTTGGGTTTGTGGCAAGAATCAATAGAGTAGTGTCAAGGTATACCTCAGAACATATCATTACGAAATTTCATAGTTATAGATTGGAAGCTCCAACACTCTCTTCTCTAACTACTGTATTGGATACTTTGTCTCTTTTATCACCAACTAATCATAGAGAATGGAAAAGGGAAAAAATATGGAAAAATATATAGTAAAAGTGTTATCCATACCTACAATTAGAAGGAAAACTAAATTCACAAGTTTGTTGAACACAATGAAGCCAAATATTGATAAAATAACCAAAAAAATTATATAAACAAACTATCCAACAATATAAATGATAATAAAAAGCTAGTCCCCTTTTATGACATTACAATGGCGAGCACTACCAGTATGGTGATGTCATGTTCAACAAACCACCTGGACAAGTTTTGGCAGAGATGAAGCACACAAATAAGAAGGTTAACATTAACAAACTCAAGAATTGGCAAGAAAGTTATCACGCTATCATTTTATATTGGGGAAATAGAAATATAAATCATATTAACTGTGAAAAAGTAAAATAAAATAAAACCCTATCTCCTAACTTTGCATTTTTTGGGGAAGGATATGATATTTGTGTAATGGAATCATAGCTAGAACAAAAAAAATCAATTAAAAGAATCAGTGCCTAATCCAAAGCCTGATGAATGGGAGATAAAGAAGAAAGAAGTTCAAAGAATCACCTTAGGAAACCTAATATTTTATCAATTTTGTTAAATAAAATTCTTAGAACATTTTAAGCTAAAACCTAAGCTTATTCCTTTCTAAATATGATAGATACTATTTGGCTTACAGTGCTCCTTATAGAAACAAAGTGTAGATAAGGTAATTTATCTTAGAGCATGATCGACTGTCCTCTTCCATATATATTTTGGGGAAATTGGGCCTAGAAATTCATAGTAGATTTCTTGTAAAGCAAGGATTCATCATAAATGAGTGAATTTCATTTATTTAAGGCAAACAAGGATTCATCAGAAATGAGTGAAATCTATTTATTTAAAGAAAAAAATCAATAGTACTTAGTTATGGAACCTTTTTTGGAGTGCTTGGGGTTTCTCTTGTAGGCATGCTTCCCCTTTTCTTGAGTTCTGGGCTTGCTTCGGTAGTGCTCCCTCCAAGTCTTCTCCTCTCCATGCTGCTTGAATTTCTGGCCCATCATTCATTTTCTGGCATATCTAGCTAGAGATGAATCGTCAAATCTTCCAAGATGTTTGGCTTGGTGTTATACATCTTTGGTGGAAGATCTCACATTCTCTTTAGGAAACTATTCAAGTGAAGTGTGTGCTAAATGGGGGTATGGATCCAATTGATCTTGCTATATGTAATTACCTTAATTTTAATCTTTAGGATGGAGTTGTATCTCAATGGTTTCCAACTATGTCTAGGCAGCCTCAACATCAGAGGAGAGGTTGAGTGAATTGGGATGGGCATTGGACTTCTCCTCCCCATAGAGTTCTAAAAATTAACATTGATGGTTCTTCCTGAGGGAATCCAGGCCATGTTGGTATTTGGGGAGTGGCTTATTGTAGTTATGGTGTTGTTAAATTCTTTTTCTTAGTGCATAAGGGTGATTACACTAACAATATCATGGAGGTTCAATGTATTCTATATGCTATGGAACAATGTTGCTTGTGGGGATGGAGCAAGATTATTTGTGAGTCTAATTCCCAAGTGGTGGTGAATTTTCTTTCCTCGTAGGATCTTGAGGGTGTTAGTTGGCAACTAGCCACTATTGTTAATCAAATTATTCTCTTTTGTACTCTTTTAAGTTCATTAGGTTTACTTATATTACTCATGAATGGAATAGAGCTACTGATTGTTTAGCCAAATGGTCTTCTAGTCATGCTCTAAGCTAGAATTTTATGGATAGGAGGCAACTTCCCTTTGAGATGGTGCAAGAATTTGGTGAACTTATTGCTCATGATAGAGCTCCTTTTTGAGCTCTCCTTGTTGTATTACTTTTTTTCTTAATAAATTTTTACCCCTCTTTTTTTCCAAAGTAAACAATCAATAAGAAAAAATCAAGGAGTCATAAAAAATGGAGCATGCACATCTATTGATGCTTCTACTTTTAGATCAATACATATAAATAAATTATTTCAAACAAGTCAACTTCCTCTAAAGCCATATGGAATGCAGTGGGATTGGTGGATAAATGAAAATCTTCATTCATAGATGATGTGTTTCTCTACTAAGAAATGTCAGTTGCACTCTTTTTTTTTATAAAGATTTTTATGGAAAAAATGAAAATACTATTGGAAAAATAACTTTAGCTAATGAGAAAATTAAATTTCAGTTTAATATATATATAAAAATACAACATTCTTCAACAACTTTAGATTAAGTCATTTTTTCATGTTACACAATTTCAAAGAATTCGACTAATAATGAGAAATGCTAGTGAAAGCTACAGTCTCAGCAACATGAGAGAGAGTTTCAAAAAGAAGATTAATAATAAAATTTGATGAAGCTTTTAAACATAGCCTAAACTAATTGGGAGTACACTTTGTGATTAAAGAGAGAGAGAAAAAAGAACATAAAATGAACATGGAAAGTACAAATGATATAGTTCAATATACAATGATGTGATTTGAAATATCGTCATAGAATGAGTGAATTCCCTCTAATTTTAATTTAAAGAGGTGGTTATAAAATTCCCTTTGCTTCTAAGAGTTGGGGAAGCAAAAAATTATCCACTACCATTGCAATTAAGGTTAAATGGTAACATACATGTTGGTGAAATAAGGGGTAGAAAAATTTACTACTTGTGAAATATGAGAAGGAAAAAAAGTTAACGTATGTGTTTTTAGTATAAGATTATAAATGAAAATTGTATCTAAAATTTGTAAAGTTTGTAGAAAATCAATAGATGCAAATGAAACCTAGTTATGAATAGAAAATAAGAAAATATCAAATAAATCCATCCAATTTTCTTTCAGACACTTTATTTTTTCTCACCTAAAGGGCTTCAAATGCAATTCAAGGAGATTTGTGCAACATATAGTGAGTAGTGGTGGTATTGGGGAAAATATTGAAGCTTCACTTTGCAAATTAATATATCACATGCATCCAAATTCATTAAATAATAGAACTACTTTTTCTGATGTCAAATAGATCAAACTTGTGATAGAAATACTAAATATATTTATGAATTTCTTTTTATCATAGTATTTTTTAAATTGAATTAAGTAGAAGGAAATGTGAGACTATTTTGAATTTTTCCAAAAAATTTGACACTACCTCACTTGGTGAATGAACTATGAAAACAACTTAATTATTTTTAATTAGAAACATATATCTATTCATTTATTCTTTAAGGAAAAAAAATTCTTAGTTGACATATGTTTCATTTCTTTAGGAGTCCCAAATTGTGAACCTACCCTTGTTAAATGCATTCACCTTTTTAATCTATAGTCATTGGTTAGGCATGCCTTGGGAAGAGATTTTATCTCCAGAATCTACCACACAAATGAAAAGATATATATCTATTTTAGTTAATTAAGGGCTAATTTTTTGGATCAAAATATTGCCTTTCAATTCAAGCAATAGGAATAATGTGTTACAAAATCTAAAAATTCATTGAATCATGCTCATGGGAGAATTTATATCTCTCAATGTTGAACAACAGTGAACAAAAATCTTTTAGGCGGGATAAAATCGAAGGACACATTTGTAAATTGGATCCATCAAAAGTTATGGTAAAAGCACATTTCAGCAAGACCACTTTAAATCGTATTCTATGAGAAGTCTAGATAAAGAAAAAACTTACAAATTGTGATTGAAATTTTCCAATTAAATTTTAGCAAAACCCTAAAAATTTGTAGCCTTTGTACTGCTAAAGTTTAACAAGAATTTAAACAACTTATACTTATTCCCTAGATAATGTTCACTAGATATTCTTCTTCACTAAAAATGAACAAAATTCTTGCCTAAACTATATGGAGATAGAGCATGCAAAGGGAATGAAATGAGAAAAAGATAGATGCATTCATGCCATATATGCAGTCTTGAACAACCATAAGCATCTTGAACAAGGCAAGTTTCATTATTTTTGTAAGAAAAAAACCTTGTTAATTTAATATTTGTTAACTTTTTGCAAGGTGGAATCATTTATGTTGATAGTAATGATGTGGTAAAGTTGGGTGATTTATGTGTGCTAACTTGCATGTTTGACATAGGTGACAGGTATCGATCAAGAAACACTTTTGTTTGTCTATATATATCTCTCAACTCAATTTTTTTTTACCAACCACTAAAATTGATTGAATATATAGCCTTCCAGCTACTTACACTAAAGTGAAATCTTTAGATAAAAAATAGAGCATGGAAGTCCGTGAAATTGGCTAATGGAAGGATTCACACAAAATGTAACAACACAAATGAAGGACTTGGGCTGTTAAAAAGAGGTAGATCCGGTTACAAAAATTTTGTATCATTATATATATCTAAAACCACTCCTCATATGCAATATGCTAAAGCTGACAAAGGTCACATCTTAAGCTTAATTGTTTACTTTTCCTATAAACATTTTGAGGAAAGCAAAGTGTACAATATGGACAAAGAAATAAAGGTCAAAAATAATGACAATAATAAGACATAGAAATGATTGTTCTTGACTACAAAGTGTGTTTCTAATGCATTGGTTGAAATGGTGAGTTCAAACTAGTTTAAACAAATATACCTCTTTTCTATTGTTTGTTGGGCATAATCTCATTCGACGTATGCCCTTTGTCCTTTAGAGAAGCAGGCCTTCTAGAATGTCTGCAAAATTCTAGTAAATCTGATTGACCAAATCCTAAAAATAATAAATTTAAGAATGTAGTAAAAAAATAATATTACAGTCAATAGCCAAATTTGCAAATTGAGAAAGTTCGGGAAACCACCAAATTGAGGTTTAACAAGGATAAATGATGGGAAAAAGTGACCGACTAAGATAAGAAAAGGAAAGTGACATATGAAGAGATCTGATAATGAAACTTGCCATCTTAACAAAAATAGCTATCATTTCATGCATATGTCAAACAAAGAACACCTTGATAAAAATGTAAAAGATTATTCATATTTTCTCTATCAATATTGAAAAAGACTACCAGGGAAAATTAGAATGACCAATGAGAACATAGTTGAAAATTATGAAAACTACTTAAAATATTATTCAATATATTAATCTTCACCAAACATAGGATAAGATTGGAAAATAATTTCATGTGCATTGTTTCCCAAAAACTATAGTCTCTTGCCTTAATAAAAAGGACTAATAATAAAGCTTGTATACCACCAACTTCTCTACCTAAACAATTTGGATAACATTGCTTAGTTAACAAGATCTCTGATGGAACTTGCCTACCTTTAGTCAAAGATGAAAGGTAGATTTGTATATTAAAGTTAAATCTTAGTTACTATATAGGAAAAATCATTAAGGGAAATAACATAATTTTAAACATTATATATTGATTTGTCAATGTACACTTACTTTCATGACAAAGGAAAATTAGAATGCATTTTAATTTTTAGACATATTTTTACTTTATTTATTTGAGAAATATTAGTAATCATTCCAAGTTAATGATCATTTAAAAAAAAATTCAATTATCAATTTCAACTTGTAAATACTATGATTAATTTAAGTGACTATAAAATGCCACTGTATGAGTAAGTACTATGAGAGGGAAAAAGAAACTTGCCAATAATTAAATATCCACTTCTTTTATATGAACATGTCCTTAACATGATATACTATGACAAATGATATATTAATTGTTGATACATTTTTCATAATTTTGATATAAGCCTCAGATCTATTTATAACATTAAATAATCTAGTTTCTTTGAACCATGCATTATATATAAATATATGGAATAGAAATAATTAACAAGAAGTATTGTAAAGCTTGTTTTTAATAGATTTTATTTTAAATATTATAATTTTTTATAATATTTTATTATAAAAATGAATTGATTAGATTAATATATAAATATTTAATTTTATTTTGAACAAATGAAAACAAAAAAATCTATGATTGAAAAAAATTAGTTTTGCAATCTAATTAAAATAATAATACTCATTATATATATATAAATAATATACAAAATTAATATATATGTAACTTATATATTAAAGTTCTATAATTTAAAATTCTTGTATTGTTGAAAAGTTTAAGTCACAATTTTGATACCTAAATAGAGTAAATTAAAAGTTTATTATAATTATTTAAATAATAAAAATCTAAATTACAATAGTAGAAATAAATCTACTTATTTTATTTCAAAGTGAAAACTAAAATTTATTAAATAATAATAACTTATATTGCGATAGGAATTTAGCAGCACACATAGAAGAAAGAGAGATCTAACACAACTCGCCATCTACAAAGTCCTAATTTTATTGTTGCCAACAATATTTGATTTTTCTAGTTAGACGACAGATTTACATTAATATTATTTAATTTTATAATCTTAAATTTACATTAAAATTAATAATACTTTATTTTAAAAAACATATATTCTCCAAATTAAGTGGAAATGATTTGCAAGTATCAAATGTTGGACAATAGTAATATGTTCATGAATTGAAAATACAAAAGATTTTAAAAGCTTTGGGCTTTATATACTGGAGGAAAAAAATATAAAGAAATTTATTAAAGTCATATTTCTAAATACAAATCAACAACAAACTAGTTAGTTGGATGATTATATTGGTCATTTTTCTATTTTTAAGTTGTATATGATAGACAAAATATTTTTAAGATCGTACACATTGATGGATTAAATTTTTATCAAATTGTAAGTTTGACAATCAAAATTCTTAATAAACTGTAAAAATCTCTTGAATAATATAATATTTTAATATATATGTTTCTATTTTGTTAATATTAATATATGTTTGTGTATATTATTAATAATTTAAAATATAAAATTTATGATTTTAAGAAACTTAATTTACTAATAAATATTATTATTATGTAATTGTTCACACATATTTTATGTTATTTATTATTTCAAAATCTTTTTTTGATGAACAATATGATTTTAGAAACTTGTTTATGTTTCCATTTTTTTTTCCCTTTTGCAAAAGTGGACAAGCCACTAATATATTATAAACAAGAGCTCTGCTAGAACTAGAGTCCCACCTATGTATAATAAATCCTATGTATAAGAAATCAAATTGTAAATAATTTCAAACCTTTCTTTTATTTTACTTTATTTCCTTATTATTACAATTGTCTAATACAATAATAGCTGATTAAGAATAAATTAAAAACATTATTCATTGTATGCAAAATCTGAACATTTTGCCAATAATATTCAACAAATAAATAAATAAAATTAAAAGACCAATGCACAAAAGAAGATATGGGTTGTACTCATTCCATTTCAATTGTTTTTGGAAGAAAATGAAATATGAGTATTCCATGAGAAATGCAAAGGATAAAAATTGAGATAGACTATCGAAATAATTTCTCCATGTGGTCATAATTAACTGACATCTTTCTTTAAACCACATATTTGATGTTGCAACATGTTTGAAATTTGCATTTATTAAGAATGGAAACTCATGCTAAGTGCATCTTCCACCATGACACTTTTTCTAAACTACAAGCATAATCTGCTCACTTAATGATTTAGTTATAAAAAAGTTAAAACTGGCTAAGACTATTACCTACTACACATACCTATATTTATATTTCATTGGTTAAAATTACATTTAAACATGTCAATTAAATATAGATTTACATAATTCAAACTATTTATAATACCTTTTAAGGATTATAATATTTCTTTTATGTTTTCTTACTAACATTTTAATTATATACTTATGTCCTAGGATATATTCTTGAGATACCAAGATACATTAGAAGATGTCTCTTGCCATTGTAGATCTCTTTGTATTCATCGCATGCACGCATGACCAAGTGCCCTTCCAAAGGGCATGCATCTCCATGCTTTTGTGGAAAAAACCACTTTATAGAAAATATTGTGCAGTTATTCTTCAGATAATTGTGCCTTAGGTTACATCTAAGGAAAATTCATTGCAGATTTCTCTAACAATAGGAATATGATTATACTTCATTCTAAATTTTTCATTCTATGTAACATATTTTTCATTTAAAACAAGAAATAGTAATAGTGAAATGCAAAATAAGTCTTACAATTTGTTACAACTAAGTGTAGAAAGACATGAAATACAACCACTACAATACACACAAACTCTTTGAGATTTACATTTGCATTAGTAAAGTACAAACACTGACTCCAAGCACAACTTCAATGATGACAATCTTAACTTTCTTATTGTACAAATAATCCACTCCATCACACAAATCATGCTCAATAATGGCAATGGATGCCACTATCCTTCCTACCAAATACACCATTGACCAAATTTAAAAAAATAAAAAACACAGTGATTTTTTTGAATTTCTCAGAATTTATCTTCATGATCTATATATTTTGTCATCGAAACAACAAAAATTTAAAGAAAAAATCACTGTATTTTGGTGAATCTAGAAAAATAAAATGTTTGACTTTTTTAATCTTTAGTGCAATTTGTCTATAGATGGGTGCACATCATGAATACAAGGAGATTTACAAGGAAAAATGTTTAAGAGTCTCATAGTAGAAGAAGATGTTTGATTTCTTTAATTAGGCTTACTTTGGCATCTTTTGGGGTTTTCTTGTTGCACTAACTCTTTTGATGTGGATACAAGACAATGTGGGTCGCTTTTGGGGTTTTAGGATTTCTACTTCAGTGATAGTCGTACCATTTCTTCCTCTAATTTTAGGAAACACCCTTTATAGAAACAAGATTCTTAATGGCAGTCCACTTATGCGGATTCTTCAAGCGAGTTGGTTAGTTCTATTAAAAATAGTGTTAGCTTGAGATATCAACTTTCATAAATGTGTCCATATATGTATTTAAGAGCTTTCTAAAGATAATGGATATCTAGAAGTTATTACAACTCTCAAAAATGCTAATTATTTTGTCAATATATGTACATGAATGTTGTGTAAAAAAAAAATTATTTTGTCAATATATATACATGAATGTTGTGTAAAAAAAACATATATGGTGACCTTTAATCCATTCATCAAGTTAGTAATGAATACCAAGGTGAGAAAATGAATTAGCTAAATTGGAAGTGTAAATTGGCTGAACTGAGATTGAATATCCAAATATCAAAGGCATAATCTGATGCACCAAATCAGATTTTAAAAGGTTGACTTGGTTTTGAACCATGAAATTCTTTGTAATAGTTTTGCAATTCTTAGAAAACTCTCTAAAGATGGGCCTTTAGATTCTATGCTATGTATTCAAACAGTCAGATAAAACCCACATATTTTTTTAATCATTTCTACGTGATATAGAAATCGGTTTATTTTTGAAATTTCCTTTTAATATCATTTGGCTTTTTTTTTAATCATATAGGTCTTGACATTTGTCTTCCAGAATTGAAAAAGTCAATTAATAGAAGAAGAAAAGAGGGTTGGACTCCAACAGTAATTAAGCAATCTTAAGCAAGAATAAAAAACATCAAACTCATTAAAACAAAAATTGCACCGATTAACATCAACTAGTCTATTATTTTTAAAACTAGCGATAAAGAGTCTTGCCTTAAAATTGTCAGAGATGAGAACAAATCAACTCTTGATAGTAACAATATATAAATAATAATAATAATCCTATAACTTGTTATTATAATTTTATCAACATGACTTGAGAATCTACTCATATCATTATACTCCACTTTTTTTAAAATTACATCTATTCGATTCTTTTAGATTATTTTAGAAATAGCAAAATGATATTTCTGTTATTGAGAACTCATTCCTTCCAAGAGATGGGAATTTCTCTATCACAAATGCCTAAACTCACTTTCTCTCTAGATTGTGTTTTGGGAAATGATTTCACTTCTATTTATCTACGCATCATGTCAAGGGTTGAAAATATTATTTCCAACATCTTGCTTTTGAACTCTAGCAATCTTTAGGCATCTCACCTCAACAATACTGGGTTTAATGAAAACCAATGGTAGTGCTTCATATGTCAAATGTTGGTAAATAGATAAGATAGGCATCCAAACCCTAATCTTTGAGATTCCCCTTCTACACTTCTATGATTTTCAAATATATGCCCTAGAAGAACAGGTGAATAGTACATGTCAAATGCATTACATGGAAAATTATAAAACTATCTTTACAATTTTATTTACATTTTATAGTTTCAAAATTATGTTTACAATTTTATTTACATTTTACAGTTTTTCAAAAGTAAATTTCAGTGACTTTCTTTTCAAAATTCATTTTTACCCCTTATGCAAGAGTATTTCTTAGCAAAATGTGTTCTTGCTTAGGAGGCTTGGTCACGAGGGCAGATTGTTTTATTTTTTATTTGGTAAAAAATATCATTGCACATTTACTTGTAACTATTAAATAACTTAAAATAAAATACAATAAACTACAACTCACACTAGACATATAATAAATAATTGGGACAATTAGTTAAAATGAGATAACATTTAACTGGTAATTGTTCACTGTTGTAGAAAGCAAATTGGCAACTTTTGTACCAAATATAAGAGTCCATTCAATAGACAACTAATCAAGCATGTCTTATTAGCTTACATGATCATTAATCATGAGAATCAAGTCTTGCATAAATGGCTTGTCTCTCAGAACCTGCTCAGATTTTCAGATTTTAAAATAAATGTAGTTTGAGAATATCATTTTTCTTTTGTAGTTACAAATGCTCAATACATAAGAGTGAAATCAACCTGATGTCAATAACTCCTATGATAATATCAGATTGCAACTTGTGTAATAATGATGTTGCTACCAAAATATGTTATATTCGCACCTAGAAAGCCCCAAGATTGCGTTGTGTGGACTCGCCATGTTTTGCTCTCAAACACCAAAACTATTCCATCTATTTATGCTTGCATTGTAGGAAAAAATTCTTATCGTCACTTAATAAATGCTTGGTGTACCAGTAGCTTTATCTGCCTCTTACCTATTAGAGAAGTGGCTTCTTCCTGAGTTATAATTGCAGAAGAGCCTCTAAAGCTTTTTCCATAGTGATGAATTATAGCTTCATTTATTCTGTGATCTGTTAAAAATATTTGTCAAGTAAATTAAGAGAAATTTCAAACTCTCAAAAGGAAGTAAAACATCCTAAATCTAATACCACGGAAAAATAAAAGAAAAGGAGAATAGAAACAAGTTGAAATAAATATATTAATTAGAATAAAGAATTCAAACTTGAAATTCTTAGTAACTCAATGTAGATAACATCTTATAGCTCTGTGGAGCTGGAATTCTAAGACTATGGAAAAATGACGTTTACGATAGAGAGAATTTAGCTCAAAATTTATGATTGTCATCTATAATGAAAATTTGTGTAGCTTATGTAGGGGAGAGGACCCACTACTTGAATGGGTTCTAATGGTTGTGATAGAAATTGTTTACTTTATACCTACACTTGCTGACTTAATGTCCGATTTTTTGACAACATTGCACCAATACCTGTGACTTTAAAGTTGTTAGTACAATGATAATTACCAAAAAATGAATGAAAATGTACCCTTTGATCTAAAAAGTAACCAATGATGTGATGCCATGTCAGTTGTTCAACTATGGGTACTCTTTATGCACAACCATTGGTCTCACTTTTTTTTGGGCTGTTTTCGACAACTTGGCAAAAAGCATGCTGATGTGGCATCATAATGAGTGACATGGACTTGAAACCTTAGTTATAAGTAGATGACTCGCCAAGTAAGCTGCTGTAAAAAAATTGAGAGCAATTTAAATTTTTTACGTAGGGTTTTGATAAGCACAAAGTTAGGGTGTTCAAGTACCAGGTCCTCTCCCCTAGCTTACTTGCCCATATTGTAATGAACAAAGCACATTCTTGGAAAAAAATATATCTCATCTGTACCCTTGATATTGTACATTAATATGCAGAGGTTAAAGCATTACAAGTGTTATTTAGCTTGACTCCAAATCATTTCATTGTGGCTCTGCAGAGATGTACAATCTATGTGGTTTAAAAAAATTATATCATTTGATTCTCTAGATTCCTAAGTGGGATTGGATTTTAAAAAAATGATATCAAAATTTGTTTTTCAGAATCACACTAGAGCAATATATATGATGCCATGGAAAGCAACGTGTTTGTAGGTATGGGCGATGAACTCCTCCCCCAACTGGGATCTTGAAGATTAATACAAACGACTCTTCTCAGGAGAACTCTGGTCATGTTGGTATTGGGGCTATAGGTAGAGGTAATGATGGTGGTTCAATTTTTCTCTTCTTTATTTACAAGGGTCAACACTCTAATAAGTTGATGGATGCGCTTGCTATTAAGATTGTTATTGAGAGAGGATGCTCTTTAGGCTCGAAAAAGATCATATGTGAGTCTAACTCTAAGATTGTTGTGGATATGCTGGATAACCAAAGTTTGGAGGATGTTAAATGGAAATTAGCCTCTTTGGCCAGAAATTTTTTAATTCTATATAGTTCCTTGGACTCTATCACCTTTCATCATATACCTCACAAATGGAATAGAGTGGTTGATTGTTTGGTTAAGTGGGCTTCAGAGAATGTGGTTAGTTGGGATATCAGTGGTAGGGATGAGTTACCTTTTGAATATCATGGGATTTTTGATCAATTGTTATTGGAAGACAAGAATATGAAGTGTTGTTGTGGGCCTTTGGCCTTTGCTCTATAATTTAAACTTGATTGAATAAATTTTTACCCCTTTTTCAAAAATAAAATAAAATTTCATGATGTGTTTCAATATTTCTAGGAGTCAAAGACAAGAAAACATTATATTTCTTCATATCTTTCATAGAACTACTTTCCTTCAAATAAACAAAATCTTACAAAAGTACTCTAACTTTCCTCAAATTTCTCAACCAAATGAAACAATATTTGTTTCTTTGCATTAGCGTAAATAGTATATTGATTCAATCTACCATCATGCATAGTTTTTTCTATCATAAGGCTAAGGCCTTCCCAAAATAATATGAAAACAATCCATAGACATAATATCAAACATAAATTCATCAAAGTAATTCTTGATTTTAAATTTCACAAGGCACTATTCACTTACAAGAAATTTGTGTTCATCCCTAATCCAAGAAATGTGATAAGGGTTAGGGTGCTCCAATCTCTCCAAATTTAATTCAATCACCAATTTCTTAAATGTCAAACTCTTTGAACTATCACTATCAATAATCACTTTGCAATAATTATTTTCAATCTTACATCTAGTCTTAAAAATACTTTTCCCAAAAATAGGGCCATTGTCCAACTACTCATTCCAAAAGGTTCTCCTCATTATCATTTTCTCTGCTTTCTCAAGTTCATTAGATACATCATAAGTTTCTTCCTAAATAAGAGCATTTCTGCTAGGACTCCCCGTTTTCTTACTACAAAAGTTACACTCAAAATCTCTATGTCCTTCTTCGCCACATTTAAACCAAGATCTATCTTCTCTCTTTTTATTACTATTAATCCTAGAGTAAGAAATATAATCACCTCTAGTGTAACTACCTATTGCTATACTTCCACTACCTTCTTTCCATTCCAATTTACCCTTTTCATTATATACGTTTTTAGATTTTTTACTTTCTCCATAAGATCTTCCTCTACTATGTTGAAATATTCCACCTCTTTCTCTCTATCTACTCTCTTATTTATTTTTCAAAAAAAAGTCATCTTTCAAGACATATAAATAGGCTTCTTCAACACTTTCCATCTTTACAAAGCTAATCTCATCCTGTATAAAAGTCCTCAAGCCATTCAAGTATCTAGCATCTTTCTCAACTTCATCATACCATGTCTACATCTAATATCCAACTATTTAGTATAATTTTTCACAATCATATCCTTTTGTCCCAATTCTTCATTCTTCTCAACAAACTCACTTGATAATCAGCGGGAAGAAATTTATTTTTAAACATACTAACCATCTTTACCCAAGTCTTGATCTTTTATTTTCTTCATTTTCTTTGTCTACAATTTGCAAGTATTCCCACCAAAGAGATACATGTCTTTTTAACATTGTAGTTGTGTCCTTGACTTTCCTATCCTTAGGAAAGATTTCATAATCAAAAAACTTTTCAATCTTAGATATCTAATCAAACAAAGAATTAGTAGCAAGCCTTTCATTATAAGTAGAAGGTTCCAAAATAGGTCTAGCATTAATTACTCTATTCAAAGCTCTAAAAATCCTTTCCTCATCTTGTTCAACCCCAGGTTTAGGATTTGGTGTTGTTTCCTTTTCTTCATCACTAACGTCCTCAAGATACACTCCTCTTATTTATAACATTTCAACAGCTTCAAGTGTAGCTGCAATCTATCTCAACATATCTTTAATAGAATTATATTTATTTCCTCTAATTCAAACCATATTGATAATAGTTCTTGCAAGAAACAGAATCTCTTCAAGTTATAGGTTAGAATCAAGTTCTTCTACACTAAAACTAATGTTCAACTAGGTTCTACATGATCCCAATCTTTGGAAAGAAATAAATAGCTCTGATACCACCTAATTTAAGGCTAGAGGATAATAGGAGACCATAGAAATATCCTTGTTTAGGATTACACACAAAAGCCACCAAGTATAAATAACCGAACAAAGTATACATGAAATAATGCAAAAATGGACATATAATCTTCATTCAACATGCTAGGAATAAGGCCTAGATAGTTGCATCTATATAAGTCACAATTACAATTAGTGAGATTAAGCGCTCGCTCTAGCTAGAGATTCATGTGGATATTTGTTACATTTAAATGGATGAAGATTACATTGAATTGGCTAAAGTATAAGGGGCACCATGAGTAGTACTCTCTATTAATTTCTCTATTTTTCATGGTTATAGGGATGCTCAGAAGCTATTTTGTACAAGGAAGATGAAGGGCGGTGCAAAGAAAATGCCACATTCTATGATAGTGGCATGGGTATTTATATTCTAAAGCTCTCTTAAGAAAATGTTTCTTTAAACATCTATTATTTCTCTTAATATCCCCTACCATTAATTGTTTAGATTTCTCCAAATTGATTGTGTATGAATTGTAGTATATTTAATAGGTGTGTAAGGGAACTTGTAGAAACAAGGCTATGGAATGGGCTTTTGCAACTTTGAGCACAATATTTATCAACAACATACTGTCCTAAAGAGCCTTCTTCCAGGTCCACTACATCAACAACCCATAAGCCCAACACCATTGAATTATTGTTAAAACTTATGGAATGGTAGTGACATTGATGTGCTTAAGCTATTATAATATAGTGTAAGCCATTATATCCAAATGGGCTCGTGCAAAACAAAATAGCATACAACATGTGATTACTGTAGGGATTTTAAAAGATGCAATGGCTACAATTATATATTTTAAATCTTTGTGTGAATTCAAAAAAATAGGGTCAGCTTCACAATTTGTTTTTGAAACTAAAAGTGACCAAAAACAAGGGGGTTGGCCCATATAAAATCAAAAAGCTAGTAACCAGCACAATACTAGCCAGAAACACCAACAGACAAAAGAAAAACTAAGCAAGGTTCCAAAAGTTTGCAGAAACAACCATAGACTAGCAGCTAAGCTAACACCATAAAGGAAACTAACTAACTAAAAAAGTTCCACAAAAACCAAAATGGCAACTAGGCCAACCCAAGTCGTAATTATAGCTAAAACCCAACAAAACCAACACTACTAGTAAGGCATTAAAAGTCTTGAATCAAAAGATCCCAATAACTGATAAAAACATAAAAGTATCTGATAAAAACATAAAAAAACTTAGTATTCATTTTTCCCTTTCTGCTTTGTGTGTAGTAGGATCTAGACCCAATCATTAGCAAGGAACTTGAAGAGCAACTTATGGTCCTCCATATACAAGCCCGTGTCCTCCTTTTCCTGTGCCAGCAATTGAAGGGTGGTGGGAGCAACATGGGTAACTTTAAGGCCAAATTTCGAGAAGGTAAAGAACCCCTCCTCCAAAGCTTTAACCTTTTTTTCTAGGTACATGTATCACTCCTCCATCACCTTGGTCTCATCCTTAGGCCGTGCTTCACCCTTTGTAGCATCCTCCTTCATTTTTTGTACCTGTAGTTTATCCTACAAAACTCGTGTGTTAGAGGAAACCTTCAAATTATCCTTAACAAGGGATGAAATGGTTATGGGGGAATTATCCCTCTTGTTGTTCTCCTCATAAAAGGTAATGGGTTTGAGGGAGAAGCTGGTAGACACATCAGTGGTCTCAGTTTTTGCCTCTTTTCTAGCAGACGCCTGGGTCTAATTATCATCCACCGAATTGTCCCCAGAGTTATAACTTTTCTCCCCCTCCTCATTACCATCATCCTTCTTTGATTTGGAAATATCTTCGTCCTCCCTTCTATCACTATTATTTCTAGAACTATCTTCCTCAACCTCCTCAATTGGGTATCTAATGGACTTCTGTTTTCTCCTAGCCTAGATCTAAGTAAGCCTACTAGATCTTCTATTAGCTTTACCCCTAGTTTCCTCCCCTAAATCCTCTCCATCAATCTCCACCAATTTTTCAATTTTTATCTTCTTGTTTCCATTTTTTTCCATGACTATATCAAGTTTTTTCTTTTTCTTATTTTCCTTACTAGGGGATGGTATGAGGGTATGAATTTTCATCCCCATACTTGAGCTCAGGGAGGAGTTCTAACCATGGCATGGGTTTTCCACAACCACCTCTCTAATGGGGCACAAGGTGAGGTGAAACTAATAAAGGTAAAAGATTAAGCCTTGATGAATTATGGTGAAATTTAAACCTTTACTCCTTTTTTCCCTAACATCAGTAACCATGTCCTCAAGAGAATGCAACAAAAAAAAAGGAATAGAAATGAAATCCGTATTTCTAAAATGGTTAAATAGAGGGAAATGGTAGCAATAGCATACACCAAACCTTCCCTCTAGCATTAGATACCTCATAAGGACCAAGCACACATCATCCTAGGGGACGGCTAACTTGTCTCTTTTGAAACCTCCTCTGTAATGAATCGACTCCTCATCCTTTGTGAAGAAGCTATTCATGTTGGCCCTGTTAGTAATTTTGGTAACCTTTCTCCATTTTTTCCCCTCCATGGAGAGGCTAGTCACCATGGTGATAACTTCCTTAGTGACTTAGAAAGTGATACCATTGATGGTAACCTTCCTATCACTCCAACTATTCACAAACTGGAGTGCACAATTCTCATCGTACCCAGCCATCGACTGGATGTAGGGTAAAAAACCCCCTTCCTTAAGTAAGAACCAGGTAACTATTCTGTCCTTAAATTCTCAATTTTCATTGGTTCTAGCCAATTCAGGTCCCACCACCCCCCCGCCCCCCCCCCCCCATATCAATTCCTCCAATTTCTAACACCCCTTCTTTAGTAATACACATCTAAACCTTTTCAACTTCAATCTTTCTGCAACTACTCTCTGCCTTAAGCCTTTTGTAAAGATGGAAATAAAATGCGTAGACCCACGCTTGATGAGCTCCAAAATCCCATACAAATTTATTATGGGATTCGTGAATGTGTAAAATCATAATGTTCTCACCTCGACGAATTTCGACATCCTAACTAATAATATCTTTCATACTTCCCTTTGGAAAGTAATTTGAAACTCGCAATGAGTTACCATAATTATGAAATGAAATTTCTCTTAATTCGTAATCTCTCCATTTTTTGTTTGTACATCCACTTCCACTCTTTTTTTCTAAAGCACAATAGTTTAATTTAGCAACCGAAATCACCATATTGCAAAATTTGGCCTTACTTTTAAAATTTGTCGACATCATCTTGAATTCTTTCAACCTTTTTCATTGGATATCAACGACCTTATATCTTCATTGAGATCAACTAAATTCTCCCAACACATGATTACCATAGCATTAAACCCCATGGACACCACTGTGTTTTCCACCTGACTGCCCTCGCGATAGATGTGCTGCAAGTGGGCTATTTTCATTTCATTCAAGACTTGCTTGATATCCAAAATGATATTTTGAATCTTCCACCCCAATCTAGCCTCCCCCTCAACCAAGTCAATCACTAATTTGGAGTCCCCCTCTATTGTTAACTCCATAAATTGTCATTCCCTAGAGAGTTGAAGACCCCATAATAATGTCATGGCCTCTACCTCATTATTGCTACCATTCCCCTCCTTTCCTGCATATACCAATAGTACATCACCATTCCTGTCTTGTAGCACACCTCCAGCTACTCTAATTCCTCCTTTTGAAGCACCATCAAAGTTTAGTTTATATTGTGTTATGGTGGGGGATCTCCATCTTCTTTTTGTCTCCTTCTCATAGCTAAGTTATCAAAAAGGAAAAAGTCCTCATGATAGCCCCAATTTTCTACCATAAGGCCTTCAAGTCTATGTGGCTCCTCCTTTGGCATTTTACATTTAGCCACTCTTAAATTCTCCTTTAACAATTTGTTCATTATTCCAAATACCACTTCCACTGTCTTACTTTCCTCCCTAAAAATTTGTTTATTTCTTTCTTTCCATATGTGCTAGCAAACATATGGTGGAATAATATTCCATAAAAAAACTAATCTTGGGTGATAAAAGGGAACATCCTAACTCTCCACAAACTATCCCAAGTTATCCTTCATAACCCAAACCGCACCAAATCTTTCCCATACCTTAGTCCAGATCCCTAAAGAAAATTGGCATTCTAGGAAGAGGTGTGAAATACTTTCTTCCTTTTCTTTACAAAGATAGCAATACTTTGTTATATAGAATCCCATTTTTTTCAAGTTGTCTAATGTTAAAATTTTGCCATGTTGAACCATCCACCAAAAGAAATTGATTTTAGGAATAAAGTTAGTAATCCATACCTTTGCCATAGGATTGGGCAAGGGTCCTTACTAAACATAAAAGTATACGCTGATTTTATAGTGAAATTACCATTTGGGGTTAAGTTCCAGGCCATAATATCCTACTAAGGTAGAAAGGGGAGTCTCTGTTCTTTTATCAACTCTTCTAGTTCCTTTAGGAGAACAATATCCTCATGTGAGTAGTCCTCCTTATGAAGCTTCTTCCACCTCCTCCCCTAATCAATATAGTCCCCAAATTTTCCCCTTACATTTGCTTCAAGAAGTTCCAATAGTCTACTAAATTTACTCAAGGCTAACAGTTTCTGATCCATCCACCTGTCTTCCAAAAATTTGATATTGGAGCCATTCCCATAATCCACTTCAATCCTTCTCTTAGTAAATCTCCATTCCTAACAATATTCTACCAAATCTTTGAACCTCCTGGGAGGTCATTATTATATAGGTTCCACCTAAAGGAGGTATTAGATAAATACTTAGCCTTCATGATATGTCCCCATCCAGTGTTTCCTTCAGCCAGTCTCTAACCAATTTTCATGAGGAGAGCTTTATTGAGATCCCTCAAACATCTAACCCCTAAGCCCCCCTTAAATTTTGGTTTACACACAACCTCCCAATTGACTAGACTCAATTTATTTTTCTCCTCTATCCCTAACCACAAGAAATTTCTTTGTATTCTCTCAATTTTCTCCACCATGTTTTGGTTGATTTTGCAAATTGATAAGAAGTACATAGGGATTCCCTGAAGAGCAATAGTGAGCAGTTGTAATTTTCTAGCATTACTTAATATCTTCCATTTCCATCTTGCAAGCTTCCTCTAAATTCTCTCCACTATTGTATTCCATAATTCATTAGTTACTTCCTTAGTAGTAAGGGGTAGACCAACATAAGTGTCCAAGAGGCAAGAAAATTGGCAATCCAAGATTTTCCTAATCCTTCTTTCAAGTGAGGCTTCAGTATTAAATAAGTAAATCTTAATCTTATGGTAATTCACACATTGCCCTGAGATTTCTTCATAATTAGGTAAAATCATCTTCGAAGCTTCTACCTCCATGAGTGAAGATTCCCCAAATAGGAAGGTGTCATCAAAAAACTATTGTATAACCTTAGTTTTAGCATTAGTAGATAGTTTAACACCTTTAACACAACCTGTATTAACTAATTTATAGAAAGATCTTCCTAAAACTTCAGCTATCATAATAAAAAGATAAGGAGAAAGTGTGTCACCCTATCTTAAACCTTTCTCCATAGTCAAGTTACCCCAAGGGGAACCATTTAGTAGGACAAAATACTGTACCAAGCCAACCATCATCATGATTAGGTTTATAATCCTATTGCTAAATCCTATTCTTTCCAACACATCATGAAGAAAGTCCTAGTTGACCTTATCATAAGCTTTGGATATGTCCAACTTAAATTCCATCCCTGGTTGCATGTTATCTTCTATAGAATGGATAACCTCATGAGTGGTTATGGTCGCATCCACTATCTATCTTCCTAGCACAAATCCTTTCTAAGGACTACTAATAATTCTTTATAAGAAAAGCTTTATTCTATTCACTAGTACCTTGGCAAAGATCTTATAAATAATATTACATAAACTTATAGATTTAAAGTCAAGCAAGGTCACAAGATTTGAATTTTTAGGAACTAAGGCAATAAAGGTCTTATTTATTGTAGTGCCTGCCCGTAGGTCACATTTTTGTTATCATTGTCAAACTCTTTTAGGGCTAGTTTTATGATGATTTTTCAAGTGATTTCAGTTATTGATGATGATTAGTAACATTATTTTGAGATTATTAGATATTGTGTTATGGATTCAATTGATATGCGATGAGATTACTTAGACTCTACATTTCATGTATGCATGATGATTATTACATTATTTTTAGTTATGGATTAGTTAGATGGATTATTATCACATGTATTTTCTTATGGATACTTACCCCATACTTGCATGTGTATGGTGTGTGTGTTTGTTCTTGGATGGCATTTTTGATGTGGTTAAGGAAGGGAGTCATAGTCACTTGCTAGTCGAGATCTACACAATGCACCGCTTCCTACCATTGCTTGTTTAGCTTAGCATATATATATATATATATATATATATATATATATATATATATATATATGTACATACATGGTTTTTATTCAAGTTGCAGGTACTAGGTATCGACTTCCTTGAATTGTCAGGATGAGTGTACTCTATCACATTATCTCAATGGTAAGAGAGGGGAGATAAATTCTCAAGTCCAAATCCCAACCCTTTAAGCCATTTGTCCTAATTGGAAATTAGGATAAGTATCTGAGTTGAGTACCCTCTAAATGCGTAAGATGATGTAATTCATGATATTAACCCTTTTGGTTTGATTTTGTATGATTGTGGTTTTTTGTATTTTATTTTATGAGTCTTTAGTGTATTTTCTATTAATTAAGCCTAATTAAAAGATTTAATTAATGGTTTAATTTAATGGAAAATTAATATGGTATTTTATATTTATTTTATTTAATTAATTAGGAAATTAATTAAATAAAATAATTAATTTGGAGTTAAAAGTTGTAATTTTAAAGTTGGACTATGATAATATTTATTTAAGTTAATAAATATTTATCAATTAAGTTTTGAAAATGAATTTAAAAGTGGAAAAGATATTAGAATTTTTAAAAGATTATAGGTTGCATGATGTGTGCATGTGATTAAAATATAAATATATTAAGATAAAACAAGTGGAGTTATTAAAGTGAGTGCATAAGATTTAAAAATTAATAAATTAAATTGAAAAGAGTAAAGTGGATATTAAATTAATTAATGTGCATTAGTTTAACATTTCTTCACATAGGAGTATGCAAACTCTTGTAAGTTGTCATGTTGACAACATAGGAGTTTGCACTCTAATTATGCACGTGTTGTCTACAGTTAGGAGTGAGCATATTATTTGAGCACATGGTGTCTACAACATTCTAGACACCTCATCATCTTTATCTTCTTATCATGGAAGTTATGTGCTTAGTTGTCATGCTTATCTCCTAGTTCTTTCTAGACACATTCTAGATGCATCTTAGAGGGCTTTAAATAGAGGCTCTCCTAGTGTGTATGGACAAGCTTACATGCATTCGAGAAGCTCATATGCTTCTACATGCTCTTATGCTTCTCCAAGCACTTCTGGTCACTTGGGAGTTTTGATTGGTTTGATTCTTGGAGGAATGGCAAATGTTGGAGAAGGAAGAGATTTTTCTACGGACTTCTGAGGCATAGAAAATTAGCATCAGTATTCAAGTGCACTCATGATTTTCACATATTCCATTTGCACTCTTTCTCTTCCTATCTTCATCGTGTTTGTTAAATGTGTCTGAATATACTCCATGAACGAATCTCCAATCTTGAAAATTGGAATCTAGATATGTATGTTAATTTTTATTTGGTTACAAAGAAACATTAGGAAAACCTAGTTTTATTTATGAAGGAAATTCATCACAAACTACCCTGTCACTACCCCTTACATAGACCCAAACTCAGACATTCAGAAATTTTTATCTAGACCAAACTTATTTGATCGCTCTGGTTGGATCTAGCGTAACTTGGCCTTCTCCAACATATTTCAAATTCGGCTCGATCCAACAGTTCATTAGGGAGATATGGCCCCCGTACTAGGACTATTTTATTCAATGACAGTCATTCCTCCATTTTCCATAACGAGGATTTCTTTGTGCGTAAACCTCACAAAAATAATCTATCAAAGCATGGAATGAATTAAAAACTAAACCAACATAGATCTAAGACATTTATAATCAAGATTTGGAAATTGATTTTGGTTTGGGTTTGCATAGAAGTAGAATCTTATTAATATGCATTAGTTTTATATGATTTATTATCTAATCTAATTAAATTAAAGTAGAAGAAGTGTAATTAATTATTAGTCAATTTAAGTAAATGGATTTTTAAATGAGGGAAAATTAAAAGAAAAGAGATATTAATAAGTGGAATTAAATAATTGAATTATTAATGAGATTGATTTTTCTTAAAATCAATGAGGATTATTTTAAATAAATGATTGTCCTTGAAGTGTTTAAAGGAAATTGTAAACTAATTATTTGAAAGTTGATAAGTATTATTTTTATTATTTGAATAATAGGAGACGCTTCTTGGAATTATTAGTAACATTGATTTTTATGAAATAATGCAAATGATTTTATCTAAAAGACAATAGTTCAATGATTTAAATAAGTAAATAATTATCTTATGATTATTTTAGAGAATTGTTTTAAAATAATGGAGGGATAATTCTATGCTTTATTCAAGAAAATAAATGGGTTGACTTGTAGAAGAATCTTATACTCTTGAAATAAACTTGAAACAAAATTGGAAACCTCATATTTGACTTAACCATGTGATTTCAAAAGAAAACTAAAACATGTGTTTTGTATGTTGTTTCTCTATGCTGTATGTGTTCTAGGGTTTTGGGGTTTGTCCTAGCTTTGACCAGTCTGAGGTTGTTACCAGAGGCTCGAGGGTTATGTGAATGTGATGGCATGTTGATGTTATTTGATATCGATCTTTCTAAACCCAACCATGGTAATGTGATGGTATGTTCTATGAGATGTTTGTATTTACTGATTGTTATTGGTTTCCAGGCTTCTTGTGTGAAGCTGAGGTGTATGTATTTGAGACACTTGACTTAACCATTTGAGATTCATCGATTAGTTAAACTTGGGTTACTTTTCAATTGCCTTAATGGGACTAAAGTGAGTGTTTTGATCTTGATGATGTCATGTTATGACATGTTTTGACTCAACCATTTTTGGAGTCTTCAATTAGTATTACTTTGAGATACTTTTTGGTTTTTTGTTAAGAACCAATGGATATTGTGATTATCAGTGATACCTTTAGTTGCCAATAGAGAACTATTGTGATCATGATTATATATGGATTCTTTTTAGTTGCTCATGGAGATTTGATGCTCTTTTGTGGATTATCTTTTGGTATTTCTTTCTAGTCGCTTGTATAGGACTGTGGTGATTTTGTGATTTATGATTCCATGAGCTTAGGGTAGGTTATCTACTTGTAGTGTTGGGAAGTGGCTTGAAATGGTGGTTAGGACCCTAAGTGGCTGCCAAGGTAACTCATTGTAAGTTGTTTTAATAAGTGAAAATATTTACACTAAATGAGGATTAAATGAATCTAATAAGATAATTGTATGTTCTCGCCCATGCCTTGAGTGCTAGTATAGACTAGGATGGGAATAGAGAGAATGCTTGGTTGTGACCTTGCATTCTATAGTATGCCTCGTCTGTATGAGAGGATACTAGTGGCCACATCGAGATCACTAGGGGGTCGGGGTCTATTAAGAGACTATGAGGGTAACTCTAGGGTGATCAGTGCGATGAAACTTTCTCGCTTGCATAGTAGGTTTCCTACATGTCTTTGTGTGCCTCTAGGATTAGATGTCACTTTGTGATTGGAACCTTTGAGTTAGTCTACTTTTAGGATTCCTGGACTTAGAAAGTGCTTGTAATATGTGGTTTGATAACCTATTTTGGGACTTGAGACTATCTCCTCAGCATGGTGGGAGTGGGCCATTTAGGTCCCACGTGGTTGGGTGGTAGTGCTTTTTCACTTTTTCCATTTGAGATCCATCCGTAGACACCATGGTTGGAGCATTCTTGGTTGGTATTTATCTTCATTCTATTCTTGGATCTTACGATGGATGTTTATATCTTTATGATGATGTATCATGTATGACATGTGGTTTCATTTACTTTATTTCACTTGTATCATGGATTAGAATAGGATGATGTACTTCATTTTCACACATGTATATTATTTTAAGCATTTCATACCATGTGTCATGTACAGTGGATGATTGAGCATTCCAAATTTAATTGCCAAGAGGCATTCGAAACAAATGTATATTATGGACATTGGACTTTTCATTATTCTTTCATGTAGATGTGGTAGTTGTTAGACTTAGTATTCATTAGGATTAAATGTGATTCAATGTCTTGGGATCCTTAAGAAATGTAACCTGTTATGTATGCTTTTAGATGATTACATGTCATTGCTTTTGCTACTATCTGTATGTTTTGAATGGTTTAACTTTCATGTTTAAAATATTATAATAAAAAAATTGTTTGGAAAACTTAGTAAAAATTTAGGTTAATTCTTTTGGATCCCTTGGCAAGGCATTACATTTATTCTCCTTAGAAGCTTACCTATTCTAAAAAAATCCCTAGTGGCCTAGATCAACTTTGATTTAACCACCTCCCAAAAATGCTAGAAAAATGTTGGAGGGAATCCATCCAGTCCCAGGGCCTTAAAGGATTTCATAGAAAACACAACACTTTTCACAGCCTCTTGAGTGATATTACCAAGGATCAAATTATTTTCCTCTTCACCAAGAATCCTTGGAATTGAATTAATCAGACTTCTCCTAATTATTGGGTTTCCAACAAAGTTGTCTTTAATAAATGCTTTACTAAAGTATTCTACCACATGTTTACCCATCTCCTCCTACTATTTGAAAACCCTCCCCCTTCATAATTCAGCCTTGAGATAGTGTTTCTTCTTTTCTAGTTAGATGCTGACCTATGAAAAAAAGTAGTGTTTTTATCCCATTCCTTAAGCCATTGGATTCTAGATCTTTGTTTCTAGAAGATTTCCTCCCTCTGAAGTATCTTCTTCCACTTCATTCTATACTCCCCTTCTTCCTAAATATTTTCTTCCAAGTTATTCCCTTCAACAATGACACCTTGGATTTTTTAAAGCTTTTCCTCCACTTCACCTTTGATTTTAAATAAGTCACCAAATGATTTTTTAGCTCAGACTCTGACATTCCTTCTAATGTTAACAAGTTTTTGAATAAGTCTATACATCGTAGTACCATCTATCCTTATATTCCACCTATCCTGGATTCTCTCTTCGAATTTTGAGTGAGACTGCCACATTATTTCATATCTAAAAGGTTTATGTCCCCACTTAAAACCATCCTCCCAATTGAATAAAATTGGGAAGTGGTTTGAAACTATTTCGGTTAGATTCTCAAGATAAGAGTTACCCATTCTGCTCCAGTTCCTTAAGACTAATAGTTTGTCCAGCTTAACCTGGATAAGATCCTTTCCTTTCCTATTATTAGTCCAAGTATATGGGTTTCCTCACAACTCCACATCCATCAAATCCAACTTCCTCATGAATTCATTGAGGTCTTGCAACCCAAGTCATATTGGTCCTTCACAATTTGTTAACCTAGCTCAGTTTTGACATATTTCTTCAATTGTTGTAAATAAAGCTTTAGCTTCTCCAATGAATATTGGTCCAATAGTCAACAATAGAAACAAAAAAAATGTATTGCAAGCCAAGTAATGGTTGAGGTGCATAAATTTGAGAACTCCTATAATTTGGGTTTTTCAAGCATTCATGAGATTTTTTTTTTTGTACACAACCAAAAATTACCGTTTTAATTTTTTTCTTAAATTTTTATTTCAAAACATCAATTTTCTCTTTTCTATTTTCTACTATGGCAAATAAGGTTTTAAATAAAGAGAAATTTTTTAATTTTAATAAATATACTGAAAATGCAAAATTTAGAAAAGATTAAAAACTTAAAAAGCCTCTTCAACTCTATTGGTTACAAAAAAAATTAATGGAACTCAAAAGCTCTATATATGTTCCCTACTATAGAAACTAAAAATAGTCAAAACAATATTTGAAGAGAAAAAAGTGACAACCCTTGAGGCTTGAGGATAATTGTGATATCTTCTTCCACATCCTTAGTTGTGAGGACTCAACTGAGGATGATTGGGACATCTTTGTCAAATGAGTGCATGACTATCTAGTGAAGGGATCAAATGAATGGGGCCACTATGCAAAGGTTCTGATAGACAATGCAAGCATCCTATTAATGCTAAATGGTACATTGAAAGCTTTGATGCACATGTTTAGGAATAATTGAAACTTTTGATGCATGTTTGCATTGATAGTTCTCATCACACTGCAGTGATTAAGGTCAGACACTTCTATGTAATGTCATATGCAACCACTGTAAGTCCATTTTGCACAACTTATAAGCATTTTTTCATTATATATTGTTGAAATCATTGTTGTTTGGTTTGTTTTTCTAGGTCAATCATATTGTAATGTCCATTTTACTTTTCTTCTTCTTGGTTGTTCGTTAATTATATTTCTTCATCATATTTATGTATAATTTTCAATTGTAATCAAATTATTTTAATAAAAAAATATATATTGCTCCTCTCATTATTTGTATTTTTTAGTACTTGTAAAAGATTTTATATTTCTTTATAAAAAAATTATGGATTCTCTCACTACTTTGTCTTGGTGTTCTAGATTTGTGAAATTCTATCAATTTATTTATTATTTAACTTCTTAAATTTTATTTTTATTATTGTAACATAGTATTATCACATCATCCTCTAACATTTATTATTCTATTATGCAAATATGTTTATGTTATCTTCTTAAAATTAATCTGTCATTTGTCTCTCTTTCTTATGGAAAATATATTTCTATTATTTTCTCATTAATTTACATATTTCCCTTATGTTATTTGCCAACAATTTCATGTTAGTATAAAAAAATCGCGCTTATCATACAAGGACATGTTAGTTAAATTAGTCTTTTTAGTAGAACAAATATTACTTGATCAACTTGGATTAGTGTCTACATTAATTTTGTATATTTTTTTATAAAAAATAATAATTTTTTGTTTGATCTTATGTGGTTTAATAACAAATGGATATAGATCATGAATATTAAGATACTAACATTTTCTTTGAAAATCTATTATGTTTTGAAATTGAAGATTTGCTGTAGAGTTTAGTTGCTTAAAAATCAAATTAAAAAGTTACTATGTTAAAAAAAATTAAAATTTTGATTCTTAAAAGATTAACCTATGAATGAGAGGTCTAATTGATGATCATCTTACCTTTGAAATATTATATTTTTGAGGGATATAAATCCAAATGTTAATAGAATCTATTATTAAAAAAAAAAACATGTCCCTAGCTATTATTTCAAAGAATGATCTATTAGAGATCTTCCTTCATAATTGATTAAAAAATTCATAAAATAGGTGGCAATCAATCCTTGACTCATAATTAGCTCATTCTCCTATATCAATTAACTACAATGACTTAATATCTTCCTTATAATTTAATTGTATTTTTCTATTGACCCCAATATGGCCATATGACAATCAAATAATTTGATTGAAATCTTTTATGTAAAAAATCAGAATTTTGGAGTATTCAACTTTATGTTTGATATATTTTTATAACATATTGAGAAAATGACACATTTTCTCTCCTTAAAGGCCTCATCTTCCCTATACATGAAATGGTGTCTCTACTAGTTAAATTATAAGGAAGATATATTATAAAGTTATTGTAGTTATTCAATATGGAAGAGTGAAGTATGTATGAGTCAAGGATTGACTAGTATTTATTTTATGAAATTCTTCCTCATGTCTCATCCCTTATGTTTTTGGAGCCTTGGCAATATTTGAATCTTGTAGGCTTTTTAAGGACCTATTACATTTACTAGTAGACCAAGTACCCATTGATGTTAAAGAGAGTCTACATAGACACCTCCATCAATACAAATTTTTAGATAAGATAATGATAGTCAAACTTAGGCCTACACCCCAAACATACAACTTCTAAAATAAGGTTTAGCATTAATGTAATGTTAGTCATATTTAAACTCCCACCAAAATTTGAGTTTTGTTTGTCAAAAATGCCCAACAATCATATGTATTCAAATATTCAAATGACCAAATGTTATAAAAATACATTTTTTAAACCTTAGGTTATGTTTTATTTCATAATTCTTCAAAGTGGTGACATGTCATTAAGATTCTGGTAGGCCTACATCTTCTCAACAATACAATATAAAGAAATCTACGACCATCGCCTTGTCACCATCAAAAGTTGTGTGATCATTTTCCATAGCAAGATAACAACAATGTGCCACACATCCTGGTGGGCCTTCCTTCTTTACAGTTGGTGGGGATGTAAAAAGTAATGGTAGGTGTTAAAATTCTATTCATTACCTTTTGGCATGGGCTAGTTTTTGATGTATCCTTTCCATCGTCAGATTGAAGATTGATCAACAGTTGATGCCTTGTCGCTATGTAGAAATGTATGAGGATTTCTCATAGAGAGATAGCAACATAACTACACATGGACAAGTGGGGCTAGTTGAACTTTAAGCCACATAGTAAGAAAGGAGTCAAGGAGATTTGATGATGTGGTAGTACTTGATGGATTAGAGGCATTGACGAGGATGGTCAACTGGGGCTTTGTCATGGCCTTCCAATCTTCCAAGATCAATGCATGTTGTTATGTGACTAAGGAAAAATGTATGATGTGTCACTAAGGAAAAATGCATAGCAAGATAGAAATGGTGTGACAGGTGGACATGTGGAACCTATTTCCATTGTGGGCTGCAAGCAAATGATAGAATGCTAGATGAGTTGGCATAGGGTAGAGTTCTCATTGGTCAAAGTACTGACAAGGGTCAATACATCTTCGAGACCATTAGATTGAATATAGATCGAGTGTCTTCATTATATCACTAACCAAAGATGTGAGGTCATTATCCATGGTGACATAATGATGGCTGGACACGTGTCTCAGTGGGCCTGAGTGAGGGGTAAGCAGTGCCAGTTAGTTTCATTCTCGCAAGGTTGCATGCATTTTTCGTTACATCAATTTCAAGTTGCAAAGCAGCAGTAGCAGTTAGTATGAGTTCACAGTTTTGCAAGGTAAATAGTTAATAAAGGTAGAAAGGTGGTGAAGTTGTGACTAGGGTTGAAATTTAAGTCAAAATAAGTTTGAATGGTTGGATGGTAAGACGTTAAAATTTGACTAGTCCATGTGGTGGGTCCAAAGCATTGACTCCAATTGATAGATGATATCGTTGACTTGGCATGCTGATAAGAAAGAAAGATAGTCTTTTAATGGTGAATCTGATCTTTTCCATCATTCACAACCACTTTTGTCACTCTCCATAATCCATAAATGCAAAGGGCATTCCCTTCGCTGCCTAGTTATCCATCTACCTAATCAGAATGTTAAAGGCCATTGTTTCTGTCTTCTCAAAGTTATGTTTGGTAAATAGAATAATTTCCTACATCTTGACATGTACCATGATCAAATTCTTCCCTAGATTTGAAATGATTGTTCTCTACCACCTTAAATTTAGTTGTTGAGTTTTTCCTTGGGGTAGAAGCTATCTGAGTGATGCTTGCACTATAAAAGCATATATTGTAACCCTTCTTAGAGTCAGTTATTTCTTCTCTGATTATGTAACAACAATATTCTATACTTTGCTATGGTAATTTCCTTTTGTCTATGAATGAATGTAATCTCTATCGTGCCTCATTCCCCATTAATATAAGTTTAAAACCTTCTTAGCTTTGTTGATGTATTTGTTTTCATTCTTCAATCTTCATAGAAGTATCTACTATTGCCCCTTTGAATGTTATGGAGTGAAGTCCCTTCCTCATAATATCAACTTGGTTTCTAATCTATATGTGGTTGCTGAGTCAAAACAAAGGTTGAATCAATGTCTTTTGAGATCATATTCATGAATAGTGCATTGTTAGGATGAGATATGACTAAACAAACTATTTTGGTGTATCACCCCTTTAGATTAGATTAGGTAGTTTCTTTGATGCATTCCTTCCCCATTTTCCTTTCAAAGAGTAGTTAGGTGCACCTTGATAGTAAGGAAGTTGGCCTTCTCTAGAGACTCAATCTCACAATTCAAGTCCCATAGCTTGGAGATTGTTTCCATGTTTCACAAGGTTTCCTTTAGGTAAAAACTTTAGGCAAGGGTGCTAGCTTTTGTGACAACATGTATGAACTCTAAAAGTAAAAAATGATTCCTAAGACTCTACTCTCACTAGAATGGATGTATGAAAAGTTGATAATTCTAAAATGACTTAGTTATAAATCAAGCACAAGATCTTGGTAAATAATGTATCATACAAAATTAGCCAATTTAAGGTCTATAATCATCAAATTAATGAAGCCAAGGACTAAGAGAAGACTAGAGGTGGAAAAGATGGTTTGTTTGGTACCTATTAGAAGATAGGGTGTGAGATGCAAGAGGTTTGTAAATGTGAAATGTTGTTTCAAGAAAATATTTCCATTTTTTAATCTAAAATTGGAAGGATACATTTCTATCTTATAAATCATATGAAGGGTGACAACAATAACAGTTTGAAACTCTCTTGAATCTAATTGGACAATCTTAATTTTAACTTGATCCTAAACTATAGAAAATGAGTAATAATTATGATCATAAAAATAATTTTCTTTTTAAAAAAAATATGTATTTTTTTTCATGTAAATGAAAAAATCATAATATATTTAATTTATAAATTTTGAGTGGTTCTAATGATGAAGAACTCATGTTCTTGGAAATGAGGTCACAAATTCAAATATTATAAGAAGTTAAGAATAACTTATTTATAGCACAAATAAATGTCTCTGACAAAGAATATAAGACAGTCTCATATTGCTATAAATCATCTCTAAATAGATATTCAAATATATAAAAATTGATAATGGAAAAGACCAACAAGAAAATTTCTATTCAATATGTTTTAAACATAGAACAAAACTTCAATCAACAATCTATCTTTAATTTTTAAGTTAGAAACTCCAACTCCATTAAACTTTTGTTACTTTTTTTTGTTGAAATTGTATATTATACCTCTAAAATTTACAAGATAAAAAATGCCATTATATGTAAAAATTTATACAATAGTTGTAATGCCTCATGAGGGAACCCAAAAGAAATTAACCTAAAGTTTCACTAAGTTTTCCAAAAAAAAAGATAATAAACAACAATAGATACAAAATAGTAAAAGCAATAATCACATACATAAAAAAATCCATAAAACAAGTTACATCCCTTAAAGGTCCCATGGCTATTGAATCACATCTAACTTTAATTAGTACTAAAACCAATACAATAATCAAATCAAGCATCAAGAATGACTACAAGTACAAATCTATTTAAATAATATACAATGACAGGATGCCAGTTGGCAATAATCAGAATGCAAAATCATCCACTATACAAGTCAGAAGGTATGAAAGGCTGAAAAAATATACATCATAAAATAGATTCAATCATCTCATAAGATTGTATGAAATCAAATCAAATACAACAGAGTATAACCATCCATCATAGTACACAATAACAGAAATAAAGATAATATAGAACAGGGAACTTTACCAATGACATTGAACTGCCAGATCTCAATGGTAAAAGTAAAAAGCACTACCACTTGACC
Source organism: Cupressus sempervirens (assembly GCA_028749045.1). Lineage (NCBI taxonomy): Eukaryota > Viridiplantae > Streptophyta > Pinopsida > Cupressales > Cupressaceae > Cupressus > Cupressus sempervirens. The sequence goes on from CM053787.1 coordinate 725,464,577, forward strand.
TTCTGGTAACCTAAATGGCCCACTCCCACCATGCTGAGGAGATAATCTCAAGTCCAATAAAGGTATCAATTCAAAAAGTCAAATCCAACATCTAGGTCAAGGAAAACCTAAAAGCAATCTACCTCAAAGGTACCAAGACACAAATGACATCTAAACCCAAAGGCAACAATGACATGTAGGAAATCTACCATGTAAGTGGGCAAGTGTCATATTGTGAGCAAACTCTAAGCTTACCCTAATAGCCTCTCTATACTCTAGCCCCCTAATGTCTCTATGTGGCACCAATATCCTTTTGTACAAACAAGGCATACTAATGAAGCAAGGTCACAACCAAGCATCCTCTCTACTCCCATCTTAGCTTGTACTAGCACTCAAGGTAGGGGGGAGAAAAAATGATGACTCTTATTAATTCATTTTACTCTCATTTAATGAAATGTTATCACTTATTAAAATAACCTACAATGGGTTATCCAAGTAGCCTCTTTAGTGCTCCAGCCTCCATTGCAAGCCACTTCCCAACGTGACATATAGATAACCTACCCTAAGCTTAGTAAAAGTAGAAGGTCTCATAGGACCATAAAATATACATCAGTTCTTAAACTAGCAACTGGAAAGCACTAAAATATCACTTATCAAAAATCATAGATTTCACCAATACAATCATCCTAACAAGACTAATTCAAAATCAAGTAGACATATACCAAACCATGACATCACATGACATCATCCAAAAACAATAACTCCTAGCCTCTAGTAGACATCCCAAAAAATGGTAGTTTCATAGTACCTCGAAAAGGAAATCATATAACTAGCAATGTAGTCTCATAGTTTTGTTTGGTTTTGAAAACATACAGTTTGATTTAATAGTAAGATTGAAGTTTACATTTCATTGTAAGTTTTTGACTTTAAAAAGTTCACAGATTTCCCCTATAACTAAAACCCATTTTCCCCTTCTAAATCTGAACACATAAAGTCAACGTCTTTATTAAAAATATAAAACAAATTAAATAATTACTATTACATTATCAAATAAAAATTATTAAATTAATAGCACAAATTATTATTAATCATAATCATTACTTAAAAATCTTTAAAAAGTTTATTTAAAATTATTAAATAACATCTAATATTAATTTAATTAATTAGCAAAGTTATATTAATAATATTAAATATAATTTAAAACATATTAATTAAATTAATGAATAAAGAATATATTTCACAAAATTTACAAAATAATATTTAATATTTAATAAAACTTATATTAAAAAATTATAAAATATAGGTGATTTTAAAAGCTTGTCAGCCTACCTTAAAAGGTTGCTCAATAGCTTGTTATGACCCCAATAGTATATTGTTGCATTAGTAGCAGTGCCTGATGTTGTCATAGCAAGTTTTATTGCACACGCAACAACAAAGACTACTAGTGGAGGATAAGGTAAGGAGGGGAGGTGGGGTGTGGTGGCCCACCTCCCACTCAGAAATATTTTTTTTAAAATTGTTATTAAAACAAATAACTCCCCCCCTCATTCAATTTTGATTTTATATTTTCTTTTAAATAATATGTGATGAAATTATCACACACACACACACACACACACACAAAGATTTTCACTCAAATAAACTAATAGGAGAAATACGAGAAAACAATTGAATCTATATAAACAATCCTGATATCTTTTCGAAACCTTGTTCATATCAAAATATGGTTCTCTAAAGTTTTATAGTGAGGGTTTTCCAATTTTCAATTCATACACAGATAATCTCAAAAATGAAGAATGACAAATTTACAACGAGGGTCTCAACCCAATTCAAACTCTGAAACAAAATTTTGCAAACGTGAAGAATACAAAAATTTGAAGAATGAAAAACTACCGTACAAATAAACCCACAAGATCCTACATGGATTTGATGCTAAAAGTGAAAAATGCATAGAGCATGCAAGTAATCTCCGTTCTTCTAAAAACCTCCTTAGAAATTTCTCCTCCAAATCTTGATAGGGAGAAATGAAATCTAATTTTCTAATAAAGAGTTTTTGAACCCTAATTCAGAGCTTCAATTGTGCAATCACATGAAAACCTCTTTTCTTAATTACTTTATTATATTATAATTTTCATGTGCAACCTTTTTGTAATTTAATTAGAATATCTTTATTAAATCAATTTCTTTCTTTTTTTAATTAATTCTCAAGATATTTTTGATAAAATTTTTATTAACTTAAATAATAAAAATAATCAGAGTTTATTATTAAAATGGACTCCTAAATATGTATTATTAAATTAAATAAATATTATCATGTCATAATTAGAACTTAAAATAATATTTAATTTTAATTCTTTTATTCAATTAATTTTTAAAAAATTAGTTTAATCTAATAAAATATCAAAATTTCTTTACAATTTTTTCATTAAATACTCTTTTAATTTGATTTAATTATAATATAAAATCATCACAGACCCACAAGAATAAATATGAAAACTCATAATAAAGTACAACGTACTAGATCAAACTCAAGGGTTATATCACAAATTCACATCACTTGATGAATTCAGAAGGGTAAACAACTCAAATACTTGTCCTATTTTTTAGGACAATTGGCTTATGGATAGGATTCAAAATCAAGGTTTATCTCCCCTCTCTTACCATTGAGATATTGTGATATGGTACACTCATCTTGGCAATTCAGGAAAGTTGATACCCAGTACTTGCAATCTACATAAAATTCATGCATGTACATACACATATATTCTAAACTAAACAAGCAATGGTGAGAAGTGGTGCATTGTGTAGATCCTGACTAGTAAGTGACTACGACTCCCTCCCTCAACTATATGAAAAACATCTTACATAAAGTAAAACATATACGTAGACTATGCACATGCAAGTATGGGGTAAGTATCCATAGAAAATGCATATAAATAATCCATCCAACTATCATCATGAAATAATTGGAATCATTGTATATGGAATCATCAACATTGAAGAATAATCATGCATACATGAAATAACTAGTACCAAAGTAACTCATCATATAATCAACTGAGCATGAAACCATATCCAACAATCTAGAAAACAAATATCGCTAATCATCAAACATTATCATAAAACTGGCCTAAAAGGGTTCGGCAATAATATCTAAAAAGTAAAAACTAGGGATAGGCACTACAATACTAGATAAAAAAATATTTTTATATAATATAATCTTCTTAAAATCTATTCATATCTTTTCAAACTAAAAATTAAAATATAAATCATGATAATTGAATATAGATGAGATCTTAAATTGTATTTGTTTTCTACCATTTCCACTCACCTGATTTCATGAGTTACTATTATTTCAGTGGGAAACCATCCAGGAAATTGCCATCCATGTGGACAAATGATAAATCAAGTGTTTCTTTGAGGCAAGAATATATACTATTGGTTGACCACTACTGCTCACCTGGTTTTGTAAGAAAATTGTCTAGCATCACCAACCTCAAAGAGTATATGAGACATGATTTATCTAAATAGATATCTTTAGGATCACTAGCTTACTAAGCGTAGTCCAACTAAGAGTAGTTCGTTCCTCAAAATCGTATATGAGAATGCACAATGATCTATTGAAATACCACTACTTTGTATAAAAATTCAATGTGTTCATCACAAATATCATAGAAAGAGGGAGTCCAAGTCTCATACTACAAAATGGTGTCAGTTCATGTAGAGACATTGTCAAGAAATAGTTTAGATTCCATCCCAGCTAAGTACATAGGTGAGTTAAAATTGAAGAGAGTCCAACACATAGAATTGTTAATCTCAAGAGCAATGGTAGAGCTGGTCTTGAGCTTTATTTAGTCCACTTTGTACACTAGGTCTTCAAGTGTCGAGTAATACAATTTTGACATAGTTTTTTGTAATGGCACAAACTACTATTTAAACCTTTTTGAAGCTGACTTGAGGATTGTTTTGTGATCCTAGATGATAAGGACGAATCTTTATTGAGAATCCCTATGTAGCACATGTAGCCAATCAAAAAAAGGGAAGAATTAAGCAGAAATATGGGTGAATCACAATCATTGATTCATAAATAACCCTATGTCACAAAGATCTTCTTAAAGAAGATAAACCCTAAAATTTTTGTGTGTGTGGAAGGAGAAAAAGAGTGAAGTTTTCATGTGAAAATAGAGCATTCATGGTGACAAGGAATGGTGAATCGAGATACATTGCAGAATTAGATAGAGGAGAACAAAGGAAAGGAATTAGAAGACAATAGAGATACATTTTATTAGGAAGGATCAAGTACACATCAAGAAAGAGTTGATCTGTCATCAAGCAATAGAGTGTTAACCAAAGGATCATTGCTAAGACATTCTAATAGGTGAATTAGTTAAATCCATTAATAGAGTAGTCTTAATAAGTTGTTGTAAATCCTTTAACAAGGTGCTTACTTCATTGTAAGTCAAAGTCCTTTTACTAGGAATACTTCTAACATGGTGTTGAAATCCTTTAACAGGGTAAGATTTAACAATCTTGTAAAGTCTTTAACAAGGCAAACCTTTCACACGGTAGATCATGTTTCATGATCAAAACATTGTAACCTTCATTGGATATACTTTATTACTATAGTAGTGGAGATTAATGGGTGTCATACCCAACCCAGTTTTACATTCTACTTGGAGGGTTAGAGGGTAACCAAATATCTTATGTCATACATGTGTTGAATGATTATTTACTTTCATGATATGGATGTTTATGCTTAATTTTGTATTTTAGTTTACATATATAGATTGTGAGATGGATGCGTGGTGGATGATTTTAAGGTTAAAGTTGTAAGTGTTAATTCACACCCCCAACCCCCTCCCAAAGTTTACTTTCCCTATTGTATTTCCAATAGGAAAAAGGCAAGGAGGAGAGGAAAAGAATAATTTGGGAAGTTGTAGAGGCAAGATGAGAGTGGGGTGACCTCGAGAAAATTGATGGGAACAACATATTGTTGTGTGTATGTGTGGTAGCATGATAGTATGGATATCATTACATATTATTAGTGCAACATAACTACTCCATCCACGGCTACCTCCCCCTCCAAATTCAAAGTTGTTCAAGAAGCTACTAGACTCGAAATTGCCAATAATTCAAATAATACTTGTCTTTAATGCCAAGCATTGCATTGGATGGAGATTCTCTAATCCTCATGTTCAAGATGACATCAGACATTATCCCTTCATTATTTATTTTGAAGAGAATAGTGATGATGATGATGATAAGCCCTTGATTCAAGCTATTTATGAAAGTGAAGGGAGGTTATTTTTGCTCGAGGAGATCTCGGCCATGGTACTATCAAAGATGAAGGAGATAATAGAAGATTACCTAACAATGATGTAAAATATGCCACCATCATAGTTCTAATTTCAATAATTCTCATTAGAGGACTATAAAAGATGCTAGAAAAATTAAATGGTCACTTAGTCTACTACTACTATGATTTGTTCGTTTCATGCATCTCTAGGAACAAAATATAGCATCTTTATTTTTGAAATTTTAATTTGATTTGATTGGAGATTTTTAAATTTCATAGCCAAATTAAATGAATGCACCATGGACATTTCTATTTTTTACAGGTTGTGTACAATTCCTTTGACGAGATAGCTACAACTTATTACTGAGATTAGATTTTATATTGTGTTGGTACAACATGACATTGAAAGAATATGGTCTAATTGTAGTATGTGGATAGACATGATGTCTTGAATGGTTTTCCATCCCTCTTATCCATTTACAATCATTGATCTTGGGAAAATAGATTCTCCTCTTCAAATAAGAAATGCCTATAGCATTAATTTGACATTTGTTAGATGCTAGATTATCTACCACCTACCACTTGGGTTGTATGTGGAAACTAAAACATGGTTGACCTAGCTTCTAACAAAGATGGTATTTTGCCTTTTCAATTTGGCATACTTCATCTAATTTTAGAGCTATATCTAACATGATCTTTAAAAGGCTCAATCATTCTATGATTAATGCATAATATTTTTTATCCTTCTTCAAAGATAGAGAATTATTTATCATTCCTCTACGAGATGTGACTTTTTTAGACCACTATCCCATTCTCTTTACTATTCTTTGGCAGACAACTCAATGATGTCACTCTAAAATGCAATTTCTCCTCAACACATCACTTTTGAGTCATGATCCCAATATGCCTCACATTTTTTATGTTTGAAATTTAGAATCTCAACCCGACACCCACACTAGTTGGATTCAATGGTAGAATGATGCCATCTCCCATATGACTAGATTTATTTGCATCTATGACAAGCAACTTTCTCTATACCATAGGCATTCTGATGCAACCACCAAAGATCTATGTGTGACCTTTGAGACTTTTTCCTTGAATCTATTTCATTAGTTCTTGCAACTTTGGCTTGCCACTCTCCTCTATCAAAAGTAGGTTGCTAACATCTATGTTTCTAGAGGTGCTCAAATCAAGGCCCGTATTCACTAACTTGAGATTAGAGACCAAGCGTCAATGGAACTTTTTCAAGCTCTTAGAGCTTGTCATTTTTTGGTAGGGATTAAAAAAATTAAGGAAGGGTAGCATATTTTCTTTGACCTCCTATAAAATTTTCAAGCCTTTTTCCCACATTAAGAGAAGTTTTTCAATGTGTAAGATAACTTTGTGGAAAGGGAACAAGCATTGAAGGAATGCACTACTATTACTCCTAACTTTCTTATAGTTGAGCAATGTGCCTTCTACAAGAACATGCTCATCCTTAGTGACCTCAAGGAAGTAGTCTTCTCTATGGAAGATCGAAAGGCCCCTAGGTGTTATGGTTTTCCTTGTGAATTTTACAAATCTTTGTGGGACTCCATTGGGCTAGATTTATAAAAAAATCTACCTTGAAGTGTTCTATTTTAAATTGCTAAGAAGTCCCATTAACAAAGGGAACATCAAGTTCATACTTGACCATCAACACATATGAGAATATGAATAGATAAATGAGATTAAGTGACATAAGTAGATTCAGTTTGTGTAGAGGAATGACAGTTGAGTACTTTTTGGTGACTTCCAAGTTAACACTTTGAATGTACACTTGAAACCTCTCTCACCAATTTATTTATGAGAAGTTTGGATACACTTTTTTCCATTGGATATATTAGATATTTAATTTATTTTTATTAATTTTATGTTTTCATTTAGAATTATAAATTAATAAAGTTATAAAAAAAGGTTATAAAAATGTTAAATAATATTTGATTTGATAACTAGGATTTAAAAATATTGATTTAATCACTATTGTAGAACATAAAATATTTGTATGCTTCTTTTGATGAGTCTTAGATAAATTCAACATAGTTATTACCACAACTAAGACCAAAAATCAATAGAAAAATACATATAGTACACCAATTCATAGTGGTTAGTAAAATAGTTGACATGGTGGGGACTTGATTTTAAAAGTTAGAGATGAAATCTATTGATAGAGAAGTTACTTGGATTACATCCTCACTTAGTATTCAATCTAGTGTGATGATTAACATGTTTGCTAAGACTAACCAAAATTTAGAGAATGATTAACAAAAACTTTAAAAATATGTGGTATAATTATATCCATTTTCCATCTATTTCATTTTCCCCTTCATCATCCATAATGCCCCAAAACTATTAGCTAACATACAACCTTTAATTTGATGGAAACCTTCATTGTGTGATATGAACATTTATTTGTCTTGTCAAATGAAATATTTTTTTTGAGAAATCAAACAATAAATCCAAATTATGATTGTGCACATGTGCATAGGAATCAAAGTTTATGTAAATTTAAGTACACAAGCTACAATAAAAAATTAGCAAAGAGTTGGTAGAGTTTATCTAAGACTTCTTCCAAATCAACAACTGAAAGAAATCCGTAGAAGATGGATATATGTACAAAGCTAGATTGAGACTATCTTCAATCCTTGAATTATTTTTCAAATTATACTACTATATACTTTGTGCATATCTCCATTCACTACATGCCCAAAAACCCATTTCCTCCCTAGAACTATCAATAAACAAGAAATCTTCAATTCAATGACAATCTTCTTGTATTGGAACATGTGGAATCCTTGATTCCAAAACTTCCATTAGAGAGACTAAAAGGTTCCTTCATAGTTTTCTATTTTATTGGGCTTGTTTTGCAATTTTCCACACCTAAACTATTTTTTCATGCTCATCGTTCACTTATATAATAGCAAAGGTGATCTTGTTACACATATTAAGACTCTCCAAATTCTATGTAGTGATTATCCTCATGACCATAGGATCTTAGTTAAGTTATTTTATTGCACCTTCCTTGATAAATCTTCGTAATGGTATTTTTTTTTTCACCTTATTCTATTATTTCCTTTTATAAACTTGCTAATGCGTTTATACAATAGTGTCATAATACTATTGGTACTTATGTCTCTTTCATTGATTTGATCCATTGCAAATAAGGTCCTAGGGAGAAAGTGATTGATTTTATTGATAGATATAAGAATTTTCATGCTTAGATTTCTTATCATGTTCGTAGTCTTGATATTCAATATATTTTTATTTTCAATTCACAAAAAAAAACATTAGAGATAACTTTTTGCTAAATAAGTTTATTTCTATTTCACAACTTTGTGCAACACTTCATCATTATCAATTACAAGTGACTCTATTTGAGAACACCACTCCAATGATTCCTGTATCTATTGGTAAGAGTGATACCACACCTAGTCATAACAAATTTCAAAAACCTAACAATTACATGAAGATTAACAAAGCCACAAATATAGTAGTTTATTAAGTAGTTGTTGCACTAGAGATGTTGCTACTTCTTCCTTAATTTTTGGATGAAATATAAGTTTACTACTTATTCTGAGTCTTTATATTCTATTATGAGTGAGTTAGTTAGTCCTAATATGATTAAACTTCCTCCTATTAAACTTCTTCTTCCTTCTACTACATCGATTTCACACTTTATTCCTAAAGCCTTTTGTCAATATCATCGCCAACCTGGCCATCATACTAAGGTATGTTGTTCTTTGAAGCATAAGATTCTAGATTTATTAATTATAATGCTTTATCTATTGATAGTTAGGATATTCATTCTATGCAACCTCCTAATGAAAATCTTCAAATCTACACTAATCCTTTGCCTCAACATACTACTAATACCATTGTTCAACATAATTCTTCTTCTCCTTTTTTTCAAAGTAGATGTTTCTTATGAAACCTTGCAATGGTAGAATGATAATACTATTAATACTATGGAACATGTAGTCAAACCTCCACCTCCACCTAAAAAATAAATTCCATCTATATCTAATGATCAACCTAAATTGAATCATAATTGTTATCTCATTTCCTAATGATTATACATTCAAAGCTCTTGATGGTCCCCTTTATATTGCTACTTAGATTGCTAAATATGCTTCTTATGGGTGTCTTTTTTATCCTACTTCTATGATTAATATTATTACTAAAGAACATTTATTTTCTAAGAAAAGCATCATGATTTCTATGACCCAACTAATACTTGAATTCAAACTTGTAATGGTTTCTTATATCCCCCTCAAGCTACTATTTCCTTTCTTGTGGAGCTCTATGGTAAATTGGTGCATAGTACCTTTGTTGTCATTCCTACATATTAAATTAGCTTCAAGTGAATCTTTATTTATCTTGGTAAAAACATTAATAGGTGTGCAACCATTTTATAAAGGAGAAGGCTAACAAAAGTATAATTATTCAACTTCAATGACACAAAAGAGGTATAATTATTTAGAATTTGAGAATGAAGTAAACTAATAAAATATGTAGAAATGGATGAATTCTAGGATTATTATTTTTAATTATTATTTTGAATAATAATCGATATATTTTTCTAATTTTCAAGGATGATTTTTTAGTTGCTGAAAAAATAAGGCTCTAGTTCCCACGAAAAAACTATATGAAAATAAAAATTTTCCCCATTGATCTCAAATTATGTTATAGATGAGATATATAGCTCGCTTAGTAAAAAAAATGGTTTTTGACCTATATTTTCTCTTTTATAAAAATTCAAATTTCAACTCACCTAAAATTGATCATTTTTATCTCCCACCACATTTTTCAAAACAAATCTATTCTAACCAAAAGAAAAATTATACATTCTAGAAAAGAACTCTCTCCTCTAGAACATCAGATGGTTTTTAAATTTTTTTTTATAGGATTTAATATTTTTTTCTTTATCAAAATCAAAATCTTCTAGTGTTAAAATATGTACTTGTAACTTATTTCTTAATTACAACATACTATATCTAATTAAAAAAATATGTACTCTATATGAAAATATTCTTGACTTTGAGCTCTACAAAATGGTGTTTATATGTTATTAATAAATATCATTAAATAGAGTAAGAGTTATTGAAATGCCACTTTTCTGAAATAATTTTATTTCTTTAGTAATTGGACACATACTAGTATAAAACATGCATTTAATAGTCTTTACAAATTGGAATAGTTTGACAACTTATATAACTTAGCTAGATGAGTTTATCTATATCATATATTTGAACAAAATAGATTTTTAGATAGAAAAACTCAAATTTAGTCATTCTAATAAGTCATCCTAAAAGGTGACACAAAATTTCCTTATGATGGTGACATTAAGATCCTACCTCAAGGTGACATTAGGTTTTAGCCCAATTCCACCTAGGAGAAAGGACATAAAAGGGAAGAAAGAAGGAAAACTGCAAGGAGATTGGTGACCTTGCATTAATTAGGTGCTAAACCTTTATTAAATTATCTGAGTGCATTCAATTTAAGATGGTCCATTTAGGATCTATCCTCCTATGTCCTCCATTCCCTTCTTCTATCCACTTGGAATTTTTTCTTCACACTGTAATGACTATATCTTGGATTTTTTAATTGACTCTAGAGATCTAGGATCTATTTTAGGATCCCAAAGGGATCCAAGATGTTATCAAAACAGGTTGTTATGGGTCCAATACATCCTTGACCAATTACAGACATAATACACCCTGAAGGACCAATTAGGGTCATAGCGCACCCTTGATTGGGACCTATTTTTGGTCTCCTATTTGGGTACTTTTGGTGTGTTAATTCTTAAGCAGGTCAGGCTACAAGAGTTAGTCAATTCAAAGCTCTATATAAACCCTTACAATTTTTGTATTTCTCATCCAAGCATTCTATGATCAACTTCATATACAAGTACTTGTGTACTAGCACTCTAACACTCATATTTTGATTCCTTGTAGTCATCAAGAATGTATTTAAGCATGCCTCCATTGAAGATAAAGGATAAAGGATCAAGAATTCAAGAAATTAAATGAGAACTTATCTTCAAGATCTTCTTCAATCCATCCAAGATTGTTTATTGCATCTTCAACAACCAATCATCTTCATCTTCTTGATCCAAATGAAATGGAGAAGTAAGCACATTGCATTTGATTCAAGAAATCCATCTATTGTAAGGTGAATTTTTACTACTTTATATTCATGCTATTTTAATTCAAGGTGAAATCCTAGACTAGGGTTAGGCCAAGGAGAACCCCCCATCAACAACAAAAACCCTTTTTTATTGCAGGTTGAAGGTTTTGAATTGAAAAACATGTTGTAAATATGAGTACCCTTCTTGGCTATCATTAAAACTACAAAATTAGTTCATCAGTGTCACACATACTCAGTCAAGGTCACGGTTTGCCCTTGATCTAGTTTGACTCTGATACATTGTCAAATGACTTCTAGGTTTTGTCTGTTGAACAATTTCAGGCCTAGATTCAATGATTTCCATTAATTCTTATCATCGTAGCAAGGTTAAAAAAAGGATTCTAAAGGTGTGCTTTCAAACTTATTTATTCTTTTAACATGTTTACTTATATCTAGTTCTAGCTTCTCACATCATGTAGGGTTTTCGAGGACATAGATATTCTTTCCCCTATTCTTCCTAAACCTAGTTTGTGTTAGTGCTCCTTACTTGTTTTGGTTAGCACTAATCTCTCTAGATCTACTTATGTAGAATTAATATTGAAAGGACTCTTTTCCTTGACTTTCACATCCCTTTGTTATGTTATATGTATTTTGGTTATGTAATGAACTTAGGGTTGTACCCTTGGTTCACATTTCCCCCCTACAAATCTAAAGGAATCCTTGGTAGATAAACCTAAACTACAAACCTTGAGAGAAATTCCTTGTTGAATTAAAGTGTGTATTCCATGATTTAACAAATAAGCTCACATGATTATAAATATAAGGGGTTTCTTCAAAAATGCGGTTCCATTTAGACACGCAAGTAAAGACAACCATAAAATAGTTATGTCTAATGAGCATTATCTCTGTATCTCCTAAAAAATCTAGATCTCCAATGTTGATAAAGAAATTTAAAGTCTAAGAAATTTATAGATCACAGCATACTTACTACAAGTAAAAAAAGGACATAATAGGGAACCTCATTTTTGTTCTTCAAAATGGAGAATGGAATGACAATAAATAAAGAATAAAATAAGGAACAACTACAAACAAGCCAAAAATCACTTAATACCCACAACAATTGGTTTGCAAAGAAAACCCTTGTAGAATAGCTTCCAGAATCCAAACTCTCCTAACAAAGCACAAAAAAAAAACAAAAAAAAAGAGAAGAACATTAAGTGGGACCTGATCCCCTTCACATCACACCCAACATGTAGAACCCACACATAACCTAACACACTCAAAACCAAGTAGAATGGTAGTGGTTATGGAAAACCCTAGCTCCTATAAAAATAACCATCTTATTTACTATCACTCTCCATCCTAATTCCCAAAATCTCTATTAAAACACCAAAGTTTTGAAGTTGTAAGGACATATTTAGGTCAATTATAGAATATAGTTAAATTCTAAGTAAGATATATTACAAATTTATTGTAGTTATTCAATATGGAAGAGTGACGTAAGTGTGAGTAAAGGACTGACTAGTATCTATTCTATAAAATTCGTCCTCATGTCTCACCTCTTATATTGTTTGATCCTTACACTTATTGATTCTTGTTCATCTTGTAGAATTTTTAAGAACCTATTAAATTTACTAGCAAACCAAGCACCCATTGATATTAAAGGGAATCTACATAGAGACCCCCGCCAATACAAGTTTTGAGATAAGATAATGATAGTCAAACTCAAGCTACACCCCAAACCTACAATTTCTAAAATCTCTAAATGCAATAGGTTTTCAAGAAATTTTTAATAGAGAACTCTTTGTGATCTACATCCGTTTGTTGTTAAACAAAAATAAAATTACCATAAATATAAATTTGAAAAAAATAATAGTAATATGAATTTATATGAAGAGTCACGTTACTTTAATTTGTATAGTATTCACAATGACAAGAAGAAATATTTTCCATAGTAAAAAGAGGGAGTAGTCACGTATTTTTATTATAACATGGACAACAGAGTATGTTGGAAGGAATAAGAAGATATTTCAATATTTTTATTTTTATTTGAGATGTAATATTTAGAAGTATTTATTATTAAATTTTTTTTGTAAATATTAGAATATTTCCAATTTATTGAAGACTAGATATTTAATCCCCTAGCAATAGACATGTTGTATAATAAGGTTTAGGATTAATGTATGAGCTTAAAAGTTAAAAATGATTCCTACTCTACCTTCACTAGAATGGATCTATAAAAGGTTGATAATTCTAAAATGAATTAGATATAAATCAAGCACTAGGTCTTGGCAAATAATGTATCATACAAAATTAGCCAATTTAAGGTCTATAATCATCAAATTAATGAAACTGAGGACTGAGAGAAGACTAGAGTGTAAAAAGTGGTTTATTTGGTACCTATTAGAAGATGGAGTGTGAGATGTGAGAGGTCTATAAATGTGAAATATTGTTTCAAGAAAACATTTTCATTTTTTTAATCTAAGTTAGGAATGATACATTTCTATATTATAAATTATATGAATGATGAGAACAATAATAGTTTGAAACTCTCTTGAATCTAATTGGACAATCATAATTTTAACTTGATCCTAGACTAGAAAATGATTAATAATTATGATCAAAAAAATATTTTTCTTTTTAAAAAGAAATGTATTTATTTTCATATAAATGAAAAAATCATAATGTATTTAATTAATTAGAATTTGAGTTGTTCTAATGATGGATAACTAGTGTTCTTGGAAGCGAGGTCACAAATTCAAATCTTATAAGAAGTAAGTTAAACACAACTTATTTGTACAAAGCAATAGTGTATTCTATAAAATGAAAAAGACCAACAAGAACATTTCTATTCAATAGGTTTTAAACATAGAACAAAACTTCAATCAACAATCTATTGTTTATTTTTAAGAAAGGTAAAAACTCTAATTCCATCAAAATATTTGTTACAATTGTTTATTAATTGAAATTGTATATATTATACCTCTAAAATTTAGAGCATAAATGATGTCATTATATGTTCAAAAAATATACCATACTAGACAAAAGAATAGCTTTTATAAAATTCTCTTAAAATCTATTCGTAACTTTAAAAACTATAGATTAAAATATAAATCGTGATAATTGAATGTAGATGAGATCTTCAAATGTATTTGTTGGCTACCATTTCCACTTACTCGATTTCATGAGTAGTTGTCATTTCCATGGGAAAGCATCCAGAAAATTGCCATCCATGTGGACAAATGGTAAATCAACATTGCTTTTAGACAAGAATATACTATCGGTTGACCACCAGCCCTCGCCTAGTTTTTAAAGAAACTTGTCCAGCGTCATCAAAGAGCATATGTAACATCATATATTTGAGTATCAATGGTCACAATTGTTTTTCATCTGTATCGATGGTGAGAAGGGAGAGCATTGTCATTGTCACGATCCACTGTAAAAGCTGGGAGGTCACTCTTCTCTTGCCCTCTTCTCATGTCTTCTCTAAGGAGGGCCTCATCTCATTTCTTCAGAAAAGACCAAAGACTCTTCTTCTCTTGTCTTGTCTTCCCTTTTTGATGTCTTTAGTAGAGAAAATAAGAAAAGAGTGCACATCAAAAAGAGATTCAACATAAAAAAGTATTTGATTTTGTTGTTAGTGTTTTCCCTAAAAAGGAGGATGGGGAATTGATTAAGGAGAAGGGTGGGGTGTATGTCTTATCGTCCATTAGGATTATTTCAAATAAGGTCTTGATTGTTGTAATGGAATATGTGACCCTTGATGGGAGGTATTATAGGGATCATAATTATTACTTTTCTTTTCTTAACCATTTTAGATATAAAAAGAGGATTTTTCCCTTTTTCTTCCTTATCTATTCTCTCACTCATAGAATTAAAATTTTTAGAGAGACACCCCAATTAGCCAATCATTCATGAGGGGTTAATAAGGTTGGTTTGTATCTACATCATGAACAATATCCTAAACCTTATTTCTTTGTGTGTTTTAGTGCCAAAGGATAAAATTGAGGTTTCAAAAAGAAACAAAGGAAAATATTAAAAATTTATCACTAATCTTGATGCTTCCACCCATGAGTCTTCTAAGAGGAAAAAGGGTCATGTTAATTGCATAGATATTCCTATGAAGTTAGAAGGGGAGAGTGAGTATGAAGAGAAAAAGGATATTTCAAGTGAATAAGGAAAATAGAGTATGGAAATGGGGAAGGTTGAGGAAAGAGAAAATTCTTATGAGTTTGTGGAAATATTATTATCACTCTTTCTCTCCAATCACTATGTTATATGCAAAACGATGTTGTTATGCTTGTGGTGAACCAAAAAGCTCAAAAAATCTATCATTCAGGAGGAACTAGTAGATGAAGAGGAGCAAACCATGGGATTGGTGGATTATGATGATTCATTTGATCATAATATCTAGTTGTCTCCTTAGGAATCAATTGATAAATTGATGAAGAGTTTGATTCATATTATAAAGAAAAAGGAGATAGGAGTAAAGGAAAAGAAGAATAAGAAAAAGGCTCATTCCTACACTCAATGTCATGGATCTTGTGGAAGTCAATGTCAAAATCTTGGAGGAGGACCTTAGGGAAGTAAGTGTTGATCCATTTCTTGGTGTACTTCAAATTACAAATTTTGTCTCATGCAATTTTAGGCTTGAAAAATGTTCCTTGAATCTATTCAAGACACTCAATCTAAATATAGAGCCCTTGAGGCAAAAGTTGAAGAGCTACAAAGTAGGGGAGCTAATAAAAATTCAAAGGAAATTTCAATTCATATTATAATGGAAAACAAGATAGGGGTAAAGGAAAAGAAGAATAGAAAAATGCACACTCCTATGCTCAATGCCATGGATCCTATATAAGTCAATGTCAAAATCTTGGAGGGGGACCTTAGGGATGTAAGTGTTGATCCACTTCTTGGTGTTCTTAAAATTGAAAAGTTTGTCCCCTTGTGCAATTTCAGGCTTGAGAAATGGTCCTTTAATCCACTCAAGATCCTCAATCTAAATGGCCAAACTTGAAGAGCTATAAAGTAGGGAGGCTAATAGAAATTCAAAGGAGATGGATAAGGTGAACAGTGAAAAATGATACTATAGTCAAGGAGTTGAAATGAGAAATAGAAAGAATGGATGATGTAATCAAATGTGTCCTGACTAGTTGTCCATGGAATATAGAAGCTACAATGGAAAGTCTAAATAGACTAATCAAGAATGTTGAACCGGATGCTACTTCAATACTTGTGTTACATATTGAAGAACCAGATTCAGAAAGAAAATGTTGTAGCCTTTTTAAATGTACATGCACTAGAGCCCAAAACAAGATAAAGGACAACCTTGTGTTAAATAAGAAAGAGTTCAAGAAGATGGAAAAAAAATTCAAGTAATTCAATAGGAGCTGAAGGAGAAGGTGTTGCCACTTCTTTAGGCTTTGGTTTGGGTTGTGCTATCCATCTAGATTTTTGGTTTTTGTTTCCTTTCCATTTTGAATGTTGGTTGTAGGTTTTTTGTGCTAATTTTTTTAGTGGGTGTACCAATATATCTATAATTGGGTACGAAGTGGCTGGGTAATTTAATTTATCATTGACTATGACTGCTGTGGAAGGTAAGGACTAAAGAATAGCTTATTGGCATTATGCTATATTTTTCATTAGTCATAACACTTATTTGATTCAAAAAGGTTATTGAGCTCATCACTCTATCCATAGTTTATACTAAGCATTCAATGGTTACCTTGTAAGTTCATCAATTAAGCAATTCACATCGAGCATTCTTGAAGCTACCAAGTGAATGTATAGTTAAGTAGTGTTTATCGAACTTACAGTGTTCATTGAATAGGTAGTGGTCACCGAGCTTCATAGTGTCTACTGAGTTATTAGCTTGTGTGATTTGAATTCAATTTCTACCGAGTGATGGATATATAGTGTTTACTGAGTGATAACAAGGTAAACAAAGGATTTAGTATCTATCGAGTGACACTATATCTACCAAATCTCCAATGGTTACCAAGTTCCAAGCTACTGAGTGCATGACGATGCTGAGTAATGCAATGGATACCGAGTATCAAAAGGTCACTAAGTTAGCTTGAAGAGCCCAAGTTCTCTACTATTTGGCCAACTCAGTAATGTTTTGTTTACATTTTTTTTAGTTGACCTTGTAATTGTGATTATTGGAATGATATATATGTAATGTATTGTATCATTTGCAATATATGGATGAGAACATCAAAGAATGATATGTAATGTTTTGAGAAGAGTGAATGTGAATCAGTAGCAGAGTAGAGTATTCAACAAGGTCTACAAGGAGCAGTAAATATATATCAGTGACAAGAGGTGATCTATACTTCAAGGATCTAATCAGCAATCAAGTTGTAAGTTAGATCTACTATTTCATCCTAACAAGTGAATCAATTTTCTAAATCCTTTAACAGAGTTCACTAAATAGTCTTTGTATAAATCTCCTAATAGAGTGCATACTTCATTGTATGTTTATAAAACCTCTAACAAGGTGGATCTAGTAGTGCAAATTGCTCTTAACAGGGAAGATCATTAGAAGTGATCAATGTAAACCCTAACAGGCCAACTTTATACTATAGTAGTGAAGTTTTCTGGGTATCATCCCCACCCCAATTTTTACTTTCTATTTGAAAGGTTTCTAGGTCACCAATATACTGTGTTCATGTGTTATGAATGTTTATCTTTTCTGATGCATACAGTAGATTAGATGAATGAATGGTGAATGATTTATATTGTTAAAGTGTTGAATTGATTTAAAAAAATTTTAGGTTACTGATTCACCCCTCCCCTCTCTATAACCTAGCTAGTGTTGATTATTTCCAACAATTTCTATTAGAGCTTTGTGGTTCTCAAGATAAAGTTTGACAGCTTGAGTAAAGATCAAAGGCAATGGAGATATTCAGACTTGATAAAGCTATTGAGAATGAAAAGATAGATCTAGAAATGGCCATAGCTCAAATCAAGGAAGCAAAAGAGCATCTTTCCCAATCCCTAAAAAGAAGGAAGGAACTTACAAGAAAAATGAATGACCATTAGTATGTTGAAGAAAAGATTGAAGACTTTTTCCCATCAAGCAATTCAGATGAAGCTAATGAGGCAATCAAAGAACTACTAGAAAAGAATAGCTCTCTGGAAGAAGAGGTTAGAAAATTGAAAAGAGAACAAGAAGTTTAGTCAATAAGAATGTGTGAAAGCTTGGAGGCAAGGAACAATGTAAATCAAAATCAATCCCTTCAGCAAGAAAGTCTTATCAATCAGCTCACCAATGCAAATGAAGAAATCATGAATCTAATATTTGAAAATAAAAATTTAAGGAACGACTTAATCACTAAAAGATAGATCAATAAAAGATTGAAAGCTGATCTAATTTCTAAAAAGAAACTCAATGAAAGGATGATGAAATCTCAAGCAAATCTAGATCAATTGAATCAACAAAGTGAGAAGAATCTTCATAGGCAAAAAGGTAAAGCAGGACTTGGTTACAAAGAAGAAGGTGAATCTTCCAAACAAGGTGCCCAAAGGAATCAAAAACCTACTTGCAATCATTGTGGTAAGGTAGGTCATACATCAAACAAATATTGGAGCAATGGAAAGGAAAAATTCAATGAAAAATGCTAAAATTATAGAAAACATGGTCATAAAGCCAATGAGTCCAAGGAGAAACCAAAATTTGAAGGTAAGTGTCACAAATGCAAGAGACAAGGTTACAAGGCATCTAAATGCAGATCCAAAACATTCGATCCAACTAAAAAAATTGTCAAAGCAATATTTGGTTGGGATTACAATACTTAGTGCAGATGTCACTATTGTGGAGAATATGGACACATTGGCATAGATTGCAGAAGGCATCACTTAAGAAAAAGAGATTCAATAGTGAATTCCTAAATTTACTAAGTACAACAGTTAAAATGATGGCAATGCAACTCAAGATGTGGGTGACTCCACCATTTCCAATTAGATTCTTAGAAGGAGGGACTGGAATTGTATCTTCAAGCTATATCTTGAGTAGTTCCAAATGGAAGAAAGTAGAAGATCTAAATTAGTATTTTAGATACTAAAGGATCACATGAGTCTAGTTTATAACAAGCAACATTATTCACAGACTCAACCAAGCTAGGTTGGGAGTAATGAAATTTTTTTTTTGATCGTCGAGTCACAAGTTTCTATCAAGCTAGTGAGTGGATGATAGTCTGTCATGCACTACGTCATTATGGTACCTAGCATTACTGGTAAATTTTCATCAAAAAGGGTAGAATTCAACTTCATTTTTCACCGTGACTTCAGTATTCACAAAGCTAAGAGATTTCTAGGTGCACACAAGCAATTCCAAGCGATTTTGAGCAAATTTCCAGCAAAGAATTTGTTTGAAAATTTCTTTCACTTACTGAGTAGTGATGGCATCCAAGAGTACAAGTAGCAGCAAAGTGAAAAGAGTTTCATAAATTTTGGCTAAGGGTGTGGAGTGGAAAGCACCAAACTTCAAACTAGTTCTAGCAGTTATAGAGGCACTTGACCCTAATGGTGTGCAATCTCAAATTCCACCAAAGGTACTCCTAATTTACAACATTCACACTCATTTTAAGTGTTCTATTTAGGAGATAGGAACCCTAGAAATGGATAGTGATTTAGAGTAAATGCATGTTGATGGTTCACTTAAACTTGAGCATAAGCATCTTGAAAAAAAAAGGTTTACCCATATCTCACACTTGCCAAGGAGTTTTTAGATAAAATGGATTAGGTATATTCTTAGTTGCATACACAATAATAAATTATGGATAGATAAGCCTATGTTAATAACCAAGAAGATGATTCATAAGATTACTAGTCTTCCCATGCTGAGTAAAGGAAAATCTACCAAAACCCTAGGTTAGGATGAACTCCAGAGGAAAACCCTAGCTGAGTGGGATGGTAGAGGTTTGAAAATTAGTACAATTTTTTGATGTGGAGTTAAGGTTTGGTATTCATGTAATTGCCCACAAGATTTATAGCTCTAGTCATTTAAATAGTTTGCCATGTGGGGCATTGGACTTAGCATTTAAGGTTGTAAAGAAAAGTATGGAATTTGACTTGTTAGAGTTACTACTAAAGCAATTAAACAAGAATATGAATAGCATCCGAACATCAAAGAAAAACCCTTAGAAATTTGGTTCTTTGTTGACATGTCTTTTCTTTTATGTGCAAATGTTTTTCCCATCTAAAGGATCTATTCTATGCAGAAAATATGTTCCTATTATGTATTAGATAAATGATTTTATTATAGAAATTGGTGTAAACTTTGATAGCATCATGGACAATTATTTTGAATATTTCAAGGAAAGAATGAACAATAGGTTTAGGATTATAAAGATGATGTGTGTTTCATGGTTGACTATGATAGAGTATACATTTAGCTAGTCAGGCCCCGAGTTGCATGGGTAAAACCTCTCCCTTATGATGTCAATATTGATGAATCTAGGGACATTATTGAAGCACTAGTAAATGAACTAGTTGATCCAAAACAACCAATTTTTTTGGCTTATATGATGAGGAAAAAGCCATAATTAAATTAGAAATTAAGCTACCTTAGGAAATTAGCAAAGGAAAGAGGAAAATGGCAAAGATGAAAACTGCTACTAGCCTTCTAATGCTTACTAAAGGTGAAGGAGAGGATGAAGAAGAAGAAGAATAAGAAGAAGGAGAAGAGCAAGAATTAGAGAAGGAGGTAGAGATAGGCAAGAAGAAAGGGAGGGTAATCATTACAAAACCTCAAAAGGCCTCCACAGTTGTTTTCACTAGGAGATCAAAAGGCAAAGGAAAAGATGAAGTTGTGCTCAGCAAGCCCCCACTTACCTTCTAGGAAAGGTTGAAACGAATGGAAGAAGGAGCTAGCATCACAAAATTCAAGGCCCTAAAGTTGGAAACAAGGACTGATGCCGAAAAGATACAAATTGAGGAATTGGTACTCATCGAAATGGGAAAATGGAACTCTTCGCTAGACCAAATTGCTCCTCAAATTTCAAAATAATTATTTCTAAGATTGCAACCAAGGTTGGATTCTACTGTGTAGATAGAAAAAGATATTTATGAACAATATTTGAGGAAGTTACTGCCAAATCTTGCTAATGTAGAAGTCAAAGAAGCAATGAAGAACAATGAAGGTAAAATGATGATTAGATTCCATACATGTTTGATTTTAATCAAAGATATTAAGCATGTTGTTAGAGATGCAACAAAATGTGGAAAAACATCTATCATCTACATAAACCTAGTGATGATCTAGTGGAGATCAAGAATGATGATGATGATAGTGATGATGAAGAAGATGATAACACTCCATGTGTTACCTTTGATGCTAAAGAGTATTAGGCATTAAGGGTTGATGATGAAGAGAAAGAGGAAGAAGCTAAAAAGGGACAAGGAAGAAAATGAAGAAAATGATCCAATGAAAATTACAGCAGAAGTCATTACTTCCCTTCCTCTCTCTCCACCTAAGCTAGCAAGATCATCAAGGTTGGAGTTAGCTTCAGCATGAATGATTGCAACCACATTAGAAATATCATCTGCACCTGTTACCTCATAGCTCTAGGTATTGATAGTGGAAGTTTCTACCACTTCATCTACCAAGCTATAGCCCTCTTCATCAACTCCCAAGCAATCGACTTCAGCAGTATGCATAGCTGCTAGTTCTCCAATTCTATCCACTTCTACTACAACTTGTTCAGTAAGTTTGCCAATTTTCTCTACAATTTTGTCAACTACAACTTTAATTACACCAACTTTTGTTCTAGTTAGCTCTTTAGTTGTAAATACTCTACTTTTTACATTACCTATTGGTACTTCATTTTTGGGAAGCACATCAATTTTTGATACAACTAGTACTTCTCTTAGTTTTCCTTTAGTTGGACGAATTCAAATTTTTACTACAAGTCTAGCTACTTCTACTATTGTTTCCATTTCTATGTCCAAGGAAGTAAGCACAGATGTAAAACCAAAGACTCCTCTAAAACTTCTGCTTATTGGCAAAGCAATTGATGAAGAGATAGACTTGGACAAAGAAATTGTTATTCCTAAGATATATCTGGATACTGCCACAACTAATGAAATGATATGGTCAGTCAGCTTTTAGAGAAAAAAGCAAGGCAGAAATAGCTTAGAGATTAGAGAGGCATATAATTTACAATAATTGAGAATGCCAAAAATATAATTACTGAGGCTATAGGTTTTGAAGTTGATTCATCTCAACATACTTTGTTACAATTAGAAGAGGTTGTGAATAAGTTCAACGAGGACACATTTGGCCAAGAGAAGCTCATTGAGAAGTCAGAAAAGAAATTTGACAATAAGCTACTTGACCACATTGTTCAACACATTGCAATAATTTAGGTAGAGTTGTCCACAATTTTGAGCAACCTTGAACAATCCTTCACAAATATAATATCACTTTTTGGCAATCTTTGTGATGTTACCAAGTTCACCAAGGATATAAAGGAGAAATTAAATAAGATTGATGTGGACATGAAGGCTAGTGCTCAAAGGTTATAGCTTGACCCGAGTTCAAGCTCAGCACATCACATGAAGGTGAAATTTTTGTAAGAGATGTAGGGAGAATTACTAAGAGAGGAAACCAGGAACAGGTCTACACTGATTGACATATAGAATATGATTCTTCCAATTATGGACTTAATGTATAAACACATTGCATATTCAAAAACATTAGTCCAAGATAACAATTTTTCTATAGTAGATCACATGATCGAACTTTCTGTAGAAGTTCAAGTGGCACTCTCAACCTCCAAGATTTTGCAAGATAATTGGAATAAGAAATTGGCTCTTATTCTTAAGGTACACTCCAAATTTCTCTCACATTTTGGTGTCTCTATTTAAAAAATTTGAATATCTCTTTGGAATTACTGTCAAAAAGGGGGAGAAAGAGATAGTAAGAGACATTGGAGTAAGAGTTGATAAGAGACTTGTGTAGAAACTAAAGAGAAAATAGATTGATTTATCTACAATGTAAGGCTATGTATATATTATGTCATATGCATGGGAGAGATATCTAAGATATGTATATATAATAGCTTTACAAAGATCAGTTTTGAAAAATAAAAAAATTAGTATGTTAGTGTACATAAGTTTTGGCTCATAGATGTTTTTGTCACTAATGCCAAAGTGGGAGATTTTTGGCATTATGTTTTATTTTTCATTAGTGATAACACTTATTCAATTCTAAAAGGTTACCAAGCTCATCACTCAATCCATAGTTTATACCGAGTATTCAGTGGTTACCTTGTAAGTTCATCAATTAAGAAGTTCACACTAAGCATTCCTGAAGCTACCAAGTGAATGTACAATTCAGTAGTGTTTACTAAACTTATAGTGTTCACCAAACAAGAAGTGGTCACTGAGCTTCATAGTGTCTATCGAGTTATTAGCTTGTGTGATGTGAAGTTAGTTTCTATTGAGTGATGCATATGTAGTGTTTACCAAGTGACAACAAGGTAAACAAAGGATTCAGTATCTACCAACTAACACTATATCCACTGAGTCTCCAATGGTTACCGAGTTCCAAGCTACATTGTTTGATTAGTATGGATGGAGCTTGTACTTTTACCAAGTGGATGATGATGTCAAGTAATGCAGTAGATGTCAAGTATTAGAAGGTCACTAGGTCAGCTTGAAGAGCCTGAGTTTTCTACTATTTGGCCGACTCAATAATATTTTGTTTACTTGTGTTTTAGTCAACCTTGTAATTTTGATTATTGGAATGGTAAATATGTAATGCATTGTATCATTTTCAATATATGGATGAGAGTATCAAGGAATGATATGTAATGTTTTAAGAAGAGTGAATTCAAATCAGCAATAGAGCAAAGTATTTAGCAAGGTCTACAAGGACCAGTAAAGATATATCAGCAACAGGAGGTGATCTATACTTCAAGGATCTAATCAGCAACCAAGTTGTAAGTTAGATCTACTATTTCATCCTAACAGGTGAATCAATTTTCTAAATCCTTTAATAGGGTGGACTTAACAGTCTTTGTATAAATCTCCTAACAGAGTGCATACTTCATTGTATGTTTGTAAAACCTCTAACAAGGTGGATCTAGCAATCCAAATTTCTCTTAATAGGGTAGATCATTAGAAGTGATCAATGTAAGCCCTAATAGGCCAACTTTATACTATATTAGTGAACTTTGGTGGGTATCATCCCCACCCTAGTTTTACTTTCTATTTGGAAGGTTTCTAGGTCACCAATATACTATTTTCATTTGTTATGAATGTTTATCTTTTCTCATGCATAAAATAGATTAGATGAATGAATGGTGAATGATTTATATTGTTAAAGTGCTGAATTTATTTAAAAAAATTTGAGGTTACTAATTCATCGCTCCGCTCTCAGTAACCTAGCTAGTGTTGATTATTTCCAACATAGCTTGCCCACAAAAAGTGGATGGATATGGAACCAAAAATATCAAAAAATGTGGAATCATAATAGTTGTTTGTGTATGGTTGAATGGGCTTTGCTAGCTTCACTACTGGACCTCGACCTCAATATGGAACTATCACACCTTAGCCATGTCAAAGAAAAAAATGTAGAGGTATATTGCCCAAAAATGAGCTATCAAATACCAAATATAGAAATGAAAGAAAAAAATGCAAAGGTATATAAGGAGTGCATACTTGTTTAGGGGAGAAAATGTATTAATTTTGCCCTAAAATGTGTCAAAATGCCAATGCAGTGTAAGAACCTACAACAAATGATTTAAAAAAATCATCAAGGTAAGGGTAAATGTTGAAGAACTTGCAACAAAAATACACTCAGTTCCAAATTCTCTTGTGGCGTTACTCAATTTACTCCTCCAACAATGTAAATGAAACCCTATTCCTCCATAAAAGTTCTATTATTACCATCTATATATTTCTATAAATGAGACCCTATTCCTCCACAAAAGTTTTGTTATGGTCACCTGTATATTTCTGGGAATGAGAGTTATATTTCCACTACTACTATCTTTGTATGTGAAGATTTCACTTTCATAAGCTCATTGTTTACCTCACATTCTCATTTTCTAAGCTGATTCAAAGCTTAGGCTTCAATCCTTAGCATTCACTCCAATAAATTGCACATACCTCCAATCCTCTCGATGATGCCCAAATGATCAAATAATATAAACTCAATTGACATTTGCTACTTTTTTTTTAAATCTTTATGTTCCCGTATTGGTTCCAATTGAGACCAACACAAAATATAAAGCAGTGGTCGTAATTACGACCAACATGGGCATGTATTAAAAAAACAAAAGTTCCCTTTATAATAATGACCAACCAAGAAATTTGTATTTGATGCTCAAAATTTAAGATCAAAATTTAGGGTTAAATGTATTAGTGCCTCATCTAAGCATCCCAAGCCTTCATGGTATAAGCATCCTAGTCAAGATTCAGAAATAGATTCTAATGAGTATGAATGGGACTCCCTCTCAGAGCCTTCTACAGTTGATATGGACATTGGCATTGTTCATACATATAGTTCTCAACCCAAGTTAGTTGATGATTCATGTGTAGGATCAAATGATTTGAATTCACATGCTACCTTAGTGGATGATTCTTTGCTTGTTAGGATGAATCCCAATTTAGATAGTTTAGGAAGTTTCTTGATAGACTTTGATGCTTTGGTCCATAGAGATATCATTCATATTCATAACGTTGAACCAATCATTGATTAACCCCTTGTTCATCCTAATTTGATTGATTGGTCCCAACACAATCATGAACTAGAGCTTTTAATGTTTCAAAATGATTATGAGATAGCTTGCAATTTGAATGCCATTGAACCTATAGTCTCTTCCACTAGTGAACCATCTACCAACATGATAGAGCTAGACATCAAGTACCTTAGTCACAAAATAAAATAAAAATAAAACAAAAAGAATAGGAGTTTTAACAGTGAAAACCACTACGTGGTAGTGTTAGAACCAAAGAAAAAGTAAAAAGAAAGGATGTATCTAAGGTTCTTAAGGATGAGATACTTGATCATCTCCCTAGTTATTTTCAAGATATATCTTTTGTGCTTATTGAACCAATACAAGCAATTAACTTGGGTACATATGAAGCTTTAACAAATGGACTTAAGATGGCTATAGAATGGAGAATTATAGAGTTACACATCTATGGGGACTCATAGTTGATAATCAACCAAGTCAATCACAACTATTTAACAAAAAATGAGAAATTGGAACCTTACAAGAAAATGGTTCATTCCTTGAGATGTTACTTCACATTTGTCTTATTTGAGAAAATCCCTAGAGTAGAAAAAATAAAATATTATGCTATGGTTACACTTACTTCACTTCTTAAATTATAGCAACATGAATCAAGATTTGAATTCCTAGTGGAAGAGCTATATCACCCTATCTACAATTCCCAAGAAAGTCATGTTATTTTTACCCTTGTTGGTTGTGAGTCATCCTATCATGGTGTCATTTATTCATACCTTCATGACATCATTATACCTAACACCTTTAACCAATCCAAATGCAAAAACCTTATTCAAAATGTCTCTCACCATTCCCTTATCTCTAGAGATTTGCATAGAAGGGGTCTAGATGGAACACTTCTTAGATACTTTGAAAAGGAATAATTTGATCAAGCATTAGTTGATATCCATGAGGGCATTTGTGGAGGACATTCCAATGGTCTTTCCGTGGCTTGAGAGTTGCTTAGGGAAGGGTACTATTGGCCCATGATGTAGATTGATGCAATAGCTTTTACAAAGTCATGTGAAAAGTGTTAAAAACATCGTATCATGATACATGCTCTAGGTAGGGATCTCATTCCTTCTATCTCTCATTGGTCATTTCCACATTGGGCCTTCGATCTTGTTGGCTAGGTTCATCCCAACTCATCATGTAGACACAAGTTTATTATCACTGCTACTGATTACTTCACTAAATAGGTAGAAGTTGTCCCACTTTCTATTGCCTCAGGAAAGACAATTTCTCTCCTTATTCTAAAACATATTATCTGTATAGATGGAGTTCCTTTGAAGATTATCACTAAAAATGAAGGCCAGTTTAAAAATAAGGACCTTAAACAATTTTTTTTGAAATTCAAGATAAAACAACATTGGTCCTCCATTTACTTCCCCTAAGGAAATGGTAAAGTAGAAGCATCAAATAAAAGCATTCTCAAAATCTTACATAGAATAGTTCATAAGAATGGTAGCGATTAGCACTTACAAATAAATCTGGCTTTGTGGGCCTATAGAATGAGTATTTTTACTCCTACTAGGGCTACTCCTTTTACCCTTACATATGGTGTTGAAGTAGTGTTACCTTTAGAGGTTGAGATTTCTTCACTTAGAGTTTCCCTCAAAGGTCTAGTTATAGATGTTCAGACTATCATGCCATGAGACTTCAAGAGTTAGAACTTCTAGATGAGAAATGTCAAGCATCATTTGATCATATGAGGGTCTATCAAAAGTGCATGTCAAAAGAATTAAAAAAAAGGTTCACCCTAGAGAATTCCAAGTGGGAGATCTTGTCCTACAATACAATAGAAATCAAAAGGGTAAATTTGAACCTAATTGGCTTGGACCTTACATTATTACAACAACTTTTGGGTTTGATTCCTATTTATTGTCTACAACAAAGGGAGAGTAGCTCCCTAATCCTATTAATGTCTTGCACTTGAAGAAGTTCTATCTATGACACCCATTCTATCTGGAGGCATCTTTGCACATATTTATTGATCTTGAAAAGTACACAAAAAATGATATATTTCAAAAATCCAAAAAAATGATATGCTATCAAAATTCTACAAATTGGAAAATTTCCTTAAAAAATGATCATCTCAGTAATAAGCATTTTGATGTATCTCAAAAAAAATTATATATTATAAATAAATAAATAAATAAAAATCCAAGTGGTGAAAATGTAGAAACTTGCAACACTTGAGGCCTTTGCACCCCTATTTCTTAGCACATGTCCTTGACACTTTTATTTTCTCCATCATGCCTTGTTCTTGGTGCCTTGGTTTGGAATTGGCCTTTATCTAGGGGGCATGATTGTGTTTTCTTTGGCCTCTTGGCTATATTAGTCTTTAAGACACCTCAAAAATGGGTTTTTTAACACCACCCCAACTATATTTTTTCATACAACCCCTAATATTGAGTGTTTTTCAACACTTATCAGTTTGGTCTTACCTAGTTTCATCATGTGATCTTACCTGCTTGTAAGCACTTGATCCTTATCCTTAGAACTTAATATCAATTAACCCACTTAAATTTTAAATGCAATACTTAATGCTTGACTTATGTCGTGATCCTTTTTTTCTATGCTGACTGCTATTGCTTTTCGTTGAGTTTCCTTGTCTAATAAGTCTCTCCAAGATGCATAGCTAGAGGACTTGGGGCATGGGGCATGATTATATTTTTTTTCTTCTTATGGGTGTGGTCTTGACACTCTAGAGTGTCTCTTCTCATGCCCTTGAAACACTTAGAATATTTTAGGCATCCTCCTTAGCTATTTTTGCATAGCGATTCTTCAAGTCATCTTGGCATCTATGCCTTGATGCAAGCATGGTTTTACTACATTAAAACGGCTAAGCTAACATCAAATTCATCTTGAACTTTATGTATTTGATGGTTATGTTAGAATCTTTCCACATTCCAATCTGATATAAATCACATTCATATCTTTATAGTTTGCACTTGTAATTAGTGATGATTGTGTTATTTTTCGATGTCCATTAATAATGGCCCAATGATGAAAATAAGTTCTTTTACATTTCCTAATAAATGATGAGCAAAAAATCCTATGTTATAGCTGCTCTTTTGCAAGTACACCTTCACATTTTCATGTATCTTGCATTATTAGATTTCATGTTAGTTTGCATTTTAGGCTACATTGTGAGTTTGAGAGGGTTTTCCCTTCATATTTATTATGGACTTTTAATCAACTATGGTCATGTTTTGATCTTCATTTCCTTATCTTCTTTCAACATCTCAATCAAAATTTCTATCTTAAGTAGTTGATTGATTTTGGGGCATTCTATTTCTTATGAAAAAAATTATTTTCTTCTCCTTTTTCTTTCCATATCTTTCATACTTCTATCTTCCATTTTCTTTTACCCCACTTCTTTTCTTCTAATTCACCTTTGAGACATAATATTTCATGCTTGATGATATACCTTGGTTCTTTGATTCTTATATCTTTTATCCTACATCAAGAACTTTATCTTTTGTTCAATTTGATTAGATTTTTCAATTTGCTATTTCTCCTCTATCTCATTTTGATTTACATCATGAGGGGGCAATACTTATCAACCTCAACCCTTAATTCAGTTTTATCAATTTTATCCTTGACATTTTGAAGTCAAAATTTATTTGTATTCTTTGTCCTGATGTGTTCTTGATTTAACCATACATCTAGGTTGTTTTATGATCCAAATCGATATCACACTTCAATTTCTTTCTTTGACTACATGTGTTCCCAAATTGATCACACATTAGTCAAAGAAGGGAAAATGTATGCACCCTAAAATGGTTGCCTAGACTATGGGCCCCCCATTACTCAATTTATCAAATTTCCTAAATCAATGGTTTGCAATATTTTATTAAATAAATTCAAATCAATTTCTTTGATCAAATTGTAATTAATTTAATTATTTCAATATTTCCTAAAGGTTTGATCATTTTATCCTAAGTTTTATTTAATTAAAAGACAACCGTTCTTTTAACTAAATTATTAATCCATATTTAATTAATTAAGAGAAAAATGTCTCTTTTAATTTAATTAAATGTTTCATAATTAATTAAAAGAACTTGCTCCCTTTTAATTAAATAAAATCCTCACTTAAACATCTCTTGTGATGAAAAAGAAAATTAAATAAATAAAAATTAAACCCACTTGAAAAAGGAAATAAATATTAAATAATTAATTTTTTTATGTTCTCTACACTTAAATGGACATATCCCTAAGTGGAATTCCACTTTTTCCTCTTTCTACCTTCTCAAACACTCATTTTTTCTCATTAGTGTAATTTTTTCTCGCATAGATCAAACTCTATTATTCCATATTGGTTGTGAGAAGCCTCTCACCTACACATTTTCCTTTATAAGGAGCCCTTGCCTTCTCATTTTAATATAGAGCAATATATATAGAGTAATAGAGAGAAATATTTAGAAAGATATAGAGAGAGATATAGAGAAAATAACTTGTTGCTATAGTATTGTTATGCTATAGATTTAGAGACCAAATTTGGAGGAGTTTTGAGCCATAGGGTTTGGACATTGGAGTTTCATTGCAACTTATCTCTTCTTGTCTTATTCTCTCTTTCATCCATGGCTTTCATCATGAGGTTTCATCCTTGAATTTTCATATTAGCTTATATCCATATTTGTTTTCATAGATTAATATTGCATTGTTATTTCCTTTCATAGATTAATTTTTTTTTTTTGTATTGCTTTGCATTGTTATCATTTAGATTAGCTTGCATCTTCACTTACATTCATATTTTGATCTTTGAATCTCTCATTTTATGGTTTACTTGCATGTGCACAAACTAGGTCAAACTGAGGGCCTCCATCACAAACCCTTGCACTCCATGAATATAGAGCTATGAGCTGCCATTTGAGACCTCATTCTTGAGCAATCCTGAATATAATGAATCATAGAAGTGTGCTCACATTTTAGGCACAAAAAAAGTATGTTTCATGGTATTTTTTCTATAGTATTATTTGATTTAGGTGCTTTTAATTATTTTATTTCACCATCCCTTATTCAATAATGTGGGGTAGTGGCTATACAATAGGTTGATAGGTAGTAGGTTGAGTTAGCCATAAGCTCTAAGGTGACTGTGGACTCTATAGTCAATGGTTGTGTGTTGAACTTGGGCACATTCACCACCACGGTTTATCTTTAAATCCTACCCATAGTATCTTATAATATCGTGTTAGGTATTAATTATTAGCCACCCATTAGATGAATATAGATTGCCAACATATGTTGGTACAATGTGTTGATGACATAGGTGGATAGGTAGAGCTTGTAGGGGTCTAGAGGCGAATCTCACTTTGGATGATCTTGGCTAAGTAGTTGAAGTGGACTGTCCAACATGGATGTCAGATGTTTGAGGTATTTTTCTATGACTTTGAGGAGGCTAAGAGAAATGACGTAGCACTGGACGATCACCCAATCCTCTGCAAGTATGTTGACATGTTTCTTAATGTGATACTAGGTATGTCACAAGAATGTAATATTAATTTTCATATTGATTGCATTCTAGGAGCGGTGCCTATTTCATGAGATCCTTACCATATGACTACTCAAGATTTGAGTGAACTCAGATTGCAATTGGAGGAATTGTTGGCTAAGGGCAATATTCATCATAGTATATCCCCATAGGCTATGCTATTCATATTTTTGAAGAAGAAATATGGGTCATTTCATTTATGCATTGACTATCGATAATTAAATAAGGTGGTGATAAAGAACCACTACCCCTTACCAAGGATTGATGATTTTTTTGATCAAATAAAGGAAGCAAGAGTGTTCTCTAGGATTAACCTTAAGTCAAGATACCAGTAGCTTTAGATTCATAGAGATGACATTCATCAGACAACTTTTTGTATACACTATGGTCATTATGAGTTTATGGTTGTACCCTTTTGGTTAACCAATGTGCCATCAATGTTTGTAAATATGATGAATTGAGTGTTTTGCACATACCTTGATCAATGTGTCCTTATTTTATTAGATGGCATATTAATCTATTCAAAGACTATTGAAGAGAACTAGGTCCATTTATGCTAGATGTTATAGTGCCTGTAAGATCATTACTTTTAGGACAACTTGGGTAAATATGAAATCTTCAACTAGTCTAACATGAATTATTTGGGGCACATTATTGCAAGTGATCATATTATAGTAGATCCATAAAAAATATGAGCTATCATGGATTGATCAACACCCATTAATGTTTCTGAGGTTTATGGTTTCATGGGATTGCCAAGTTACCACTATCAATTCATGAAGAAATTCTCATGAGTGGCTCATCCTATAACTTCTCTTCAGTGGAAAGGGAAGAAGTGTGTTTGGCTAGATTAGTGTGAGTCAATGTTTGAGACTCTAAATGAGTGGTTGACTAGCACATTAGTCCTTGATGTTCCTAGTCCTATAGGTGATTTTTATGGTTTGCACAAATGCATCATGGGAGGTTGTGGGTGTAGTGTTGATACAGGATGGTCGTGTGATTTCATATGCATCTAGAAAACTCAAAGACCATGAGATTAACTACCCAACTCACAATTTGGAGCTTGTGATAGTTGTGCATGTGCATGTGTGCTAGAGACATTTCCTTTTGGAATATAGGTTTGAGCTACATTGCAATCATCATAGATTGCAATGTATACTAGTCACCCAAACCTATATGTATGACAATATCACTAGATGGAGTTTTTGTGTCAATATGATTTTGATGTTCACTAAATCAAAGGGAAAGAGAATATCATTGCAGATGCCTTGAGTAGGAGATGACATGAGATATTAATTCTGTTGTTGACAGTGTATTTTTGGGGCCATATCTTAGAGGCCTTACCTAGTGACACATGGTGTCAAGAGGTGAGGGTGGAGATTGAGTCTAGACATACCCTTGAGAGGGGTTTTACATGTTATTCTCTACAGTTCAATGGAATATTGTGATACTTTGGGTATATTTATGTGTCATCTTCTAGTGATCTTTGTACCTTAGTTTTGTAAAAAACACATCATGCATTGTATTCCACAGATCCCAATGTCAAGAAGATGCATGTCAACCTTAGACAATTGTACTTTTGGGAAGGGAAGAGGTGTGATGTTGCTAATTTTGTTGCTTGATGTCTTGAGTGCTAGAGAGTGAAGGCAGAGCATTAGTATCTAGGAAGCCTTTTTCACTCACATACCATTCTATAGTGGAAGTGGGATACTATATCTATTGATTCTATCACAAGATTTCCTATGTCATCATGATGACATAATTGTATCATGATGATAGTGGACAAGTTGTCGAAGGCAACACATTTTTTTCCCATGAAAGCATCCTATGAAACTTCTTCTATAGTGTATTTTTTATGGAGGACATTGTTTGATTGCATGGAATACCTCATTGGATTATATTAGATAGAGATCCAGTGTTTACTTCATCACTGTGGACATCTCTCCAACAAGCTTTGTGTGTACAGCTCAAATTTAGTTTTGCATACCACCCAGAGACTGATTGTTAGATAGAAAGAGTGAACCAAGTTTTAAAAGACATGCTTCACATGTATGTGATGGACATGTAGATGAAGTGGGAGGAATATCTATAACTTGTTCAATTTTCTTATAATAATGGGTACCACACAATTCTCTTGGCATGTGACTTTTCTAGGCCTTGTATGGTAGACCATGTCGTACCCCTTTGAGTTGGGATCATTTAGAGTACTGAGTAATTTTAGGTCCAAAGATGCTTCAGGATATAGAACAACATGTTGTTCATATTAGAGACCATTTGGTTGCTACTCAAGACAGGCAAAAGAAGTATGCAGATGCCCATATGTTGGATCACGACTTTTTAGTTGGTGATAGAGTGTTTTTGAGAGTGAATATGTGGAAGAGCCCCATCTATTATGGCACAAGCTCTAAGTTGGCACCACATTTTGTCAGACCATTTGAGATCCTAGAGAGGATCATTTTTGTTGTTTATCAACTAGCATTTATGCCTTGCCTATCATGTATCCATGATGTTTTCCTTATGTATGTTTTGAGGCAATATATTCCCAATGTGACCCATGTATTTGATTGAGATGCTTTGTAGGTGGAGGACATGCAAATTTCATTGGAGCCCATTCATATTTATCATCATTGGAGGCTGACGCTCAGAGGTCAAGATCTAGAGTAGGTAAGGGTCCAGTGGGACCTAAAAATGAGACTTCTGCTACTTGGGAGGATGCTATACAGTTGAGAGATTTACATCCTTATGTTTTTGTAGGCTTCAAAGAGTAAGCCTATGCCTATTGGGGGAGGATATAGTGCTTCTTGTGTTTATATTATTTACCTTGTTATATTTTGGATTCAAGAGATGTTTTTATACTCATGTTGTATGGTATTCAAGATGTCCTGATGGTCAGATGCTATATTTTGATTGCCAGTATCATAACTAGTAGATACTATGCTATTTAGGTTGATCATATCTACATGATGGTGCTTATTGATGTGACATGATGCTTTATGATGATATCAAGTTATTTTGTGTTTGGACATATACTTTATTTATTATTATATGGTGAACTTTTGGATTCTAGATACTATGATTTTATGCTACATATATTTACTTCATTCTTTCCTTTAGATTTTATATGATGTAGTGAGTGATGTAAATAGATTATTTTAATGTAATTAAATAAGTGGTTAATTATGTTACTCAATTCATTTATCACTTCAGCTATATTATTATATGCAGTTGCACCTGATCATGTTGTTTAGTGTGCAGGATTTATATCCCTAACAATGGCACATAGAGTTAGTGATTCGGTTATTTATACCTAGCAAACACAATCCCTATATGGGCAACCTATCTTGTTTAGTTGTTAATTACACCCTCCAGTGATTTAATAAATTTGGATTCATTTGTATTTGTGACGACACTAGTATTATGTCTATGCATTTAGATATCCACATTTGTCATGAAAACTATTAAGGAATATTATGATTTAATGTTTCAAGGGTATTTTGGATTTTGATTGAAAATAATTAATCATCAATAACTTTTTTGTGGTTGAATTCCATTTAATTGGAATTACCCAATTTTTTCTGGGTTAAAAAATGATTTATTTAAGTGAGCTACTTATTTTCCTATTTTAATATTTTACTGTTAAATTGAATATATAGCCCAAAAAGTGAACTATTTCACACTTCTCACTTTCAAATTGGAATTTGAGAGAAAAATCCCAAATACTCTTAAGGAGCTATTGATGTTTTATTTGTTGTGGGAGCTACACGTGTGAGATCGATGTAGGATTCGTCTTGGTTGATTTGGCTTGGGGAGACCTTGGTTTCCTAAGAATTTTGATAGTCTTAGTAGAGCATTTATTTTACTATGAGCATGCCTTGTTTTTCCCTTTTTTCTATTAGGTAGGGATCCTTCATTTTTATGCCTTAACTCTATTTCTCAATCTCTTTCTAGGGCTCATATGTTAGGAGGTAGAGAATTGGTGTTCACCTCCATTCCTATATGTTGGCTCTACCAAATTGGGTGTGTATGACATTTGTTTTCTTTTGGTGTGGGGTTTGGGGATTTTAGACCATTATGTTGTCTGTTTTTGCATATGGACTCCAAACCCAAATTTTATTTGATATTTTCCATTTTTATACCTGATTGGAACTAGGGTTTTAATTTTGTTAAATTTTTTCAATGTTGATTTTTAGGCATTTTGACTTCAACTTGATTTGTGTGTCACCCAATTTTTTTGGGTGTTTCTTGGAATTAATATTGGTTATGGACTTAGATTATCCATGAGGAATCCAATCTGACCATAAATGTTTCCTCTTGCATTCAGATTCATGTTCAATCCATACTCCTAACGATGTGCTTGATTGAGTGATTTGATACTTGGTTTTTGTTTTGTTTCTCATCCAACCCTTATTGTATATGATCTTTGTGTAGTTGGTGTACCCAGAAACATACATGTGAGCATATACTTGTCAAGTTCTTATAAGACTTGAACTCCCAGTTGCTTTTGGTTGAGTTATGTTTATTGGGGTTGGGTTGTGAAACTACATTACTTGTAGGCACTCATCATGTGATGAGTATGGGTATGTATGGAAGACAAGTGGAGGGACTTCTCTCATTACCTCGGGTCGTGTTCCTGACAAATTCAACATTAAGAAGTTTCTAATAAGTGATAACTAATTAAATTAATAGGTAATAAAATGTGAAATTCTTATATAGTTCAACTAAGGGTAGGTGCTTCTAAGGTCCATCTAAGGGAAAGTGTTTGTATAGTTCATTTGAGGACATAGTGTGATGGCCTCCTGAGAGAGTTTTTGCACAATTTTAAGCTTGGGCTCTATGATGCCAAGAAATCTACTCTCCAGTTGAGTTCCTACAAAGTAGACCCATAGAGCATCTAACTAGGACCTATTGTGTTGTATTATTGCATGATCTTGGTTTCAATACTCTGCATTTCTTACCATGAGTGTTAGTCATGGATGATTATTTTGTGTGTGGTTATGGTCAAATCACTATTTCCATCTGTACAATGAGAGTAAGCTTATGGGTTCCATGTGGTTGGGAGACATAACTACCTATACCACTATTGGGGACTAGTATACAAAGCTAGTGTTCCTCCATGTTAAGTTTCAAAGTTGGATATTCACATGGTTCTATGTACCATTCCAAAGTATGTTCCCTTGTGATTTTGTATTTTCATATTTTGAGATAGTTGATTTATGTACTTGTATGCTCAATGTGATGTTTCTTTCCACATGATTACATTAGATGTTAGAATTATTTGACCTTCCAAGTATGCTTTTGAGTGTTTACTCCTTGACTAAAGTGGTTTTAGTACTCCTTAATGTGGAAGTTCTAGCTTTATTTTCCTTCTATATTGGTTATTTGGAATTTCTTAACAAACTTGGGAGACATTGGTTCAGCATTGGGAAATACTTGTAAAGTATTGCATGAATATATTAAATAGTATCATAGGATACTAGAAAGTATCACAAGAAAATAGAAATAAGTATCATGGGATAATGTTAAATATCACATAGTAATAGTAGAAAGTATCATAGGATATTGGAAAGTCTCACATGATACTAGTTAAGTGTATTGTGTGATACTAGTAAAGTATTCCCTAGTAGTAGTAAAAAGTATTGTGTGATACTAGAAAATATCACATGGGTTTTGTGAGAAAACATTCTTAGGAAAAGAACAAGTACTTGTTGACTTGTCAAATATGTTTTGGAAGGTGTTTTAGATACCCTATTGGGTTGCTCACCTTCCTAGGTCTTGAAAGTTTAGAGAGTAAGTGTATATATTTTTTTAATTTCATAGTTGGTTAATGATTATATTGGTAAGTAGTGGTGCATGGAGATTGCTTGTTTCTTAGATTTTTTGTTTAAGTCTTCCATTGTGATCTTTAGATCGGTTGCATGTTGATGTTGTTTGAATCCATGCTTATAAAAAATATGTATTGGATTTTATTTATCATTGTTCTAAGAATCTTTGATGGGGCACTACATCTTATCTTGTTCAGTGTATTCTTCACCTTTTACTATATAGAATAAATCAACTTGACAATGGATCAAGTTGATTTCATAGGATTTCTCGTACTTTATGTGCATCATTCTTTTGTTTCTCCAAATATTGGTAAAGGAGTTAATAGTTCACATTGTTTATGCATTTTGTCAAATGTCATCTATCCCTAAAAGGCAATGTAACCAATCTAAAACATAGAAGAAATAAGTGACAAAAGGGAGAAATATGGATAAGGAACAATGAAATGCCAAGAAATAGAAGCTCATGAGATAGCACAAGAGAGACAAGATATGATCAAATGAGAATGGAAGTTCCTTGTACATAAAGGTAATCGATATGTCTAGCAGTCCTATAAGAGATAAGCATAACAACTAAGCACATGTCCACCAAGAGTGGATTATCCTCCATTGTGCATGAATATATGTGCAACAATGAGAGGATAAGAATATGAAGGTGTATCTCATAAGGAGATGCAATAGACAACATGTGCTCAATTGGAGTGAAAACTACTATGTTGTCTACATGACAACTCATATGAATATGTAAACTCCTAGGTGTCTATATGACAACTAATATGAATATGCATTATCTAAGTAAATTCAAGTAAAGTGTAAATGGTAAATACTTATTTACACCAACACCCCCGTTAAGTAAAACTTAGGAGAATGTACTTAAGCTCATAAAAGCTAGATAATAATGCAAGATGGGTCTTGACTAGTAGGCCATGTTAGGTACCCATGTACAATATGCAAGCACAAAAGATATGCAATGATATCTCTCGTAAAGTGGAGAGAGAGGGAAAACCACATGGGAAAAATCCCCTCCAAAAAGAGAGATAAATACAATAAAAGAAAATGAGAGAGAAGACCTCATGTGAGGAAAAAATCCCTTGATAGGAGAGAAGAAGAAGATGATAGACCAATTAGCCTCCTCTCAATGTATAATGTGCACCATGGAAGATGCTCTAGGCTTGATGTAGAAAATTATCCATGAGTGTAGAGCAACATTCCTCCCCTTAGGAAGAAACAAATTCAAAGGTGTATCAATGAATCCTCCCCCATCTATAGGAAGAAACCTCAAAATATATGGAATCTCTAAAACTTACTCAAGTTTCCCCATGTCAATACTAAAACATGCCCCCTCCAGATCATGTGTATTATGCCATTCTACTTAAAAAGAAAAATTAGGATCAACTAAGGATGAATTAGAACATGAATCAAAGACTCAAGTGTCTCCTCTAAAGAGAAAGTGACCTTTTCCAACTATTGTATCAAAGTATCCACCATCATGTCAACCTCAAAAGAATGATCAAGTAGAGAATAAAGATGAGGGTTAGAGTGTTCCCTCGCAAAAATTGAAGAAGGGTCATCTTCACTAA
Source organism: Cupressus sempervirens (assembly GCA_028749045.1). NCBI lineage: Eukaryota > Viridiplantae > Streptophyta > Pinopsida > Cupressales > Cupressaceae > Cupressus > Cupressus sempervirens. The sequence goes on from CM053787.1 coordinate 725,503,633, forward strand.
AGAGAACATGAATATCATCAATAATGTTGACCAAACCTGCTATGTGGGACTCAATAAACAAACCAAAAATGCCTGCCAAGTAGTAACCCATGCAACTAAGTCTGGAAGACAAGGAGTATCTTGTTACACTGAATCTTTTGAATCCATGGTTGTGTGAATACAATCATCATCAAGAGAAACAATAATTGCAATATTAGTAGGAGAATTAGTAGCTACAACTAGAGTCTTTGGATCATCAAGACTCTCAATATCATAAAAAGTTTGAATCTTCCATAAGGTATGCTCATCATAGGGAATGTTATCTACATCACCAAGTGGAAGTAGACAATATACAACTAAATCTTTTGGTAATAGAGGAACATGAGGATCTCCATAGTTTTCCCAAATAATAATCCAATGTGTGCATAGGAATTTAATGCCTTCTACCTTTCTATCAACTTCAGAGAAGAAAGATGGGCTATAAGAAATCAATCCCCTTATATGCATATTCCTATCACACCAAGCTACCTTTTTGAACTTTGACTTGGGCTTAGGAATAGTCCATAAAGATTAGGCAAGAGTTTTTGTTAGAGTAAGTTATTTATTACTCTAGGTGCTTTAGCTCTCTTAGGTGCATATAATTAATATTTTATATTAATTATATTGTGCAAACCTAGCTTTCTTTCCTTTAGGGTTTCCTTCACCTTAAAAGGTTGAACTTTTGTATTTTGTTTTCATAACTTAGAATACATTTTTTCCTCTCACATTTCTGAGAACTTCTAAGCTCTACTTTTTCCATTTTTTGGCTTCTCTTCATTGCAAGATATTTGCATGTAGGTGTTCTTGAGGGTCTGTGAAGTTGGATTTCTCAACTTCTACATGGTATCAAAGCCTCCCTATTGCTTCCTCATCTGAAGATTCTCGAAGCCACAATTTGCACTCAGAAACCCTAGCTTTTTTAGAGTTTTTTTTCTTCAAAAAGGTGAAGGGAAAATTTTTTGGGGCACTTTAGGCTCAAACGAATGCCACCATTGGATCCTAAAGGCCGTTTGCGGTCAAAATACATAAAAAACTTCTTATTTTTAGCCTCAAGGCATCAAGGAAAAAGTTTTTGCCCCCTGGGAGGTTGTATGAATGCATTTTAAAAAGAAGGTTTTTGGGCCACTCTACCCACCGACCACCTCAGTGCCACCCTGCGGCCACTAGAGCCCCGCCCGTACCTAGCCTGTGCTTAACTACAATCGGTGCCCCACTTGCAGTGTGACCTCTGCCCCGCTACAGCTAGCGGGCCTCCCTACCCGCACCGCCATCGGCCGAGCCACAGACTTTCTCCACCCACGCGCAACCACCACCAGTGGCACTACTGCATTTCAACTTGTCAGTGTTGATGTCATTCTGTGGCAATATTATGTCAGCAATCTGGTACCACATCATCCTTACTGATAGTTTGACATCATTACATTTTTTTGACCAGTTGACATCACTTTTTGGTAGGATGATGTCATTTTTTGATTTGTGATGTCAGTAATCTAGTATCAATTTTTCTTCTGGTGATGTCCATTTGACGGCTATATGGCCATCAATTTTTTTCCCTTGTCTATAATTTTCTAGAGAGCTCTTTTTCTAGACCTATAGTTGGTTTTTTGCTCATAACTTGAGCATACAGATGTATTTTTACAATCTAAAAGAAGTACCAGAAAGCTGACTCAAAGATAGAGATAATGGTGCTGGTTTTGTATGATTTCAAGTTGATTTGAGCTTCCAAATTTGGCATTGAAGTAGAGTCTTCTATTTTCCTCTTCTTTGTATCCAAATTCCAGGTTCTTTTCTCAGTTTTTGTGTTTTTTCATAGTTGTTGCTCCGGTTTTGGGGGATATTTTTTATTCATTATGGGGGCGAGCATTTTCTATTCTGTAATTTTCTTCAGAATCAGACCCTTCTACTTCTGTCTTTTCTTTCTCTCAATATGGGATCCTTCTATGATCTGGCTCACGCTGCACAACTATCACACCTAGAAGACACAGATGACCAGGCTTCTCATGTTAAGAGGCTTATGGTCCTACCTCGATGTGAACCAGCCAGATCTAATACCATGTAGAAGTTGAGAAATTCAACTTCATAGACCCTCAAGAACACCTGCATGAAAATATCCTACAATGAAGAGAAGCAAAAAATATGAAAAAAGTAGAGCTTAGAAGTTCTCAGAAATGTGAGAGAAAAAAATGTATTCTAAGTTATGAAAACAAAATACAAAATTTCAACGTTTTAAAGTGAATGAAACCCTAAAGGAAACAAAGCTAAGTTTTTTGAAGTTTTTTTTCTTCAAAAAGGTGAAGGGAAAATTTTTGGGGCACTTTGGGCTCAAACGGACATCGCCATTAGATCCAGAAGGTCGTTTGCTGTCAAAATACATAAAAAACTTGTTGTTTTTGGCCTCAAGGCATCAGGGAAATGACATGAAGGAGGAGTATTCTTCTTTAATGAAGAATGATACTCAAGATTTTTTTCTCTTCCTAAGCGAAGAAAGGTTGTGCGATGCAAATGGTTGTATCATACTAAGTTTGCTGCTGATGGTTCCATTGATAAGTACAAGGCCCATCTTGTTGCGAAGGGTTTTTCACAGGTTGAGGGTATTGATTACACTGAGACATTTGCCCCTATCACCAAGATGAACTCTATTCACCTTGTCTTATCCCTCGCAACTTCACAGGGATGGCCCATTTTTTAGATGGATGTGAAGAGTGCATTCTTGCATAGTGATCTCACTAAGGAGATTTACATGGAGCAGCCTCAGGGATTTGTATAGGATTCCACCTTCATTTGTAGACTTTGCCACTCATTGTATGGTCTCAAATAGGTGCCTCGCGCTTGGTATGAGAAGATGGACTCTTTTCTACTTTCTATAAGCTTCACCCATTACCATTCTAATCCTACAGTCTACATTCAGCATCTTGAGGTTAAGGTTTTGATCCTTGTGCTATATGTTGATGATCTTCTTCTCATAGGTAGCTTGTCCTCTATGCTTAAGGATGTTTAGAGAGCATTGATGGCCAGTTTGAGATGACTGATCTTGGCCTGCTACACTATTTTCTTGGTCTCTAGATTGTTCAGTCCCTTGTTGTAATCTTTGTTTACTAGCAGAAGTATGCTCTTGACATGCTTCGATGCTTTGACATGCTTGATTGCAAGCCTACTACTACACCTTTTTAGTTAGGTGTTACTTTTTCTACCTCTTGCACTTCACCTTCAGTGGATCCCACTTTGTACTAGTAGTTGGTTGGTATCTTGTTGTACCTAAGACACACTCATCCTGATCTCTCCTTTATAGTGGGTCTTGTCTCTCAGTTCTTCCATGAGCCTCATGAGAATCATTAGCAAGTTGCCAAGCATATTTTGAGATACATTCAGATTGGGTCAGTGATGTCGATGATTGAAAGTCTACTTCTAGCTTTTTTTTTTGTCTTGGCTCTTGTCCTAGCACATGGTCGTACAAGAAGCAACAAGCTCACACACTTTCATCTATAGAGGCTGAGTATAGAGCAATAGTGCTTGCTAGTCAAGAGATTTTATGGCTTCAACAATTGATGATTGAGTTTGGTTTTCCTCCTCATTGTCCCACTATTCTATAGTGTGATAATTAGAGTACTATTCACATTTCTCGCAACCCGGTGGAGCATTAATGCACTAAACACATTGAGCTTCATATACATTTAATTCGTCATTGGATACAAGATGATGTTCTCTTATTGGAGTACATTTCTACTAATCCATAGGTTGTTGACATCTTCACCAAGTCATTTGCATCGCCTCACTATGTTCAGCTGTGGTCTATGCTTGGGATTATGGAAGTTGTCCTTGGGGGGTCTTCTTGAGGCCTTCCTTCCTTCATGTTTTTTTCAGCATGTTTGTTCTATCTCTTTTTGGAGAGGGGTTTTTCCCACTGGTTTTTCTCCTTTGCCTCTGATTTATAGAGATTTCCTTGTATTGGGTACTTGATCAGGCCCTGTTGCCAGGACCCATCTTTCCTACTTTCATAGCTTTGCTAGGTTAGCTTCCTCCTAAGCTTTGCTTAAGGGGGGATGTTAGAGTAAGTTATTTATTACTCTACGTGCTTTAGCTCTCTTAAGTGCATATAATTAATATTTTATATTAATTATATTGTGCAAACCTAGCTTTCTTTCCTTTAGGGTTTCATTCACCTTAAAACGTTGAACTTTTGTATTTTGTTTTCATAACTTAGAATAAATTTTTTACTCTCACATGTATGAGAACTTCTAAGCTCTACTTTTTCCATTTTCTAGCTTCTCTTCATTGCAGGATATTTGCATGCAAGTGTTCTTGAGGGTCTCTGAAGTTGGATTTCTCAACTTCTATTTATACTTTGCCCATGATTCATAATTATCCCAATTAAAAAATATAGCTATAGGATACATTGTTAATTCCATGTCTTTACCCATGATTTACTTATCTTATGAAAACTAAAATTAATGCACTCTCCAAAATGTGACGAAAGAACCCCCCTCCCCCCCCCTCCCAAAATAGATGCTTTGGCACTTTATACTTAGTGTGAACATGTGCAATTGCCACTTGTCAAAATGAGCCAAATTGGACCTCTAATTTTGATGGTTACAACAACGAATATGAAGCTATATGTGACTAAACAAGATAAGACACAAGATCTCTCAAGGATCTAATTAATTACATGTGCCAAAATAGGCCAAAAATGACCAAATCCTAAAAGTACTATGTCCACTCAAAATTACTTCAAAATGATACCAAATCTAGAAAGTCGATAAAAAATCATACACTTTCAAAAAAAATAGTAGTTGAATATGTGTCCATATGAGCTTGAATGAAGCCTTTGAAGTTGCAAAAATTAGAATTTGTGATTTTCAATAAAATTTAGGAATATAGATCACAAAAAACTTGTAGTAATGTGTAGATCACAAAATTATACCCCAAAACAAAAACAAAATTGCTTAAGGAGTCTGTATGAGGGAGATATCATTGTTTGAAAATCACCTTTGTAATTACTTTTCTTGAATCACCACCATCATGCCTCCAAAAATCAAATGACTCTAGATTTCTCAAATGTCTAATTTCGATGAAACAAAAGTCAATTTAGGGGTTTTTTGATTTTCTGAATGTGATGCCAATATCTAGTTTGCACCAACAATCTCCAATCTTGACTTACAAGAAAAATATCTCCAATGGCTACGCAATGAAACTCCTATGGCTCTAATATCATGTAAGAATTTGGAATAGCTTTGATACTATGTAAGAATATTCTTAAGTAAAGAATGAAATTCCAAGATCTAGAAGCTCAAGAGATAGCACAAGAGAGACAAGATATGATCAAATGAGAATGGATTAATTAGATAAATTGGATGAATAAATCATAAAAGTTCCTTTTATATAAAGGCAACTGATATGTCTAGGAGTCATGCAAGCGATAAGCATAAGAACTAAGCACATGTCCACCAAGAGTGGATTATCCTCTATTGTGCATGAATGTACATGCAACAATGAGAGGATAAGAATAAAAAGGTGTATCTCATAAGGAGATGTAGTAGACAACAAGTGCTCAATTGGAGTGCAAAATATTGTGTTGTCTACATGACAACTCATATGAATATGCAAACTCCTAGATGTCTATATGACAACTAATATGAATATGCATTATCTAAATAAACATAAGTAAAGTGTAAATACTAAATACTTATTTACACCAAAAGATCTTGATCTAGAACCTTCTCTAGATGGTTAATTAAAGAAGGTTTAAACCCTAAATAAAAAATGTTTGTAAGAGAGGATTAGGAGAGAGTGAAGAGGCAAGTTTATGTGCAAAAGAATGATATGTTTTATGATTAAAAGAAGATATCAGATAGAGAAATCCAGCAATAAAGGATAGAACATATTTTATCAAATAATGAGATCATATCATAATTGGAAAGAGAAATCCACAATATAGCATCAAAGTTCTAATTGAAGGATCAATAATTAAGACATTCTAGCAAGTGAATCAGAGTACATATATTAATAGTGGTAATAACAAGAATATACAAATCTCCTAATAAACCTATCCAAATATCCTAATAGAGTGCTTATTTATTTGTAAGTTTAAATTGTTTAATCAAGGTAGAATGAATAAATCTTGTAAGCTCTTAGTAGGGAAGACCCGTCATAGGCTAGACCACTAGAAATGATCAAACATTGTAGCCTTAATAGGCACACTTTAGTGCTATAGTAGTGAAGATTTATGGGTGTCATACCCACCCCAATTTTACATTCACCTTGGATGGTTTCTATGTAACCAAATATTTTTGTTTTGTATTTAAATTTACTTTCATGTTTATGCATGTGATGGATAGTTATCTATATTTCAATTTATGGCTATATGATTCATGATGCTGATATGAGATGGGACGATGGTGAATGTATTTGATTTGTTTCAAGAGATACAAGTTTTAATAGATCCTGAATCAAACCACTCCCACCCTCTCACCCCCACCCCCCCCCCCCCCCCCCCCCGTCCTGTCCCCCCTCTCTCTCTCTTAGTATCTTACTTTCCCAATAAGACTTCCAACAATTGGTATCTGAGCTCTGGTCTATTAAATGAAGTATAACCACTTCAGAGTTGAGATCTTAGAGATCGAGGCTTATAAGGTGGGAAAGATAATTGAGAATTAGAAGCTTGACATATAGATCATACTATAGGAGCTTGAAGTAGAAAGAGAGGATTTGAAGAAATCCTTAAAGAGAAGAAAGGAATTGGTTATCCAACAAAATGATATTATATCATACTACAACAAATTGAAGTAGTGAAAGAGTATTTGAAGGAATCCTTAAATAGAAGAAAGGAATTGGATATCTAATAGAATGACACTCTATATCAAGAAGAAGGCACTAAAGGATGTTGGTAAATAGATTTATCCTTTCTTGTTTATTGTGAAAATATTACTCTTAATGCCTCAAATTAGCAATAGTATCTAAATACAATAGTTGAAAATCTGCTCTATAATTACTGGCTTCTCTCTAAATTGGTAGGTACAACTCCCTATGTGAATGATGTTTAGGGAATTATGTTTTGTTCCTAAAACTAATGCAAGGTATGCTCTTAACTTGAGAGAAAATGAGGAAAACAAAATTAAGCCTATCTAGAACTTAATTTAGGCAAGAAAGACTTCTCAATACTGAAATAGATTCATGTGTCCACACATCTTATGAATCCATAAATCCATTTGCATAATCAACTGATGCTAAACTAAGTCAAACTCAAATCTGAAATACAACTGATGAATCGGGAAAAACTAATAGAATCCTTTCATCAAAAGAATTATAACAATACTTATTACATTCATTGGTAGTCTAGAAAATAGGGGATTGAAACTCTATTCTTCATTAGTTCTCTGCAATATAGAAAAGAAATACTCACTAATCACAATATGTACTGGAACAAAAAATGATTGAAAATAAAATACCATTCAATTGTCTCTGCAACAAATAGTACTTCACACCAAAATTTTGCCGATCTTTCATTAATCTTTTAGTTTCATACATATAGAGTTGAGAGATGACCATTACAATAGGAATTTTAATCGGTTCATGTTCTGAGGATGACAAATGGCAAGATGCCAGTTTTTCTTATTAAAAAATTTACAAAATTGGTTGAAGTCGCAAAAGAAGGTGAAAAGGAGGCATCACCGAATCATTTAAACTTCTTCCCCTTTTCAACTTTTGCCCTATATGCCTTGGCGGTCACTATAATGGGAACTAATTCCTCATGACTAGGCACGTATACATTAGTGAATCTTAAGAGCCATTTGGAGTGTTCTCAAGCCAATTCTTTCATATAATTTCGATGTCTTATCAATTCTTCAGTAGCTATGTGTATGCATCCACCTAGTGTTTGTAGCTCTATCACTTTGTTTTGAATGCTTGAAGCCATTCCTAACAGGTTACTTAAATAAAAAGAGAAGTTGTTCTTCATTATCTCTACTCCAATAAGGGCTCTCCCTTGATCACTAGTTTGTGGATCAGTGTGTAATCCCTTCATCATTTCAAATTCCCTATCTTGAGTTCTCTTCACTTTATCTTCTATTTCTTTGAGTCCTTTTCAGCTTCCTGAATCATCTCTAGCTTGAATTGCATACCCTAGAGCCATTCAAATAGGGGTTCAGGTCCTTTCCTCAAAATCTTTACTTCAATCGCCTCCTTTTCCTTCATCGAGATAATCATTTTCAGGAGAGAAATACACTCATAATATTGTGCTTTCTCCATGATCAAAGTGTGTTGATTAGATGTAATATTATCTTTCTCAATCTTCAGTTGAAGGATAACATTCCCAATTTGATGAATCAAAGCAACTCCTTCTCATTGAGTTTATCAATCCCCTCTTTACCAATCTGACCAAAATGTCTATCTTTCTAAAGCTATGAGAGGAATGCTTGCACCTCTTCTACTGTAGGATTCTCAATAGAAGGCACATCATTAATGGTTTCCAATGGGACAACCAGCTGCCAAATGAATCTTTTGAGTTCCTCTATCTTAGCTTTCATCTTAATCCTTGACAATTTGAAGCTTTCTAACTGAACTTCTATTATCTCATTTCCTGATCTCCATAAGCCAACTTTTGTATCATGCCTGGCCTCTCCAAGATCAATTGAATGTACAGTGAAGTCTTTAGGAGTCATATCCGCAATCCTCCCTACTTTATTTGGTTTTACAATTTCCACAGTCAAATGTTCAGTATCTAGATCCTACCCAAGTATGGACAAAGTTTTCTATTTCTTAGCTTTTACCATGGTTGACCTAGAGCATACCGCTTGAGACACAACATCCTTTGTAGAAACACTTTCACCTTTCCTTTTTCTTTTTCTTTCTAAGGTTTCTTCAAGCTAGGACTCTGTACCAATCACCTTAGAAGCCATTTCAAGTGACTCTATGCTGAACATTTTCTTCTTTACTGGAGTCATTGCTACTATTGTTGCAGATAAGGGGTTCTTCAGATCTTAAGAGAGAATCCAAGATGAACCTAGGACACTCTCTTCATCTTGAGTTCTCTTTGCAGCTTCATCATATTTAGTGGACTCACTATTGCTGCTCTTATCTTCTCTAATTTATACTATCTGGATAGAACTACTTGGCTTCAAAAGAGAAGCACCTGTAGATGGAGTAGGGCTATGATGAGGAGATGAAATTGGGTTAACATGTGGAGATGGAATTGGGGTAGTGTGAGGAGGCAAAGCTGGAGTGTTGGTTCCATCTTTTGGCTCTTCTATCCCTATTTCTTTAGTACCAGCTTGAGCTCCAATCAACTATTGGAATATTCTTCTCTCGACATTGATCACCTCCTCCTGCAGATTGAGTCGGCTCTTGAGTAGCCAAAGTTCTAGCAGTAGGTGTGGGACTTTGAGAGGAAGTGGGAGTAGCAGTAGTTGGAGAAGCTTGAGTAGGCTTACTCTTGCTCTGACTCTTTTTTTTTGTCCACTCAACCCATTTTACAATTCTCTTGATGATCCGGGCCATCATAACATCAATATCTTCTTCTATATTTACAAATGGCTCAGAGCTGATTGGAATGCTTCTCAATTTGGTCAAGTATGTATTACTATACATATTTTGACCATCATCTTCTAGCCCTTCTACATCCAAGTTGATGCCATAGGTCTTGATTTGATCTATTATAAGTCTAGCAAAGGCCTGATCCTGGCTCTCTAGCTCATCTTTGCAATCAGCCCAGTAATCTTCCATAGTAGTTACATGTTTGATGATGCTTCTAATTTGGAGCACATCCCTAGCATACCCATTTGGATCAAACATGGGCCTTACCACTTCATACTCCTCCAGTCTATATTTTTTCTCAAATGCTTTGAGTATGTTCATTGCATCAGATATGGATTCACAACTATAAGCTCCAACTTCTATGGGGAATTCATACCCCTTCTTTCTCAAAATGGTGCTCAGCACATTTACTAGAATTGGTTGCCTGATGACCTTGATGAGCATGATCATATCATCCAAAGATCTAGGTAGCTTTAGGGGAAATCTTTCAAATGCTACAAGAGGCAAATAAGAGAAAGATGAGAATTGAATAAAATAATAGCCAAACTGGCTGATGATCACCATTGCTTCTGGGCTGAACCTCCACTCTGGAAACCCTTGGAGTTCCATGTAGATTCTCATAGTAAATGCATCATTAACCCAAATATACTCTACATAACTATTCTATAACTGCAAGCATGGATAAAACTCATAACTTTTTACATTTTTAGAAAAATTCTCTATTCTAGGGAGTCCTGACCACAATTATAGGGAAGCCAACATATATATCATGAAAGATGACATATAAAATGAATTGTAAAAATTGGTTGCACTGAAAGCCCTAGAAAGATGTTCACTAACTTCATACACCTAGCCAACATGCTATGTGTCTGAGCAGATAATTTGCACCATAAAGAAGTATTGTTCCATAAAATTGAATGCTTCTACCTCACCTTTTAGTCAATGCAAGAGGACCAAAATATCCACAATTTTGGGCTTAAGATCCATGCCAAATAGGGTTTTAGGGACCTTACTCTTTGCCCATTTGGGGTTTTGGAAATAGGAATTCATGATCTCCTTCCGCCACACCATCTTCTTTAGGGATAATTTGGAAATGGCTCCTCTGATTGTTAGCTCAGAGAACTCCTTTCATTTTGGAATCTATAGACAATTCACCACTGCTTGCCTATTAATTGAAATCAATACCGTTTGATCAAGTAATAGGATCTACTTGGTGTCTGGGTTGTAATGATTGATACATTCCAAAATTACCTCTAGAGCTTGTACTCCGACAAGAAACTGGGTTGCTTCTACCAGTCCACTTCCTCATAGCTTCTTTGTTATAGGGTGTGTTAGCTTAGTTCCCAGCCTTCTTTGAAAATCTTGCATATCAAAGAAATGTAGTGAAGTATCAAAGATACTCTGCCATATTGACTTGATTCCACCTAGCCCATAAAAACTGAAGAATCTTGATGCCATCTTTCCTGATATAGAATGATAGAAATTCAACAATTGTGATAATGTATGAAAATGAACCCTAAACTTTGAAGTTTTTTGAAAGCACTATTCAATATAACATTATAATAGTAAAGCGGTGATTTGAAATTCTATTATGTCCTTCTTTATATAAAAACCCTTGATCTGCCTGTTAAATTCCATAATTTGTTCCACACGAGTGACTTTAAGGATAAATCTATTGGGTTAAAAAATGTAAGGGTTCTAATGAATTTCTCCTTTTCATTTCACTATTTCTATTGGCCCAATGATAACACTCCTTTATTACTAACTTACCATTCTGTTTTCACCAAGTTTCAAAAAAGCAAGAATGAAGTACTCCCTGAAGAAAAATCTGCTTGGCTAGATTCTGCTCAAAATATCCTTACAAATTTCACTAATTTGCTTCCATTTTTGTCCCAAATGCATCCTATGATCTATTCAAATACTTAACATGCTTGCAGCAGCAATTTTTCATTAGATGCAGGATATTGGTCTCGAGGATAGAAAACCTGCATAGGAGAAGGCAATTTCCATTTTTCGCTTAAACTTTCGCTTTACCTTTTCTGCCTTAAGCGCTTTACTATAAGCCTTCAAAAAACATAAAGAAGGCTTTACAAGAAGAAACTAGGGCCCACTAGTAACTTTACCCTCCCATTTAGGCCTTTTCAAAAAACCTAATTCTTGGTTCAAAACCCGCCAAAGGGGAAGCTTTTTTTAAGTTTTCTGCCAATGCTTATTCTGATCATCCTGGTGAATTCTGAGTGATTCCCACTATGAAAACATGATAATATTTGAATGATTCATCCATAATATGATTTAACTTTCCTTTTTTTGGCCTAAAAATGGCATTTATGGATCCCTGCAGAGTTTCACCTTCGAGGTGCGAAAACCCACAATGGAGAAGAAGGAATCTTTTTTTTTTGGTTCAACTTTCTCTACACTTGAATCAAAATGAATCGTAATTAAATTCATCTGATGTAGAATTTATTCAAGAATCTCCATCAAGTAAGGATCTAGACTACCTGTATGACTCATGACAATAAGGAATACCCACCTGACTATATAATGCGGGAAAAGACAAAAGATGGAAACTCGATGGAGAAACTTAACACTTTGAGGAACCAAGAAACAACTGGCTCGATCGATCCATACACAATACAAGTTAAATCCTCCACTTTGCAAAATTGGACTATGGTAAAAAGTGGGGCAACAACTGGCTCTGACTAGGGACTTGGGTAGAGTATACCAAAGTGAGGAACTCAAAATCTCTAGTTTCACAATAGGATATAAAAGGTGACAACACAAAAAAAGCTAAAACAAAACAAGGTGCAAAGAAAAAGAGAATAGAAGGAAAAAGGCTAACTAAGGCACACACAGGACACTAAACCTAACTATAGTACACTACCGGGGTTGCTTGGTTTCAATTTGAAGCTTGATACAGCTTCAAATCTTGACCATTGTAAGTCAGGGGAAGTACTTCACCATCCTCATAAGCCAATTTGAAAGAATTATTCTCAAATGTTTGATGAATTCTGAATGGACCTTTCCATAGAGCATCCAAATTCTTATGCATCCCTTTCAGAGCCTTTCTCTTGTCCCAAAGTAGCACACTGTCTCCTACCATGAATTTCCTCGGTCTTGTTCTCTTATCAAATAGTTCTTTCACTCACATCTGATGCTATGTAATATGGTCTACAATTTCACTCCTTTCTTCTTCAAGTTTGCTTAGATATAGGATCCTCTTCTCCAAACCATCTTTATAGACATCATCCTCAATTACTATTCTAAGCTTGTTCATTGCTAATTCTAAGGGTAGAGGCAGATTGGCTTTAGTTCCATAAACTAATTCAAAAGGGGATATACCAATTGCCCTCTTGCGTGTCACTCTATCTGACCAAAGTGCATCATGAATCCTTTTGTGCCAATTTTTCTGATCATCTGAGACTAGCTTCTTAACAATATTAATTAAATTTTTATTGCTAGACTCTTCCTATCCATTCCCTTGAGGGAAATAATCAGATGAATGACCAACGGTGATCCCATACTCAAAACAAAAATCAATAATCTCGATTGAAGAAAAATAAGATGCATTATCCATCACTAACTTAATACGAACACCAAACCTAACCAAAATGTTTTCTTTTATGAATTCACACACCACATCAAAAGTAGTCTTATTTGTAGCTTTAGCTTCTACCCATTTAGTGAAGTAATTAGTTCCAGTTATTATATACTGATGACCAGCATTGGATGTGGGATTGATAGGACCAATAAATCAAGGCCCCATTGTTGAAAAGGCCCTTCTATGATAACAAGTCTCAATGGTAGGGTAGCTAGTTGGAGATGTCCAGAGAACATTTTGCATTTTTCACACTTTTCTACCCATGCATATGCATCTTTAAACATCCCAAGCTAGTAATAACATTGTCTTAGTATTTTAAATGTTGTGACTAGAGAAGAGAATTGTCCACCACAAGCTTCGTCATGAAATGTCTTCAACAACTTTTCTTGTTGCTTCTTATCTACACATCTAAGGAAAGTACCATCAATAGCTCTTTTGAAAATCTTACCATCCCAGACCACATATTTAGCTACTTTTAGTTTAAGGTCTCTTCTTTGCTTCACATTTAGGCCTTCTGGACATTCACCATATGTTAAAAAGTAAATGACGTTTTCAAACCATGGATCGTGGAGACTTACAGCTAACACCAATTTTTTCTCATCCAGTTCTTCTGACTCTCTAGTGATTTTGTTCTCTGCAATTTCCTTACATAAAGCATTCCCTCTTATCAACTTTGTAGGTTTAATCTCAATATCATATTCTTGTATCTTTGCTACCCATGCTCCTCTAACATTGCAACCTACTTCCTGTTATGTTAGTACACTTTTTATTGCTACATCTAGGACAAAGATGATAGAGTGTGAATGTAAGATATAGAACCAAAAATTCTTAAGTGCTCTAACTACTACATAAGCATGCTTTTCACTTTGTGAATATTTCAATTCATGATTTTTCAAAGGTATGCTCATAAAAGCTATAGGATCTTGTACCCCTTCATCATTATCTTGCATTAATATTGCAGATAAAGTATGATCAAAAGCATAACAATAAATAAAGAAATCTCGTTTATAATTTGGATGACTCAAAACTGGGGTATGGGCAATAACAGTTTTTATATCTTAAAAGGCTTCCTTTCCTGCCTCATTCCATTTAAAATTTGAATTTTCCTTCATCATGTCTACTATATGTTTAGTATTTTTTGCAAAATCAGGCACAAATCTTCTGAAACAATTTACCTATCCAAAAAAAGACTTAACCCTATTTTGTTTGAGGGAAGACTCAATCTCTGAATAGCCTCAACTCTTTCAAGGTTAATTCTAATACCTTCTGGGGACATTATATGACCCAAAATCTTTCCTTCTATCACACAAAAAACTGACTTCTTTGGGTTAAGAGATATTCCATGCTCTTTGCACCTCTGTAGTACTTTCCTTCAATCTTCCATATGATCTTTTCTTCTTCTTGAGAACACGATGAGATCATCCAGATATATGACTATGATTTGGTCTTTCAAATCAACAAATGTCTTACTCATGCACCTTTGGAATGTACCACCATCATTAATAAGCCCAAAAGGTGTTTTGTGATATGCAAATGTACCCCAAGGGGTAGTGAATGTTGTCTTATGTTGATCCTTCTCTTCTAATTCAATCTAATTATAACTCGAGAAGTCATCAAGCATAGAGATCATTTTAGATCTGGCCACTATTTGCAATAAATAGTCCATATTAGGAAGAACAAATTTGTCTTTCAGGGACACCTAGTTCAAATTGCAAAAATCAACATAGATCCTTATCTCACCATTCTTCTTTCATATAGGTACTATACTGGCTACCTAGGTGGAGTGGTGAATGGGATAAATTATCCTCACCTTAAACATCTTATCTACCTCCAAAAAAATGGCATCTGCAACTTTAGGATTATAATTCCTTTGTTTCTTTTGGAAAGGGGTTACATTAGGCTTCAATGGGATCTCATGTTTTATCTTCCCATTTTTATAACTTTTCAAATCTTCATAACTCCAAGCAAAAAAATCTCTATACTCTATAAATAGATTCATTGTGGTCTCCTTCTCTTCAGGTGAACACCACTTCCCTATGCTAATTAGTTTGGGATTATGAATATCTCCAATGTTAACTCCTTCATATTCACCTATGGTAGGTCCCTTTTCCGCTCTCTTTTTCTTTATGTAAGAATCATGTCTATAAATTTTTTTTTCTAAAGCCACAAAATATGGAGGAATGGTATGACCTTTTAGTTAAACTTCTTTGTTTTGACCTCGTTTCTCAATTATATCACAGCTTTCATGATCACCTCTACTAGACTCATGTTCAAAACTAGACTTGTCATTCTCTAAAAACATCTAAAAACTCTTGTCATCACTCAAGACTTGCCAAGATTTTTTGTTATCTAGGATGACAAATCGATATACAATTTCAATCTGGTACATTTTGTCTTTGAAATTTAGATGAGGGAGAAATAAAGAGGCTAAAACTGCCAAGGAGTCAACTTTGGTATTCATCTCCCTTGGAACTACTTCAATAGAAAAAGCATCTAGACCTTTGATCTCATCCCAGACTCTATTCTTATAATTTTTAAGCTTATGGTTTTTAACAAAATACTATCCTTTTACTTGCTTTACAATAAGCTCGGCATCACCTTGAGCTTTTAAAATCTTTATCCCTCTTTCTTTTGCTAACATTATTCCCAACAATAAGGCCTCATATTCTGTAGTATTATTCATATTCCCAAATTCTAATTTGGAAGCCATAGGTTTAGGTTCTCCTTTTGGGGATATCAATACTACACCTACTCCAGATCCTGAAGAGGTACAACTTCTGTCAAATTCAAGCATCCATATGCTTGGTACATCTTTTTTCTTCACTGGGAGTTTTATCACCTTGATTTTCATCTATTTGTTCATTCATATCTTCCTCAGTAAACAACATATAGTTGGAAAATTCTAGTTCTTGATACAGAATTTGAGCTTTAGGATCATCTAATTTCAAAACTATGAACTTTTCCTTTTCCTCAAGTTATAATTTGACCTTCTTATTCCCAATAGGTATCATTGCTTGAGACCAATCTAGTTTTATTTCTCCTCCCAAGTCTCGATAAAAACTTATACTTAATAGAAGTCCATAGCTTGTTGGAATATTTGCAACTAGGATATTCAATAGGAGTTTATTTTTTGGATGTGAAGCTAAGGCTACTTGAGTGTCTTTGATCTATCCAAGTATAGAGACTTGTTTGGCATCCATAGAATAACATCTCCCATGCACTTTAGTAAGATTTAGTTCCAAGGTTTTAGCTACAAAATATGGCATAACATTATTTGATGCACTTGAATCTATTATGTAATTACTAAGTTTACATCCATTGATGTACAATGAAATATAAAAAGGTTCAGGTTTTTGTCTAGGGGAGGTTGCTAAAATAGTAGAATCTTCTTGATTAAACAAGCTAGATGTTAAGCTTTCATCTTCAATTTCAAAAGTCACATTATGATTAAGGTCTAAGGTACCTCCTTTACATCTATCCACTAATCTCTTTAACTCAAAAGGATGTGACTTTAAATAATCAATAGTGGAAATTTGAACTTTTGACTCTTCACAAAATTGAATGAAATCAAAAGATGTCTTGTCCTTACCCATCTGTGAAGTTGATGTTTCTTGATTAGTATGCACCTTACTCATAGAAGGAATGGAGTTGTCTCTGGGAGTATGACTAGAGGCTTGATTCTTCATCCTTTGTCCATGGGTAAGTACTATGTATGAAGTTCCATCAATGGTTGTGTAACACTCACCTTTTGATTTAGAATTTTGATTCATATTCCAAAAATAAATTTCTAGAGTTGCCATTTGAACAAGAATCAAGTTATGAACATAGAGCTACAATATTTAATTCATTAGTAGATAACAATTGCATCATACGAATAGTCTCTGGAAATTCTCACTGTCATGATCTATCATCAAATGAAAGACACACGCATTTCACTTTTTTGGTGCTGCTTTGATTTGCAACCTAGGTTGTGAACCTATAAGCTGCGGGAATCTACTTTCATTGCTTCTTCTTGGTGAGTTTTGGTAATTCTGTTGATAAGAGCTATTGAATCTAATTAATTTATTTTTCATCACTACTAGTTCATTAGACAACTTCTAAATCATCTCTTCTAATGATGTGGTATTACTAGAACTCCCTTTAGTTTGAAGTTCTCATTTCCATTTTCCTATAGAAATTATGTCATCCTCACATTCAATAGCCTTCTTCTGGGCATCAGCCAAATTAGTGGGGGGTGCTCTTCTGAGATCATAATTGATGTCTGGAGGCATAGCACTAATAAAGAAAGTTTTTAGATTTCCAAGTATGGGTTTATCAGTAGTAGGAATTTTTCTATTAATCTTATTGAAATTGGCAACAAAATTCCTCATGCTCATAATTGGTTGCTTCTTAATTGAAGTCGACTGTGTTAGCAAGGCATGTTCATCTTCTGCAGTTTTTAATATGTCTTCAAATTTAATTCTCATCATGTCCCAACCAGTTATTGAACCATTAGCTAAATGATAAAACTAGTCTACTGCACTATCTATAAGGGTCTCTACGAACAATCTTATAGAAACATCTTCATGTCCCACCTCTAATATATGGGTAGCCGCAAAGAAGGCTTTAATTTGTTCATCTGTAGTGACTTTCCCATGACCTAATAATTTAGGGAAATTCTTCCTTGAACCAGCTAGGAGTGGATGATAAGCATTAGTTGCTAATGGCCCCATCATTGTGGCCCATGGGGCAGCCATTATTGTTCTAGTAGTATATGACAAAAAGTTGACAACTGGAGGTGCAGTAACTCTATGAAGTGCTAACACCTAACAAGTGGAATGTGAACTGCTGGTGTCTTAATTTCTAATAGGGGAAGGGAGTCTACTCTGAATTTTACCTTCACCTTTCTACTTTGGAACTTCTAAAATAGGAAAATCGAGCTCTGTTAATTTATCAAAGGTGGAATGTTGACCACCCTATTCTTCTGTACTTCTAAGGAACCTAAATTGTTCCAGGATGCTAGGTGTAGTTTAACTCTAAGCTTACTATCTTAATTGTCTTTTTTCTCTCTAGATATCTCTCCTTTGAATAGCTCTTTCAAAGGCTTCAGCTCTTCTTTCTTCTTCCTCTAACACCTGGCTAGCATTTCGATAATGTTCAGTGTTCCTTCTATGCCTCCAACTAAATGTGTTAAGAGATGAAATTATGTCCTCTTGGTCTTCTTGAAAACCAAGGTTAGGTTGGAGCACTAGGATTATGTTTTCATGAGGTAGTACCATTTTCCCTCATGACATAGGCTTTCTGGTTAAGCGACTGTTCGTCTCCCCAGCAGAGTTGCCAAAAATTTGTTGGTAAATAGATTTATCCTTTCTTGTTTATTGTGAAAATATGACTCTTAATGCCTCAAACTACGAATAATATCTTATTACAACAGTTGAAAAGCTGCTCTGTAATTACTAGCTTCACTCTAAATTGGTAGGTACAACTCCCTATCTGAATGATGTTTCAAGAATTATGTTTTGTTCCTAAAACTAATGTGAGGTATGCTCTTAACCTGAGAGTAGAAGAGGCAAACCAAATTAAGCCTATCTAGAACTTAATTTAGGCAAGAAAGACTTCTCAGTATTGAAATAGATTCATGTGTCCACACATCTTATGAATCCATAAATCCATTTGCATAATCAACTAATGCTAAACTAAGTCAAAATCAAATCTAAAATATAATTGATGAATCAAGAAAAACTAACAAAATCATTTTGTCGAATTAATTATAATAATACTTATTAAATTCATTGGTAGTCTAGAAAATAGGGGAATGAAACTCTATTCTTCCTTAGTTCTCTACAATACAGAAAGGAAATACTAACTAATCACAACACGTACTAGAACAGAAAATGATTGAAAATAAAATACCATTCAATTGTCTCTACAACAAATAGTACTTCACACAAAAATTTTGCCAACATTTCATTAATCATTCAGTTTCATACAGATAGAGTTGAGAGATGACCATTACAATAGGAATTTTAATTGGTTCATCTTCTAAGGATGACAAATGGCAAGATGCCAATTTGTCGGATTACAAAATTTACAAAATTGGTTGAAGTCACAAAAGAAGGTGAAAAGGAGGCATCATCAAATCATTTAGACTTCTTACCCTTTTGAACTTTCACCCTATATGCCTTGGCGGTGACTATAATGGGAACTAATTCCTCATGACTAGGCACGTGTACATTAGTGAATCTTAAGAGCCATTTGGAGTGTTCTCGAGCCAATTCTTTCACAAAATTTAGATGTCCTATCAATTCTTCAGCAGCTACGTGTATGCATCCACCCAGTGTTTATAGCTCTGCCACTTTGTTTTGAATGCCCTAAGCCATTCCTAATAGGTTACTTAAATACATATAGAAGTTGTTCTTCATTATCTCTACTCCAATAAAGGTTGTCCCTTGACCACTAGTTTGTGGATCAGTGTGTAATCCCTTCATCAGTTCAAATGCCCTATCTTGAGTTCTCTTCACTTTATCTTCTGTTTCTTTGAGTCCTTTTTCAGCTTCCTGAATCATCTCTAGCTTGAATTGAATACCCTAGAGCCATTCAAATAGGGGTTCATTTTCTTTCTTCAAAATCTTTAGTTCAACCACCTCCTTTGCCTTCATATAGATAATTGTTAGTAAGACTTTGTGAGGTAG